>VBSM01000361.1:85324704-85395090 GCA_008086735.1 Cheirogaleus medius
AAAAAAAAAAAAGAAATTCCCAGTGAGCAGCAATGGAACATGTGAGCCCTCAACCCATGCCTCAGAAATTCAAAGACACATTAAAGAGGGCACCAAGATCTCTGTAGTACCAGAAATGGGGGCATGGGTTACTTTATTTGGATATTAAAGGGTTACACCAGAATGCTGGAGAACTTGGGACCACCTTGGTTGTAATTGACTTAGGGCTATTTCTAGGGGTGGAATCAGCAAGATGATGCTCTTGAACCCCAGAATATAATACCTGAGATCAGATGGTTGGGGAGTAGCTCACAGGGCACTGGATACAGACATGGAACTTGGGACCCATGAACTCAAGTGTTTATAATTTAGCCATTAAATTGGCTCCTTCCCAGCCCCCCTTACTATAAACTCCTACAAAATCCTTGCAGATTGCTTAATTAGTCTTCTCTATTCTTGTTATTAGAGGAGGTTGTGATTTTTAAAACAAGGTTAAAAAAGTAGCTAATTTTACAGTAACACTCAAACAACATTGAGTACTCTCTCTGTTAAGTGCATGGACATGAATTTGAAAGTTATTGCAATAACTTTTTAGTACAGTAAGTATTACCTTTATTTTACAGATAAAAAAATTTAAGTTAGAGAGGTTGTGGTTTACCCAAGGTTATACTGCTTGTGTGTTAAGGAACCACAACTTGAACTCAAGACCTTTGGTTGTAAGTCCAGGGCTCTTTTTATTATGCCAGTTTCCCTGAATTTAGGGTAATTCAAAAACATTAGAGAGAAGGGTTTTTTTGACTGTGACTTTTCCCCACTCTCAATTGCGCACAGCCCTGAGTAGAGAAGCATGCTAGGCATGTGTCTTGATGACACTACTGTATTTTATACTAATGCCTTAACGACTGTAGAGCAACAAACAACAAGATACAAAACTAAGGACACATTGGAGTGCTTTAATTGAGAATCTCTTTTCACGTCCAGTTAATTTTTCCCTAGTAGGTAAATAATACATCATTTTGGAGAATTGCAAGAACATTCCCATCATAAGTATACTTAGGATTTACAAGAGGTTAGGGGAATGGCTTTTCAATCTGGGAATTGTTTTTATGTGTTCACTTCCTGTTGCTCCAAGAACTCAGTGAAATGCTGTTTGTTCCCTTGAGAAATTATTTCAGATCTCTACATTGATAAGACACCACATATATGCAGGTTTTTACTTATTTAACATATTAATTCCAGAGAAACAGGAACAAAGCTGTTTGAGATTTCACTAAACTTGGCTTTATTCCTAGCTTCATGGGCTAGTGAATAAATGACCTGAAAGATCACCTCCTCCAGTCCCTGCTTCTAGTGTGGGTGATGTTTAAGCAGTTCAAAAAGAGCATTTCTGCTATTCTCAAAATTCCACAATTTACCTTGTAACCTAAATATCTGTAAGACCATACTCTCTACTCCCAAATATATCTTTCTATCCAACTCTAATCAATCTTTTCCATTCTCATTTGGGAACTTCAGTCTAAAACTCTGTGTTCTTTCCAGGGGGGACAAAGCTCAGGTGGTTAGCCACCTCTGTGTACAAATGATTCATAGACTCTCTGCTTATACTAGGTCTGCTCTCAACTAGATCAAATAATCTCATTTTAAAAGTCTTTTGTTTTCTGGGTCTAATTTTCCATTCTTGTGGCCACATTAATGGGTCTCTTTTAAAATTTCATCTCCTATCCATTCTTCGTTAAACTGTGGAGTCCAAGATTATGTATGGCTGTAAGTTGGTCTGAACACTGTTGGGCCAAATGTATAATGTCTGTTGTGTTCTACTTCTAGTAGGAGCCAGAAAGATAGCTCTTTTACTTTTATTTATTTACTTTTTTAGAGATGAGTCTCATTTTGTTGCTCAGGCTAACCTTAGACTTCTGAGCACAAGCGATCCTCCTGCCTCAATCTCTGAAGTATCTGGGACTATAGGTGTGCACCACTATGCCTGTCTTTTTAATATTATAGTTCATTTGGAAATTACCACACCTAGTGTTTTAGGTACTATTTCTTTTCTGGTGATGTAAAAAGGAAAGAAACTGTTAACAAGGTCCATAAAGTGTTCATTTTTCTTATTTAAAAATATTTATTTATTTATTTATTTTTGAGACAGAGTCTCATTCTGTTGCCCTGGCTAGAGTGCCATGGCAACAGCCTAGCTCACAGCAACCTCAAACTCCTGGGCTCAAGCAATCCTTCTGCCTCAGCCTCCCAAGTAGCTAGGACTACAGGCATGCGTCACCATGCCTGGCTAATTTTTTTATATATTTTTAGTTGGCCAATTAATTACTTTTCTATTTTTAGTAGAGACAGGGTCTCGCTCTTGCTCAGGCTGGTTTTGAATTCCTGACTTTGAGCGATCCGCCCGCCTCGGCCTCCCAGAGTGCTAGGATTACAGGCATGAGCCACTGCGCCCGACCCTTAAAAATATTTATTAAGTGCTTACTATGTGCCATGTACTGTTCTAGAGATTTGAGATACATCAATGAACAAAACAAGAATCTCTACCCTTCTAGAGCTTACATGGCAGGTGTCATGTGTCCTGTGAATCATGTGCCATGTTTTCATGGTCTTTGTTAGCATGTACTTATGATCTGTAATATACCTGGAGCATCTACACACCTAGAAAAGTTCTTATCCTCACATCCCCTAAGCTGGTGTCGTAAGGCAATGGGAAATCCCATCTCCTGGCTCAGAAAACAAAACTAGGAATGTATGCTCAAATAAAAGATTGCCTGTATGGTGGCTATCTGCATTGTGACACTTTGTGTATTCAGTAGGCATTTAGTAGTATATGTGATATCTTACCTTCTTTGTATGATAGTGTTTCTGTAGAAAAAGTAATTTGTATCTCAAACAATTGACTTACTTAAACATTTGGAACATATGTATGTGTCGGGAATTGTCTGTGCACCATATAAAGCTACAAATGTATAACTGTGTTTATGTATATTTAGATCTACATTCACATAAATAGAGCAAAAGCAAGATAGAAGCTGTTTATTAAATGTACTTACTGTGTAACTGTTCTCTACAAAAATTGATTCTGGACTCTTTCAGTAAGAGAGAAAAGGAGTGCACAGTAGATGAGATAAGAGAGGCTTTTTCTAAACTTGACTTTGCTGCTTAGTATACTTGCTCATCATATAATCTTGAGGAAGTCATTTAACCTTTTGAGCTTCAATTTCCTCATCTGAATATCTGGATAATATCTTCTAAGTTATAGTACTAGCTATTTTCAGGATTAAATGAGATGATGTATAATGAATAGTACCAGGCCCTTAATAAAGTCTATTTTTAAAAAGGATATATAGATCCTGCCTTAAAGCCAGAATAAAGCACATGTATATATTATTCTTGTAAGAGGCAGAAATAGATACACATAAATGGATGCTGGTTGCCCATCAGGATGTGTGACAGGGCAGGAATGAGGAAACTTGCTGGAGGAACAGGCATTTGAGCAGGCTGGCATTTATACACCAGGAGATGGGTGAGGTTAGTCTAAATATAAGTGAGATCATGAGTGAGATGATATCTCATGTAGCACATCAGGGAATTTTAGATAGTGTAGTCTAGCTACCCATATGTATGTCTCCTTTATGTTGGGGATACTATCTGTGTCTTCTGAGTGTGTGCTGTGTGATTTAAGATAATAACTTTTGATATGGGGCCAGTCAGTTCACTGAACATCCAGACTCTAAAAAAAAGGTGATTTTCTATTGTACTTTCTACCTTCTAATTCATTTGAAATTTTAAATTCAGAAAAATCACCTGATTTTTCCTTGTCAGGTTTCCCTGTCCCCCATATTTGCTTTTCACACTAGTGGCAGAATTTCACACACACGTGCAAAAATTAGTTTAAAAATGAAATTTATTCCAAAATAGTTATTTGGATGATAGTCAACAAAAATTCAGTTTCTTAAAGGTCATAGGAGTTTGTAAAACATGTAATCAATTTTCATAGTAACTTCACGGGCCAATTCTAGGCCCAATTGATCTTAGATGCATGGAGTACTCTTTCTCCTGCTTTCTTCTCCAGCCTCACGTGTCACGATTCCCAACCTTCCCCCTCCCCCAACAGCCACACGCACACATGCACACGCACACACGCACACACACATGCACACGGCACACACGCTGGCCTCCAGCCACAGCAAGCTAGTTGGGATTCCTGGACTCGTTGGATTTGTTCATACTTCTATGCCTTTACCAAGATCTCCCCAGATTTTTCCTCTGCCTGGAATGCCACTCCACTCGTCCTCTGCTTGCTTGGGGCACCAACTCCTCTTTCCCGACAAACTCAAATGCATTTCTCCTATAAAGCTGTCCCTGATGCCTACAATGAAAATAGCTCCTTATGCTACCTCTGCACCTCAGTTTCCACACTTAGCAACAGATACTGTGATTAAATTTATTTCGGACCATCTACTCTATCATGCTATGAGATCCCTCAGGGAAAGGTTTATGTTTCAATAGATTTTTGTAAAGCCTAGACTTGTCTAGTAGGTATTTAGAAAATATTTCTCAATTGGATAAATAAATGAAAACAAATTGAAATGATATGGGACCTGAGTTTTTTGCACCCAGAATGATTGAATTCAGTTAAGCACACTGTGGCATAAGCCAACCAAAGGGGAAAATCTTGGAGTGAGGGCGAGGAGAACAACTAGGTACTTTTGATCTGTCTTTTCCAGGTTATTTTGTGGAAAAATCATCCAACTCCTAAAATAGTGGGTTTCAACTGTGGCTGTATATTGGATTCACCTGGGGAATTTTATAAACAGGATGTCTGGGTATCAGTCATAAAGACTTTGATTTAATGGATGTTTAGTGTGGTCTAAGCGTTAGCTTCCCAAATGATTCTAATGTACAGACAAAATAGTCTGATAGTCCTACACGTTGCAGATTTTTGTTAGTATTTCCCTGAGTTTGAAAGTAATGTGGGCAGCAACATCTGGGCACACTCTGTGCCTTTATATGTGTGTGTGTGTGTGTGTGTGTGTGTGTGCGCGCGGGGGGAAATTATCCAACTCCTAATGCTTGGTCAGGAAGTGGATTAGTGATAGGCAGGTTGGGAAGACACTTTTGAATTTATTATTATTACTCAGTTTCAAAGTACAAATCTTGAGTAAATAAGACCAAAGTTTATTAAGTATACTTACAAATAGCCCACCCAAAGAGGTCATTTTAAAATCAAACTCTCCTGTAAGTGAGTTTACAAAGTCGTTTAGTCTTTTCTTGAAAGTTGATTCATTTTTAAGCTTCTAATTTCGGACTAAGTAAACACACAAGTAGATTATCTAGATAATTGAAGCCAAACCTATTTTAAGCTCTAATTATCCCCATTACTTCAGGTGAAAGTGAGTCTTTATTTTGAATTATTTAGCTAATTGAGGACAAAGCACAGTTTTTGTCTGTTTTCCCTGGATAATTTACAAGTATCATTGCAGCTTTAATGTCTTCATTTTCTGAGGGAAATGTAGGTAACACGTTGCTGTGGTGGGAATGTCAGTTTGTAGCTAGCTAGCACTTAAGCTGTGTAATCTGGAATTTTTCTAAAAAATAAAAAGGCGATTTATAGAATTAATTTTTAAAAAGTGGCTTTTAAACAAAAATATTGGTTGCATAATCCTGTATTCCAATCCTAGAGCTCATTGAATTCTCTGGAGCTCATCCAAGATTACCCGGATTGCCCAGAACCAATGATGGGCTCTAATTCTCTTCCCTTCCACTGAAGCCTGAAATCTCTTGGCACCAAGACCAGGTTTAAACTGAATCAAAGGCTGGAGACTAAAATGCCCTGACAGGATAGAATTATTTTTATTTCTATTGTTGTGTCAATGTGGAATGTATGAGAACTTTTCCCCCCCTTTATTTAAACTTTTCACAAAGTAGGAAAAGCCCCTTGGAGCAACAGTCCTCATTTCAAAGGTCACTGGTGTGAAAAGAGTATGTTCTTTCTTCATACTACAATAAAGGGGCAAAAAGCCATGAGAACGTATTACAATATATGTTTTGCTAACCTTAGAATGCAGCGTGGAGTATGCCAATCTTGGACCCTGTCTCTGGTGAAAACACTATGAGATCCTTATTATTATAATTGTAAGATTCTGAAAAGTATGGCAACCTTTGGAGATAAAGGAAAAAATAGAGGAAATAGATGTTTGTGGGAACAATTCACTTCATAGCACAAAGTGCTAAATATATGCTTAGTACTGATGATACTTTAATAAAAGTCAAATAATACCATCCAAAATTTTATTAAATATTTTAAAATACTATTTTATTTAAATAAACTTCCATAAGTTTTCTCTCTTTGTTTTTTTTCTTTTTCTTTTTTTAAATTTCAGCATCTTACAGGGGTACAAATGTATAGGTTACATATATTGCCTTTGCCCACCAGGAGTAAGAGCTTCAAGCGTGCCCATCCCCCGACGGCACGCACTGCACTCATTATGTATGTATATACCCATCCCATCCTCCTCCCATCTACCTGACACCTGATGAATGTTACTATTATATGTGCCCATAAATGTTGATCAGTTAATGCCAATTTGATGGTGAGTACATGTGGTGCTTGTTTTTCATTCTTGTGATACTTCTCTTAGTAGAATGAGCTCCACTATCCAGGATAATACAAGAGGTGCTAGATTACCATTGTCTTTTGTGGCTGAGTAGAACTCCATGGTATGCATATACCACATTTCATTAATCCACTCATGTATTCATGAGCACTTGGGTTGTTTCCACGTCTTTGCAATTGTGAATTGTGCTGCTATAAACATTATAGTGCAGATGTCTTTTTTTAATAGAATGTCTTTTTTTTTCTTTGAGTAGATGCCCAGTAATGGGATTGCTGGATCAAATGGTAGTTCTACTTGCAGCTCTTTGAGGTATCTCCATACTACTTTCCACAGAGGTTGTACTAGTTTACAGTCTTTACAGAAGTGTATGAGTGTTCCTATCTCTCCACAATTTATTGTTTTGGGACTTTTTGATAAAAGCCGTTCTCACTGGAGTTAAGTGATATCTCATTGTGGTTTTGATTTGCATTTCCCTGATAATTAGAGATATTGAGCATTTTTTCATATGTTTGTTGGCCATTAGTCTGTTGTTTGCTCTTGCACAGTTATCTTCAAAATTAGCTATTTTTATCCCCATGTACTACAAAATAATGACTCATCAAGAAGTATACAGTCCCTAGCTACATAAATTGAAATTGAGATCTTTCTACATATCGTCTTTAGTTTATTGATATTGTGGATTATATTAATAAATTCTCTAATATTTCAATCTTTTTAGTACCTCTGGTTTCCATGAACTCATCTCTGAGAGCTTGGCTAATGTGGGTCTGCTTGTTCCTGAGAAATGGATGCAGTTTTGGTTTCTATAATCTTCAATGTGGTTTCTGAGGACTTTCTGAGTACCTTCTCCTCCCCTCTCAAAGATAACTAATCTTACTTAAGAGTACAGTGCTGGTGATGGGAGTCTAAGAATGGTTAGGTGTAGGAAAATAGAAGAAGAAGAAACTCTTTCACTCTCCTTTAACAACACTCCTGTTAATTTAATGTCAATGTTAAGAAAGACTCCAAGGTCTTGTTGTTCAATTATGAAACTGTTGGTGACCATGGTCTGCCTGAAGTGAAAACCTGTTAGCATTTTCTAGTTCGTTTTTAAGGAAACGGGTCTTTGAAAATAGAGACTCCAGATAGTCTTCGGTAGCTTGCACATGGGGGGTGAGTGATGGGCTAGTGATTATGATAAAAGTTAATTGACAACTATGTGATAGACACTTTTTAAAGTACTCTATATGCATTACCTTTTTAATCCTCATAACAATTTTAAGAGGCAGGTACTATTATAATTCTTATTCTACAGATGAGGAAAATAAGAGGTCAAGTAAATAGCTCAAGGTCACCAGCAAGTAAGTGGAAGGAATGGAATTGAAAGCAAAGTATCTGCTTCTAGCACTTTGTGTCATTACTACTATGCCATATTATGCTTTTCTAGAAAAAGATAGACTGTTTTAATTACTGGAAATAAGAGTATTTTGGAAGGTCTTATTTATGGTACAGATGTCTGTATAAAATCTGACACCCAAGGACACTTTCAGAGCCTTCTCTGTGATTATCTGTACATTGAAAGCTTTCTAACTCCATAGGAACATTGAAATTTGGGCAACTGCATTGAAAAATTAGAATCTGTATGCAACAAAGGGAAGGTTTTTAATTTATTAGAAGTACATTGACTAATAAGAGATTCAGAATCATTGTTCAACTGCTGACTTTCTATAGATCATGAAAACATGGTTTCTGAAACTGATGATAGCACATAGGACCAGTCAGAGAACAAACCTAGGGTTGAATTGTGATGTCTATGTTTTTTTAAATTTTATATTATATTATTTTATTTAAGAAAGGGTACCCTCTCCAGGAAGAAAAATCCTGTTAACTTAAGAAAATACATTTTTTAGCACCAAACTCTAGTATGATATATTTTGCTCAAATCCAGGAGAACTGCACTTATTCAACCATAAAATCATAAAGCAGAGAGTTCAACTGAAAATGTGGTCTCATGATAAATAATTAGATTGTAAAGGGGAGAAAATATAATCTGACAGCAGAAATTTTAAAGCTTATTTTCTGCATTATGGAGCTTTACAAATAGAGTTTTGGAAATGTTATAAGATATTTGGAGAAATATCAGGAATGATTTTAAATTGTAGTTGTTAACAAATCCATAGATTTTATTGTCCAAATTCTGTGTTTTAACACCCATGAAAGAAATGATCTTCACACCCATGAAAGAGATGATCACACATGAAAGAGATGTGTATACAATAGTCAAAGCACTATAATTTTTGAATCATTTTTTTTCTTTGATTTAAAAGATTTTGTTTTCTTGCCCTACTTAGATGGGTAATATCCACTTATTTTACAGGTTAATAATTTGAGCTGCTAATATATTATGATCATGACATAATATATGCTGGAAATATTAGATTCCAATGATTGATGCTAGAATCACAATTGAACTTTCTGTCATTTAGTCATCTTTCTTCTTTTGTGTTGATCTGTTCTTTTTTTAATTGGACAGTTGCTTTGGAAATATCTAACTCAGAACTCAGATAACAACTTTAAAATGGTGGAAATATATGAGCTGTGAGACAGAGCTGAAGTTTCTGTATGTTCAACAAGTTGAGGGACTCAAGTTTGAAATGTGAAATGTTTGTTCCTCTTCACCTTGAAAAGAAAAAGAGAGAATTTTTTTTCTGTTATCACTTAGACAAATATAGTATTTCTCATTTTTGAGTCATTCCCCTACCAGTTTTACACATTTTTGCTTTCTACTACCTACACTATTGTTTACTAGATATCTTAAAAAGTCTTATTTTTGTACTTAACTCTATCTTAAGCAACAGTATCCATGAATTTACAGATTTGATATATTGATGCTAGCTACAATTAATATTACTACCATTACCTAGTAAAATAAGTACCAAAGTATTAAAATTTAAATTGCTCTATTCTGGTACCACTTAGCATCAACCGGGGTCCTAATATTGAAGTTTATAGCTATGCTGGTATAACAGTAGGACATTTAAAGTATTTTAAATTTTTCTCTCTTTCTTCTCCTTTCTTTCCTTTTTTGAGTCTGGCAAAATAACACACTGATTTTTAAAGTTACTATTCCAGTAATATTTCTCAATCTGTTTTCCTCCACGTAGGAATGATGGATATCTTTTTGTCCAGTGCAAATCTCTGAGCCAGTTTAGGCTTTTGGTTATTCTAGGCAGATTTGCCATAACTCCACCACTTTCTCTGCTGCTGAAGAAAGTATAACAGAATGCAAGTAAGTTAACCTTGATTTTCTGTATTTTTAAGAGTAAATCATTTACAAACTCAGTCCTTTAATTATGAGTAGTAAAAAACTATTTCCTTGCAACACGCCCCTCCACTGATTGCAACACCATGCTTGAGAGCCTCTGCTCTTATAAATTAAAAGGCACTGCCAGAATTTTTGTGTCTGTTTTAAATTTGCATTCAAGCAACAGTGTGCTTGGGATTTTTTTTTTAAACTACAAATGATTGTTTTAATTCTGTTCTCTTTCATACCCTTTCTTCCGCTTTCAAAAAATCTCTTTTAATCTTAGAATTTTTTTTTAAAGTACTGTATGTAAACTGATGGATTATTTTGGTAATTATAGCATAACCAACACATCTCACTTTGCCTGGGACTTTCCTAGTTTTAGCACCGAAGTCCCATATCCTAGGAAATGCCTCAGCTCTGGGCAAATGGGACACTTGGTCACCCTGAAGCAGGCTGACATAAACTGAGGACGTGTCTGGATAGGATTTCAGTTGACGTATAATTTGGTAATCCTTATATTTAAATAAGCTGAAACCTTGGACTTCAACCTAATGATCACAGCTAAAAAGTGGGCAGAGAGATCTCTTGATTGCTCAACTTGCCCATTTTCTAAGTTGCTGTTACAGTGAGCTTTTGAAAACACATCTTAATCACGTCCCTGCGTTGCCTAACATGGTTTTCCTTTCATGTTAGAAATAAACTCAAGCTCTTGAGAGTGGCTGATCTAGCTGTGCTTGATTTAGTCCAGTAGTTCTCAAACTTTACTCTGGTAAGAACCAGTTGGAGATCCCTGTGGCCCTGGTTCAAAGAGAATGAGTCAAAGGGATAGGAGCTAAAAGCATTTTTGTTTTTAAACAATTATAGTGGATCACTGTGTTTCAGGTGGTCCTTGGACCACGTTTTGAGGAAAACTGACCTAGTTTCTTTTGTCTTATCTAGGTTTAATCTCTTGTACTCTCCCCTTATTCTGTCTTCTCTGGGTTGATTATAATTTGTTTAGGCTTTTCACTGTTCCAGGCCTTTATGTACATGCTGGGTCTGCTCCCTGAGTCCCTCTCCTACATCTCTGTGGGCCAATCAGATTTCTGCCTGCATATCCCCTTTCCCAGGAAGCCTTTGCTGAGGCCCCTGTTAAAGTTTTCTCTTGCACTGCGCTCCATTTGGACCCCATCTCCTCCAGCCAAGTGCATATAGCGTGGCATTGTAATTACCTATTTCTTGTGTGTATCTTTCTTTAAACTAGGTTCAGTGCTCACAGGCACCTCTCATTTATCTTATTTATGATTGCATCCCCAGTTTCTAGTTCATTGTTGAGCACATGTTAAGAGCTCAACATTATTTATTGAAGAATTAAATTACTTTATTAATGGAGAGATTGATGTAACACAAGGTCCTAGCTTGGCTAGAACCTACCTCTAGTGTTGAGTCACCCCTTTCCTGAGCCCTGTTGATTCTATTTATTGATGTATTTGGGGGCCTTTGTTCTTTGGCTAAAGGAGTAGTGAGTGATTGGTGATGGGGATGAGAGCAAGGCCACCTGAGAGGGAGGCAAAGGATCGCCAACCTAGAGGGTTAGAAAAATGTCATCACATTCCTCCCCAGCTGGAGCTGAGGGGCTGGGCTGGAGCATGGGTGAGAAAAGGGCAGTGGCAGTTTCACCCAAGTCACAGGGGCTCAAGGGGCAGATGTGATGCAGCTAGGGGGTTTGGGGACAGGGAACCACACACATTTCCCCTCTACCTCCGCACCCCCGTACATACACATGCACATATCACATACACATCCCACCCCCCACCACCTACACAAGGCTTCCCTCTCCACCACCACTAAGAACACAGCTCTGCCCCCTGAGTGCTGTGGGAAGCCACCAACAAGGAGAGGTAGTGCTCTCCCAGAGGGAAGCGGCAGCACAATTGTCCTGAGCACTCAGGAGCTCCTGATCCCCCTGGAAATCCCATGAAAAATCCAAAAGATTTGGTGGTGGTGTGGAGGGAAGGTCATGAACTGAGTTCTTGCATTAATAAATGGAATGAGAGTGTTCTTGTAATTTGGACTTTGTGCAAATTGGACATTTGACTGAGACTGAGAATAAATGAAATCCAGCATTTATGCTGGATGAAAGCCCATCATGCAACTTCAGCCTCAGATTGCCATAGACTTTCTCTTTATAATGGACTGGGACATCTATGAAATGGGCTAGCTGAATTTTAACATTTTATTGTTTTATGGACTTTTTATATAAGTCATTTAACATAAAAGACACCACCATTCTTGACAACTGGTGGTGTTGTGGAGTTTTTTTCCAGTCCTTGGGAAATTTCCACTGAGTCAGTGTACAGCAGGTCTTAACATCAAATCTGTTTTGCGCAACTAGCATTGTCCTTTCTGGTTGGGATACTGTGACGTGCTGCCACAATAGATTGTCCTGAGCCCATCTTAGCAGCTGGAGAAATGGGGAGGTGTGAATACACAGCTAATTTCCGCCTGGGAGAGTTTCACCATTGTGTGGATGACAACTGAACAGACATTCAGTGTGAACTCTACATATTTACTTAAAACAGTATTAACATCCCCTGGTAAGCAATCTTATTATGCTACTTGGCAATATGCAGATGTACTCCCTGATCAGTTCCTTGAGCTAAGCACCTCACCCTGTACTGGTAATGAGAGCAGAATTTAATATTAATATTTCTGTACAGGTGCCTTGAAATACATCTTAAATTTAGGAAGAATTAAACACATAAATTAGTAATCATGATTGGCATTTCCTAATGAAACAACATGTAGTAGTCTAAAATGCCAAGTTTCCTATTAATGGATGCTAGGACAACTTATATAACTTCCATAGAAAATTTTTGTGGCCTTCATCTTTATCTACAGTTGACCCTTCGATAATGCAGGGGATAGGAACATCTATCCTTAGCACAGATGAAAATCCACATATAACTTTCAAATTCCCCAAAACTTAACTACCACTTAACTACTATATAACAGTATAGCTTACAGTTGACTAGAAGCCTTATCTATTATTATAACATAAACCCATATTTTCATGTTATATGCATTATATACATTATATACATACTATATTCTTACAAAGAAGTAAGCTAGAGAAAAGAATGTTATTAAGAAAATCAAAAGAAAAATGCATTTACTATTCATTAAGTAGAAGTGGATCATCATGAAGGTCTTCATCTTCATTGTCTTCATGTTGAGTAGGCTGAGGAAGAGGCGGGGTTGGTCTTGCTGTCTCGGGAGTGGCAAAAGTGGAAGAAAATCCACCTATAACCAGACCTGTGCAGTTCAAATTCATGATGTTCAAGAGTCAGCTGTAATTGTAAACTGTTATTTTTGTTGCTATTCAAAATAGGTGAGTATTATTTCAGAGAGAAAAAATCCAACATATTACAAATGTGTAGAGACCAAACAGTGACAGTAATATATACATGTATTTTAAAGATCACACATTTAAAATTTTCTAAAAAGGGAGAGAGAGAGAGACAGGAAAGTGTTAAGGTAAATTTACTGCAATTTCACAATTTAACACAAATTACATTGAACGTTTGAGAGATACCAGAACTCGCATAAATGTATAAGGCCAGGGAAAGCTTATGCTTGACTTTCAGTTGGGAAGCAGAAAGAGATGCCAAGTGTTATGAATGGAAACTCCCGAAAACATAAAGTATTAGATGGCTTCAAACTCAGGTTAGAAATTGGGGAGAGGACTGTGGCTGGTCTGCTTTCTAGCAGAAAAGGCAGTAGCAAAATAAAGTAGTTCCCAAGACCACAAAGCGGTTGAATTATGGATGGGAGGAGCAAGCTCACAAAAGACCCCTGAGTGTAAGTGGTTATGTATCAACCAGTCAGTGAAACGGCTACGTGGAAGCTTTTGAGACGGGGCCAATTTGCTTATTTCTGCCTCTAAAGCCAGCACACCCAACCATTACGTAATCCAGTCCTATGGAAGAAAATATGTGGCTATGTCTAAGCTGAAGCCAAAATTGAGAGCGCGTAGGCAGGATTTGGAGGCAAAAATGGTATACCTTATTAAAACTTGAACACAGGAAAATAACTCTGAGAGTTAAACTATAAAAATATTTAATGAATCTCATTAGAAATATGCAAATTTACCTTATATTGTAATTCATAAAATGATGGCAGTTGTGGGCTTTTCTCCTAACGACGACCGTAATAGAATCATCTTGGTTTTCAAATCACCTTGCCCCACCCTCACCTAGATTCACTACTATCACGTGGCCAAGTTATTGGTGGTAATGTGTCATTCCTCTCAGGTATGCTGAGGTGGGGGGTGCAAACAAAAAGCGTTGTGAATCCCCTGTCTTCAAGTGATTGAATGGCTACAGATTTGTCTGAAATATGATAAAAGGTAATAGATGTAAAGAAAGAAAGTTATGATTGTTGATCAGCCATGAAAACATTGCAAAGGTTGAGGAACAGGGGCAGGTAGCAGTGCTGCTTATCTGTGCACTGTGCAGGGCAACCTGACCTTGAGTTGAATTTCTTGTGGGTCTATGCCTGTAAGTAGAGAAATCAAAGTATACAGCTCTGGGAGGTTAATGACAGTCCAGCTAAATTCCCTTGCTTTATGTAATTCCATGCTCAACAAATAATGCCATTTCTTCAAGTAATACCTTGACTTCCCATGTAGATATATCCATGAGATTGACCATAAATAGCATACACAGACAACCATTCTGTTAGAGGTTGGGGCCACATTTTAGATAAACAACTTGACATTGTGGTTTTTTATACATTAGTCTCTGTGAACTTGGTTAATGTAAATCCACCCTTGAAAGGTGAATTATTTCTTAATGAGCTGAGAAATTTAATTTCTTTACCTTGAGGGCTAATGGTCAGACCCAAACTCTGATGAATTTCCAAGTTGATGTCAGCCTGTAACTCCTGACTGGGTGACCAGACTTCCCTGGGACACAGACCTTGTAGCCCACCTTTCTTCAAAGTGCTTTAATATGGTTAGGGGCAAAAAGTCCTTTCCTGGTACAAAGTTGCTAGGGGTTGTGCATAGAAATTTGATTTGTTAATAGACGTGCTTATAAAATATAAATGTATAGTCATAATTCAATTTAAGGAAAGGGGTTTACTAAAGTTTCTCTTTTAGAAAGGAACAATGGTAGTCAGCTTCTGCTGATCATCAGTATTCACGCCCTTATGCAATCTCTTTCAAGTGAATGAGGCCTAGCCTGTGTGACAAATTAAATATAGTGGGAAGGATCGTGTGTGACTGCTATGGTTTAGATATGGTTTGTTGTCCCCACCAAAACTCACGTTGAAATTTGATTCCTCATGTGGCAGTGTTGGGAGGAGTTTGGATAAGGGAGTAGATCCCTCATGAAGAGCTTGGTGCTGGTCTCATGGTAGTGAGTGAGTTCTGACTCTCCTGAGACTGGATTAGTTCTTGCAGGAATGGATTAGTTCTCAAGAGAGCAGGTTGTTAAAAAGTAAGATCCTTCTTCCTGTTTGGCCTTCTTTTTGCAAGTGCCTGCTTCTCCTTTGCCCTTCTCCACCATATTTTGATGGAGCAGAAGAAAACCTCATTTGAAGCTGAGCAGACATCAGCATCATGCTTCTTACACAGCCTGCAGAACTGTGAGCTAAATAAACCTCTTTCCTTTATAAATTATAATAGCCAGCCTCAGGCATTCTGTTATAGCAACCCCAAATGGACTAAGACGTGACTTTCAAGACAAACTTATATAATATACTTGCTCTCTTGGATCACTCAGTAGTCTAGGAAAAGCCAGCCACAAGCAGTTCTGTGTAGAGGCCCACATGGAGAAGAACTTACTTGACTTAACTACTCTGGAAATAGATCCTCCAGCCCTGGTCAAGCTTTCATGTTCTTGTAACAGCCAACATCTGGTTGCAAGTTTATGGGTGCTTCTGAGTAGTGACTGCCCAATTAGGCTGCTCAGGAATTCATGACTGAGGGAAACTATGAGACATAATTAATAATCATTATTTTTTAAGCTGCTAAATTTTGGAGTGATTTTTTTATGCAACTGTAAAATTTGGTATCTTGAAGCGGGTTGATGTTATAACGAAAATAGGGAGCCCAGAAGAAGTAGCCAGCAACCATGGAAAATCATTCCCAGGCAGAAATAGGACTAAGCTCTAATCAAGGAGTTGGCAACACATGCCCAGCTATATTTCAGAGCTGCTATGGATCAATGACAGTGTGTGCCTCCTGTTTTCCTCACTTTAGAATGAGAGTGTCTGTACTGGTTATCCTGTGCTGTCCCACCATTTTATATTTGGTGTGTTTGGGGCAGATAACATGTCTCCTTAGTTCATAGGTCTTTAGACTAAGAGGAACCCTGCTTGAGAGAAAATTATTTAAAGAATCACAAGTGATGGTCCTCATCTGTACCGGACTTCATCTGAACATTAAGATCCTGGACTTTGAATGTGAACTGATACTGTAATGGGATGAGAATTTTGGTGGCCTTGGGCTGAGGTGAGTGGTGTGTGTGTGGGTGTGTGTGTGTGTGGGAGTCAGAGAGAATGGTAGCTATGGTAGCTAGCCTCCAGGGAGATCCCTAATGATCCTGATCTTCTGGTATTCAGTCCCCCTCTCCTACGCTGAATCAGTGTTGGTCTGTGTGGCCAAGAAATCATGGCTGAAATGATGGTGTGCATCTTATGGTCAGGTCATAGAAGGCATTGCAGCTCTGAGGGAGGCCAGCTGGCATATGTAAGGGCAGTCAAGCAGGCCTGTGGAGAGGCTCACATGGAGAGGCCTCAACTTACCAACACCAAATCGCCAACCATGAAAACCACATTGAAAACAATTTCTCAGTTTCTTTTGGGTGACTGCAGCCCCAGCTGAACTCTGATTCCAACCTCATGAGAAACTTTGATCCGTTATCACCCAGCTGAGCCACTTCCAAATGCCTGACCCAGAGGAACCAGGAAAATTGATTAAATGAAAATTGTTACTTTAAGCCAGTAAGTATTAGAGTTTTTTGTTATACACTGGTAGATAAGTAATATGGGATATAAAGATGAATAAATGATATCTATACATTTCTTCTTCATTTACTTAGAACAAATTCAGAATAACATACTTATCTGTGACATGTTTAGGTCACAGTCTTATATGATGCCAGGACACACCAGCATTGCAATGTGGAAAGGGGATGTCCTTTTATTAAAGAGCCAGTTAATTTGACATTATCAAAAAGTTAGGGGTTCATTCACTCACTTACTGAGGGATTGCCGTGTCTAGTACTTTGCTAAATAATTTGTAGGCGTTGTCTCATTCATTCTTCCTAACAACACTATGGTGCATGTTGGTGGTGCATAGTATTATTGTGGTGCATAGTATTATTCCCATTTTTTGGATAAGGAAGTTGAGGTTCAAAGGGTTAAATAGAGTGGTTCAAGGTCACACAGCTATTAATGGTCAGGTCTTCCTGACTACAAAACTTGCACTTCTAACTGGTAATCTGTTTTACCTTCTTATTTGAAAAATGTTGGGGGAGGCCTTGAATTTAAAATATAGAACATAGGTTCTAGCTGTCCAGGGTCTATAGTCAGAGAGCCAGGGAGGTTTAAGCTAACCTGGTAAGATCTGTTTCATTCCATGAGCTATTCTTATTTCAAAATTGCCATTGTTAATTTATGCAACAGGAATCGCATAGATCACATTCTGGTGGTTATACTGGAAGATAAATGAGGTGAGTCCATGCTACAACTAATGACTTCGGGGCCTTGATTTCCTGCCTGCATTTCCTAACTGAAGACACTTACTGGGATCGCAGGCTGTCACTGATGTTAAACAAAATAAATCATAGGTTGTAAAATTAAAAACAATAACCCGATTTTATGGCTGTTTTGCTCAGACTGTAAGAGCATTGAGGATAATGGTCACGGCTGAACCAAGCTTAGATATTGCTAAGGCCAATTTTATGCCTTGTCATGCTTTTCATTTTCCTTTGCTTCAAGCTAATGGTAAAACAATTGGAAGATTGCTTTGAATCTAACATACCACAGCAGAAACTTTAAAGAAGAGAATATATTAATTTAATAGCTCAATAAAGCAAAATTCAAATGTTCCTTTTGGCAAAAGTTTCAGTTAATTTCAGCTCAAATTTTCCAGGATACTCTTCAGCAGGTAATGAATTGGCAAATTATTTGGCATTTCTAGCTGCATATTTAAGTGAAGATAAATCTTTATGGTTTTCACATTGAAGTTATAAGTGACTATTCCCTTTTATTGGAAATTAAAAATCTCTCTGTCAACTGCAAGCAAAAATGGCATAGGCATATCTATGTGTGACTGTGTGTGTGTGTGTGTGTGTGTGTGTACGTTGTGGGGGAGGTAGAAGAATTGGGGTGGGTTCAGGAAGGCAGAGGTAGTGTAGGGGAAAGGGCATGGAGTAGGATCAGGAGAGTACCAAAACTCAAATTATTGTTGGAGCTGGTGTGTAGAGAACAGTCACATGTTTCTAAATCAAGTTAAGAGAATTGTCCTAATTTGGCAGAAGATTCTATCTCAGTCATTTTGGGACTTTAGGGTCAAAAATTAAAATGATGGCTGAAAAGATTGGGAAAGGTCTCACGCCTGCTACTGAGATTCCATTGTCTGTGCCTCACTGGTCCTTGAATGTGGATGGCTCTGCTGTCCCCATGTCGAGTAGGCTGTGATGGTGTTTGCCTGAGCACCTAGGATCCAGCCTTCTACAGTCGCCAGGCAATCATTTCTCTTGAAAGTTTTGCTCCCTTTCCAAGTACAGCCAGAAGGTGAAGCCTGTGCCCTCATCACCAACAGGACCCTCCATTCGATTCCTTTTCCAGGGCAACATTCCGCTTTCCACCGTGGCTTCCCACCTTTCCCACCCAGAGCAACCACTTCTTTCCACTCCCTTTCATGAGCCTTAGCTTAATCTCCTTAAGGAATCCAGGCTTTCTGAGAGCAAGAGTCAGGAAGGGGACAGGGATGTTTTCAGGCAACGTCTGAAACAAAAACCACCTCTAGGCCGGCAGCACAGAAGGCCTGGCTGCCTTTTTGAAATGGGATGGTGGAGTAGGGAGGAAAAAAAATACAGAGGTAAACAAAATATAATTTAATATCTCTAAGAGTGCAGACTCCTGGCAAGGAGATGCCAAAGT
This sequence comes from Cheirogaleus medius, assembly GCA_008086735.1. NCBI lineage: Eukaryota > Metazoa > Chordata > Mammalia > Primates > Cheirogaleidae > Cheirogaleus > Cheirogaleus medius. Next base: position 85,343,740 of record VBSM01000361.1, read on the forward strand.
GGATAGCAGCTCCCCAGCTATATTCAGATTGGCTCCAGTCCACAGGAAGTTCACTTGTTAAGGAGCACGTATAAAGTCTTCATAAATACTGTTTGACCACACCCATTCATTACTCTCAGCAAAGTTCTTTCAGGGAGTACCAACCAGCGCCCTCTTTATTCTATATTAAGCGGCAGAGAGGACAGGGGTTGGTGAGGCACTTCAGGGGATTCCCCAGTGGGTTTGGAGTGGATCCCAGAAGCAATTGTATACTCTAACCTCCTTGGAGAAGAGCTTCCTGGGATAAACGTAAACTGTTAAATCTGCATCAGAACAGAGCACAGCTCTTAGCTTGTCACTGTTTCTATTGGTCCCTGGGTCTATTGCTGGAAAATTCCTCCTGCCTTATGTTATCAAGTGAGCTAGCGAAATTGTGGAGAAAGCTGCTCATAACACTGATAAGACCCTCTCTTGAACAGCCTAATTTGAACTTTATCCCAGAGACCTTGAGAAACTGGGTCTGTACTTTCATAATCCAAGAGTTGAACAGGGTCCTGCACAGTTGGGTAACGTTTGACCTTGAAACGTTATTCTAAAAGTCATGTTTCCCCCTTGCTGGCTTTGCTGTTATCTGTGCATCAGTGAACACTTTATCATGGTAACGCTTCAGGAATGTGCAGAATAGTTGAGGAGCTTGAATGCCACAGCAATTTCAAGTCTGCTGGGCTCTTGTTACCAGCTCACTGGGGCAGTCGCTAGCAGACTGCTATACCACATATGCTGCAGAACGGACATTGATTACCAGGTCACTTTCAAGAGCAGTTCAAGGGGTTGGCTAACAAGGGTCTGGTTAGTTCATATTTTCCTTTTTGAGTATATTCTCTCCTTGCTGCTGAGATGTGTCACAGAAAATGCCTATATTCTTATTTTTGTCTCAGGGAAGCTATTAGAAGTTTGCAAAGAAGGGTTTGAATATGACTTTTAAAAATGGAATACCATAGTGTAGTGGTTAAGAGTGTGGGCTTCGACGTCCCAGTCTTGAGTTTGAATTTGGGCCCGTAACTTACTAGCTGTTGAACTTGGAGTCGTTATCTTCACCTCTCTGAGCCTCAGTTGCCTAATGTGTAAAATGCATAAAATAATACTTACATTTCCAGACTGTTGTATGTTATGTTAAAAGAGATAAAACAAGCCATGCCTTTGGTTTAACAAGAAGTAGGAAGAACTCAATAACTATTCTATGGTGTTATTCACTGTGTTTATTCTATCTGTCCAAATGAACAGCAAAGTCATTGAAAGCAGAAATCATAGCTCATCTTGCTTTACATTTCTCATGGCAAGAAGAATGCCAAGGACATAGCAGATAGTCAATAAATATTTGTTAACTCCTGCTCTTTCTTTTGGAATTATCCCATTCTCAGCCAAATTACACTGATCACTTTTTTTGGTGATGATCAGACTAAGACTTCCCTTTTCTTTATGTTTGGTGGAAAGTCATAGAATGTAAAACTAGAAGATTTTCTTAAAGACCTTGTGTCTGGTAGGTTTTCTTAAAAATTTGATTCTATGTATCATAATAACTTTTGACACTAATCAAAGAAATACTCAAACACATGTAAACATAGAGTTCTCAGTCTAATCGATGTTCTTTGTTTTTGTCTTCCTATGAGCACTTCATGTATCTCAATAATTTGCCTGAGGGACAATATACACTTCTAGCCTTCCTCTGTCTTTGCAACTTCATAGTTATGAAGAAGATCCTGACTAAACTGAGGCATGCATCCACACAATCAACAGTTCGGCAGCAGTATTTGTAGTGTGGGATGGAAACAAGGAAGAGTGTGGAACAGAAGATAATCTCCAGGGCAGATGATCTACAGAAGCTCTGCAGTTGCCACAATGCAGATATTTCTTTTTGATGTCATACTGGGTAGGAAAGACTGTTTAAGATTCCAAGTCCAATTGTCAGCTATTTGGAAGGACAAGTCTCCTTAAAGAAATGGATCCTGATGACTGGTTAGTTTTTTAAATTCCCCTAAGTTTCTTAACATATTAGGAGAAATGACAGAGACCCTTCAGTCTTCCTGGGGAACAATGAATGGGTGTCATGTTTTCTCTGTAGAGTGGAGCTAAATGTATCTATGTAACACTACCAGTGACTTTGAAGAACACCTGTTCTTTAAGGAGTTAACATTGACAAGGAAAAGAAAAGGGATAGACATTAACTTTTTAAAAATTTTTACTTTTTAAATACATTTTTTATTTTAGAATAGACTTAGATTTGCAGAAAAGTTGCAAAGACAATGAAGAGTTCCCATAAGCCCAGTACCCAGTTTATCTTATTATTAACATCTGACCTTAATATAGCATGTTTGTCGAAATCAATGAACCACTATTGAGACATTATTGTTAAATAAAGATCATACTTTATTCAAATTTTCTTAGATTTTACCTCATGTACTTTTTCTGTTCCAGCATCCCATCTTGCTATTGTACTGATACTAGCATTTTTAAGCAGCCAAATTAGTACCAGATGCATTTATGTTATCATTTCATTTAATTTTTGTGTGTAGTGTTTGGGTCAGCATCACTATCTCATTTTAAGAATGAGACAACTGGTATCAGAGGAGATAATTGACTTTCTCAGAGTAACTAAGGAGGTGGTGAAGCAATAATTTAAATCCAAGTCCTCTGGCTCCAAACCCATTTTTCCTTTCTTATATCATGCTATCTTTTTCACTTGCAATGCAATGATCAAATTTATATTTGAAAAACATACCTCACATATAGTCTTGCATTCACATTTTGGAAAATAGTCACAAAAGAACTTCCTTACTTGCTCTAATGCAAGTAGAATTATTTGTATGACATTTCATCTGATTCCTCAAAACCAGAGAGACTTATTTGGGCCAAAGAAGTCTAAATTAGAGCTGTCAAAGTATAATTGGTCATCAAATGATAGATAACGTATTGCTGTCATATGTTTAATAATGCCTTGTTTTCTTATTGAGGGTTCTGTGTTACAGAAGATGCATTTCAATTTCTATTTCACTCAGAGGTGATATAAAACAATGTGAGGCAGGTTTGGGGTTGAGTCATATATTATTAGAGGTTTTCTGTCTATTTTGTTCCAAGTTAACGAGGTTACTCACAAACAATTCACACCAGAAACAAGACATATGGTCATTGGCAAGTGAATTCATGGGACTGCTCACAATCTTTACTTATTTACTTCATACTTCATTACCATTCAGTTATACAAAATCCCTAATTCTAAAGTTTCAGCTTTTCTCAGATACACAATATCAGTTGTCCTGTGGCTGACAGGGAAATTGCGCCTTCAAAATTTTTGAGTGTGCTGGAGAAAAAGGTAATAAATAAATAAATAAATAAATAAAGCAAGCAAGCAATGGGATAAATGGCCATTATTTTAGCAGGCTTCTTTTCTCTCACAACTGTATTTCACCTTCTGAACAATAATCATTAAAAGGATCTAAAACTAGTCCTATAGGAGGGAAAGGTTTCAATAACAGATTAGAATTATGGATGGCCATTTCTTGTGGTTAGTAACAGATCTGCTGTGTTGACTTAAAACATAAAAGGGTGATTTGTCCCAAAGGATATTTTCTTCAGATAAAACAGGGGAGTATGCAAAAAAGAAAAAAAACATACTGACTGTTCTTGGTAAGTAGATTTTAATTTGTATCTACACTATGTTCTTCTCACTTCATTAGGCTTAGAATTTGTGACTGAACAGTACTGTTTGGGCAGCCTGCTGCCTAGTTGGAGATGTCAGAAGCAATTATTTTCACAGATTTAAGATTTTATTATCACACATATCCTGTCTTTAGCTATCTGAATGGACAGCCCAATCAAGGACAATATGCATTTCATCATATCTTTCTTGTTGTTGTGCGATTTTAATAACAGATCTAGTATCATCCCACTTTGCATGACAAGATGACCAGAATGTATCAGCTGGATGAACGGTTAAATAGAACCATCCAAAGTCAGAATATTTACTTCTTCCTCTAATTTCAAATTCTTTCTGTGAAGTAAATGAGCTACATTAGACTTCATGGTACAAAGAAACAAACAATAAACAAACAAACAAACAAAAAAACACACCTTGTTTTCGGTTGTGTTGATAATTTTCTGAAATAGTATCTGGGGGGTGGTTTGTAGAATAACAACATCACTCAGTATTAATAAAAAATTTCCACTTTTTCATATTTTTGAATATGAAGAAGACTGAGTTTACCTAGTTCTTTTACTTATGAGTTCAAAGTCCCTTAAAGAAGAGAATGGATATCTCTTCTTTTTTTAAAGTTTATAACAGAAACCTAGAAATCAGCATAGACCTTAGCTTGGCCTTGCTCATTCAGTCAGAGACCAGGTGTTGTGGAGTGTTCTAGACATGTATCATTTCTCTATGTCTTTCTTGCCTCCACTCCTAGAGTAGTTTTTCCTTACCCCGAGCTATTACAGTAGGACTTTTATTGTTTTGCCTAATTCTTTCCTTCACACAGTCGCTACAAAGAAAAGTTTAGAGAAATACAAATTTGACCAGTTTCCCTAAGTTTAAGCCCCTCAGAGGCTTCTCATAGCCCTCAGGCGAAAGTGCAAATTCCCCTCATGACCTCATTTTTCTGTGTTTTCTCTTGGTGGTACCTACACTCGGTGGCATCTCACTTGCTTCTATTAAATCTGCTGCTTCTACTTAGAGAGTTTCTAAGTCTTACTCTCTTGAAGAAAAATAATGTCACATATTCTCTGAAGACTTTCCTGATCCAGAAGGAAGACACCACCATTCTCTTCTCTGGCTCTCTGCACTCACCTCTTTCGTGAGCCCTATAATACATTATGGTACAAATTGTTTACAGGTCTGTGGATTCCCTATAGATTTAACTTTTAATGCTTAATACATGAATTGGATGTTTTTTTCTTTTAGGCACACTGACGTTTGAGAATCACTGACAGTCTCAGAGATCAATAAAGGTCTGAGCTGCTCTCACTGTGGCTGATCGTGTGTTTGGTTTAGGGCAGTGACGCTCAAACTTATTGACTGTAAGAAATGCCCAGGGGTTGGATAATCTTCAAACTTCTGGAACCCATTCCCAGAAATTCTGATTCAACAGTCATGAGGAGGGATCCAGAAATCTGCTATTTTTACAGGTACTCCAGGTAATTGTGACGCAGGTGTATGGGGAGCAAACTTTGAGGAAACCAACTCTTCCAGTTATCTACTATTGCATAACCAGCCACCCTCAGGGGCATAAACAAACCACTTAGAGGAATAAAAAACAACTGCTTATTATGCCCATGCATTCCGAAGGTCAGGAATTTGTACAAGACATAGCAAGAATGACGTGGCTCTGCTTCATGACGTCTAGGGTCCTGGTGAGGAAGACTCAGAGGTCTGGGGATGACTTGAATGGCCGAGGGCTGGAATAGAGGGGCTGTAGGATTTCTTGCAGTGTGTTTTTCTTGCTCACATTCCTAGCTTCTGGCCTGGAGTGACTATCCGCGGGGCTCAGCTGAGGCTGTCAACAAGAGCACCCGCATGTGGTTTGGACTTCTCGCAGCATGGCTGCTGAGTTCTGAGAGAGATCATTCCAAGAGAGCAATCATTGCAAAAGAACTGGGCTAGAGCTGCGAGGTCTTTTATGACCCAGCTTCACTTTGCTCCAGTGGCTGAGGCAGTCACGAGCCCACCCAGATTCAAGGTAGAGGGCATAGATGCCACCTCTTGATGGAAGAAATATCAAAAACAATTGGCGGCAATGTCTTAAAACTGCCACACTGATTTTGAACTTTGATTTATCTGTTTACATATGTGTTTTCTCTACTGAATTTGTGAGCTATTTGGGGATAAAGGTGGTATCATTTCATTTTGAAATCTCGGGATCTGGTACAAGCCTTAGTACTTAACATAAAGCCAGTAAATACTTGTTGCTTTTAACTAATCTAAAGGTCAAGAACCGTAATCCTTCAATTACTGGGTGTTATGGAGTATTATTGATCTAGAGACACTTCAGTAAGAAATTCCTTTAGAAAAACCAGGGACTTGCTTCATAAAAGTTGACTGAATGATTTTTCATCGTACTTGAATCCTAGTTCCACCATGTTAAGACTGTGATCCTGGACTAATTACTTAAATTCTCCAAACTTCTGTTCATTCTTACTTATCTCTGATGTGGAGAAAACAGTGGTACTTACTTTAGAGGTTTGCTGTAAGGAACAAATGAACTACACAATGTTCTTTGATAAAGTGAGGTAGCAGAAAATATTGCCATTCTTACAATAGCCATTATGACTAGGGTTACTCAACCATTAATGTGAATAAACAGTTAAATTTTGCAAGACAGTCCCGTAAGCTTTATTTGTGCATGTAGGTATGCATATATATGTGAATGTTTAGGTGGTTTTATAAAATTATGCTTTTTAGTGAAGCATAATATATATTCGGCAAATTATAGATCATAAGTGAACAGCTTAATAAATTTTTACGGTGACTATATACTTATGCACATGCCCCATAGATCAAGAAAAAAGCAGTTTTTTTCTCCCCAAAAGCTTACTTGTCACTCTATAAACATACTTCATCTAAGGTATCTGCTTCTCTGACTTCCACTACCAAATTTTTTTGCCTGTTTTTGAATTTTATATACATGGAATTATATAGTATATACTCTTTTGTGTCTGCCTTTTAAAAAATATTATACAATGAGAGTCATCCATGTCACATACAAAAGCATTTCATTTAATTGTTGTATAGTATTCTTTTATTTATACATTCCACTGTTGATTGACATTTGGTTATTTTCACTTTTTGGCTACTACAAAGAATGCAACTACAAACAGTCTTGTTTTTATCTTTTGGCACACATATGTATTCACCTATTGGGTATATATGTAGGAAAGGAAATTCTAAGTCATGGAATAAGACAATTAGGTTTTCTGTTTTTTCTCGATGTTCCGGAGGAGATAAAAGTGTATATACATATATCTGAATATGTACCATGTTTCCCTGAAAATAAGACCTACCCATAAAATAAGCCCTAGCAGGATTTCTAAACATTTGTGCAATATAAGTCCTACCCCAAAAATAAGACCTAGTGATGGGCGTGGCTACGCAGTGTATCTGCACAACCCATGCATTTCTTCACTGAGCCGTAAAGAAGACGAGTAGCCCTTCTCATCTGCCTCATGAGAGCTCTATTGCTCGACATGAGAGATTGGTGCCAATGGTTCTAAAGGAAATAGAGTTGCAAGAAATTCAGGATGGAATTCAGGGTTTGGAGAGTTATGATGATGTTCTAGAAGAAGACTACTTAACTATATTTGAATAAATGTAGATTGTTGTACTGTACTTAAAAAAAATAACACAGCCCCTTAAAATAAGCCCTAGGGTGTCTTCTAGAGAAAAAATAAATATAAGACCCTGTCTTATTTTCGAGGAAACACGGTATATACATATGTTTGTCCATACAAGAATCTTTTGTTGAGTGTATTACAAATATCTTCCCCTCTCTGTGGTAGCATTTTCATTACTCTAATGATGATTTTCAATGAATAGAAGTTCTTAATTTTAATAAAGTCCAACTTATCAATCTTTTCCTTTATAGTTGGTGCTATTTTCTTGTGTTTACTTCTGTAAGATTTATTATTTTGCCTCCAAAAGTGAAATTTAGGTCTACAATTGCCTGGAATTTATTTTTGTCTATAGAGTATCATGGAGGTTATTACTTTTGTCTAATATGAGTAGATAACCCAGCACCAATTTTTGAAAAGATTATCCTTTCTCCACACTCCATTTCAGAGGCATCATTGCCACAAATTAAATCTGGTTTTAGACTCACTATTCTGATTCATGGGTTTAATGTGTGTCCTTGTCCCAGTGTCATGCTATTTACTCTCTTAATTATAGGGGTTTTATAATAAAACTTGGTATCTAGTAGCTTAATTCTCCTAATTTTTCTTCTTCAAGATTGTCTTGGTTATTCTTGTTTCTTTGCATTTTCATGAATTTAAAAATTATCTTGTTAATTTACACACACACCTCTTACTAGGATTATGGTTGAGTTTTTATTAGATGTGTAAGTTAACCTGGTGGAATTGACATTGTTACAATATCGAATGGTGTCTCAGATATGGTATATCCCTTGATTTATTTAAGATTTCTTAATATCCCTCTGTAATATTTTGTTATCTGTAACATAAAGGCTTTCACATGTGTTGATAGATTAATTTCTAAGTGATATTTTTAATGTTATTGTAAATAGTATCAATTTAAGATTTCATTTTATAATTATTTTGCTTGTATATACAAGTGATATTTTTGTATGCTGCACAACATCTACCAACCTTGCTAAAATCACATAGTAATTTTAATAGTTTGCTGTAGGTATTCTTTTGGTTTTTCTAAATATGCAATTGTATTATAAATAGTGAGAATTTTTTTCTTCCTTTTCAATCTTTATACATTTTATTTATTTTTTTCTTACTCTATTGTGTTAGTTAGGAACCACAGTTACATAATGTGTGAACAAGATTGATTTTTGAATATCAAAAAAAATTCATTTTGGAATAAAAACATTGCAGTGATTTATAATTTTTAAAATATAGCTGGATTTGTTTTGCCAATATTTTAAGATTTTTTTCACCTATACTCATGAGAGAAATGGTCTATAATTTGTCCTCTCTTTAACGTCCTTACCAGGGTTGCATATCCAGGTCATGCAGGCTGAATGAAACCAGTTGGGAAATGCTCTCCTTTATTCTAGTCTCTTCATGAGTTTGTTTAAGATTGGTGTTTTATTATTTTGTTAAATGCTGGAAATAATTCAACAGTAAAGATATCTGTACCTTGGATTTTCTTTGTAAGAAGTGTTTTAATTATGAATTTATTTTATTTAATGAACTATTCAGATTTTTCTCTTCCTTTTTGGTGTCAGATTTGGTAAAATGTGTTTTTAAAATAATTTTTTTCATTTTACCTATTCAAATGTATTGACATTAAATTGTTCATAATATCCTTTTTATTATTTTTAATGTCTTTGAAATATGTAGTGATGTTTTTCCTTTTATTCCTAAATTCGATAATTTGTATTGTCTCTTTTTCTTCTTGTTTAGTACCACTAAAGTTTATCTTTTCAACAAGATATTAATAACTTTGGGTTTTATTGATTTTCTCTGTTTTACATTTGTTTTCTTATTAATTTGTATTCTTATTCTCATTATTTCTTTATTCATACTTTCTTTAATTTGCTGTTCTTTTTCTACTTCTTCAAATGGACACTTGAATCATTGATTGCCTTTCTTTGCCAAGGCATGCATTTATTGTAAATCTTAATCTAAGAACTACTTTAGCTGCATCTCACAAGTTTTGATATGTTGCTTTTTTGATAATTATTCAATTCAAAACATTCTCTAATTTCCTTTAAATTCTTTTGCTTTAGAATATTTTAGAGAAGTATTGATGAATTTTTAAATGTCTGAGAATGTTTTAATTCTCTTTTTGTTATTTATTTCTAGCTTAATTTTACTCCAGTCAGTAAACATACTGTATTTTGCATAATTTATATCCTCTGAAATGTTTGTAGAATTTTTTTATTTCTGAGCATTTGATCCATTCTGGCAAATGTTACATGTAGATTTGAAAAAAAAACAAAAAAATACGTTCCAGAATTGTGGGGAATGACATTTTATATAGGTCAATTAGCCAAGTTTGTTATTCAAATCGTCTACATCTTTTTTTCTCCTCTGTGTTTCTGTCTCGCTCTATCATGTACTAAATGAGATACACTAAACTTTTCAAATATTCTGTGGATTTTAAACTTTTTGTTTCTCAGTATTATTAATATTTGATTATATATTTTGATTTTGTATACATTATGCATACATTTTTAGAATTATATCTTTTTGGTGGATTTAACATTTTATTTTTACTACATGATTCACTTTATCTCTAGAACCACTTGTCTTGAAGTATACTTTGGTTGATAATAGTAAAGGTTTGTCAATATTATTTTGGTCAATGTGTTCATGGTTTATATTTATCTTTTTCTATTCAATATTTTGTATCCTTGTATTTAAAGTATTAATATATCTCTTATAAGTAGCACGTAGTTGGGTTTTTCAAGAAAATCTAGTCTGATAATCTTTGTATTTTAGTTGGAGTTTTTAGTTTACTTATACTTTATGTAATTTCATATATTTGGGTTTAAATTGACCATCTTATTATATCTTATTCATTTGTCCCATTTGTATTTGCTTTTTTTTCCATGACTATTCTTGTCTTTGTTTATATTAATCAAAAATTTTCTGATTATACTTATCTCTCTATTGGTTAGTTTTACATATTTTAGCTATGCTCTTTAAAAAATCATTTTGGTGGTTACCCTAGAGACCACAACAGGCTTCCTTTATTAATTCTAGTTTGATATAATTCATTACTTTTGTCATTTTTCAGAAAATATGAGTTTCTTAAATCATTTACATATCACTTACTTTTTCCTATCTTTGTGCTATTTTTTCAAGTACGCAAAAGATTAAAAAGAAATAGGATATTATGAACAGTTCAAGATAATCAATATTAATTTGTGGAGAGAGATAGACTCTAGTACAATAATAGTTGGAGACCTCAATACCCCACTTTTAGCACTGGACAGATCATCCAGACAGAAAATCAGCAAAGAAACATGGACTTACTTTGCACTATAGACCGAATCGAACTAATAGATACTTACAGAACATTTCATCCAACAGCTACAGAATTCACATTCTTCTCCTCAACTCATGGATCATTCTCAAGGATAGACCATATGTTAGGCAACATAACAAGTCTCAAAAAATTCAAAAAAGTTGAAATCATACCAAGTATTTTCTCTGACAATGGAATAAAACTAGAAGTCAATAGCAAAAGGAACATTGGAAAATATAGAAACACATGGAAATTAAACAATATGCTCCTGAATGACCAGTGGGTCACTGAAGAGATCAAGAAAGAAATTTAAAGATTTCTCAAAACAAATGAAAATGAAAACCTGTGGGATACAGTAAAAGCAGTAATAAGAGGAAAGTTTATAGCAGGAAGTGCCTATATCAAAAAAGTAGAAAAGCTTCAAATAACCTAATGATGCATCTCAAAGAACTAGAAAAACAAGAGCAAACCAAATCCAAAATCAGTAGAATAAAAGACATAATAAAGATCAGAGAAGAAATAAAGGAAATTGGAACAAAAAAATACAAAGGATCAACAGAACAAAAATTTTGTTTTTGAGAAGATAAACAAATAAACCTTTAGCCAGACTAAGAATAAAAGAGAGAAGACCCAAATAAATAAAAATCAGAGATAAAAAAGACATTACGATGGATATGGCAGAAATCCAAAGGATCATTAGAGACAACTATGAGCAACCATATGCCTATAAATTGGAAAACCTAAAAGAAATGGATAAATTCCTAGACACATATAACCTATCAAGACAGAACCAGAAAGAAATCCAAAACCTGAATAAACAAGTAACAAGTAATGAGATAGATGCAGTAATAAAAAGTCTCCTATCAAAGAAAAGCCCAGGACCCAACGGTTTCACTGCTGAATTCTACCAAGCATTCAAAGAGGAACTAATACCAATCCTATTTAAACTATTTCAAAAAGTCAAGGAGGAAGGGATACTAAACTCATTCTACAAGGGCTATATCATCCTGATAACAAAACCAGATAAAGACACAACAAAAAAAGAAAACAATAGGTCAATATCTCTGATGAATATAGATGCAAAAATCCTCAATAAAATACTAGCAAACTGAATTTAAGAGCACCTTAAAAAAGATTATTCATCACAATTAAATGGGATTTATCCTAGGATGAAAGGATGACTCAAGACACACAAACAATCAGTGTGATACGTCATATCAATGGAACAAAGGACAACAAAAGATCATTTCAATTGATGCTGAATAAACATTCAATAAAATTCAACATCCTTCATGAAAAAAGTAAATAAGCAGTATAAATGAATATTGAGGAGTCTCTCTCTCTCTCTCTCTCTCTCTTTCTTTCTCTCTCTCTTTAGCTCTGATACCATTTGCTTTATATATCTGGGTACTCCAGTGTTGGATGCATATATATTTAGAACTATTATATTCTCTTACTGAATTGACCCCTTTATTGTTATATAATGATCTTCTTTGTCTCTTTTTACAGTTTTATCTTGAAATCTATTTTATCTGTTAGAAGTATAGCTACTCCTGCTCTTTTTTGATTTCCATGTGCATGGAATATCTTTTTCTGTCCCTTTATTTTCAGTCGATGTGTTTCTTTATAGGCGAAATGTATTTCTTGCAGACAGCATGTAACATGTTGGCCCTTTTTTTTTTAATCGATTCAGCCACTCTATGTCTTTTGATTGGAGAGTTTAGTCCAGTCACATTTAGTGTTATTATTGATAGGTAAGGACTTACTACTGCCATGTTATTTGATTTCTGGCTGTTTTGTGGTCTTCTCTGCCTTCTTTCCTTCCTGTCTTCCTTTGTTAAAGTGATTTTCTCTGGTAGTGTGTTTTAATTTCTTTCTTTTTATTTTTTGTGTATCTGTTGTAGATTTTTTTGTGGTTACCATGAGGCTTGCAAAAAATATTGTAACCAATTATTTTAAACATATGATAACTCTGCTTACAAACAAACAGATAAACAAGCAAAGAGAAATCTAACAGAAATTCTACCCTTTAAATCCTGCCCCCTACCTTTTAACTATTTGTTGTTTCCATCCATATCTTTTTATACTATCTATCTATCTATCAAAAAGTTATTGTTATTTTTGATAGATTTGTCATTTAGTCTTCCTACTCAAGATATAAATGGCTTATACACTGCAGTTACAGCAATAGAGTATTCTGTATTTGTGTCCTTACTGTTACCAATGAGTTGTATATCTTCAGAAGATTTCTTATTCTTCATTAATGTCCTTTGCTTTAAGATTGAAGAACTCCTTTTAGCATTTCTTGTAGGACAGGTCTGGTGTAGATGAAAGCCCTCAGCTTTTGTTTGTCTGGGAAAGTCTTTATTTATCCTTCATGTTTGAAGGATATTTTTGCAGGATATAATATTTTTTCCTTAAGCACTGTGAGTATGTCATGCTACTCTGTCCTGGCCTGTAACATTTCCACTGAGGAGTCTGCTGCCAAAGGTATGAGAGCTCCTTTATACATTATTTTTTCTTTTTTCTTGATTCCCTTAGGACCTTTTCTTTATCTATGAGAGCTTGATTATTAAATGCCTTGAGGTAGCCTTGTTTGGGATAAATCTATTTGGTGTTTTATGACATTCTTGTACCTGAATATTGAGATCTTTCTCTAAGTTTGGAAAGTTATCTTTTATTATTTCTTTGAATAAACTTTCTACTCCAATCTCTCTCTCTCTAGCCCCTCTTTAAGGCCAATAACTGTTAGATTTGCTCTTTTGAGGGTATTTTCTAGATCTTATAGGCACACTTCATTCTTATTTATTTATTTTTTCATTTTTCTCTTTTGACTGCATATTTTCAAATAGCATGTCTTCAAGTTCACTAATTCTTTCTTCTGCTTGATCACTTCTGCTGTTGAGAGACTCTGATGCATTTCTCAGGTTGTCAATTAAATTTTTAAGCTCTAAAATTTCTGCTTTTTTAATCAATTCAATCTCTTTGTTAAATTTCTCCTATAGGCTTCTGAGTTCCTTCTCTGTTGTCTTGAAGTTCATTTAGCTCCTTCGGGGTAGCCACTTTGAATTCTTTATCTGAAAGGTCATCTATCTCCATCACTCCAGGATTGGTCACTGGTACCTTATTTAGTTTGTTTGGTGAAGGCATGTCTTCCTGGGTGTTCTTGATGCTTGTGGATGTTCATTAATGTCTGGGCATTGAAGAGTTAAGTATTTATTTTAATCTTCACAGTCTGGTCTTGTTTGAACTTGTCCTTTTTGAGAAGGCTTTCCAGATACTCAAAGGAAATTGAGTGCTCTGGTCAAGTCTCTGCTAACTGCATCTATATCAGCAGTGGGGGTGCCCCAAGCCCGGTAATGCTGCGACTCCTACAGATTCCTGTGGTACTGCCTTGGTGAGCTTGGGTAAGATGCAAGAGAAGTCCCTGAATTAACAGGCAAAGTCTCTCATTGTCTTCCCTCACTCTCTGTGCTGGGCTGCTGGAGTTGGGGAAGGAATGACATGGGCACTCCCTCATGGCTACCAGCACCAAGTCACACACACTGGTGAGCCCAGTCTCACCAAAAACCAGTGATGACCGCTGTCTGGCTACCTGTGATGTTTATTCAAAGCCAAGGGCTCTTTAGTCAGCATATGATGAATCCTGCCAGGACTGGCTCCTTCCTTTCAAGGCAGCATGTTACCTTCTGGCCCAGGGTGGGTCCAGAAATGCCATCCAGGAACTAAGGCCTAGACTCAGGAGCTTCAGGAGTCTGCTTGGTGCTTTATTTTACTGTGGCTGAGCTGGTACCAAAAATGCAAACCAAAGTCCTTTGAGCTCTTCCCTTTCCTTTCCTCAAGTGGAAGAAGACTCCCTGAGTGATACTGCCCATAGTTGTGGGAAGGGTGACAAAGGCACTGACTTGGCTGCAGCTGCTAGTGTCTCACTGTGTCATGTGCACCCCAAGTCCACTGGCTCCCAGCCAGCACAGCCACATGAATTGCCCAAGGACTGCAGCCTTTGTGACCTGACTGTCTCATGAATTTAGTCCAGGTCCCAGGCTGCTCTTTGTCAGCTGGTGGTAGGCTAGCCAGAACTTGGGCTTTGGGGTGGAGGATTTCCCTCTGGTTGGGCTGATCTAAATGCTCCCTCCACGGGCACCTGCAGAATTCTGCCCTGTGCTGTGTTCCCCTGTGCCAGGGAAGTCCTGAATTTCAATACAAAGCCCCATAATCACTTCACTCTCCCTCCCACCAGGCACACAGATTCTACCTCCACTCCTGGGGACGGCGGAGGGGTGGTGTAGGCAATGCGAGACTATCTTTTCTGCCCTCTCCAGTGCCTCTTTCCTTGATATAATGTTAAAACCAGGTAATATGATCACTCACTTGATCTTTGGTTCTTCTGAAGGTACTTGCTTGCTTGGGCAGTTGTGTTGGGTGTTCGTGCTGAGGGACGATCACGGAAGGTTTTTATTCTGCTATCTTGCTCCCTCAACCCAAAATGGCATATCTTACCTTAAAGACATTTTGGAAATAAGGTATGGAATTAGTTTTACTTATTTATTTTTTAATTCTCCATGTAATTTTATGGGTGCTTTTTTGGTTTTCAAAGCTCTTGATACAGTTTTGACAGGAATTTATGTCCAAAAAAGGGCTTTCAAAATCTCACTCTTGGTACTACATTTTTCCTCTTTGCCAAGTGATGCAGAGAACAAAATGAGTAGGAGGGGTAAGGAGATATATATACCATGAGTTGACGAGTTGTGGGTGATAGAACAAGAGCTTCATGATCATACTAGCCTGTTTTCAAATCTTGGCCCCTTTTTCTAAAAGTTATGTGACCTTAGAAAAAATTCTTAGTTGCTTACATATCTATTTTCACATTTGGGAAGTGGCCACCCCTCAGAGGACTTTTGTGAAGATTAAACAAGTGACCTATAAAAAGAAATGAGCACCATGTATAGCATAGAGTAACTGTTTGATGATTGTGAATTCTCCCCCCATCTCTCCATTCCATAAGTGTGTGATTCTCCATTCCATAAGTGTAAGTGTGATAGTGAAAAGTGAGTCTTATGGAAGGTACCGTATCATTACAGGCTGTTTGAGGTCTGGGTGGTCAGTCCAGTTGTTAGAACAATGTGATAATGAGACCAGGGTCATGGGTGAAAAATCTGCATGAACCACATAACCCCTCTCTCTCTTTTTCTGCCCTTTTTTTTAAGGTTATGAAGTAATGGAGTGAAAATATACGCATGAACTATTGAGTATCCACCTTCATTAAAAGGAAAAATAACTGTGCTTAGAAGGTAGGTCAATAGTGTTACTTTTACATGTGAAGTGTACTACAGAACATAGTAACAAGCTGTTTGAAACTTTCTTCAGCTACGAATCTGTACTGGTGGGTAGAAGACAAAGAATCCATGGCACCTTTGAAAAGGGACAGAAGTGACCTTGCTGCTACAACCCACATTAACTGTACAATATTTATAAAGCTTTTTCTTCGAGCTGAGGAGTTGTGCAAACTCTTGCTGAGCAGTTAATGTTTCCGTATTTGCCTCCCAAATCTGTGTACTTCTGGTGCATGACTCATTGCTTTCGGGTGCAATAACTTGAACTACATAAAACCAATTTTAATTCTAAATATAATTCTGACTCTTAGGGAAATAATATATAGCATGCATCACTTGAGTTACAAAGTAGATAAAAATAGTTGGAATTAGGTTATCATCTGTATAGCAAAAAGGGTGATTTCTCAGTTGTATTTTGAATTGTGACATGTAGTGATTTTACAAATAAAGCTAATTTAAATGTGGCACACAGGCATGCAGTCCTCTAACACATCCAGTTAATTGGAGACTGATGCCAGTTTTGTTCTAAGAGTTCACTATCATTCTCTTGCTCTGTGATTTTAATAAGCTTTTTATGCTTTATTTCTTAAGTGTAATATATTTGCTATCTTCTGGTGTCTTATGTGATTTAAGTTGTTACTTTAAATTGATAACATTCACATTGTTAAGAAGAAGAGTGACTATTGTTTGATGGATCATTAGATTTGGTTTTAGGGTTTTCCTCTCCAGTTTACATTAATCAGTTTTATGTACCTTGTGCCTCGTTCCTTATTCCCAGTTCACATAAATATTGATGTCATCTTCAATTGGAAGTTTCAGAAAAGAATTAGAATGAGAAAGCTGGCTCCAATAGCCTTCAGTTGGAAAATCAATTCCAGGCATATCTATCAAAATTAGCTTCTTTTTCAGTACAAAAAATCCATTTATGCAAAAGGAAAATCAAATAAACTCTCATTAAAAAAATCTGTATTTTTTTCCATTTCCACCATTAAAAATGATTTTCTACCACTACTCATCAAATTATAGTATTTTTCTAATAACTCCTATGAGTAATCTGTCAGTTTGTAAAGTAACTAATCTTTCCATGAAATTGTTTAACTGTTTGCTTTCCCCATTCATGTTGGACTTCTTTTAGTGTTGAAATAAATTAGTATAAAATAAGGTCATATAACAGCTTTGTTGAGTTAACCAGATTGAGATTTCTAAAATATCCATTTAATAAACATACACTTGGTAGTGCTCTTGTTAGAGGCTGAGTGAGAATAAAAATAGTTTCCTTCCCTCTGGAGCCCAGGAGCTTCACAGCTAAAATGGCCAATACATAAGCCTGAATTAGAAGGCAAGATTGGAGAGCCTTCATTTAACTGCCTAATATTTTCTGATTCCTTCCCAACCCCAACTTGCTTTCTCTCCTGTGTTGCTAAAAAGTTCTAGAACTGTGCTGTCCAATAAGGTAGCTAATCTGTAGCTATTTGTCTTAGTCTGTTTTCTGCTGCTATAACTGAATACCACACACAGAGTAATTTATAAAGAAAATAAACTAATAACTTACAGTTCTGAAGGTGGAGAAGTCCAAGATAAAGGGACCTTTTTTGCTGTGTCATAACATGGGGAAGGAGCACCACATGAAGAGAAAGTGCATGTGTGAGACAGAAAAATCAGGTCAAACTCATCCTTGTATCAGGAGTCCACTCCTGCAATAACTAAGCCACTCCCAAGATAAAGGCTTGAATTCATTTATGAGGGCTGTGCCCTCATTACTTAATCACCTTTTAAAGGTTCCACCTTCTAATAAAATTAAAGTTCAATGGGAGTTTTGGAGGCAACATTCAAACATAGTATTATATAAATTTAAATAAATTTAACTTAAGTTAAATTTAAAATTTTGTTTCTCAGTTGTATTAGCCAAATGTCAGAGGCTCAGTATCCATACGTGGCTAGTGGATACCATGTTGGACAGTACAGATATAGAACATTTCCATCATCACAGAAAATTCTGTTATATTGCCCTGATCTAGAATATCACAGAGCTCCTTCTCTTTGGCATAGAAAGGAATGACTGAGATTAGGAAAAATCAAAGAAATACTACATCCAAAGCATTGTCTTCACTCAGAGTGTTGTGCTGACTTCTTGGGAGTCTATGATTTTGTCAGCCTTGGACCATTAATCTGGCTTCCACTGTTAATATTTTATTAGGAATAGAGATATTCATATTTTTCTGCATTTTCTTCTCTGAGTTCTTTGCTGAAAAGACTTTTCTTATAGCTTGTAACTTGTTTAATAAATAATTGTTAACATTCCTTGAATTGCCTTTGAGTTTTCCATCTGCGATATATTGTGGCATAATAGCACACCAGGATATTTGCTCACAATTTTAGAATGCTTTTCAAATACCATTCTGTTGCAATTTCTTTTCTCTTTTTCAAAGTTGATGAGAGGATGCCTTTTTTAGCTCAGCTGATTATCATTCTCCAATTCAACTTGAGATATTAAATTGAGTTAGGACTTAAAATCAAGGACTGTGATTCCTCTGTGTCCTTCAGCGGAGCAGCTCTTTTCTTCCCGCTTGCTCCACCCGGCTGTGGCATGGGAGAGGTTTCTCCTTGATCCTCACTTCAACTTCCAGGTTATTATTCCTCCCTCTCCTCTTAAAATCACATCTCTGAATCTCAAGTTGTTGAACATACTATTTGCTGCCCTTCTTTGTTGCAATCATTTGTAGAACTCCTGTTCACTTTCACGTTTTCTTTGAAGGTTTTAGCTTACTCCTATATTTTCTCGAGCACTGCTTCCATCAGAGTTCCTTGTGATTTCAATAGTACACAGATAATCATTCAAACATCTGGCCTGTCAATTCCTTGTTCACCTTCCAACCTCAATAACAGACTGTCACAGTCATGCTCTAGAGCTTGGCATGTTAATGCCTTTAACCATCTCATCATCACCATTTCAAGCATCCTGTTCTCCAACTACTACCCCCTGACTTCTTTCTCACTTTTTCTAATATTCTTACTTCAACAGTATACTAGGACATACTGTGATCCACCCCTTTTCACTGTCCATTACTCCCGTATAGTCTCACTTCTCGCCTTGCATCATCAGTTCCTTCCCTTCCCTCCCCCTCTCTTCTGGTAAAACTAACCCTGTTACCATTCAACTTTCTCATCAATTCAGCAGCACACAGCTTTCTCTACATGTTTGAGGAAAGCACCCAATCATCTCATTTTAAATTCAAGACTAATAACTTCAACTGATCTCTCAGTTCTGCCAGGCAATTGGGGTACATTTCCCTAGAATATCCATTCTCCCTGTCTCCTAGATGACTGTTTCATGCATTCTCTCTTCTCCTGAAGCCTACAAAACTCTTCCCCTTATCTTCACTCTCATTCAATGAATCTGTTTGCTATTTTACTGAGACCATAGTAGCAATTAGAAAAAAACATCCACAAGCTCTACCATTATATCTGCCCACCTAGTGTTTTTATACTTATTTCCTCTTCCTTCCCTTCTGTTGCTAGGGATGACCCATCCTTTTCCTTCTGTACTCAATTGATTCTTCTTGCCTAGACAAAGACATTGCTCTAGAGTCTCTCCCCTCTGTCTCACATGGCCAATGTTAACCTCTTCACTGCATTATTCCTATCATCAAGCAAACATGCTATAATTTCTACCATCCTTAGAAAAAAATCTTCCTCTAAGCCATTAATTACCCCATTTCTCTTCTCTCCTTTACAGCCAAATTACTCAGAAGAGTTTTCTACATTCATACCACCAATTTATTTTCTCTCCTTCACTCTGGAGCTCAATTCAGCCAGGCCTCTGACCCCACCATTTCATTGAAGTGGTGGAGGTCATCAATGATTGTCATGTTGCTAAATGAAATGATCATCTCATGGGACCCACCAGCAGTGTTTGACCCACTGGATCACTCATTCTTCTTGAAAGACTTGCTTCATTCAATTACAAGCCGACTTCACTCTTCCGCTTTCACTCAATGTCACTGGTATCTCCTTAGTGTCTTTTGCTCTTTCTCCCTTATCTCCTGATATTGAATTTTGAACTGCTATAGGATTCAGTCCTGGGATCTCTCCTCTTCCTGCCTACACTAACTTCTATGGAGAGCTCATCCAATCTAATGCTCTAAATATTATCAAATGCTGATCATTCCCCAATTTCTATCTCTAGCCAAGATCATTTTTACTGAACTTCAGACTCATATCCATGTGCTTTCTCAATGATAAATAATGATCCCATATTTCTTCCCAATGGTCTCACTCTCCTCCCTTACTCTAGACCTCCATTTTATTTTCACTTCCTCAAGGGAAAATTTGTGTGACTCTTTGATGCATGCCTGTCCCCAAGTAGACTGTCATGCCTCTGAAGACCAGCATATTGGCTACTGCTTCTCATAATTCTGTTCCTAGTAGTGAGCACAGAGCATACAAGAAACAAAAAAGAAATATTAAGAGAATAGTAAATAGATCTAAAAATTTTGAAAGACAGAGATGTTGGAAATGTATGCACGTCAAATCATTTTGAAGTAAACCAGCAATATTTATCTGAAGTAGTCTATGTCTGATATTGGAGATGCTACTAATCTCTTCTAGGTGCTGAAAATCAAGCTTAAGGGCATAAGGAGAATTAAAAGTCTATGGCATGATGGCTAAAAGCATGGGACTCAGGATCAGAACATTCAAACTCTCTCTGAGTACTAGTTCTTCATCTTTTAAGTGGGGATAATAACCGTGTATGATTCATAGGGTTTCTATGAGGATTTAATAATATGGTATATAAATTAGAGAGTGAAACCTAAATAAACATTTAATATGTTTTTGTGATGATTAATTAGCAGTACACTAAGCAGAATACCTTGAATCCTTCCTTTGATCAACAGGCCACAAATAGAATGCTTTACTGATCACATTGTAATGAATTCACTACCATAAACGACTCAATGCAGTAAATTCTTTATTCAAACTATAATACAAAAAACAGTTACTTACTATAATAATAATAATTTTAAAAAGTTGATCTGATTGTGAGTCTAGTTAAAAATCCCAGGAAAATAGAAATTATTTTAAAAAACTAACAAAATAACAAAAATTGTGACAATGACAAGAAAAGCAAAAATCCTCTTCCCAACCCATGTAGGTATTTTGTTTTCTGAATAAAGAATGTGTTATCATTTTCCAACAAAGCAAAGTTTTCACTTGTGCATTTTATGAAGAATGAATGTGTTTTGGAGGTGAGACTTTGATCACTCTTCCCATTCCTAGGACATGCTTTTACATTGGCAGTAACTGAAATTTATCCAAACAGACTTTCAAAGCACCCAAGTGTTCTAAATTTATCTCACTCAATTTCTTTGGTGTAGAAACTACTTTGGAAATTTCACAAGGCCAACTTGTCTTCAGTAATTTCTAGTGCTTCTTGTTTGGGGCAGGCTAGAAAAAGCTCTGAGACGCTGCTAAATTTGGTGCTTGGCAGAAACCATAACACACAAGGAGAAATACATGAAGTGTAAAACCTAAAATATCAAAACTCTCTGACATTTCAAACTAATTTCAAATGTACAGAGATTATACAATCATAACATCTGCATAAATCAGCTGTGAGGACAACCTGTATTAGTGAAAACAAAAGGAGAAATGTTAATGGGATAATAGATTTCTATAATCTATGCCAATCATTTTATAAATCTGGCATCTGCATATGAATGGGGGTGATTTAGCCTAAGGAAAAAAACTCTGTGTATTTTTTTTTCCTACTGGTTAGGAAATAATGTTAGAATTTACCAAAAAATGGACATTTAATGCATGGACCTATAAAGAATGATTAGTAGTGTGATATTGTGAGACCTGGAGTTGAATCCTGGCTCCACACATACCTGATGTATATAATCTAGGGACAATTTGCTCAATTAAGGATGCATCTTAATTCCTGCATCTGTAAAATGGAAACAACAATATCTACCACCCTGAATAGTACTGAAGATCAAAATGAGATAATGTTCACCAAAACACTGTGAAAGGTCACAAGGCCTGTATAAATATGAGGTGTATTTCTATTTTTGCTAATTGCAAATGAAACTAAGAATTCCTAGGATTAATTGAGTGAGAAACTCTCATAAAGTTTAAGAAAAATTTTATCATTAATTTTAGTAAAGAGACATTGCTGATTAGATTGGAATGTTGTGAATGATGATATCTTAGGTATAAAAACTTGAGCAGCTGTTAATGAATTATAATTTCCACTTCCCCAAGCCCTGGTCAGTCACAGAGGAAATTCAGAAATTTTATTACCCAAGTACTCTTTTCAAATGACAGGAAAGGAGGCAGTGAAAAATGAATCTTTATCAATAACATAGTCCTAGCCATGGATTGAAGTACCCAAATGCACATATGAATTTAATGCTATGTGAATAGGGAAGAAAATGGCTGAATTTTAGGAATATATTTAGATGTTCTACTCCCTCCCCCACCCCAACAATGTGATATCATTGTGAATACAGAGAGTTTGGCAAAGATGATGCAATAAGAAAATGACTGTTCAGTGTTTGGGGAAATTCCAGGCAAATTGGATATCAAGGGAAAACCCATAGGTAGGTATTTGAATCCAGGTTCACTGCTGGCTCCCAAGCCAGGTTCCTTGGAAGGATTAGTCAATAGTATCTTCAGATATGTAGACATCCTTTCAGAAGCTTATGTGTGCATGGCTGAGAGGAGATTTTGACCATGGCTCTGCTGCATTTGGCTCGAGAGCTCCAGTTACTACTAGTAATAGGCTTTTATTCAAATATCTGTGTGTAATTGTAGTCGATGGAAATTACTAGTAACAGGGAGATGGATTTGGCATTGCATCTTGAAGAATGGAACAACTGCTTAGTATTTATTTTGCCTATGAATCTGTAGTTCAAATAAATATTTGTTAGTCATCCAGATAACTTCTAGTTGGTAAATATATTTACAGAACCAACTTGTTTTTTTAATTTGTTTATTTTTTTTCTGCCAAGATTTTGTCCAGTCTTATTAAGGTATTTATTTCAGGATTGAATTTTCCATGCACATATGAATTTAATGCTATCTTCTTTCACCAGATGAATACATATTTTTTTTATTATAACACTATATTCTAGTTAAAAATTCAAGCCACACAAGAGCTAATGGAGTAGTTATTATTTAATAGGTATAGAGCTTCAGTTTTGCAGAATGAAAAGAGTTCTGGAGATTGGTTGTACAACAAAGTGAATGAGTTGAACACTACTGAACTGCACACTTAAAAATGGTTAAGATGGTAATTTTTATGTTATGTGTATTTTACCACAATTAAAACAAATTTTTAAGCTAATGGAATAAAAATGAAGTCTTCCTTTTATCAATGTCTTCCCTTTATCAGTCCTACTTTCCTCCCCATGCCTGGTTGGTCTCTTATGATAGACTTTTGCAAAGCCTAGTCATCACTGGAACCTTGAATACTGCTATAGCTCTTGGGAGAAAGGCAGTCACATGTTGATCAAAATTAAACTTCTTAACAAAGAATCTCATTAGTAATAGTGGATAACAGCTCCATTTTTAATGGTGTGCTCTCACAGATTATTGTAAAATGAATACATCTTCATGTTCATATTATTTTGGTGTCTGATTCATTTTTCTTAAATGAAGACATTTGAAGATATTATGAAATACAGCCACAGAAACTATCACTGGGGTTTTCCCCCTCTATAACAGTTCACTCATGGACTCAAACTTATTTATTCAAATAATCAGTGCATATTGTGTTTTATATCATGGCCTCATGTCCATCTACCTGTTTGTTCCACATTATCGACAAAATACTAGAGACTTGGGTGCTCGTCTGCCTGCCTGGGTGGATCTGCATGAATAACTGCTGCATGTCCTGTTCCTTGTTCTCTGAGTCATGCCTTCCCCAGCTGTGTGTTTTTGCCAAGATGGTGCACAAACAAGTTGTTCATTGTTTAATCTGTCAGTGAGGCCAGGACTTGGAGCTTCTACAAGCTTCAGGTGTTATTCAATGCTCCTCTCTTTCTCATTCTCATGTTTTAAGTGTTTTCAACCTCAGAGAAAAAATTTTTTTTCAACTAATTTTTTAAAAGGAAAACTCTCTTTCTCTGTGTAAATTTTCCCATAAAATAATATATGCATTTTTGGGTCTCTTCATTTGTCGCTAGAGCAAATAAATATTAATTGGGAGCTGCGGTGCATACCTGATTCGCAGTGGTGTGCTCATTAGATGCTCAGTGTGAGTGAGAAGTGCAGTGCGGATGCTAGGGATGGCATTTGAATTTAGAGGCATATTAGAGAGCTGCTGTGTGAGGAATGCGGAAGGGAGAGGGAGGAGGGAAAGGCCACGCTGCACCTCATGGCCAGACCACACCTGGAGCATGGTGGTCTTTCCTGGGCATCATCTTGATACCTTGATTTCAGGATGGGGACCTTGGACTTCCAGCAGCTGGAGGAGGAAACTTGAAATCACTTTCTTCATTAATTTAAATCAATGTGTTGAACCCCTAATCTCTGTCTTCTCTAGGCAATGGGGATTATAGCAGGGAAAAAAAAAATCTGAAAACTTCCTGACCTTTATGGAACTTACATGCTGGTTGGGGTGACAGACCATAAACAATCAGACAAATAAACAAGAAATGATCTCGTAGTAATAAGTGCTAGGAAGAGAAATATCGTGTTTCCCCGAAAATAAGACAGTCTTATATTTATTTTTCCTCAAGAAGGAACCCTAGGGCTTATTTTCAGGGGATGTTATTCTCTTTGGGCTCAGTAGGAGACTGCTTGCTGAAGCTTTTCCTCTATCCCCTGGTGTTTGTGGGGGGTGAGAGAGGCCCACAGTGCTGAGTAAAATGGCAGCCACGGCTTTCCTTCTTCCCCCTGGGGACACACAATATCTAAAGCAGAGCGTCACCCTCCTCACTTCACTGAGGAGACTTTCCCCTCAAAGCCTCAGCTTGCAGCACACACAGGATAGCCGGGACCTGACAGGGGGAGCCGACCTTGTTGGTGGGGCTGCCCGCACCTTTCCGGTCACCTCTAGGATAGTAGCTGTCACGATGGGGCAGATGAGAAGGGCTGCTCCTCTTCTTTACTGCTCCTCTACGAAATGCATGGGTTGTGCAGACACGCTGCATAGCCACGCCCACCACTAGGTCTTATTTTCGGGGTAGGGCTTATATTGCGCAAATGCTTAGAAACCCTGCTAGGGCTTCTTTTATGGGTAGGTCTTATTTTCGGGGAAACAAGGTAAGGGTAGGCCAGGGGGTTGAGAGTCGGAGGGGTGCTAGTTTTCAGAAGGGGTCCGGGGAAGACCAGTCTGAGGAGGTGGCATTTGAATGGAGACCTGAATGGAAAGAGGGAACAAGCTGGGGAATACTTGAGGGAAGGGTATTCCAGGTAGAAGGAATAGCATTGAAAAGACACTAAGATGGGGACATGGAAGCAAGGAAACTTTGAGGCTAAAGTAGAGTGAGCCATTAACAGTGGTAGAAAATACCATCTGAGAGACAGCCTAGTGGGCCCTGACATGGGCATTGCTTTTCTTCTGAAGTGAAGCTCTTGGAAGGTTTTGAGCAGGGAAAGGATTGGTCTGTTGCACTGGGTCACTCCATCTACTGTGCAGAGAATGTATTGTAGGAGAGCAAAAGTAGGAGAAACCATAGAGGTCCAACTGGTAAGAGAAAGTGTGAGGCAGCGAGGGGGGCATTGCAGTTGCTTCAAATGTTTGAAGAAATTCATGAATAGGAGGACTTTTTTCCTTTCGTATATTGTCACTTACAAGCATGCTGAAGTTATTTAAAAAAAGAAAAAGAAAAATTTCAGTTCCATTCAAGGAATGACCTACACCAAACTTGCTTTTTCTTTAATTATAGAAGTAACAAATGGTTCTTTTAGAAAGTCTGTAAGAAAAGAATAAAGAATAAAGAAAACACACTACACAATCCCACTGTTCAAAAATGAGAAAAAAATGACTATCAACATTTTTCTATATTTTTCTAGACTTTTTTCTGTGCATACAAATATGGCTTTTAAAAAAAGAAAACAGACTATTTTCTGTTATGTAGATATTATTATACTGTTCCATAACATGATTCTTCACTTACCAATGACAATTTTTTTCATTTCATGAAATAGCACATAGAGCATCATTTTTTAATGACTTCACTGTACTCTATTATTATATATATGTGACCCATCATTTAGCATAATACAACCATTTTTATAGTTGGATAATCAGGTAGTTTTCAGTTTTGTTTCTTTTTTATTATTATAAATGACATTGCAAAGAGCATTCTTGAGCATACATCATGGTGTATATCTCTGGTAATTTCCTTTAGACAGATTTTTAGGATTGCCAGCTAGAAACGTATGTACACTTTAAAGGTTTGTGACTTACATTGTTAAGTTTATACCAATTCACACTTCTTCCAATTAACACGTCCCATTCACTTCTAGTTTCTCTTTAGAGAAGTCTAAATTTGGCACAAGATCCATCAGGAGGAAGAGAGTTTCCTGTCACTGGAGGCATTTTAGTAGGTGCTAGAAATTCATGTGGATGGGGTATTATTGAATGGAACCTAGCTGAGTATTTGAAGGGCCAGTGGGGTTTCAGAATTCTTTTCCAATTTATGATTAAGGGTAGAGGGAAAGAAAGTTGGAGGAATGCTGAAAAATTCTGTTGCCTGTATTCTATTTTATAGAGATAAATGAGTTATTTTTGCTGATAGCTCACATAAAGCAATTAAATACAAAAAATAAAACTAAAGTAGGGTACTCATAGCAATTTTCTATATCACCTTGGAGAGTAGGATCAGCAAAGGCCGGGTAGGATAACAGAGTTTGGATATATGCGTTAATTAATAAACACTCCATTTAAGATAAATTTTACTTAGATAAAGAAAAGTTAACTAAAAGATGCTTTTAGACTTTGCTATGTGCAAAACACAGCAGGACATAACCCAAATATCACCATCTCTGTCAATGTATCGTGTGGTGTATTGATTTAATTATGCATTAATTAAAACCATTATTGACCACCCACTAATTCTAGATAGTCTGCTTGGCTCTGGGGATACAACATCAAATGGAACATGATTTCTGCCCTCAATAGACTTGTAGCCTACAGGGGCAGTGGGGGGAAGGAGAGGCACGCAATTCAACGATTTCAGTGTGGTGAATGCTCTGATGAGTGTTCAGTAGCATACGCAGCATGCTGGGGCACAGCAGAGGAGTATCATCATACATAGGTACAGGAGGACAAGTCACGCCTAGTTATAAGAAAAACAGTATTGGACTGAAGATTAAGTTTACATTCTGGCATGGATACTGTCTAGCTGGATGAGGTTAGGTAAGTCAATAAACCACATCTAAAATAAATGGGAAAAATAATATTTACCTAATATGTTTTTGTAAAATTGAGTAGAATAGCATGTGAGAGCAACTAGCACAGTAAAAAGCATGCACGAAAGCTGAATAAACGTTAGTTGAATCATTGAGGCATATGAATAGCTTGCTAGACTAGATCTTCCCAAGAAGTAATTTCATGAGCAGTCCACTAGAAAAGTGGACTGCTCACAAAGTGAGACAGTATTTATTAAAACTGGAAATAGACTCTTGCTACACCCAGTGCATTTTCCTCAAGTACTATATTCTACATAAATCTGAGATCAAAATCACGTATATGAATTTTCGTGAAGTTAGGACATAAACTAAGATGTATAACAATTGGATAAAACCGAGACATCAACTGAAAGTTTTCTATTCATAGTGCACACTTACAAGAGGAATTTCTCTTTGCTAATTATCCCATGTCTTGTGCAGAAACATAGAGATGATTGCTTAGTGCCTAATGATTAGGAGAATCAAGTTAAATTTATAGATACATAGAGAGGCGCATTCAGTGTGCCAAAATACCTCTTCAAGGAAGGGCAAAAGTGTTCTCAAGCAGCAGAAATTAACAGAAGCTATTGTAGGGTATGGCTGTGCAGGAGGCAGAATTGAGGACTTTTGTCTCTCTGAAGATGTTCCTCTGTTGTATTCCAGACAGTCACTTCTTCCACAGCTCACCAAGTCTGATGAAGAGGGGAAGGAGGTGCTGTCTCCCAGGCTCTGTAGTAGGCAGTGGGGACACCAAAGCAAACATGACTGCCAAGTTCTGGCTTTCACGGAGCATGGAGTCCAGCAGGAAATACATCTACTATAAAACAAGCACAAAGAGATGACTCTTATGCATGTGGAAGTCCAGAAAACTCTGACACTTCCTAGTGAAAATGGGCTCAAGGCCTCGGGCGCCTGACCCAGGGTTCCTTTGAAACATGGTATAAGGTCTGAGAAGCATTCTCATTGTAAATTTGTGGTCAAGTTGATTATTTTAGTTTTCACATAGAGTGGTGACACAGCAATTAGCAGAAACCCAGAAGCCTTCCTGCTGTTCTATATGCAGATGACCTGAGCTATTGATTTTGACCTAATGTTAATTCAACCGTAGGCCTTCAAAATAAATACAACCAAGTAACAAAAGGGAAAATACTCAACTTCACTAGTAATCAAATGAATGCAAATTTGCCCAACTTTCTTAAACTACCAATTCAGCAGAGATTTAAGTGACAATATATAGTGCTGATAACAGTTAAAAACACTCTTGTGGCTGGTAGGAGTGAAAATTAGTAGTATTTTTGAAAAGAAATTTGGCAATATTCATTGCCTTAGAAACAACATACTTTTTAATCCATGCCTTCCAATTTTAATACTTGATCCTAAAATGAATCTAAAAATGAGGGAAAATCATTGTATATGAATATGCTCATTGCAGAATTATTTAGAACACTGAAATCTTGGAAATAACCTAAATGTCCAGCAACAGAATGGTGGATTAAATTATGTACATTTTATGAATCTTCATGGGATATGGGCCAATAAAACTGATATTTATAAAGATGCTTTGTCATAATGTTAATATAAAAGCTTACTTTTGGTTTCCAATGAAAGCATCAACTCCTAAAGTATTAATAAAGTGCTACCACTTAATTAACAATTCAGCACAACGTGGCATGCATCATCTAGTACTCTGGGTTTTAGTTTTTAAATATGCACTGTTAATTAATAGCATTGCAACTATGTAAAAATAATAACTTAAAAACTGCAAAATAAAAAAAGACTGGAAAGGAATGCACCAGATTATTAACAGTGTCTGACTATCTATGGTGGAATGTGTCATTATTTTTTTTCCGTTTTCTTCATTTTTCAAATATGCCAAAATTAGTGTGTGTTACTTTTAGAATGGACATATGGACGGACATCAAGTCTGAGGGTTTTTTTTTTCTTTTTCTTAAAAAGCAGTCCTGTTTTCTGTTCTGTTAGTGAAGAAACACACTCTTTGGGGAAGAGAAAGCCTGAAGCATTGACTTAATAAATAGGCCTCTAATGACTTAAAAGAATCAGAAACCTATAGATTCTTAAGGTTGAAAGGTCACTGATTTCAAATTGAAACCTCTTATTCCAGAACAAGAAGACAATTATTTATTGAGTGCTTACTATGTGTAAAACCTTTGTGCATCAACTGCCTACCTGCCTTCCACTGGCAAATTCCTACTCATTTGACTTTCTAGAAAAAAGGCAAGCATCACCTCCGTTACATAGATTTCCTTGACTTTCATCTGTCTCCCCCATATCTAGTTCCAGGCAATGTGGGCTTGGGCTCTCTCTGTCCATTTCAGAGAAGGTCATTTATTGTGGGCTTTCTGAGGGCAGGGACTGTGTCCCCAGATCCTGGCACGTGGTGAGCACATAGACTATTGAATGAACAAGTGAATGAAGTTATCGAAGGCTGTATTTTAGGTGTTCTAGAAAGATAGAAAGCAGTATGAGAAATGGTATTTGCCCTTTAAAAGCTTGTGAATAATTGCAATGCAAAAAGCTAATTAACAGCGCATATTTAGAAACTAAAAAAGAATAGTGATAGATGTCACATGGTTCAATGTGCTTGTTCAATAAATGGTTAATGCTTTAGGGGTAGTTTTTTTCATTGAAAATAAAAAAGTGCTGTAAGAATAAGATATCAAATAGTTTGGATGTACTTTTTGATATGATTAAATTACTTGGTTTTATTTTATGTTGTTTTTAATTGGCAAAACAATAAACTATTGAATAATTATATCTTCTACATACATGAATATAAGAATTTATTAAGAAAGCATTTAACTTTTTTGATCATGACTAAACCTCCCAGTTGACTTATAGTTGAACAAAGGTCAGAAAATTTAATATCTTCCTTAAAATTCATGTCTCTTTTGGGTGGAATTATGTGGTTGTTAGTCTTTATTAATCATTGGGTTATCTACTACATAGGTTAATAGTTCTAAATAGATTAGCTCTTCAGATGGCTTGTTCAGGTAGAAAAGAACTGAACTCGGATTAGTAAGCATGAGTCTCCTTTATTATATTTGGGAATTGCCTGTACTCTTCAATGGAGAGAAATGGGCTTCTTCCCTCATCTTATCTGCAAAGGGTTTCTATATTACTACAGCGAGGAACCAACAGGCTTCTCTCATGGTTTTTTCCCTTCATTGAGTATATGGCTTGAAACATTTTCTGGGTTTTGTCAATTTACCTTCCTTCCTCCTATACCACACAGGCAGGGACACCAAGGATATAATTTCCAACCTTTATATTGCTTTTCAATGTAAATTATGTCAAACTTTTAAATTGTGTTAATTTTTAAAAATTTAATAGATAAAATATACAATACTTGTATATGCCCTTTAGTCTGTCAATATAGACCACAGCTTTTTAAAGCCCTAAGCAAATGGTAGTGGAATTCAGATATGTGGGATCTAGAACTTGAATTCCTTACTATGATGGATGGAATATCACTTGGGCTGAATATATCTGTCTATAAATATCCTTGAATGATGCAGTTATAGACATTTTTCATTATGCAAAAAAGGATATTTATAACACTATCTATCAGAAACTTAGAAGCTAACTCTAAACTAAGAGGAATATCATAATTATTTCAATGCTGCCTAGGAAAATGTGTCATATGGTGCAAGCAATTAGGAAGAGATATCAACACAGAGAAATCACTCCCAGTAGAAAATTGTAAATAATGAATTTTATTCAAACAAGCAAGACCTTGAATTACTATAAAGTAAGCATCAATTATACATATAGTTTAATATTTTATCATAACATTTACATTAGGATGGCAATCAGCTGGGCTCCAGAGAATTAATTCACAAGGCCTGTTGGGCTTTTTGATAGCTTGCCCACCTCCTCAGTGGCTCTTGAGGGTGATGCTGGGATGGTGTCTCTTGTTAAACCTTGGAAAAATGGGGCAGTATGAAGGAGTCCGGAAAACTCAGGAGAACACCATGGTATAGTGGGAATTATTTTTTAGTAGCAGTCAGAGAACATCTACTATGCTGGAGACATTGAAAAATTGGACTTCATAGAGGATAAACACCAGATTTGGGAGGGAATGAGATACTGGGCTCGCTGATGCCAAGATGAAGATTCACTGGAGCCCTTTGTAGGCATTTTCCAATCCCTGAGGAGCTGCTATGTTCAAGAAAGTGTAGCTCACAAAGACTATTTTTTCATAAGATAGAACTCAGATCAGTGGGTGAAAAATTTAGGGAGGCAGATTTTGATTTAATATTTATGTAACCTATGTTTTTCTATGTTACTTCAGGAGATAGCATGATGTAGGGAGAAGAGACAGACCAATTTTCAGATCTTGGTTTCACATCTTTCTAGCCATGGATCTGAAAGCCTATTACTTAGGCCTTTTGAGACTTAGTTTTCTTGATTGTAAACTAACAACACTAATACCAGTTTCGTGGTGTTGTGATCAGCATTACGGGTGAAGGCACATAAAAGGACTTAGTACAGTAACCATAGATGCTTATATGTTGTGGCTATTGTTATTAGTATTCAACCTCACACAAAAAAATAGGACCACATTTAGTCCTATAAATGTGGATTAGTGAAACATTTTCCTACTTCAGCTCCCTCTTGCTCTCGAGGATGTCTGGTCTTCTCAGATAGTTCTGAGAGTCCTCTGGACAGAATTTTGTGTGGAAGAGGCTTTTCAGCTACCCTCTGGGTTCCACCATTTATTGTCCATCATATTAATATACCCCCTCTCTAGTTCTGATCCACTATGGCAAGATCTATGGCTGAGGCCATGGACTGGTCAGCAACCTAGAGTATACTGTGATGACATACCTACTTTTTTACCTAATCTAGCTATAGGCTGGTCCTGTTTCCTGCTTAAGGAAGAATTCTAGCCCCAATATCCTATCTATAGTCTACTTGTATCTTAAGCCCAATGTAAGTTGTACCCAGTCAGCTAGAATTACCCTGTTATCCCAATGTCTTGTATTCAGTTAGGATTACCCTGTGATTCTAATGTCTTATATAGAGATTGGTTTTATTGTTTTTTTCTCTTCAGTGTATATATGGTGTCAAAGGACTCAGCATTGAGCTCATGGGGGCCAGAGAAAATTATGGAAGGCCGATAATGTGGTTTATTCAAAATGGCCTCAGCCTTGGGCACCATCTTATTGTCTTTGGGTCAAATCTATGTTTCTTGAATTTCTCTTCCATTGATTAGCCTGATCCTACTACCTCCACTGGCTTTACAGAAACACCTAAATCCTAGAGTTGCCATAGTTCAGCTTGTAAAGTTTAGAACACTTATACATAAAGAAAATGTTCTAATAATTAGTTACCTCTCAAGTATAATGAGGTAGCTCAAGAAAGAATAACCCTCTTCCAATGGAAATATGATAACAGAGGTTCAACATCCATGTAAGGATGTTAAGAGATAATTCTACATGAAGAAAGAGCAGCAGTGTGGGCTAAGTATCTGTCTTAGTCTATTTTTTGTTGCTATAGCTGAATATTACAGACTGAATAATTTATAAAGAATAGATGTTTATTTAGCTCACAGTTCTGGAGGCTGGAAAGTCCAAAGTCAGGCAGTTGTACCTGGTGAGGGCCTTCTTACCACATCACGATATGGCAGAAGGCATCACATGGTGAGAGAAGACCATATGTGTCAGCTCAGATATCTCTTCCTCTTCTTATAAAGCCACCAGTCTCATCATGGAGGCCTCACCCAATGATCTTTCCTAATCCTGATTACCTACCAAAGGCCCTAACTCCAATCAACACATAAATCTGGGGATTAAGTTTCAATACATGAAATTTGGAAGACACATTTAAACCATAGCAATATAATGATCTTTGGGAAGCTCTGCTACTATGTTGTATCCTTGACAGGATAAGTAAGATAAGTAACAGCAGCAAGAGTGAGAAGAGGGAACAAATGCATATATGTACACACGAAGCCCCATGGACCACTATATCTTGCTTCTTTGTCAAGAATCAGTTGGGTTCTTTCTTCAGTTTTCTCTTAGAGATTAATTAATGCTGTTAAAAGATATTTATCATCCATTGGTATACTTAGAAACTTAAATATAGAAGATACTTAATAAATATGTAAGTAAGTAAATCCAGAGATTTGCCACTTTCCATTTATTTACTACTTTGCATTCTAAGGTATATTTTTAAGAGGTTATTTGCTTCACCTTTCCAAATGGAGGGCAGGGGTCATGGCTTACCTTGTCTTGCAGCCCTCAGGGATCCAAGCTTTTTCTTTGCCCAACCACAGCAGATACTCAGGTACCGATTGAAGTCCACTGTTTCATACAGGACAGATGGTGATACTCACTGTGCTAGATAAAAAAATGGCTCTGCTACGATCTTTGAGACTTGGGAAGTCTATTTTTAATGTATAAGAGAAATGATTTTGAGTTGTGCAGGATTCTGAATATCATGCAGCTCAAAAGCAAAATGGTTTAGAACAAAATAAATTGAATGAGAAGAGGAGGACCTTGCATTCTAGTTCTAGTTCTACTAATTTCTAGACATATGGTCTTGGATAAATTAATTAACTTCTTTTTAATCTCTATTTCTTCATCTGTAAACACCATTTAAATTGAACTATAGATGTATTATTTACTTAGTGAAGGACAATGAGATGTTTATGTACTATACTCAAAAGGTCAAACAGATGGGATCATTTTGGATTGAAAACTCATGTGTGGGCGTCATGCCTTTTGTGAGCCACATACATTCCCATGGGGTCTGGTAACTTGCTGTGTGCCCGGCAGGAACCCAAAAAGTCTTGTCATGGTGATGAATACCACCATTAAATAAGGCCACATTTAACCCAAAGAGAAATCCGGGAAGGAAAACAAGACAAGAATCTAGACCTCATCTCTAGGTTCTTTGTGTGACTTTGGACAGGCCGCTTTACCACTTCAGGCTCTTTAATTGATTCGTAAAATGGACCAAATGCTAACAAAGGGAGGGAAAGTCTATCATTGGAGTAGCAAGAAAGATTACTGAGCCCATGAGATGGGAAGTACAGTATTCTGAAAGATATGACACCCTGAAATTGCTGCCTTTCGACATCTATTCCTCTCAAAGGGCCAGACCCCCTATAAAAAATTACTGCTAGACAACTCTAGTTAAGGCGTTTATGGGAGTTGCTTCAGATGCATGGCATGTTTGAATTGGGAAGGAGCTCAGAGATATTTTTGATTAAACTCTTAATTTTAAACATAGGAAAATAAAGCCTTGAGGAAATTAGGTGAATTCTTCAAAATTGTATACTTTGTGAGAGAGCTAGGGCCAGATTTCCTCAGCTATGAGCCATCAGGGAAGTCACATCTGTTTGTTTTGACCTATTTTGCTTATTTTTGAGTTTAAGTGACAGAAGGTAAGCTTATTGTCTTAGTGTCTTAGTTTTAGAAAGGTCTTGCACATGTCCCTCTCATTTCTTATCTGTAGAAACAAACTAAATCAAAAAAGGAATTAATTTCACAAACATACTTCGTGCTAGCCAGGCAGTGCCCATTGTTGGCCATTGGTAATACGAACTTGCTACAAGGTACTTGTTGCCCTTGAGTAGATTTCTTTTTTCATTCCTTCACATTGTTGATGTTAAGTGATCTGCTTAGTCAGGAAGAAAACAACATATCATAAAGATATATACATATATAAAAATAGGATCTCAATTTATGACTCAGTCTTATAGTGGCCTTGATGGAGCACAGTCCAAAGAACAATTTTCTCCGTTAGACATTAACTATCATCAATTTCTTCTCAAGTGAAATAAACAGACTCTGTCTTGGAATTTTCACTGCTGATGAGCTTTTTACTCCTTGGAGTCTTCTATTTATTAATAAATCTGTGACTGAAGGATAGAAGCAGAGGCTTCAGAAGGAGGAGGAAATGGCAATGACATTAGCCCCTACTTCCCTCTCCACCTGTGCACAAGTGTGGGAAAGGGTTTATGAAAGAGGCAGCACTTGTAATAGCACAGTCCAGGCAACTGGGTGTCAAAGTCAATGCCATGTCAGGACAGCAGCCCACACTTCTTTCTTCAATGCTCTTAATCCTTTCGCAAATACTTGTTTGGTTGTAAGACAAGCCAAAGCAGAGCCGATGATGTCTCAGCTGAGGAAGAACTTGTGACTGTTTGGATAAAGTATAGGAAAGAGAACTGTTTCTTAATAATAATAATAAAAGAGGTTTTCATTTCGATCTAGTCTAGGAAATAGGCCCTCTTGAAATCATTGTACTATTAATTTTTCTTTTCAAAAAGCAAAGTGACCTAGACAAGATTAAATAAACAAATTAATAGCTCTCTGGGTTTAAATCTCCTAGATTCCTACTGACCTCCCTTTACACTGAAATTTCGACATAGATTCTGCACAAGAAAGGAAAGATTAACTGAGTCCCATCTGACACAGGAAGATGTAGGACAGGCAAATAAAAGTGGTCCCAGGGGAGCAAATAATCTCTCCTGCCCTGCACATGATTTGCTTTTGCTCTATAGTTTGACTCTTCCAAAAATCTGATTTCCAAAACAAATTAGTCCACCCCTGAAAAAAGAAAATACCAACTTTCCATCTGACCATTATAAAAGTGCCCCTGTCTGCCAGCATCCGATGAGTGAGTGTTTGGGTTATAGAAACAGAGATCCCCCCTTCCCACTGTAATATTTGTGTTGATAGACTCTGTATAGAAGATTAATTCTCAATGTCATCATTCGTGAATTACAGGGAATGAAATATAGGAGGAGGGCAAGGGGAGAGGAATGTGTGAATGTTATGATGTTTGGGTAATATTTTCAAATCCTGATTTCTCCTACCAATCAGACGATGTCATTTAAATTTAAGACTGTAATAACATTGGCTTACAGAAATATTTTCACTTCACTCGTCCTGGATGCCAGAGTTCAAAAGGGTGTGTACGTAAGATGGGAGGAGGAACACATTATCACTGACTGACAGCAACCACCACAACAACAAAAACAAAAGTAACTCAAAACCATTAAGTCTAAAGCTGAAAATGAGCTGAGGCTCAAAAATACGAATTAATACAAAAATGACTTTAAAAGCAATATTCAGAGCAAAAAATGTAATGGAGACCTGATCGTGGCACAGATAGTGTAACCTTAAAAAATGTCACAGGGAAAGTGTAACTACTCTGATTCTATTTGCATCTTCTCCATCAAGTATCTTCATATTAGAAAGAGGCAAACAAACATCACCAATGTGATGAAATGAAATCCAAGATTGGTAAAGCGATGGTAGGAAAACATTCATCTTCTTTAACTCATGTTAAGTATCTAATCTCAGAAAGTTTTATTTCCAGAACATAAAATTTTTGTATATTTCCTTGTAAACTCTTACATAAAAAACTATGGAAAATGGGAAATATCTCCCCCTTACCCTATGAAAATTAGAGGTAAGCTAATGTTACCCCAGGTTTTTTTTAAAAGTAGACTCCAGGAAAAAAAAGAGAAGCTTAGTGACCTTAATATAATTTTCTAAAAACTTTCTATAAAATTATATTAAGCTTACCAGCTTATTTTCATGACTTATAACTATTGAATGTAGAAAGCAGTGATAATTAGAATCGGCATTGACTTATTAAAACAATTCATGCCAAAATAAACTCATTGCATTTTTATAGTCTTCAGCCTTCAGTGCGGAATTTAATGGAGTACTAAGTTATACATGTAGAATATGTGGAAATAAAATCAGAGGATAGCAAGTTTACATGAACTCATAACTGGCTGAAGAGCTATATCCAAGAACAGCCACGAAATAGTTATGCCCAGTGGGGAGGGTCTCTATTGGTGTACAACAATGCTCTGTACTGGGATGGGAATGTTGGGTGTTTCTATCAAGAAGTTTAACGAGGAAGTAGAAGTCATGCTTATCCATTTTGTGTCAACTACCAAACTGGGTGATATACAGAGGCCACATAGTGTGACTGAAGGAATGAAGTGAATTTGAATTTCAGCTCCACACTTCCTAGCTGCCCGACCCTTGACCTCCAGTTTTCTCATTTGCGAAACAGTAACTGCCTTGCAAGACTTGCAAGACTGTGAGGATCACATGAGTTCACGTATATAAAGTGCTTAACTTGGTGCCTGGCACAAAGCAAAGTCTGTTTTCTCTCTCTTTCTCCTCCCCTCCTTCTTGTAAAATGAGTTTTTAAAATGAATTTAACTGAGCCAACTAGTGGTTTGGTTCAAGGAGAATTACAGTCTTAAACTAAGTGACCCCAGTGTACAAAAACCTACATCACTTATATTCGTGATTAAAGAGGACCTTATTCTTTAGGGGGGGCTGAATTCAAACATCACTATTAGCAGTTTCTGATTTATTCTTTCAGCATTTCCACTTAGCAGAAATACACACATACTTACGTGCTATTGCCCCGTCTAACACAAAGTTAATGTTATAATTTTCTTTCACAAAAGGTGCCAATATGCACTGTTTTCTTACTGAACAGTATATCTTGGAGATCAAGATGTCAATATAATGAGAGGTTATGCATTCTCAGTAATGTGCTTAGTCACTTGGTCCGGGTTTGGCAGGTCAGTAAGAATTTGCCGAGCATATGGTGGAGGGAATAGCTTTCCAGGATGAGGACGCTGCATATACCAGGTCCCACTTGCCCACTTACTTAATTTGTTCAACAAATGTTTATTGAGTACTTAAATGTGTCAGGCCATAGGCTGAATATTTTCTGTTCATTATGTCATTTAATCTTCACCACAACCTTATGAGGCAAATAATATTATTACCCTCATTTTACAGATGAGAAAGTTGAGGTTAGAAAGACTAAGCAGCTTATCCAAGGTCAAAAAGATACTTAGTAGAGGAAGTTTGATTCAGAGCCAGCCTGTTTTGCTGCAGTCATGCTCTTAATCACACACGCGGCTTCCAGATAAAGGGCAGGTTGGAGCAGAGGGTTCTAGATGTCGAGGAAGCATTGCAAAGGCCCCAGGGTGAAGGAGGATGAAGTGTAGTGGAGCTGAGTGCTCCTCTGCTGAAGGAACTGTGAGTAGTACTAGCGGTTGCATTGCAAAGTTGGAAAAGATGTGGCAAGAGATGAGGCTGAAGATGAGGCAGGCATGGCATGTGTTTGCAAGTCCAGCAGTGAGTGGCTTCAGCCCTGTTCCGTGTGCATGGGCCAGATAGCAGTGTGAGTAGTAACCTCGTGGAAGAAGCCTGTTTTGTCAGGCCCTGAGGCTGGGACTGGGAGAGAACATGGAGGCTTCAAGGCTGCAGGCTGCATGGTATAATTTGTTAAAGGACACCCACAGACTTAAACATGCTTTGTGGGTCACCTAGAGTGGCACCTGGGATTCCCTGGGCAGTTTGGTAGTTTCTGGAGCTCTTATGAGCCATGGCTCTGGGTCTCTACCAGGTGGACACAGCATACCTCTGGTGTATCCCTAGTGATTGCAATGTAATCGTAGAGCATCTTTATTTTTGTCCCTTACTGTCTCTTTAAATTGATTCTGTGGGGGAAGCTCTTCCCTTTACAGTGATTGGCAGCATCCATGAAATTCTCTGGATGCATTTAGGCAATAAAGAGGACTACCTTTACCTTAAGTGACCAGACATTTGAATCATGAAAAGGTGGCAAGAAAGTCCTCACCTGATGGGCATTGTCCTGGTGATCCAGCATCACCCTCTCTCAGGACTTGGCACATGGGCAGAACAGGCTCATTCTACCGTGGGTGCTTTCATCAGTTCTCAGAAGACCCTCCTCCTTGTGCCTGCCCCCAGATAAGTGAGGGTCTCTCACCTGCACTTCCCTGCTTAGGCGGATCCCTTCCTCACACCGTAGTCCCTGTGCTGCCGGCAGGCACTTCTCTTAGAGGGACCCACGGCAGCCCTCAGCTGACTCAGCTCTGTGTGGGCTTCTCGTGCAGGGCCTCCTCCGGGTCCTTAATACACACTTACATCTTCTGACTTCCAGGGATTCCAGACCTGCTGCCCGGGGTTGGCACAGCCCCCTCCTTGGCGCCCTGTCGGAAAAGTTAGTTATTCCATCTCTTGCCCTCTAGGTTTTCAGCTAGGACTCAGACGCCAGTCTAAACCTGCGGAAAACAAAAATTAACTTCTTGTAGTAGCCCCGCTAAAGTTGTTTTTCTCAGGTATGAGTTGAGGAGCCAGCACCTACCACTGCTCTCTCCAGAAAATTCTTCCTTGAGTTTAGGGGTCTGAGGTTAGGGGTATTTCCTGCTGCCTTAGAGCCGAGATGGGGTGGTTGTGACGCAGAGCAAAGTCCTCTTCAGATGAATCATCTCTTCTCAAAGATTCTCTTCTAATCTCCAACTCTGGACCCTTTTATATTTTTGATGTGATGGCAGCATTTAAAAGTCATCTGAAGTAGACCTCAGCTACTTATTTTGAAACAGTTTTGCTTCTTGGTCCATCTGCCCACTTTAGAATGTGTTGGGGCTGAAACGTCCATTTTAATCTCAGGTACATCATAGATATTATACTGAAAATGACATCCTTTCCACCGCTTCAATCAGAGTGCTCTTTCTGGAGTACAGATATGACCATGTGACTCCCCTTGCTTAAAGCCCCTCAATAAGTTCTCGGAGTCCTTGCCCATGCAAGGCTTGCAGTGTTATAAGGAAAGCAGACAGCTTAAAGTATGCAGACAAACAAGGCATTGCAAAACTGGATGCACAGAATGCTGAGGCAGGGAGTAAATGGGGAAGAGGTGAGGAGGGAGGCAGGCTCTTTAGCCTCTGGCCTTGGAGCGGCAGCATATAACCAGGATGGTTAAAAGCATGAACTCTTACATGGGATTGTCTGGGTTCAAATCCCTGCTCTAACACCTACAGCTATTTGACTTGTGAAGTTATTTATCCTTTCTGAGCCTTGGTCTCTTCATCTGTAAAATGGGGATAATAATAGTTCCCTCTTATGACTGTTGTGAGAATTAGAGGAATTACTATTTTTAAAGTGCTTAGGAGAATGAATGGCATATAATAAGTGCTATGTAAAGTTTCTTAAATCAATGTAAAATGCTACTGCCTTTGTCCCTGCCCTGATGGATTCGAATTTAGCCTGCCCTACTCAGCTTAGCCATCGCTTCTTCTGAGAAGCCTCAAATGATCCTTAACGTCCATTCTGGTGTCCTTCTGACATGCTATGATGCATTGTATACATATCAATGTCACCACAATTATCCCACTGTATTGTGAGGGCTCTTCTTTCCCTGTAGACCATAAACACTTCTGTTATTGAAAGAAGGAATTATAGCTTATTTACAGTTGTATAAATAGAGATTTGGAGTATCTGATACCCACTAAGTATATGATGAATGGATAAATAAATGAATGAGAGATAGAGAAATCCTAATAGATAAGAAAAAAACCATGTACTTACAATTCGATACTTTTCTTTCTTTCAAGATAAGAAAAATCTTCTCTGATTATTTAGATTTTTCACAGGTTCTACATGAATCATAGTCCCCCAAGTCATTTATAAGAGAAAGAAGTTTGGGGATTCATCTAAACTTCAGATTTACAAAAAGCTAAATTGGGTTTGATTGGTCACTCAACTGATACATTGAAGACAGGATTTAATTCAATACGTATTTATTGAGTGCTTTTCTGGGCAAAGGAAGAATATAAACATCAGTAAAATATGGCCCTGGCCACACAAGAACTTATATTCTAGAAGAAAGGAACAACACATAGGACCCTGTAAAACAAGATGGAATATAGCAAAAGTGAAAGATTGGGAGTGCTAAAGAAGAGAGTTTAGTTTATTTACCATTTGTTTTTAAGAATCTGATTTTTAAAGTAACGGCCTTATTCCTAATTACTTTGTCTCTTTTTGATTTGTTATTAACTTCCTTTTACCTCTTGAATTTACCATCCTAACTGTACTGGTAGAACAATTTCTTGATTATATAATTCACACAGAAATCAACAGGCTATTTTACAACAGTCCTTCTTTTCCTTTTTACAAATTCTGTTTTCTTATTTTTAAAATGAGCATAGAGTAATTTGTATAGCCTTTGAGTGGCAACATTCCCTGGGTAGAATATCAATGTTGTCAGTGTAGAATTTTAGAGCTTGAAAGAAATTCATAGACCTTCTAGTATGTACTCTCATTATTTTATTTTATTTTTACCAAAATCAGGAAGTGGGAGAAATTGATAGCAAAGCTAGTTACTAGAGCAGCCATAAGAAAACCCCAACATCGTGACACCCAGTACAATTCTTTTTCCCATTATACCATGCTGCTTCTAGAATAATTTTAGACTATAGGAAATGCAGTCCTGGGGAAGATATTTATAACAAGTCTCTGGCTCATTTAGCATGCCGTTGTTTGGGATATCCAGCTGCACACTTTGTTCTTGTCAGTAATAAATTATTTCCTGACAATTTGGTTGACAAACGGGATCCCAGCCTCAATGATTTGCACACATCTTTTAAAAAATGATCAGGTTCACTGTTCTAAATGGCTTTTTTGTCCTTCACATATCTTCCAGCATGAAGAGAAGGAAGATTCAAGATCTTCAATAAGAGTGTAAATCACACACATAGACAGAACTCTGTTTATATAATGTTTAGGGTGAAGGTATCCTTTTATGAGCTTTTGTAATCCAGTGGAGATTCCCTGAAAACCACAAAATCTCTCCCTCACCCTGAAACTAAGTTTGCTTTTCTAACTTCCCGGTGGGCGAGGACACAAAGTACGGAGACATTCAAATGTTTGAAAAGCAAAACAGAATCAGGAGGTGGGGGTGGGGAGGAGAGCATAGGGGTGGCCAATAAGGATTCTTTTACAACTCATATTTCTCTATTGAAAACTGAGATTTCTGGTCACATTGGGGCAGAATAATTGATAGCAGCTGCAGATGAGAAGGTTTGAACATGTATCTCCCCAGGCAATATTTTCTTTAGTATTCTCTATGGCATGTCAAAAGTATAACAGTTTAATATCGATTCGTAGTTTCTTTAGTTAGCTATGTGGACTAAAACAATTTATTTATCCATTTTTCTTCACAAAAACTTGCCTTGTTCTATGTTCTTTCCTAGCCTATGTCTGTGTGGTCGTGATGTTTGCCTGTCATCAATGTTGGTGATGTTGAAAATACCTTCCTGTAGTAGGAGGGGAACGAACACAGTGAACACGACCTGGCACCATTTCAGCTGCAAACTGGCCTCTCGAAGTTGAGAATCCTTGGCCTGATTAGTGAAGGGGAATCAGCCTTATAGGAACGACTTCTCTTTCAGTTCCCATTGTTAATAATAGCAAGATAATGAAGAGCAAGTTGATCTTTTAGGTATTTGAAACTCTTAGTATAGGCAATAAACAAGTTGCAATTTAAGAGATAATAATAGTTCAAAATGGTGTAAAAGAGTCCAACATATTTCTAAACTAATGAGATAAAAGAAGAATATGGAGAACATGGATCTTCTTAAAAGAGCAGGGCTCTGGTTCCTTTAATAAAACGTTTCTTTAACAACTTCATATCCCTTTCCTTTAGTGAAGGGTTCTCATTTTAAATACGCCTATATAAATAGAATGGAAATGGTATGAAAAAGCTATTAAAATAATTACAGAAATTCAGGTCATAAATTATCTGTTGATTCGGACTGTCATCAGGTAAGTCAATTGCTTCAGTGTTAAGACTAATTGGCTAGACTAGAGAATTGGCTATAAATGACTTCAGACATCTGGATCAGATCTAAGTCTTCAGCTTGGCCAGTGGGATCCAACCTGCACTGAGTATTCCCTTCATCTGGGCAATAGACTTTAAGTGCGATTATGTTACTGGTACTTTGTGATATCAGTTTGCCAGTAGGCTGCAAAGCATGATGGGATTAAACACACACCATATGGAATCGTGGTGATTTGTAGCCCAGGCCACTTCTGAGAGAAGTGGCCAAATCTAACAGTTAGCCAGTGAATGTTTACCATGGACTGGGTTCATTAGCTAACTAAATTATGTTTGGATTACAATGCTCAAGAAAAGTCATATTTAACTGTTTTTGCATGTTTTTGCATATCTAACTGTTTTAACCTAGATGCTACCATCCTGCTCAATCTCCCTTTTCCATGCCTCTTGCAGAAATCTAATATTGTTTACACTTCCATATTGGCATACTTATGTCTATGTATGAATGAATTGTCTACAAAGAATCAATAGGCTTTTAAAATAGAGAATCTCCTGGGCCAAGAAAAATGCAGGATCTAGACCAACCTCTAAATGAAGTTAGTAGTGAGGTATCCTCATGTGACTTAACCCCTATTTTAAAGTTCATCTGAACTTTAAAATTATATTAATGCCAAAAATTATATTAATGCCAAATACCTCCCTTAAATCTCTGATTGCCAGAAAAGGAGGTGCTCTGCAAAACTAAATTTCCTAAATATCTGAAAGTTATATATATTTTACTTCAAACCTTTTAAAAATAGGATTATTTTTTATTGGAAACATAATTATATTTGAAACTTCTCGGCCTTCTTAAACATCTTACAGAGCATATTAAACATAACTATTTTTATGACTCAGGTATAACTATAAATATAAATGTACCAATGCACTTATGGCCCATTAAAAGTATGGAGCAGTTTTCTCTTTCAATAAATCTCTATATTAACTCAAATTACTATATTTTATTTGTCTGCTTTTAGTAGTTTTTCTGTTAGCTATTAATCCTTGTCATTCTTGGGGTGCTTGCTCTATTACTCATTTCTATTCCTTTTCCTTTTGCAGCTTCTAATCTGCTATGGTCTTGGAAGTACATAGCTAGCATTCTTAAAATTTTGTGAAAACAGGAGAAAAATG
Organism: Cheirogaleus medius; assembly: GCA_008086735.1. Taxonomy (NCBI): domain Eukaryota; kingdom Metazoa; phylum Chordata; class Mammalia; order Primates; family Cheirogaleidae; genus Cheirogaleus; species Cheirogaleus medius. The sequence goes on from VBSM01000361.1 coordinate 85,387,990, forward strand.
CTTTATGAAGTGAATGGGCTTTGCCGTCTGGATGTCAGGAATACTATTTCTGTTGCCTAGAGGCCTTATTTGCCTATGTAATAGAGGGACACAAATTATTTGCTTTCAGATGACACCAGACTCCTTTTATGGGGAAATTCTTTGATATCTGCGTAACTTTGCCAGCCACTAATGTTCCAGGTACTTTGATACCCTGGGGAATGAAGAATAAATATACTCATAATAATATGGGCTCTTTTAGATACAAAATGTACATACTAGCACATATTCCCAGGTGGCTAGAGTGTGAGGAAAATGTGTAGATGTCAGGAAAATGCTCACAGGATTGATACTTAAGTATTGTGATATATATGTTTTGTTTTAATGTGAACTTAACATTTTTAGTTAGAATAGGTTAAATAACAATCACTGTTTCTGTTTGTACATTCTAAAAAGGAGAGAGTTAAGCCAACTTCATTGGCACAGAAAAAAATAAACTAGATGAAAATTAGGAATAGACAATTTACTGCCATAGAAAGGAATGTAGAGATCTCAAAATCTTTACAAGTGTGGGAGGATTCCATGAAATCTCTTGCTGAGTTTTCAAAAAAATGTGTAGTCATTTGAATTAAAAATTTTCCCACTTGGGGAGAAAATGGAAAATTTAATATTTGTTTCTGACTTACTCACACCTAATATGACACAGTCTTTTCTTTATGAGAGCTCTCCATCCTAAAACCCTAGGATGCTCTGATGTCTAAGGCATAGGCTTTTTAATAAGAATTTTCATTCTTATTTCTGATCCAAGAAGCTTCTTTAGTAGGTCACAAATGAACTTTAATTGCATTATGAAATTAAAAACATGTTCAAATGGTTACTAAAGTTGAAAAACCCACAGTATGAAGTACATTGTTTCCCTTTGCAAATAGAAGGTTTGCAAAGACTTAGGAAAATGTCCTAGAAAAGTGTGAATTTGTATTTCTTTTAAAAATGCATTCAAAGTGGTTCCTCTTTAACCTTTTCTACAACTTTTCTAAGTTGTTAACTTGTGCCAATATTGTTGAAATAGTTGCATGGTTCCATCTGCCTGTGCTTGTGTGTGTGTGTGTGTGTGTGTGTCTGTATGTGTGTGCGTGTATCCTGGTGGGTGGGGTAGTTGGAATATGAGAGGTGGGTTGTGGAGGATAAAATTGAGATTTATTTGGAGGTGTGTATTTGGTAATGAGTTTGGGAAGTTGATATCAACCTTGAAAGTTGACTGCTTTCAGCTTGGCTGACAACAGTTATTTTTCTTTTTTTCTTATTTTTAAATCACTAAAAAGGTTAAGAGTTTGCAGGATCCAATTAAATATACTTGGTAGGAATTGCATTCGTGTTGCAATAAACTGTGAGAATAGTGGATTTAGCCAGCTATGGGCTTAGGTCCAAATTCCTTCTTTGTCTTCACATACAGTAGTTTGTTTACCTCTTTTTCATGCCTAAAAATGAAAAACAGTAAATAGACCATTTGCTCTGCTTTTTCCCATCTTTCTTTGTATTATGCAACAGTTTGGCTAACTGAGCAGAAAGTTACGGCGTTTGACTCCCAGGAGAAATGCCAGTTATGCATATCTTATTATTATAACATTCAACTAGATCAACTTCACTTTAAATATTAAAGAAGTGCCCCTTTAAGGCACTTTCTCTGACCTCTAATGCCATTCATTTCACAGAACATGAAAAACAAATCACCAAAATAAACTTCCTGAATTGTATTTGTGAGCTAATTCTCAATCTACTTATAAATATTATTAGGAGTATTGGCTAAATGCTACCACATGTTAGGGCAGAATTTGTAGAATGAAAATGCCATACACATCACAAAATAAATGGAGTTTGCTACTTCTATCATCCTCAGTTATTTTAACTTTATAGTTGCGGAGGGTTATGAAGGCTATTGCCCCCTAAGGAACACGTGCTGTGTGTAAATTATTAACTCATTAATTCCTGAGGTCCTAAGGCTCCAAGGACACACCAATTTTTCTCTAGCTTCCTGGTTTCATAAATGTGGAGACTCAAGACTTATAGCAGGAAATCAGTGCTAAGCCAAAAATAGAACTCACGTTTTAGTTCTTAGTACAGGATTGAAGAGCATTTGCATGGAAATACATGCTATTTGTAAGCATGATATCAATTGCAATAAGAAAAATTGGTTTTGACCTACTACCTAATTAATTTTTAATTATTTTAAATTACATTAAAGAATAAGTATGACATTGCGGCTTTGGGAAACATACTGTCCTTAAAGCACTATCACTTAATTGGAACTCATTCAATGAAATTAGTAATGTACTAAGAGAAAGATAGTGAGTTTGATAAAGTCAACCCACACACGTTGACTCTACCATAATATGTATCATAAGTACAGTGGCCACCTACTGTGTGATGCTTGGTGGATGAGGGGTCAGGCAGTAGTAGAATCGAGGGGAACCAGTCTTGAATGAAAAGTAACAAGTTTATGATGGCTTTTGTATTATATTTCAGAATTGTCCAGAGGCTTCACAAGCTGTTTGACATTTTCTAAAAATAAATTTTCTACTGTATATGCTATAATTATATGCTTAATAACAGCTTGTTTTGGGATAATCTGTGTAAAATGTATTACAAATGCACTTTGAGGATATGACTACAATAATAACAAAACAGGAGGTAATTGAATCTAACAATAATTTGACAAATATTAACAAGGTGTCTACTAAAGCAGCACCAATTTAAAGGGTACTGATAAAGCTAAAGAAATCAGAGGAGAAAGAAAACCCAAATAGGTACAATTTGTATCCCCTGTAGAATATATTAGCATTTACATGATAGAGTAGTTTAGGAAATATTTTATACTTAAGCATTTTCTAAAGGACTGAGAAATTCTTTTAGGAATGCCTCAGCATTATTGTTACTTTTTTTTCTTAATATGCTTTGAGCACCCAAATTCCTGAGTATCAGCACCATTGTAATCGTACTATATAAATATGTTGCCAATCACATGATTTCATAAATTAAGGGGAAGAGACAAATGACCAACAAGCAAGGCATGAGGAGAACTGAGTAGTTTTACACTGGGGGTATAAAGGTGGGAAAAAAGACACATGAAACTATATTTTCATCGAAGATGTTTTTTCTTTTCACGTATGTTCTCAACATCTTAATTGTGAAAATTCATGGACATTCATAATTATAAGAAACTGTGATATAAGCTGGGCATGGTGGCTCATGCCTATAATCCCAGTACTTTGGGAGGCTGAGGTAGGAGGACGGCTTGAGACCAGGACTTTGAGGCTGCAGTGAGCTATGAATGCACCACTGCACTCCAGCCTGGGTGACAGACCAAGACCCTGTATCTTAAAAAAAAAAAAAAGTGGTCATTTTCATAGCAGAATATGGCTATTGTTTGTTTTCTGGAAGAAATGAGGTTCAGTTAATTAAAGCCTTTTTGAAACTAGGTAGCAGAAGTAGGGAACTAAGCAGTAAGGGCTACAAGGAGGGTTTAATGGGTGATGCTGTTGGTGCCAGTGGTGCTCAGTGGTGGAGGAGCTTTTAAAAAATACTAATGTCTGCTATGACCCCCTTTCTGTAATGCCCCCACCCTCCACGTTTGATTCAATTGAGAGCAGAGGACAAACAAAATATGGAAGAGCAGATTTTTGGTTTGCAAACTGGTCTGATCATTAGTACTATTTTTAGAAATAATGAAAACAGGAAAAACCATGGAAAAAATTATATAGGGGACCAAGATAGGAAAGAGAATGAATTGACATAAACAACGGGAAAAGAGACATGCAGTTTATGGACAAACGTGTCCAAGGAGTTTAACTGAGGTAAACAGAAGGAAAGTGCATATTCCCAAGAGATATATTCTATCCTATGTATGGAAGTAAAGTAGATGATTGGTATTTCTGAGTTAATTTCCCTAAACCTGGTTTTTCCACACTAAACTTCGAGAAACTGCTAACAACTTCCACTATGCATTCAGCCAGAAGTCTCTGAAATTGGTACCAGACAAAGAAAGCCCTCAGGCATTCTCAGTAGGCCACAATATTCTGGATCAATTAAGTAAGAAAAGAACAAAAGAACTAAATTGGTAAGCCAATGGTAAGACTGAAAATATCTATGAGGTTTCTACCCTGAAACAAAATAGTTGAAGAGTTATGCAATTTGTGTGAGGTTTCTGAGGAATCTTTATTTTGCAAGATTTGTAACACTATGTTATTTTGGCTGAGTCTACCATAAAAACAAAGTCATTTCAAACAGTGCAATGAAAATCTTTATACTTCTTCTGTGTTCCAAACACAGGGGACTACCTATCATTCTACAGATATATCAGGCCAAACTACCTCTGCTTTTCTTTCATTTTTTGGGAATGTCTTTGCCCCTTCAATATCATCTTTTACATTTTACTCCAAAAGGCACATTCTTGGTAAAACTTCCTGCAGTTGATGAAAAACAGTATTTAGGTATGCTCTCATCCAGAACACACACCTCTTTAATATCGCTTTCATGTTGCTCTGTTTACTTATCTGCCTCTCTTTCTAGACAGACTGAGAATAATTCAAGGAGAGTTAACAGCCAATGCCTTGAAGAGTGTCTGTTTTTAATTGCACTGGAAAGCTAACCCTTCTGTTGGGTAACTAGAACCCCTAATGAGACCGAGCTGGACAAATGCTTGTTGCATTAAGTTTACACCCTTCACCTACTTGGAAATGATCTTTTTGGCCTGTCCTGATGAAGCAACTTTAGTTATGTCAGTTGAGCCTGTCCTGTGGTATGTTTTTGTGTGAGTTCATCAGCCTCCAGGGGTGTATGAATCAACTAAAAATATAAGAAAAATTTGCTTGTTTGTGCAGCACACATACTTGGAGAGAGGAGGGAAGGAGTCTATAATTAGCTTCTCAAAGTTGTCTAAGGCCCCAAACAGATGATAGAATAAAACACGAGCATAAACAATGAAAAACTAGAGGCTTTCTCACTAAATTCTGAAATTAGATGAGGATGGCCATCATCATTTTGGCATACATACTGGAAAACAGAGGCAAAATTTGTTACCCATAGAATTATGATAGTCTACCTAAGACCAAAACAAAAAAACAGCTGAAACCAACTGAAACTTTACTAAAACTAATAGAATTTAGGAAAGTGGCTAGATATAAAAGAAAGTCAAATATCAATATGATTTTATTTATATTTGTAAAATCACTTGAAAATGTCATGAAAAAAATCCCAGTTCATCAGCAAAAGTATATAGTACATCGAAATTTAATAAGATATTTGCAAGACCTCTATCATGAAACTAATATAACTTTACAGAAAGACATGAAGGAATACTTAGTAAATAGAAAGCTGTGCTATATTCCTTGGTGAGATGACTCAATATTGTAAAAATTTCAAGTAAACATGTGTAAATAACTTCAGTGCGGCTAAAATGCAAATTTAAACAATCCTAAGATATGTTTTATCTTTCAGATTAGCAAAGCTTAAAAATATGTGGAACAGCATATTTCCTCATACATTGCTGCTGGGAGTATAGATTGTACAACTTTTTTGGTGGTAACTTGAAACGATGTAGTAAAATTTTAAACTTTTACTCGATAGTTCTTTTTTTTTTTTTTTTAAATTTGCCCTCCAGAATTATTCACCCAAGTGATGGTAATATTGATATATCAGAAACAGCATGAAAGTTTGTCAACAGGAATTGGGTAAAAAATTATTTTCCATCTATTCAGAGAAATACTGGGTGGACATTAAAAGCTGTGGCAGTTCTATCAAGCAAAGGAAAATGTTGTCCTTGATACACTGACAAGTGTACAAAAATGAGCTGAAACACACTGATTAATGTGGCTCTATCTTTGTTTTTTAAAAAAGTGCGTGTCTGTTTGTGTATGTCTGTATGCATATGTGTGTTTGTGTATGCATGTGTAGAATGCATATAAACAAGTTCAGTAGGGAATGAACCCAAGAGTGGCCATCTCTGGGAGTAGAATTTCAGGGGCTTTTTTTTTTTTTTTTTAACTTTGTCCATTTTCACAACTCTTCACGATTTTTACAATAATAATATTATTTCTTTAATCAGAAACAAACATAAAGATTCCTTTACTTCTTTAGACTTCCATCTTATGATTTTTGTGGCTCTATGTCTATTTTCCTTATGCTTAAACCTCAGGACACGACCCTTTTGAGGGGAACTGTCTAGATAGTCCCTCGGGAAGACACATATAACATTCACTATTTTATAGTTGAGCAGAGTTAATGATGGAAATGACAGTGATAATGACAAGAGAGGGCCTGACACATCTCTGAGCTTTTCGTCAACTTTTACTGCTCTTTCTTCACCTCCCTTTGATCTCCTGCCCTGAACGGGAGTTTTAGAATGTATGTCATTAAAGTTCATTTAATTTGAAGCACATATATGAAAAAAAGAAAAGAGTCACAAAGATACTTCTGCTTTACCAAAAGAGAAATATATTCCTCAGAGGGTCAAGGCGAGGCAGAGCTTTTTAAGTTGGAATTTGAAATTTCAGATCTAGAGCTTTTCTTGGTAAGGAAAAAAAAACAACCTTTCAAATGGAGACAAAAAATTAAATTGGAAATATCTAGATGTATTTAGAGAGCCTTATTTGTTGATTTTTAAAGTAGTTACTACCTCTCCAGGCCTCTAGATTCTTTATTAAAATGCTTTTTCAGAAGTGTCTCAACAATGCATAATCTATTGGGCACAAAGAAAATGTTCTCATTGTTATCAAATACTGAAGAACCTTGAACAAACTCCATCGCTTCTTTAATTTTATTGCCATCTTGATTGCATGATTATTTATTTCAACATGAGGGAATATTTCTGCTTTTAAACTCTCTACTGATCAAGCTCACAATGAGTTATTTTAAAACACATTCCAAATATTTTATTTCGCCCAGCTTCATGTTGACAGGTACAATAGTCCCATCCTAGCTTCTGTTCACACAAGAACACATTTTGAAACCCAGTTGATAAAAGGTAGAGCCCAGCAAGCTCCACAGAGCCCAGCACCTGCTGAGCAAACTGTCAAATGTTTGCCATGGTACTTAGAGCTGTATTATGGCAAAATGAAAAAAAAAAAA
>VBSM01000361.1:85406698-85426920 GCA_008086735.1 Cheirogaleus medius
AAAAAAAAAAAAAAAAGTTGCAAAGGTATATACTAGGGCAAGTGGGTAGTATTAAAAATTTTGCAGTTATAAGGTGGGTACTTGTGCCTGCTTGGGCATGAAGGTATAAAACATGAAATTTACAATAACATAACTTATCAACAAATATTTTCAAATTACAACATGTTTTATTGGGTCAAAATACTTTTTGGATAATTTATGAGGTTGGTCTGTCCACCTCACTTTTTAAAAAAAATTAACTTTAATGATGAAGCTCATTTTCTTTAGATCATACAATGGTAGAGATGGAGGTGGCCTGGAATGTTCATTTCTTTCACTTGAACTTTGATAGTATAAAACTTGTTCAAGTAGATGGAGACACAGCATAATCTTGTAAAATGACCTTTTAATTGAATTCCAGGAAACAGATACTTAGTTAAGCTTTTACAGAGATCACTAAGATATGGTTTCTGAGTTTTAACAGAGTGTAAAATCAGAAGAAATGATACGATCAATACTTATTATTATAGGCAGATTATGACACTGGTCTTAAAGTCCATATAAAAAACATGTTCTGGGAAATCAAAGTGATAAGGGTATCTGTGGCTTAGGCACATCAGAAAAGGCTTCCTGGTAGAGGCATTAAGATGAACATTGAAATATGAGTAGGAGTTTGAGAAGGACTGGGGTGGGGCAGGAGGGAGGATTGGAAGTGAAGCACGTGTGTGTAGCAAGCAGAGACCTGGAGTCACTGAAGTGTGTGACTTGACCAGAAAGGAGCACATGTCACAGGTAAGGAAGCCCTGAGAGGTAAACCTGCACACGTGGCAGAGACAGAATGGAGACAACCTTAATGCCAAGGTGAGGAATTTCTGAATTATCCTATAGGGCAATTCTGGAGGATTGATGCATGTTTTTGAGACAGAGTAACCAGATGGGAATAACACTTTTGAAGATTAATCTGGTGGGTTGTGTCACAGGGATTGAAAGGGGAGGATGGCTGGACCAGGGAGGAATGAGAAAGGAGATGGGTTCAGAGTGGTAATAGAAAAAGGTTTGGAAGGAAGTGACTAACGGTAAGGCATTTCCTGGACGTGGCAATTGATTTGACAAAGGGGAAAAAGGAGACCCAAAAAAACAGCCCCCTCCTCCTCAGTGTTTCTGTCTGGTTGACAAGTAGGATGGTGGTTCCGCCAGAAGAACAAAGAGGTCTGAGCAGGAGCTTTGGGGACAGCATGAGTGTTGTAGATGGCAAAGAAAAGATTGCTTTACATCTAAACTAAATGCTGCGCATATGTCAGCTTAAACCACTGGACAAATAAAGGATTTAACACCTGACCTTTTGTTTTTCACAAGGCCTGTGCGATTTTTCATGCTGCTTTTTGCCTGCAGTCTGTATTAAAATAATTAGGCTTATCTTGCAGTTGAAGCAATATTATAATTTCCTGAGGTGGAAAATAACAGCAACAACAACAGTAATAACATCAGCAACAATCACAACAGCCATGACAACAAAACCCAGCAAGAACAGGGATTTTGCAGCCTTCTGTTGTTCACCATTGCATGAAACTATACTCATTATATTGCTTCCCACTTTTTGACTCCATGCCAAACTTCAGCCTGCTTAGGGTCAGAGCTTGCTGGGAGTGTGCCGCCTGCTACATTGTGTGTGCTGTATTGGGATCAAAGCATTCTTTCTCGTTCCTCATCTACCTCTTCTCCCTACTGCTTGTCTGCCTTCTCCTGCAGGGGGTCAGACTGGCCACATTTGCACGACTCAGTGCATAGCCCTTTTATACAAAGTTTTCTTTGTTAATCAGGAGAAGTAAATGCAAATCCTCTTTGTACAATGAACTGCTTTGAGAAGAAGGTGTGACAGTGATATAATGACCTGGTGAATTTTCAGACAAGGAGGATCAAAATATCTTGGTTTTATTTTCCAGAGATTAGTATTTGTGAGATGTATGCGTGTGTGCGTGTGTGTGTGTGTGTATACACACACACAGAGGACTGTGTGTGTACGTGTGTCTGTCCACATTCTTCTTCTGGAAGACAATGTCACTATGCAATAGAGTTCCTGAATTCTTTCCTTTTCCGTGTTTGTATCTGAATCATGCTTTATATTTGGGTGTCAGTGCAAGAAGGTTTTGTTGTTGTTGAAACCGCAGGGTATGTAGTCTGTGTGCCTTCAACTGGCTAATGAGCTTTAATATCTAACCTTAGTGGGTTGCTCTCACAGTCCCTGGTAGGATCTGGAAGGGTACGCGGGGCTACCCTGCCATCATTAGTCATGAAGCCAGAGTGAACTAAAACATAAGCACTGCCTTCCCTCATGTTTCTCTGCAAGATACTAATAAAAACACAGTGGCTGTTCATTCTATCTTTCACTTTTACTTGTCATTACTTCTTGCACCAATCAAGCAAACAGTTGGTAATCACTTAATCGAAGTACAGGTAAGTTACAAGGTGGTCTTTTGAACAGCCCAGCAATCTTTGGGTATAGATTACACTTGAAGACTTTCCTGGATGAGATATGAGGTGGTTATTAAATGTTAAAAAAAAAAAAAAAGTAAGACACGAAATGAAGAGGTCTGTGTTGTGTTTTACTTAATTTCTCCTGCTTTTGTTAGCACAGAAGAATCAAGAAGATGGTCGCTTCATTTGACCTCCTCTCCATGGGAATAGTAACTATAATGGGTTTAATTAACTATGTGGCATTGACGTAATTAGTTATCCTGGTGATTATACTTCTTTAATAAAAGCACTTCATTTGAGATGCATTGGTGTTCTGCAGTGGCCGAGCCCTGCACCTATATTTCATAACTGTCTAGACATTGGAACCATGTGCGTATTTTACCAACAGCCCTTGAGAGAGGTTATCTTGCATGGCTTAAGGTAATTGGGAACTAATGATTTTGCCCCCTGGATTCAGAGGCTTGCAGCAGAGAGCAGAGACGCTGTGGGGGAGGGGTGGCCGTTCATTTTGTGTAAACTGAAAGGGAGGGGGAAGGGCTGTGTTTTGGAAACCATATGCTCTTAGGAACTGTTTCTCTTTAAGCTAGCAATCAGAGAGACAGTAACACCAGAGGGAATTCAGGGTGTTTAATCTATGGGTGGACTGCATAAATACATTTAAATAAATGTACAACAGTGTATAGAGACATACGCTCATATTAACAGGAATCCCGGCTGTACACATGTCTATTAACAGCCACGCAGTACATTTCGGCATTAAAAGTAGATCACTGCTTACATTTGGTCAGCAGGTGACTGGCAATGCCCCTTTCACCCTGCTCAGTGGACAATGAAGTCAGACTGTATGGAAAAAAATAGGGCAAATATAAAAGAAGAAACATTAATGCAAAAATTACCATATGAAAATGTCAACAATAATATCACAAGAAAACCCAAAGAAGAAGAGAACAAAAGCCAAAAGATTATCTAGCTGTGCCCGGACCGTCCACGGCAAACATGGTGCCCGAACCCCCTTAGTTTCCTCACTATTCATTCAAACTTGGGTAATGGAAGAGGAGGGGGAAGGGATGGAAACAGAATGGGGTGGACAGAAAGGGGGTTTAGAAACCTAGCTGAAATAGACGCTGCTGAGAAATAATAGGTTCTGCGGACAATCTCTTTTGCAGGTAGAAGTGCTATTTCTTTTCCAACCTGCTTTCTTTGACTCTCCTTTTTTTCAAAGCTGTGCTTTTCCTGTCACCTCTTCCCGCAGCTCTTTCTCCTGCAGTACTGTGCAGCCTCCCCTCCTCGTCTCTCCCGCTTTTTCCCTGTCTGGAGACAAACACCGAAATCACTGCAGACATTTGACTGCTTCATGCAGCACGGCAAGGAACACTTTGGGTCATCCTAACAGCCAAATCCATAAACAAGCACCACTGCAAAACCAAACAAATGGAAAAGAAGTGCCTCCGTGGAGGTACCTGCCAACAAGACTTGTTCCTTTGCCACGAGGGATGCACCGGCAAAACCCTCCATCCCTCATTAAATCAATAAAATCAAGTGTCCTTTATTTTAATCCTCTGCACTGTAATCCAGTAGCAAGGAGAGGGGCCCAGGCTTTTCATCTCATTGTTTCAAAACAGATCGTTTGGTTGGAATTGACAAAAGGTTCATTCCTTTACCTTTGTGGAAATGTCAGTAAAAAGGCAGGTGCTGGGCATTCGGACTCTTTTGCTCAGTAGAAGAAAAAAAGGAGTGTGTAGAGGGTGGGGGTGCGGTGGGGGTGGGGGAGGGATCTGTGACAGGCTAACTACATGTACTGAAGCTTTCTAAGACATTTTGTTTAGCTTGATATTGTGCAGCAGTGAGGAGAGAGGTGGAATCTATTGTGTGCCAGCTGCATGAATCACCGGATTGAAGTCTAACAGCCTCAGATCCTCTTTTATACAGTAGAGGGGAGATTAAAGCAGGGAGCTCATATGTCACAAAATAGAGGTACAATGCAGTTCTGGCTTGCTTAATGCACTCAGCCAGCATTTGATCCAAATTTAGCCAAAGGGAAAGAACGTGTGCTGCTATCAGCCAAGGGAGGTGACAAATGTTGAGCTGTAATATCCAAAATTCCTTTTCTGTTTCCAAAATGTCAGCTCTCCTTTGTCAGCTTCATTGTGATTGAATCTATGTATAGTCACAGACCAACTGGAAACAAACAAAAACACCCAAACCCTAGCGAAATTATTCTACACCTGCCTCTTCCTAAGCTGTGTAATTGATACAGAGCAGAAGGAAGTTTTGCATCTAAGACTTTCAACTTCATTTATTGAACAAGTATTTGTTGAGTGCTATAGTAAGTACATTCTAGAAGCTGAAAGGGATACACAGGGAATCTAATACATATTCTACTTTCCCAAAGCTTGAAGTGAACAAAGGCAGTAGGGCATTTTTTTAAGTGACTAAATATGGGAGGATGAATAGGAACTCCTGTAGGAATCAGAAAAAGTGAACTTTGAGCTAATTTTTTTTTTTAAATGGACCAGGGAGTGTTTGGTGTACTAAGCATTTTTAGGAATCTTACATGCCCTGCATCGTGTAACAGAGTGTATATAGTTGTATTATCATTCTCATTAACAGGCAAGGAAAGTTACTTGCCCATAGACATGCAGTTAAATAAGAAGCAGAGCAGGAATTTAAACTTTCTAATTATTACTCCTAACCACATCTGCAACCTGCTTGGCCAAGGTTGAAAAGGGAGACTGTGAAGGGGCAGTCGACCTGGCATCTCTCCCCTGCCTCTTACTAAGGGGATTCTCCATCTGTCCTCGCTGAAACTTCCAGGTTCTTATCTGTTTCTCTTTCAGCTGAATTATCAGCTCTTTTCTGTGCAAGTAGGTTTCCTTCCCTGGACAGACTTTATGGTCGAATCAGTAGTCAAACTTTATTTCCAGAAGACACCTTCCTGGTGGCTCGCCTAAGGTCAGATAGGTTATTAGTTGTAGACATGAGACTGTAATTTGTCTTTGAGGCCCAGCCTAGTGTTCTGACAGCTCCTACTGCCTTTCTCACCTCCACACTGACCTTCAACATTGACTCCCAAGTCCGAGTAAACTTCTGCTGTGTTCACTACTCCTATCACACCTATACAGTCTGCTTTTCTTTTTGCTTTATAAAGGAAACTTCAAGGAAGATGGAGAATCATGCGGCCCTGGCCATCTGCAACGTCGGGGACTCCAATTACAACTGAGCTGTCACATCTGCTCACTGACTGTGCTAGTCATCTCTTTTTGAGACTCCCAGGAGCCATTCCAAGAATTCTCTCTTTTCAAGTCCACATTACAATTGGTAAATGATCTCATCTTATATCTTGATGAGAATATTGACATCATCTGACGCATGATATCTCATTTTCACCTTAATAACAACATCTAATTCCTGTCTCTGCAGTTGCTCAGTACCCCTGCCCAATGCCAGAAGAGCTGCCCTTGCTGGCTTTCCTAAACTAAATGGTAGGGTCACTGAGGGTTGGCTTTGGGTCTTGTGTCCTTGCTAGCCCTCAAGATTTCCCCCATGCTTTCTTAAAGCCTTGAGTCCCTATACCACCAATACAATCTTCTTTCAAAATCTAAACTCAGAGAAGAACCTAATAAACACTGGATTATAAAAATCCGGGCTCAATATGTTATTTTCCTCAACACAAGAGCTTTTACTATTTTTATAATAGGAGAAAGAATCCACATGCCAAAGGAACACATTTATAATTGTAGGATATCAAACACTATTGAAAATGACTAAGATATTTGGGGACTACAGTACTCAAATCACATCACTTCATGTAGTGGGCCACCTCTTCTGTCTATATGTACATGGACAGCATGTCCTGATCATCACCTCAGAGCTAAATCTTCCACCTGAGGAGCTTCTCTTATTCCTTTTAGCTTCGCAAAGACCCTGCTCTCATGAGTATCTGGCACGTTGTCTAGCTTTGTCATCTCCATTGTACATGGATACCTTCCTTTTGCCTTCCCTTCAAGGATGCACAACTTTATGCAACTTGATAATCCTTTGTCTGATTCTGGTGCATACTCTAACAATTCTTTTTATTTCCTCTCTTTTATTGCCTACACTTTCAGGTGAATATTCTAAACACCCTCTGCCTCCATTTCTCAATGCCTGCACGTTCCATAAAAGTTTGACTGACTTCAAAGCAACAAAACTTATGGTAATCTACTAAATCCTTATTCTTCTTGATGTGTTTTTAAAATTCAACTCTTCTAACAATCTCTTCTTCTAGAATAACTATTCTCAATTCTATCAGGAGACCTTCGACTCCTTTTATTTTTTATTTTATTTATTTTCTTTTTTTTATTTCAGCATATTACAGGGGTACAAATGTTTAGGTTACATATATTGCCTTTGTCCAACCCGAGTCAGAGCTTCAAGCATGTCCATCTCCCAGACATTGTACACTGCACCCATGAGGTGTATATACCCATCGCCTCCTCCTCCTCACACCTGCCTCACACCCGATGAATGTTACTACTAAATGTGCACATAAGTGTTGATCAGTTAATACCAATTCGATGGTGAGTACATGTGGTGCTTGTTTTTCCACTCTTGTGACACTTCACTTAGTAGAATAGGCTCCAGTTCTATCTAGGATAATACAGGAGGTGCTAGATCACCATTGTTTTAAAACAAATGCTTGTAACGCCACCCTACAATACTGAAATAAAATACATTGGTAATATAATTTTCCTACTCACATATAATTTTCCTACTCATTATTAATTTTAATAACTCAACATAATGACTTAATTATCTATAAGTGAGAATTCAAGTAATTTCTAATAAAATAATATGCATCGATATATAGAATCGCTGTTAATACAATAGATACAAATGCAGATTGATACAAACAAGCTTTAGATATCATGAGCAGCATTACTCTGAACAATGTGAATTTTTGAACTGATGAACAATGCTTGGTAAAGATTCAAATCAAGCAAAATAAACAACTAAACAGTAGTTGCATTTCTGGTAAATTTTGGTGTATTTAAAAACATGCAAAAATCTTTGTTTTTATAAAATAACTTAGGTTAGAGACTAAAAAAATTCTAAACAGATTTTTTTACATGTATGAATGTTCATGAGTCATTCAAACGTTTACTCGATGCAAGACAATTCTTCTATACGTGAGACTGCCTGATACATTGCAAGATGTCTAGCATCCTCTCCTACGCCCCCAACACACAATAGAAAAGCAGCTCCCCATGTTGCTGTCAACCACAAAATTCTAAAATACCTCCTAGTGGGTGGTGTGGTACCTCTTAGGAAACCACTATTCTATATTACCTCATCTTTAGCCCATGTGGTGTTTCTCTTTTCATTCCTGCATTTCTGATCCATCTTTTTCCTTTGGTGGGCTCTTGTCCCCTTTCTCTTAGGCACTTTTAACTGTGGACATACTTCAAGGCATGGTCCTTGGACATGTATTACTCTCTCAATTTCTCAGCTTTTTTGAGGCATAGTTTCCATACAATTTGTCAATTTTAAGTGTACAATATATAATTCAATGTATACAGCCATTCAGTCATCACCACAACCATGATATGGAGTATTTACAACATTCCCAAAAGGTTCCTCTACCTCCTTTTCATTCAATCTCCTCCCCATAAGCCTAGCGTCTTACAAACACTAGTCAGTTTTCTGGGTCTAGAGTTTGACTTGTTAAAGAATTTCATATAAATGGAATTATACAGAATTTAGTGCTTTAGGTCTGGCTGTTTTAATTTAGCATAATGTTTTAGATATCCATCCATATTGTGAATGTATCAGTAATTTGTTTCTGAGTGATAATTTATTTATGAGTAGTATTCCATTATATGGCATACCAAATTTATTTATCCACTTACTTTTTGATGGACACTGTAGTATTAACGGTTTGATCTACCTTGAATAAAGATATTCTGAATAACTAAAGAAATATATTTTCATTTTTCTTGGGTAAATATTAATACCTAGGAGAGGTACTGTTGGTATATATGATAAGTATATATTTAGTATCACAAAAAGACAAAATATTTTCCACAGTTAATGGTGAATGTACCATTTTGCACTCACACCAGCAATTTCTGAGTTTAGTTATTCTACACCCTCACCAATTCTTGATATTGCTAGTCCTTTTTTGCTGCTCTAGAAGGTTTGTAGTGGTATTTTATGGTGGTTGTAATTTGCATTTTCAATTTGTATAATTGCTTGAGAAGTGTTTGTTCAAACTTTTGTCTATTCTCTAAATGGATTGTTTATTTTCTTATTATTTAGTTATATGAGCTCTTTATACATGCTTGATATTAGTCATTTATGAAGTACATGTTTTGAAGATATTTTCTGCTAGACTGAGGCTTGACTTTTTCTTTTCTTACTGGTATCTTTGAAGGAGCAAAAATATTTTTAATTTGATAAAGTCCTATTTATCAATTGGTTTGCTTTTTATGCTTCATGCTTTTTGTATCTTAAGCGAAATTTTTGTCTGTTTCATCAAAAAGATTTTCTAAAATATTTTCTAGAAGTTTATAGTTTTAGTTCTTACATTAATGTTTATTACCCTTTTTTATGTATGCTGTGGGTTAAAGATTGAGGTTCTTATGTATGTGTGAATGTGTGTGCATGGTATGGATAGCCAGTTGTTATAGCACCATCTGTTACAGAGATTCTTTTCTCCCATACTGAATTACCTTGGCACTTTTGTAAAAACTCAGTTGACCATATAGGGATGGGTCTATTTCTAGACTATGTAGTTCTACTGATCTTTGTGTCTATCATTAGCCTAATACTACATTCTCTTGCTTCTTGTAGCTTTATAGTAAGACTTGAAAACAGGTAGTGTGAGCCTTCCAACTTTGTTCTTTGTTCTTCCATATAAATTTTAGAATTGACTTGCCAATTTCTACAAAATAGTTTGCATTGAATCTATTGAACAATTTGGAGAAAATTGACATGTTAATAATCTTATGTTTTCAATCCATGCACGTATTATAGTTCTGCATTTATTGAGACCTTTTTATTTTCTCTCAGCAATTTCAGCATACAGGCCTTGCATCTATTTTGGTAAATTTATTCCTAAGTATTTATGATATTGGATGCTATCGTATATAGTACTTTTTTAAATCTCAAATTCTAATTGCTAATACTTGTCAGTACTTAGACATACAATTGATTTTTGTACATTGACTTTGTATTGCACAACCTTAATAAATTTACTTCTTAGTTCTAGGAGCTTTTTGAAACAGTAGATTTTAAAAGGATTTTCTGTACAATCATGTCATTTGTGAATAAAGACAGCTTTGCATCATTGTTTACAATCTGTAGGTCTTTTATTTCATTTTCTTACTTTGTGGTCTTGACTAAGACCTCTAATATTGAATGTTGAAGAGAAGTGGAGATAGGAAACATCTTTGCCTTGTTCCTGCTCATAGGAAGAAAGAGTCCATCTTTTTACTATTGAATATTATTTAGCTGCATGTTTTTCATAGATATAATTTATTATATTGAGTAATAATTTATAGATCGCTTTTACATTATGAATGGGTATTGAATTTTATTAAGTACTTTTTCTGCATCTCTTGAGATGATTATATAGTTCTATTATTTTTATATGTTCTTTGATTGAATTTGCTAAAATTCTGTTAAATATTTTTCATCCATGATCATTAGGGAGATTGGTCTGAAGTTTTCTCTTTTGAACATCTTATTTTGATATTGGTAACAGAATAATACTGGCCTCATAAAATGAAACTGCTTCTTCTTTTGTTTTCTGGATGAGGTTGTACAGAATTAGTATTAATCCTTCCTTCAATGTTTGGTACAATTAATTCAACAGCTAAACTGCCTGGACTCCGAATTTTATGTTTTGGAGATTATGAACTAGGAATTCAATTTCTTTAAATACATAGGGCTATGGTAGTTATTGACTTTTTTTCCTCAAGTGAGCTTTAGTAGTTTGTGTCTTTTAAGAGCTTTGCCCTTTTCATCTAGGTGTCAAATTGATTGGCTTGACATGGTCCATTTCTATGTTTGTTGGATCTGTACTGTTGTCTTTTACTTTTTTGATGATAATGGTAATTTGTGTCATTTTTTTCTGACTTGCCTTGTTAGAGGTCTATTAATTTTTATTAATATTTTCAAAGAACCAGATTTTTATTTCATTTGGTTTTATTGACTTTTTCTTATCATTTTCTTTCTTTTTTTTATTTTTATTTTTTTTATTTCAGCATATTATGGGGGTACAAATATTATGGTTATGTATATTGCTCATGCCCCTCTTCCCCCTCAAGGCAAAGCCTCAAGCATGACCATCCCCTCATTTTCTTATTATTTTTTTATTTTTAATCATTTTCTTCCTTTTGCTTTATTTTGGATAAATTTATTTTGCTTTTTCTACATCCCTCTGAACATTGATATGTTGTATTTTTGATTTCCATTCAAATCAATATGTTCATATTTCTCTTATGATATCTGTATTGACTTATGAGTAACTTGGAAGTATTTTTTCAATTACCAAGTATTTTTTGTTTACTTCTATTGATTACTGAGAATCGAATGATATTTTTGTGAATTTGCCTATTTTTCTTTAAATTTGCTTCTTTTTTTGTATTTAGAAACTCTGTTTATAGTTTAGGATTATCATGTTCTGTCCCTTATTAGGAAATATTTCCTCTTAACCCTGGTGATTTCTTTGTTCTGAAATATTTGATATTAATTTAGCAATTCTATTTTCTTTTGATTAGTGTTTGTATTGTATGCCTTCCCCCCCCACTTTTAATTGTAACTTATCTGTGTCTTTATATTTAAAGTGGATTTTTATAGAAAACAGATAGTTGCATCTTTGTTTTTAAAATCCTATCTGACATATTTACCTTTTAGAGGGAATATTTAGACTGTACATTTAATATATTTATCAATATGATTGGATTTAGACCTTCTCGCTATTTGTTATTTGTTCTTTTTTTATATTTGCTGTCTTATATTGGATTGATTTTTTTAATGATTCTTTTTATCTCTAAACTTGGCTTATTAGTTATATCTGCCTGAAGAACTTTCTTTAATATATTTTTACTACAGTTCTTCTGAAATTTCATTATTGCCACTTTTGTTTGGGCAAAAAATCCTTTATTTTATTGTTACTTTTGAATAATATGTTTGCTGGATATAGAATTCTAGATTGGTAACTTTTCCCTGGGAGTATTTTAATGTTTCCCCTCCCTTGTCTCCTAGCTAGTGTTGTTTTGATGAGAAGTCTGCTGTCCTCATTATGTTTATTCCTCTGTTCATAATGTATCTTTTCTCTGGATGCTCTTAAAATTTTTTCTTCAGCACTATTTTCAGCAATTTGATTATGAAATTTCTTAGTATGTTTATTTTTATATTTTTTCTTCTTGCTGTTCATTGAGTCTTAGATTTGTGGATTTGTATAGTTTATAGTTTTCATCAACTTTGAAAAAATTTTGGCCATTGGTTCTTAAAATATTTTTTCAAAGACTCCTCCTCTGTTTCTGCTACTCAAGTCATAAGTATGTTCATCTGACTGATATTGTCCCATAAGTTGCTAAGGCTCTAGTTTTTTTATTATGATTTTTTTCTTCTTTGATTCATTTTAGTTTCTATTGCTATGTCTTCAACTTACTAATCATTTCTTTTAAAGTAGTTAATCTACTGCTAATCCTACCTTATGTCTTTTTAAAATTTCAGATATTATATTTTTTACTTCTGGAATTTTTGGCTTTATTTTTTAAAATTATCTTCCATTTTGTATCTTATCACTTGTATGCTTTCCTCTACTTTCTTTAATATATGAAGCATATATATGAGTTCTTTTAACTTCCTGATTTGTTAATTTTATTATCGGTGTCACATCTGTGTCTATTTCTATTGATGTTTTTCCTCTTGGTTATGGGATAACTTTCCTACCTTTTATTTTATGGTCTGGTAATTTTTGATTGATTATCAAACATTGTGAATATTATGTTGATGCATGCTGGAAGAGCTTTTGTTTCTTTTTAACTTGTCCTGGTGCACATTTGCTTGAAATCAATTACTTTTCAGGCTTCCTTTTAAGTTTTCTAAAAGAGTGAGGTGCAATCTAGAGCAGCCATTAGTCTAAAGCCAATACATTCCCAGCAGTAAGATAATAGCCTTCCAAGAACTCTACCCATTGCTCTGTGCCTTTCTACTTTGCCTGGGAATATGACCCAATCCCAGTTTTGTATGAGCTCTAAATGTTGCTCAGTCTACTGTTTCCAGTAATTTTTTTCTTCAGCCTTGGGTAGTTTCTGCTCAGGTATGTGCAGATCAGTACTCAGATTTGATGGATCCTTAGCTGAATGTCCTTTTGCAGTTCTCTGAAGGGATCCCATGCAGTTCTCTGGAGACTTCTTTCTCTATGTCCCTCTTCTCTCATATTCTTTCTAATACATTTCAACCAATTTGGCCTATTTGAACTATAGGTAGGAATGTGGAAGCAATTATAGGACTCAATTCATTTATTTCTTTTCCTTAGAGATTATAGTCTTCAAATAGGTGCTGTTAAATATATCCAAATTTTTATTTCATATTTTTAGTTGTTCAGCATTACTGGGTAAGTCTGGTCCTTGTTAATCTATCATGATCAGAAACAGAATTCCTAACTGTCTTTGAGAGACTCATCAATTCATATAAATATAATATTTATATTTATGAAGCTATCTCCCAAAGATGAACCTCAATCTGTGGTCTCTCACTCAGGCATTGCCAGATTCCCAGCTTTGTATTGGGATTTTATTCCTTTCTTGTCAAAGTGAAAATTTCTAATACTTTATCTGCCTCCCAATTCAACCCTCTTTTCTTCTTCCTACAGTCTGCCAAAGGCACTATTATATTTTATGAGATACGTAGGCTCTGAGCTTTGAAGTTATTTTTGAATCCTTACAATTTTTCACTGCCCATATCTCATCTGTTAAGAAGTCCTGCAAATTCTTTAAAATTTTATATCTACTTTCCCTATATCCATTGCCACCACCATGTTTAAGATCTTTCCTATCTCATGTCTTCACTATGCAAGTATTTTGTAACTGGAGCTCCACTCTACTTTATCCTCACACCAATCAACTTTCATCAAATCTCACTTATTATCTATAAGTGTTTACAAAATAAAGTGACAAATACTTATATTGGAATATTTGATATTAATATTCCAACTCTAATTAACTTTTCATAACTGATCTTCCACTCCTAGCTAACACAATCCCACAATACTCCTTGACATGGCTTCTGTTCTGTCTTGTAAACATAGAATGCTAATTTAGGCTCCATGCCTTTTCTCACAGTATCATCACTGCTTTGAGTTGCCATACTCATTTCTCTCTGCCTTTCTTACTATCCCCCATTACTGTAAGTTTCACTTTAAATTTTGCTTATGATAGAGATATTCTAATATAGTTGTGCATTACTTAATGATGGAGATACCCCTGGTACATTCTGAGAAAGGTGTCATTAGTTGCTTTTGTCATTGTGTGAAAATCATAGACTGTACTTACACAAATCTAGATATGATAGCTCGCCACATACCTAGGCTATCTGGTATAGCCTATTGCTCCTAGGCTACAAAGTCATATGGCATGTTACTGTACTGAATACTACTGTAGGTAATTATAACACAGTGGTAAGCATTTGTGTATCTACAAGTATATAAACACAGAAAAAGTTACAGTACAAATATGGTATTATAATCTTATGGGACCACCATCATATATGCTGTCCATTGTTGACCAAAACATTATTATGTGGCACATGACTGTATTGTTCTCTCTCTAAGATTGGGACCAATTTTTATTCTACTAATCAAATCAACATTCAATCACATGATTATTTAGAATATTAATCATTGATTTGATATGATCTTATAGGTATTCCCAGTCATTATACTTAACCAATCATGTCCATGCTGTTAACCTGACAGCATCTTCAGCAAGAAGGAGTCCAAACTTTACATTCCAGCTTCTAGACTTAGGTTAACCTCACTGTCCCCCTGTATTGCTTTCCACTCTTACCCTTTTCATTAGGTTCTTTATTTATTATAGAGATCAGTAAATCAAACTGAAAAAGGGCACAAAGAAGGAGAAAGGAGGAGAAATGGGAACTTTCATTTCCTTGTAATAAGAATGTAATATGATATATATATTTTATCATCTATACATGCAAGTGTGTGTGTGCGTGTGTGTATATAGCTGGTAAAATACTCATATATTTTATTATCTATCTCTATATGTGTGTGTATGTATATATGTGTGCATATATATATATTTATATATGTAATATGCTCTAAATAAAATTTCAAAAAGAGTTCCAAACCTTTCTTAGGCTATGGTGGTGATATGAATATGTCTATATACTCCCAAGAATCCTGTTGTTCAGCTCTTTCTTTTGGAAGATGTGTAGATATAGTGATTAAGACCAAAAGTGTACTCATGAGTTTATCTGACTTCCAATATCAGCTCCAAAGCTTATGAAATGTGGGACTATAGGCGCTTTGTTCTTTGGCTTCTTTATGCACAAGATGAGGATAATATTAATCCCTACTTCACAAATTGTTGTGAACCTTAAATGAGATAATCCCTGTGTCAAGTGGGCTAATGGAAGGAAAAAGTTATGCTTTGGTGACATTTTCAATCTGTTCTTATTTAGCAAAATGAAAAATTTTTCATGGGGATGGAAAGTGTTTGGTTTTGTTGATTCAGAATAGGATCCAATTCTGGCCACAATTCAAAAGTTTTTGACTCTTGAAAATAACAGCTGGGGAAAGCATCAGAAATGCACTGTGAGTAAGAGCTCGTTCATATAACTTAGTCAAGGATTTTACTCAGCTTTGCCCCTCGTTCTTTTTGCTTCCTACTTGCTGTCCTCCAACTTCTCTTGGGCTGATCTTATCACTTGTACAGTCCTACAAACTCCAGCAAATTCAAAATCCCAGTGTGACTCTCATACACACACACACACACACACACAGAGAGATAGAAATCTGTTTGAATCTTACTCATTTGAATCTTACACAGACAATTAATTTGACAAATAATGAAAGAAAAATTTAGTCAAGCTGGTTATTTAGGTATGTAGAAAAATTCTACTATACCACTTTCCTTGATTTTTCTCTTTGTACTTTCAATTGCATTTGAACATGTTTGTGTAGATGTTGTAATCATCTGTCCACAACAGTCTATGCTATTGTCACATTGGCTTCTGACTCTCTCCTATGTATCATAATATCCTATCATGAAAATAAGTATTCAGCTAAGAATCTGTCTACTGATCCATTAGCAGCACCTTGTCCACAAAATCATAATTCTAACCAGAAGGCCTTAGGTGAAGACTGTTTAAATCAAGAATTCAAATTTTTAGAGAAGCATAATGCTTACCAGAAAAGACATCTAGGTCAGATTTCATCTCTTCTAATTTTCATGTTCCTATTTTTGTTCTCACCTCACATTGTTCCATCAAGCCATCATCAAGCAATACTGATTAAATATTCTTCCTGCCTACAGCTGTGTTAGGATTTTGATGACATAAATTAATTGGTTATGGTTCCACTCACTTGGAAAATTTCTGAAAGGTATTGCAACCCAGGCTTTTCATATTTTAATGTTAAACTGTGTTAAATATTAAAACCTATGGTAAAATCCCATTTAATCAGAGTTGTACTTTTATTTATTTAGCCCACAGATAAAACTTGCGGCATATTTCAATAATTCTACAGCCTTTTCATCAGTCAGTGACATAGCTTGGGGACTACTGACTGCTCACAGGCAGGTACTCTGGTATATAAAAGTTGATCAAAAGATGTACTGGAAATAATATTTTTCAAAGAATAAAGTGCCAAATTTGGGACTGACCCAATTAAGGAATAAATCAGGGTAGATTCAATAGTGTATCAAAAAATTATTATTCCCACTTTTATTCTGGTGGTGTGTGTGTGTGTGTGTGTAGGAGAGAATGAGAATGGACAGAGTTACAGGTAGGTGCTTGGAATTAAACTTTTAACAAAATTTCTATTGGTCATAATTATGTGCCAATCACTATGTTTAATTTGCATCATGTATTTACCACAAAAACTTATGAATTAAGTGTTATGTTCCCCATGCTTTAGATAGGAAAGGAAAACTTAAGAGAATTTAAATAAATGACAGAGCATGGATCCTAATGCAGTTCTGCCTCATCCTAAAACCTGAACATGAAAGTCCCTTGAGTATATAAACGTCCTCCCTCTCCAATGGTACAGCAGAAATAAGGTCAAGAATGATTGTACTGTGGCATGGCATAGATAACAGCAACTTGCATCCAAAAGGTGCTTTATAGCTTCACATGGAATGTTCATATTTTTTATCTCCTTCAAACCTCTCATTATTACTGTGAGATAGTGTTATTATAATTTCATCCACATTGCAAATAAGGAAATTGAGAGTCAGGGGTGCTTAATAAATTGCCTATATTTGCAGAGCTAGTAACATACACCCAAGATGAAACTCAGGTTTCTGACTCAAGGTCCCCGCACTATTCCAGTACATTTCATTACTTTCAAATGTAAACATAAACACTTATCAAATCAAGAACATGTGTGCTGGATATATATTTAAGTTGTCATTATTTATTTCCCTTTTGTAAATAAATAGACCAAAAGACAATGCTGGCAAACTTTGAGATGTACAACGCTTAAAGTGTTCCATGGCAAGATTAAAAATCTCTGAATTATAAAAATACATTATTTATATACTTCAGGCAATGCAGAGAGAATATCAGCACCTGGCTCTTGCTCTGGCATGGATGCCCCGATAAGAAAATTAAAATGGGTAGAGATATTATTTAAAAAGAAATATCACAGAAGAACCTTTAACCTGAATCCCATAAAAGGGTTAGGAGAAAAATGGAACAGAAAAGTAAACTATCAGAGTTCCCCAGGCATAAGATTAAGCTGTGACAATTTTATCCAGAGGTGGACTAAGTGTTTTTTTTTTCTCTATCAAGATTTATGAGGTACAAGAAATAACTTTCCTGTCCAGAATTACCTTTGCCATTTGCAGTGACTGCTATCCTTATCGTTAGAATTTGCTTTCATGAAGTGAAGGTATTATGTCTAGGAAATTGCATAAAAGTACTCTATTTCTACCACAGAAATCTACATTCTTCATTAATCATTATCAGATTGTTTTTAGTAATAAGTAGCAAAGGAGAAGAGTACATAGGACTAATGTTGGGGAAAGTAGAAAGAAAAGCCAGAAAGCTGTAACATTTTATTGGAAGGCTAGGCCTGATTTTGCTGCTGGGAGACCTTCATTCATTCACTCAGTCATTCAACAAACACAAGCACTTGCCATGTGCAAGATGCTGTCCTAGGTCCTGAGACACAGCTGTGAGCCTGTATTCTCACAGCCAGTGGTAACAGCAGGGTAGCAGCGCATGTTAGTCTCTCTTCCCCCTTAAAGGATATCTTCAAGATATGCAAATGTGAAGTATTTTGGATCAAATGTATTTTACCCCTAGAAGGAGGAGCAATGTGCAAAATGAGCCTGGAGAGAAGAAATATGTTTAGAGGAAGCCTTTAAAAAATTTTTTTTCCTCTCCATATATTTGGGCAAAGTGCAGGCTCCAGGAAGGAGAGCAGCAAATGGTGGTGGAAAAGACTCAAAACATTAGGGCAGGAGATGTGTGTGAGAAAAGCTGTAGGTGTTGATAACTTGAAATAGTTGCTACGTAGGAAGAAAAAGATTAGTTAAAAACCAAGGCAGGATTTGAAAGCAGAGCAGGTCTGAGAGTGAAGTGCCAGACAGAGAACAACACGCAATGCCTTAGGTAGAGTGGACGAGGAGCTATGATTTAAAGACAGGGAGAGTCTCCTATTTTTCCAGCAGCTATGCTGAGTAGTGGTCATATTCATGGTGGGAAGAGTGTGAGATACTTAATAACTGCATTTAGACTGCAGATCAAATGACAATTGATGTTATTTTCTTTCACAGTTCTTCATTCCCAAATATTTTGTGGAGGCTGTGCAAGGCAGGAATATCAGACAGTCTGGCATATTCTCTCAGGAGCTGGCGAGGGCCAAGCAATGTGAAAGGATGACTCTTCCTCTTGGGAGATTCCTCAAGGGAACTCAGGTTCTTGTTGTGCCAAGATTATTTCTGACTCAGGGGTTGCACAAGTGGCAAAATGTCTTCTGTTAGCAGGATTGATTACATAATGAGAATTTTACTCTTGAGAGATTATTTCTCCTGCTTTTGTGATATATCCTAGGAAATAGGAAAAGGAAAAACATGAGATTTAGAATCAGACACAGCCTCCTTAAATTTTGAGAATGGAATTTTATAGGCTTGGAAAGAAGTATGTTGTATAACAAATGTAGTTTAGAGCACCAGTCCCCAAGTGAGGTCTGAGCGCTCCTGGTAGTCCTCACCACCATTTTGGGGGTCCGTGATGTCAAAACTATTATACTAATATTCCAATGTTATTTACCCTTTTTACTCATTCTCTCACAAATGGTCAGTGGAATTTTCCAGTGGCTTGACAAGATGTTCACTATGACAACAGATTAGGTGCTGAAGCAGATATGATACTCCAGCTGTCTTCTATTATGCAAGACATTTGTAGAAATGTAAAACAATGCCATCTTTTAAATATAGTTAACTTTATAAAAATATATTAATAGGTAATGTGTTTTATATTTAGTTTGAAATAATTAATAAATTAAAATTTTATTTACATGCTCAATTTTAATTTCTAATATGGTGGACATAGCATATACATTAAAAAGCTTTTTGGGGTCTTCCATTTTTAAGAGCTCAAAGGGGTCCTGAGACCAAAAAGTTTGAGAACTTCTGAGTCCAGACATTTATTAGAATATGAGAGAAGAAAATCATAAATTATGTTGTGTTTTTTCTCAAAAACAAATTGAAAATGACAAAAAGAAAGAAAAACGGAAGTTCTATATTCAACGTAATTATGGAATACCTACAATACCTACAATTCTGAACTAAAATATATGAAGGACAGCTAAGAATAATAATAGCGTAAGAGAAGATAGAGTGACATCACAGATGGTTGCTATTGAAGACTTTGGCAGAGATGGCAAAACAAACGATTCTCCTAGTAGGCTGCACTCCCTTACTTTTTTTCCCGTTGCAATATAATATATACATGACCAAAATCACCTTTTAAAAATGTAAAATTTGCAAATCAAAACTGCAATGAGATATCACTTATCTCCAGTAAGAATGGCCTTTATCAAAAAGTCCCCAAACAATAAATGTTGGCGTGGATGCGGAGAGATAGGAACACTCCTACACTGCTGGTGGGACTGCAAACTAGTTCAGCCTCTGTGGAAAGCAATATGGAGATACCTTAAAGCGATACAAGTAGATCTACCATTTGATCCAGCAATCCCATTACTGGGCATCTACCCAAAAGAACAAAGGACAATCTACAAAAAAGATACCTGCACTCGAATGTTTATAGCAGCACAGTTCACAATTGCAAAGTTGTGGAAACAACCCAGGTGCCCAACAATACATGAGTGGATCAACAAAATGTGGTATATGTATACCATGGAGTACTATTCGGCTTTAAGAAACAATGGTGATATAGCACCTCTTGTATACTCCTGGATACAGCTGGAACCCATTCTACTAAATGAGGTATCTCAATAATGGAAAAACAAGCATCACATGTACTCATCAGCAAATTGGTATTAATGGATCAACACCTAAGTGGACATA
>VBSM01000361.1:85427020-85484506 GCA_008086735.1 Cheirogaleus medius
GAGTAAGATGTGCAACGTATGGGGTATGGTCATACTTGAGGCTCTGCCTCGAGGAGAGAGGGGGGCATGGGCAATATACATAACCGCAATATTTGTACCCCCATAATATGCTGAAATAAAAAAAATAAAAAATAAAAATAATAAAAAAATAAAAAGAAAAAAATATAAAAATAAAAATGTAAAATTCAGTAGTTTCTAGTATATTTTTATACTAAAAATATAGTTTTTAGTATATTCACAGAGTTGTATTACGAGCATATCTGATTCTAGAATATTTTTTGTCACCAAAAAGAAACCCATACCCATTAGCTGTCACTCCACATTTCCCCCAACCATTAATCTACTTTCTATCTCTATGGATTTGCCTATTCTGAACATTTTGTATAAATTAAATCATATAATATGTGACCTTTTGTGTCTTGATTATTTCACTTAGCATGTTTTCAGAGTTCTTCCATGTTGTAGCATGTATCAGTTCTTCATTTTTATGGCCACATGATATTCTGTTGTATGCATGTATCATATTTTGTTTATTCATTCATCAGTCAGTGGACATTGGGTTGTTTCTACTATTTTGCTAGTATGAATGATGCTGTATGAGCATTCAAGTACAAATTTTTGCAAGGACATATTTTAACTCTCTTGTGTATATATCTAAGAGTAGAATTTCTGAGTCTTATAGTAACTCTGTGTTTAACTTTGTGGAATTGCAAAACTGTTTTCGAAAGCAGGTATGCCATTATACATTCTCCAAAAGCAATATGTTATTGTGGTTTTGATTTGCTTTTCTTATTTTCAAGTGTTTATTGGCCATTTGTATATCTTCCTTGGAGAAATGTCTATTCAAATTATTTGCCCATTTTAAAAAGTGTGTCATCTTTTTATTGTTGGGTGTGAGAGTTCTTTGTACATTTTAGATACTATTATCAGATATATGATTTGTAAATATTTTCTCCCATTCTGTGGGTTGTGTTTTCACTTTTTTGGTGGTTTCCTCTGAAATACAAACATTTCTAATTTTCATGAAGTGCAAGGTATTAAATTTTTCTTTTGTTTCTTGTGCTTTTGGTGTCGTATCTAAGAAATCACTGCCTAATCCAAGATCATAAAGATTTATGCCTCTGTATTCTTCTAAGAGTTGTATACTTTTAACTATATACTATTAGTTATGTACATTTAAGTTGTTGATCCATTGAGATTTAATATTTGCATATGGTGTGAGGTAGGGGTCTACCTTTATTATTTTGCATGTGCATAGCCATTATTCCTAGCATCATTTGTTGAAAATAATGTTCCTTCTCCCATTGAATGATCTCAGCAGCATTGTCAAAAATCAATTGACGATCGATGTAAAGGTTTTTCTTTTTTTTCTGGATTCTCAAGTCTATTCTATGGACCCGTATGCTAGTGTCACACTGTCTTGATTATTGCTTCATTGTAGTAAGTCTTAAAATCAGGAAGTGTGAGTCCTCTGACTTAGTTATTTTTATTCAAGATTCTTTTGGCTATTGTGGATCCATTGCATTTCCATATAAATTTTAGAATCAGCTTATTTACTTCTACAAAAAGGCAGCTGGAATTTTGATAGGAATTGCACTGGATCCCTCTTGGGGATTATTGCCATCTTATCAACCATGTGGTTTTTGTCCTTTTTTATTAATATAGTGTGTTATATTAATTTTCATAATTTGAAACAATCTTGCATTCTTGGGTTAAATTTCATTTCATTTATAATCCTTTTTTGATTCAATCGATTAGTATTTTTTTTGAGGATTTTGTGTTTATATTCACAAGTTATATTGGTCTGTAATTTTTTTGCAATGTCTTTGGTTTTGATATCAGGGTTTCATAAAATGAGCTGGGAAGTGTTTCCTTCCCTTATTATTATTATTTTTTGGAAGGGTTTCCTTTACATGTATGAAGAATTGGCGTTAATTCTTCCTTAAAAATTTTTGTAAAATTTACCAGGGAGTCATCTTGTCCTAGAAAATATTTTTGTGTTTTTAATTTCCAATTCAATACAATCTATCTACTTGTTAATTTTATTCATATTTTTAATTTTATACTTGATTCAGTTTCAGTACTTTGTATCTTTCTAAGAATTTGCCTATTTCACCTATGTTATCTCATATTTTTGTATACAATTGTTCATAGTATTATTTCATAATCCTTGTGAATTCATAAGGTTAGTAGTAATGTCCCTCTTTCATTCCCCATCTTTGTAATTTGTTGTCAATCTATGTAAAACTTTGAAATTTTATTTGCTGACGATTTTAAAGAGTGAACCTTTTGTTTCATTTATTTTTTCTCTTGTTTGTTTAAATTCTCTGTTTAATTTAATTCTCCTCTAATATTTATTATTTCCCTTCTTCTGCTTTATTTGGATTTATTATGCTCTCCAAATATACCTCTAAGCATCACTTTGGCTATAAACCATACATTTTGGTTCATTGTTTCTTCATTATTCATCTCAAAGTATTTTGTAATTTCTCTTGTGATTTCTTCTTTGATTCATTGGTTATTTGGGGATGAGTTGTTTAATTTCTATATATTTGTAAATTTCCCCAAAATTCACTCTGTTATTAACTTTGAATTTTATTCCATTTTGATTGAAGAACATATTTTATATGATTTTAATCCTTTTAAATCCATGAAGACTTGTTTTATGGCCTAACATATGGTTTATCCTTGAGAACGTTCCACGTGCATTTGAAAAGAATATGTATTCTGCTGTTTTGAGGTGGAGTGTTCTATAGATGTCAATTAGGTCTAGTTGATTTAGAGTGTTATTTGAGTCTTACTTGCCAATCTTCTGTCTATTTGTTATGTCCATTATTGAAAGTGGGCTACTCAAGTCTTCAGCTATTATTTTGAATTTTCTATTTCTCCCTTCAATTTTGTCAATATTTTCTTTATGTAATTTGGAGCTCTGTTGTTAAGTGAATATATGTTTATAATTGTCATATTTTTGATATATTAGCACTTTTATCATTATAAAATGTCATTCTTTGTCTCTAGCCACAATTTTTTGTCTTAAAGTTTATTTTTTCTGATATTCATATAGCCAATTCAAATCTGTTTTGGTTACAGTTTGCATATTCTTTTTCCATCCTTTTACTTTCAACTGATTTGTATCTTTGAATCTAAACTTTGTCTGCTGCAGACAGCATAGAATTGGCTCATGTTTTTAATTTATTCTGCTAATCTTTGCCTTTTAATTGGAATATTTAATCCATTTATGTTTAACATAATTACTGATAAAGTATGATTTATGTCTGCCATTTTACTATTTGTTTACCACATGTCATGTCTTCTTTATTCCTCATCTCCTTCATTACTATCCTTTTTTTAAAGTAGAAATTTTTCTAGTATACCATTTTAGTTCCCTTGTTTCTTTTACTATGAATTATTGATGTATTTTTTCCGGTTGTTCTGAACATTACAATTAACATCTAATTTATAAGAATCCTGTTCTTTTAGAGGTATACAAAAACTGTGCTTATGTATAGCCTCAGTCCCTACCCTTTTTTTTTGCTGTTATTGTCAAATAATTTACATCATATGTCTATCAACACAGATTTATAATTATTCCTTTATTCAGTTGTCTTTTAAATCAGATAAGAGAAAAAAGAGTTATAAAAATACATTTATACTGTTATTTATATTTACCTATGTAGTTACCCTTATTTCTTCATTTGGATATAAATTACTCTCTAGTATCCTTTTTATTTTAGCCTGACAGACTCCCTTTAGTATCTCTTGCAAGGAAGGTTTACTAGCAAGAAATTCTTTCAGTTTTTGTTTATCTGGGAATGTTTTAAGTTCTCTCTATCTTTTTATCTCTCCCTTTTATGGACCATACGTGCTCATTTCTTTGTATGTTTCATAATTTTTGTTAAAAACTGGACATTTTATGTTCAACTATGAAAATAATATTCTCTATCCTTCTTAATGTTTGCTGTTATTGCTGTTTGTTTTCTGAATGACTCTCATGAACTGATTCTATAAAGTCTGCATTCTTTGTTAGGTGTGGCTACTAAAGTCTCTGTTGGTGGTCTCTGGTCTTACAATGAAGAGACAAAGATTTCTATTCCTAGGAATAAATTTGCAAAATGTGTAATATCTCTATAAAGTAAAATTAAGGTATTCCTGAGATATTCAATGTTGTTCTCTTTGAAAAACAAACAACACTTCATAATATTTTTGGATTGGAAGATTCTATATAATATAAATTTCAATTTTATTAAAGTTAATGTGTTAACTTTAATTGCTATTGTATAATAAAAATATGACACCAGAATGATTTTGAAGGATCTAGGTAACTTGAATCTTGATTTCATATGGAAAAAAAAAGTAAAGAAAATTCTGAATAAGAAAAATAACATAGTATTCAGTGACATAAATCAAGCCAATGTGATAATGCAAACAAATGGTGAATAAGTCAATGGAACAAAAATAAAAGTCCAGAAACAGTTCAATGCACATGACTAGCATCTCAAGTCAGTGAAGAAAAGATGTGTTACTGAATAAATTGTGTTTTTTAAAAAAGGGCAACCATTTAGAAAGAAATAATATTAATGTTAGAGTGGCAAGAAATTTTAAGTAACATATAACTTTTAGTAATCATAAAAAGATAAAGATTGATTATTCTGAATAAAATAGTCTACTTAGAAAAAATCACCATTAATGAAATTAAAAGATGAACAAGAATCAGCAAAAATATTTGCCACTTATATTTCTCATAATATTTATGGGGAGTAAAAGACAATAACCCAATAAAAATGAGCAAGGGATATAAATATGAATTTAAAGAAAAGGAAATACAAATGACTCTTAAACATGTCACTAGGAGCTTGATTCACTCACAATAAGAGAAATGTAAATAAACACAACAATATACACTATCTTTTGGCTATCAGATTGGCAAAGAGTAAACATTTCATAACACACAATGTTAGCATGGGTGTGAGAAAACTGGCTTGTTACTGGTGGGAGTGTGAATTAGGACAATTCTTACTGATTACAACCTGGCAATATTTATACAAATTACTAATGCAAATACCTGTCAGTTCAGCAATTGCACCTTTAAGAATTTGTCTAACAAATATATGCACATGTGTGAAACAACATTATCTACAAAGTTATTTAGTACAGCATTGTGTATAACAAAAGAATAAAAATAACTTGAATATCTGTCTATAAGAGACTGAATAAGTTATAATACAAAAGAATGCCACATAACTGTGAAAGGAAAGAAAAGAACAAAGAAAGAAATAAAGAGAATAAAAGCAAAAAGAAAAGATAATCTTTATACACTAATATGGAAAGATCTCCAAGATATATTTAAAATATAAAATAAAATCAAAATGCAGAAGAGTATATATGCATATAGGGTGTACCACCATTTGTGTAAAAAGGGAAAATAATAAATATTTTTATTGCTTGTATAGCTGAGAAGATATAGAAGAGCATTTGTTGTGTGTATTTGTTAACATTCCTAGCGATGTTGGTTAAGTTTCCAGGAAAAACTCTGGAAAGTATATCCCTGTACTAGTCTGTTAAGGGAGTTGCTGACAGCATTCCCAGGTTGCTGTGTGACAGCACTCCATGGTGCATTCAGCTACTGTTTGGTAACCATGGTAAGGATGCACTTGTGGCTCAGATCTTGGGTATTGATGGGTTCAGAATGTTGGTGAGAGTATATGCACCAATGCTCACAGCAATTCCAGATGAGATGCCCAGATGTAACTCAGAAAACCCATATGTCTTCTAATCCTCAGAGATTACACTTCACTTTCATATCTAATGAGATGGATCATATCTCTGAGGAAAATCTCACTAATTTCTATATTCTGGTCAGACCCATAGTCTGCTTCACATTTTACTAATCCTTCTCAGCATCTGCTTTCTTCACTCACCCTTCCTCTTCTTTCATTACTTTTATGTATCACTAACCCAAGGTATAGGCTATAGAAGAGTCTTTTCTGAAAGTCTAAAGATAGTAGAGGGCAATGATAGCCCAGAGAAGAAAATAATTTTAGCATGAATACAAGGCTATTGGTGTAAAGAATATTTTTTTTTACTAAAGGTTTGTGCTTGGTGAGGTTATTTAATCAATAAAATAGAAATTGGTTGGGCACCTATAATCCTAGCACTCTGGGAGGCTGAGGTAGGAGGACCACCTGAGCTCAGGAGTTCAAAACCAGCCTGAGGAAGAGTGAGACTCCATCTCTGCTAAAAATAGAAAAATTAGCCTGATGTGGTGACATGCACTTGTAGTCCCAGCTATTTGAGAGGCTGAGGCAGGAGGATCGCTTGAACCCAGGAGTTTGGGGTTGCAGTGAACTATGATGATGCCATTGCACTCTATCTGGGGTGACAAGAGCAAGAGTTTATCTCAAATTTGATGTCAGTGTAGTAGAAGTGTACTGAGCATCTCCTATAGTGCAGATGCTTTCACTGGCCATATCCCTATCGGCTTCCAACTCCATCATGTTGCTGGTGCACATCTCTTTCCACAGCCCCTTCTCACTCCTTCTTATTGTTTATGTGTCCCTTATTCTCTCTCCTGTGCTGTCAACTCAATTGAAACTTAATTTTCCAACTTGATTATCTATTTGTTTTACAATCTGCTTCCAGATCATGTCTTGGGGAGGAGGTTTATTTTTTGCACCAAAGTAGGTTCATTGAATTGTTTTCTGGAGGAGAAAAAAAGCAAAACATTTCTTCCTTATACAAATTACACCTGTCTACTCCTGTAAGTGAAAGGCCTACCTCATTCATTTTTTGTAACATAGCCACTTTGCCCTCCCTGATACAGACATAATGGAAAATCGATGGTGGGGATTGAAATGAGAAACCCAGAAAAAGGGGGAAAAGATAAAATTAAGGTTCAATATTTGTAAAAAGAATGGAAACAATTTTTTACCTGTATATGCAATACTATAATAGTACTAAAGTCACTGGACATCATTAATGGTCTTCAGTATGTTTTACTCCTTGATTTCTGGAAATCAAAATGAAATTCATTCCTTTTAATCTTATTCTTACATAGGTCACCATTTTTTCTTTGATCTGATATCCTAACATCTTCAAATAAAGTCTCTGCTACCTTTCTTGTTATATTGGCAAATCACTGAAGTTTCTTGAATGAAATAAAAGGAAGTATCACCAGTAGTGTCCACATGTTGCTAGTTCTCTAAGATTGAGCAGTAAGTATGGGGCATTTGATATCCTGGCAGTGAAATGAGACTTTTCCCACCAAAAACAGCCAGATAAATCAAGATGGTAGACATGGCAGCTGATCTTCACCATGGGGCCAGGAAACGGGATGTCGTTAATACTTCTTAACTCTTTTTCTGTTTCCCTCAAACAGCCTCTGAAGTAGACTGAAAATCATTGCCCAAGAGTCAGTGGATTATGAAGACCAAATTCATTTTTTGATTTAGTATTTGTTTGTGTGTTCATTAATGAAGGGAAGATTGGGATGCTTCTGGAGGCTCATATCCTCCTCGCTTTTAGTAAGTTGGCCAAGAGTGGGTTCAGCAGGTTTGAGTTAGAGGTACCAAAAATTAGGATACCAATCATAGGCTTAGGAAGTATCACTTTCTAACATGGCTTCTTCAACCAGAGAGCTTCCAGTGCTGAAAAAATGCATTATGGGGTGTGGAACCCTTTCTACTAGAATGTTGGTCATGAGACATAAAGACCATTTATGGCTTGTCTAAGCTGCAAGGTCATAGAGTTCAGATGATTGCTTGCACTTTAACTACTTCTCTGCTTGTAATTTTCCTCCCAATTAATCCTATATCTGTACCATGTGACACTAGTGCTTGAATCTGTCATGCTTTTGGGTAACATTTATTCCAGAAATATTTATTGTGGGTCTACTGTACATCAGGCAGTGTTTTAGCTTCTTGAGATCATCAGTGAACAAAATAAAATGTCTACTTTTCTGGAGGTTAAATTCCAGTGGTGATGGTGGTGGTGGGAAATTAAATAATATATAATAATAATAAAATAAATATGATAAGTAAATTATATAATCCATTAAAAGTTAAAAACGTGTTATGGAGAACAAGAAGGTGGAATAGGGCAACAGGGGTTAGGTTTTGATGTCAGAGCTGGGAAACAGTGATTGACATGTGGCTCCACTATGGGTAAGTTGTAATATATATGTTCTTTAACAGGTAGCCTGTGTTTTATTCATCCATGTATCCCTATAGCACCAAGCACAGTGTCCCACACTTAGTAGATGACAGATAACTGTTTGCTGAATTAGCTTGCCTGATATAATTTAGAGCACAAGGAGTGATTTGTCAGGACTTACATGTAAGTAAGAGGACCTTAGCACTTTTCTAACTCCAGGACATTCCTCTGCTTTTGCTAAAAACTACCTGGCACATACTCATTTAAAGAAACCTCATTATAAAATAATGTTATATGCCATTGCCTTCAATTTAGTTAATGTCTTCATTGAAGACTAGGTCACTATGCTGTTTCTAACATCTGGCAAAATATAGTCTATAGTCTAAGAACAGATGGCCACTACACACCCAGGAATGGAGGATCCAGAAACCATGAGTTTTAGTTTTCGAAATGGACATAGTTCTAGTGGACAGAAAGGAAAGAAAGACACACAAATTCTGCAAAGAATCAGAGTCCATCTCTATTTATACTATATTAACTTTGAAAACTGGGTTCTACTTGAATTCTGATAATAAGTTGGAAGCACTACTGCTGCTCTGAATCTTTGCTTTTATGTAAGCTGGTACATTTTCCTTTATGGAAATATTAACAGACAGCCGATGAGCTTTTATTCAGCCTCTTTTTTAAGTAGGGTAAAGGATATATTGCTGTGACAGAATGGCCCCAAATTCAGTGGTCTAAAGAAGATAGAAGTCTATTTTGCTTTCAAGTAAAATGTGACCAGTTCAGGTTGGAGGGGCAGATCTCCCATCATCTGGACATTTCCTATGCTTGCATGGTCAAATGCAAGGTGCTGTCACATCATGAGTACCAGCTATCAGGTAGGAGAAAGAGAGGGTAGAAAAGTCACACCACATGTTTAAAATTCAGACTTTGAAATGGTAGACATCACTTTCCTAATAGTCCATTTGTGAGAAATAGATTTGATGGCCATACCTAACCACATGGGAGGCTGAGGAACAGTGTAAAATTGCAACCATGGGCTAATTTTATGGAAGAGGAAAATATATTTTGGTGGGCAATCAGTAGTTTCTTTTATAATCTCTGAATCAATACTATATGAGAAAGAATGTTTTTGTGTTTGCTTGTAACACATTCATGCATATGAAAAGGCCATTATAGGATTATGCCAAGAGAAAGCTACATCTCTTATCCCCATCCCTAGTGTCCCCTGAAAGTTCTTGTAAATCAAATTATCACTTCCAATTCTCCAGTTCTAACTATATAAGTCAGCTTGGTAAGCTCTGCTGATTCTCAAATGATTCCATATGAAGAACTTAGGAAGGCACAATACATAACAGAATAAACTCAGAAAAATCACAATATACCAAAAACCCTTCTAATTTGACTCTACTCTTCTCATTTTGAAAGGAAACTGAACTCTCTCCAAGACCTTTATGCTGTGTCTCTCAATCAGTGTGTGTAGCCCAGTGACTCCATTTTCTATTTTTCCTTTGCAAAGGAACAGGAATAAATTACTATTAGCTTTATTCTGTGTATGTTGCTGTTTATGCTGATATTTAATACATGTTTTAGGGATAAAAGAAAATCTTGAAAGAAATCATATGGCTCAACTCAGCGAATCACACTGTCTGGCAGACAAATTATTTCTTGGTTGTAAAAGCAGTCCAACTGCCTTTTGGCACCATAAAGCTGATCTTGACAAGGAAAGTGTGACTTTCTTTGATCCCTGGTGTGGAATACTTAAGATGATCTGGTTCAATAGCAAAAATGAAAACCAGTCAAGATTTGTTTGGCAGCCTAGAGATAGATCACCTTGTAATGAGCAGGGAAAGATCTTGCCTGAAAGGTGATCTTCCACTTCCTTTAAAAATTTTTTTTTCATTATAGAGTCCTTAAGAGGTTAATCTAAAATCTCCAAATGGAATCATCCATTCAGCATAATCATAACACACAAAACAGAAACATCAACTCAAATAAAATACGGATGGTATGAAAAAGAGATGGTATCTAAGTCATTTTATAAACAACTTTGGGCTTAGAATATCTCTAAAGAGTCAAAACTCTTTTCTTTCATATACTTTTATATCAGGCAAACAATGCTCTTCAAAGGAGCAGATACTGTATTTGTAGAATAAAAGGGATGTAGTTGAAAGACAATATCTACTCCTGCTCCTGATTTATGGGCATTGGTGAGTCATTCATATTTCTGGAGCCCAGTGGCCTCTTTAGTAAAACAGGACAATTAGGTCTATTTTCTGCAAATTTGATGATAATCCAATGAGGTAATGCAAGCGAACATGTTCTGTAAAGCATAAATGTTGCACACCTATGAAGTTTGATATTATTTATTATTTTGCAATGATTCTAGGATAAATGATTTCTTAACCATATCATTGCTGTTCCGTAGATTACTGTTAGCTTGAATGTGACTTTCAGACACTTCCCTTGCTTCATCCATCTACCTCCTCACTTCCCTGTCATCTCACCTGATGTTCCTGTTCCCTGTCCATTCTACCCGCCCCCAAATTCCTCTTTCTCTTATGCCCCAAATGCCAACTCCAGCACTATCTCTCTGCCTACTTGATAAGGAACACTTTTCCCTTGTTAATTTATTGACCTTTAAGCCCAGTTGTGTTTCATTAAGAGAACATGTACTTTGAGACCAACTTCTCACTGGTTTAATTTTAGCCATAAGAGCCATAAGAGCGAGAAAGGAGTTGCATCACCAAAAGGGATCACACACACAGAGGGGAAGAGAAAGACACTGTAGAGCACATTCCTTTGGTATCATCCAATATTTAATTTTCTGCATACAACAGCTATGCTGGAGAGATTTTAATGAAAATACAGAAAAGGTGAAACAGTACAACATTACAGCACTTCTCCCAGAAGTGTATATACCACTGAGGCGTTAAGAACACAAAATAAAAATTAACTTCAATAAACTGGTTTCACAGGATATTTATTAGAATCCTCGTTCTTTGTGTTTTTAACTAACTTTCGGCACATCAAAAGCCTTCTGAATCTCATCTTCCTTCTCTGTTTGGAAGGGTTAACAGTGATTTTCCTATGGGATTATGATGAAGATTAAATATAGTACTCTATGTGCAAGACTCTGGTATAAAGTGGGTGCTTAATAAATATTATTTGCTTATAAATTTATAAACAATAAATATTATTTATTTATGAATCTATATCTCCAAATGGATATTGGCCATGTGCCTTTACTGAGATACAGAGAGCTCAAAGAAGAGGCATACTATTCATTTGCTGAAGACTTAAGTCGTGGATACATAAAATCTTGAGAGTACTTGAGTCCAGACTTCCAGGAAAGTGAGATTTCCATCTGTGACATCCATGACTGGCAGAAATCCAGCCTCCAATTGAACTGTCATAAGCTGTCAAAGTAGTTCATTCCTTTTAACAACAGCTCTGACTACTAGAAAGAACTTGCTTACAATTTATTGAAATCTGCCTTTCCATAAATTCTACCCATTAATCATAGATCTTCCTGCTACAATATTAAAGATGAAGCTGAATCACCATTAATTCATGAAACACTTATTAAGAGAATGAAGACATTATTATGCCAGACTTAAGTCTTCTCTTGTTTGAATTCTTAAACTGATTATTTTATGATATAATTCACAGCTCTTTACTAGCTTGGGTTACTCTAGTCTGTTAGTCTCTTTAAAAAATGTAGAACAACCCAGTTTTAACATTACGCTTTTTTTTAATCAACATACTATACATGTATAAATATAATATAAATTTGCGGCACATTTTCCTTCAACTAGGAGTACCACGTGCTTTTTATTCAAACCAGACACTTTTGAGAGTAAAAGATACGCTATTAGCAATTATACTTGGAACATGGATTAGAATGATATTATTAAATAAACAGGACAAGTAGTCATCCTACATCAAAAGTGTCCTCTCATTACATGATATTCTTTCTTTCCCTCTCCCTCTCTGTCTTCGAAATTTTCACCTAAATGGCCTTTTCTCTAGTTTACCCTCATAAGTGATGAAATTTTGTGCCACTGCTCAAGTTTTGTTCTGTCGTACTATTCCCTCCTCACTTCTGACAGATTTGCTTTTGGTAAACACAACGTTCATTGCTATGTTTAAAACACATTAACACACAGGTTTAGGTACTATCTTTTATAAAAATTTCAAGCTTGCTTTACTATAGTATTCTCTGTACCTTAATAGTCTGAGACTGTTAGTATTGCCCTGTTGCTATTTCTTGCTACTTTTCTCTTGAATTAATACTTTCAACATATGCCATCTGCTGCTTTTGATTATTCCCATCTTTATCAATTTACCTGAGTAATTTTATCTCTCTTTTTTAAACTTCAAGTTAATACTTTTTTGATCAGGTCATCAAGTCTATAAATAATTATGCCAATAACACTTCCTCACCCACCCTTTTGACTATTTTTATACTGGGCAATATGCTTCTGGAAAAAACAAAGTTGTTATTCAACATCATCTAAATACTTTTTATTAAACCATGAGAGTAAATTTGAAGAAAAATTTTGAATAGTATGTGTCTCCGCATTCTTAATCCATCTCTTTGTGGAATCAAAATCACCAGATATAGATTCTCTCTCTTTCTTTGTTTCATTATTTCTAATTGTTTGGTTCAAATGAATAAGCAAACATGGTAGAAGTTGGTGGGTTCAGGAAGCATAAACAAATTCCCTTTCAAGTCCTGCACATTATTGTATCCTGCATTTTTGTCCTCTAAAGTCAACACATGAACAACTCTGAACTCCCTCTCTCAGAGTCACCGACCACTATTACACAATGGACACACCTCGTCTCTCTTCAAGGCCATCATGAACATGAAAAACCGTCTTAACATCCTGTGAAACCAGCAATTTATTTCTTTAGAAGATCTTGATTCACCCAATTTGGAAAGTTCCTCATGTCCAATGTGTGGATCCAATGATAGAGTTTTTCTCCTCCTCTTAGACACATCATTCTGTTCTCCAAAGTCTTGACCTTACTTTCACTCCCTTCAATTCACTTTTTTTCATCTTTACTTCTAATTTCTCATAGCAACCCCTCATGTTTTCTAATATATCAAAAAGAAAAATTTTCCTCTTAAGTTTCTTTATTTTTTATCTAGCAGATATTTTTGTCTCTAATACCAGTTATAATGTAACTTCTCCTTTTCCTTCCTGTAGGCCTTTAGGCCTGGATATTTATAATGAGGGCGAAGTAGTGGAGATAACCCAGACTTCCTCAAAGGAGACCTTTGATCCCAATATTCCAAGTCTTTTGTTTACTCCCTTTTCCCATCCCTTTGCTACGACTGTTCAGTTTTGGTCTTCTGGCAAGGTTGGAACCCCAGTGGGAAAAATAATATCACTTTGTCTTGGGAATGGCACATTCGTGATTACTCTATATGACACCAGGACCAATTTTGATCCACAAAAAGTGAGCAGTGTGTCCCTGGGCCAAGGGTGCCAGTTCTGTCTTTCACCCTAGTTACCCCGTGACCTTGCACTTGCCACTTAATCATCCTGAGCATCAGGTTCTTCACCTACTTGAAGGAGTTAAACTAGATGTTCCTTGAGAAATTTTCCTATTTTGACATCAGTCTGCTCCAACCATGAATAAAGTACTTCCTGTGTGGCCTTTTGGTACCTACCACCCAGTAGTCCTCTTCGAGGTTGGGAGTGATGTGCTTGGTGACCAGGAGATGGTAACTGGCTGTCGGTGGTTTTGGTTAAAAAAGAATGATTTACGTCTTTTCACCTTCTAACAAATGCTCACAGATATCCTTCATTTTGTCTTAACATTCATTTCACACATTCCTTTCTAGAGTATTAAATGCACAGAAAATTACTTAGCTTGACTAGATTTTTTAAAAACGTGTTCACATTTATAACTCATCATTGTGATTCTGGAACTTTAGAAGATTTGTAGACCTTAATATTCTATACTGTTCAGAGTTCATGTGTGTGAATATATTTGTCCATGATGGAGTCTGGGTACCTGCAGAGTGAGAAATATGCAGCTCTCATAGGTAACGTGTATATCTAATTTTAGGTGGTCTCTGTCTCCCATTTATCACAAGTTTTTTTTTTCTCCCAAATGCCCAGTATTTCCTAGGGTCCAATATTTTACAAGCTCTGAAGCATTGCTGTGAGATGGGTAACAAACCAATTTATATTTTATAGATACTAAAACTGAGGCGCAGAGTAAGTATGTGATCTTCTCCAGCATGCAAGCAGCTCAGCAAGGAGTGGCAGAATAAAGATCAAGAAAAGAAATAACCTAATTCCTCTGTGATTCTTCTTTGCTGAGGATCAGAGCACCATGGGGCTGAAAGATTCTTTGAGAAACTGGCAGCCTACTATCCTCTTTTTAGGGAAGTCTATATGTGAGTTTATCCAGTAGATACGTCAAGCTCCTGACTATAATCCATGCCAGTGTTTAATATTCTTCATTACTAGAATGTTCTTCCTCCGCCTTCACCATCATCCACAAATTAATCCCAGCAATCATCTTGTCATGATGTGATCCCTATAACAG
This sequence comes from Cheirogaleus medius, assembly GCA_008086735.1. NCBI lineage: Eukaryota > Metazoa > Chordata > Mammalia > Primates > Cheirogaleidae > Cheirogaleus > Cheirogaleus medius. Next base: position 85,441,742 of record VBSM01000361.1, read on the forward strand.
GCTTCCAATGAGGCCCTCTGCCAGTATTATTCTCCATCTCAACCTCCCCCACTTCCAGTCCATTCTACAGTCTGTGTCCAGTGATACTCCTGAGGCACTATTTCATTGTGCTACTTAATTGAGCAAGAGTGTGTAAAGACTTCCTGTTTCCCAACACATCAGTTCTACAATTCTCTGCCTATCTTTTAAGGCTGCCCACAATTAGACTCTGCTCTATATTCAGCTATCATTTCCCTATCATACTCCCAGCCCAGAAGCAGGGATGCTCTACCGTTACAGCTGTAACACTCTGTTTACTGTGTCAACGCTAATTACCGTTGTGGGTTAGTATTGCCTACAATCATTCTTTCATTGTATTTGTGTGACTGTAGTGTATCAAAATCATTAAGCTTCCTAGAGGGCAGGAATTGTGTCCTCTTTTTGTCTTACCAATAGTACAAAGTAAAATAAAGATCATAAATAAAATAAAGTTCTCAATAAGTACCAGTTGATTCTTTGAAATTCAGTGAATCGGGTTGGTCAATTGTGTGTGTGTGTTTGCATGCATACTTTATGAATGGATTTTATACTTTGGTAAAAAATAGGTCATAGAGAAGGAGAGATGTACAGTTGACCCTCGAACAGTACAGGAGTTAGGGACACTGACCCCCACACAGTCAAAAATCTGAGTATAATTTGATTCCCCCAAAACTTAATTGCAAATAGCCTACAGTTGACTAGAACCATCACAGATAACATAAACAATTAACACATATTTTGATAAGTACTATATACTGTATTCTTACAATAAAGCTAGAGAAAAGAAAATGTTATTATTAAAATCAAAGAAGAGAGGACATATTTACAATACTGTATTTATCAATCTTGTAAGTTTACTTCATCTTTTTGCAAGAGGAATCATCAGTTGGAAATGATGGGCACCTGCAGCTGCAGCCCTCAATCCACGGTCCAAAAAAAGCAATTGAACTTTTTCTTTTGATGTCATGACTTTCCTCTGCTTCTTGGGAGCCCTTCCAGCATCACTAGTGGTACTTCATATGGGTCCCATGATGTTATTCAAGGTTTACAGTATTGCACTAAACATGGTTAAAAAATACATGAGAACCTTGAGAGATCACTTCGTACTGCGATTTGTAATTTACTGGAGACACAAACTGTTCACGTGGAAATGATTAGCATCACATGGAGTTGCAAGCGGATGTTCACAACCCCTGAGCTCACTGCACTAGCAATAGGAGGGGCCTATGAAATTATTACAGTATGTACTACAGTTAATGTTGTGCAGTTACAACTTAACACAGCATCTTTACATTCGTTTACATTTTTCTCGACTTCAAATGGTGCCATGTATGGTCTGTAAGTGTATATATGTGTATGTTTTGATAAGTTTTAACTTTTTATAATAGATTTGTGTATATTTTATGGTAATAAATAATAAAATAGACTCATATCTACATATATTTTATGCGTTCATGACAGACCTAACTTTTTGCTAATTTCTTCAATATTTCTAGGCTGTGCGGTTCATCTAGAAGTTTTTCAAATTGTCACAAATTTCAAAAATTTTTCTAACATACTTACTGAAAAAAATCTGTGTATAAGTGGACCCATGTTGTTCAAACCCATGTTGTGCAAAGGTCAACTGTATATGCGGGGTATTTTTATTTTATTTTCTGAGGATTTTTTGGAGAATAATTTGTCCTAAATTGTCATCTGAATTTCAGATGCCTCACAGAGCCCTTTGTCCTTTAACTGGATGTTGTTTTGCTACATATATATCTTTCCCGTCAAAGTGGTGTAACATTTGATTTTTATCTCTGATGACTTTCTCATGCTCTGAGCATCCTAAGTTCTTGTTTTTCATTTCCTATAATACAGGACGAAATCGTGAATTTGGATACTATATGAACTGAAATGGCATACGACCAAGGTTCATATTTTATAAGTGGCTGGAATTCACTTGAGAATATTGACATAATACTATAAACTTTTTTTTGGAAGGCAGATAAGGTGCAAACAGGCCTTACCACAGAGGAAAATTTTAGATAAGCAGTCTTCATTTTGTAAATATTGTTTTAATCTAGAAGTTATGTAATATTTGAAATGTCTCAATTTTAAAATATGAATGTTTCTTCCAATTTCATGAAGTCGTGTTTAGGAATTATAAAATTTTATTACATAAAAAATTATAAAAACTCATACATAGGCCTTTTTGAATCTGGGCTAGAGGATTCTGTTCATCCAAGGCAGCTGTCTACTTAGCAAGAATTCTTTCTTGGTGTCTATTCAAACCATATTTGAGAGGATAATTGTGGCAAAACTCTAATTTTTTAAAAAAATTTTGTTGTTATTTTAAGTTGAAATTTATCTCACTGTAACTACCACTTATTGCTTCTGCACTGTAGGCACTGGCCAGTTGAACTTCATGATGAAAATGTTCTTTATCTGAACTATCTAATAGGGTAGCCACAAGCCACATATGGCTTTGAGCGCTGGTGGCTTGAGGAACTGAGATTTTCATTTTGTTTAATTTTACTTACTTTAAATTTAAACTTAAATAATCACATGTGTCTCATGGCTATAATATTGGACAGTACGACTTTATCTAGTATTTTGCAGAACAAGCCAGCAACAATTTTCACATACTGGCGCTTCAAAAATTTCAAAAGACATTGATATTTGTATTTCTTAGGATGCCTTTTTGTTTCCTCATTCATAGGTTTACACTTTAGAATTTCTTTTGTTGCTACTGCTGCCACTATTGTTATTATAATCCTCTCTTTTTCCTAAGGTCCCTTCCAACTCATAGGTTTTGTAATTGTTTCTAGATGTTCCTTGGAGTCATTTAGCAACTGTAGTCTTGATATATATATGTGTGTGTGTGTGTGTGTGTGTGTGTAAGGTAATCTGAACTCATGAAAAAAACCTGACATGTAAATTGCAGAATTTGGAGGCATTTGGAGACATAGTGCACACAATATTTAAACAAATGGTTCTCAACTGGGGACAGTTTTGCCTCACAGGGGACATTTGGCAGTGTCTGGAGTGATGTGTTTTGATTGTCATGACTGATTGAGGGGGAGGTGATGCTGGTATCCAATGGAAAGAGAATGGGGATACTGCTAACCATCCTACAATGCACTTGACAGAGCCCCCCACCACAAAGATTCATCCAGCCAAAATGTCAATTGTGCTAAGGCTGAAAAAACGTCATTCACACAAACATTTAAGAAAGAAGGACTATTTATTTAGAGACATAGAGACCTCATTCACTTGAAAAGAAGGAAAGAAAATTACACAAGATGGTTTGCCTAGATGTACTATATTCATAAAGTTTTTAAAAACTGTATATTTGTTTGTGAATTCCCTTTTCCATATCAAGAACTCAATTGGGTCAATGAATACACTGGTAAATTTATTAATCCAAGAACATCTTCTAAAGTTCTTTTACTCCTTCCTTCTTTTCCCTCTGAAGCTATATTGTGGGTCTTGCTATTATCATTATTATAATAGATAGTCAAAATATAGTTTTAATCTCCATTTGTGCTTCCATTTTACAGAGCACCATCTGTGTTGTAACAAAGCTACTGGTTAAGTAATGAGCCTGGATAAAAATGACATGATCTTGTGAAGGCAACTTCTTCAGATATATATTTGGTGAGACTCCTTTTTCCTTAGAAATATTTTATTTGGTAGTGTGTGAGGCCAGTTAATCTTTCCCCCTCATCTTGAGGCAGGAAATAATTAATACAACCTGGGGGAAGAGCCAGGCAAGCTGGTCAGAAGGAAATCTGACACCTCGTGAAATGTGCCTCATTTCCGGTTTCAGCCCTAGCATGAAATTTCCCGAGGTTCATAGAAAGGTTCATCAAATCTTGGCAAATGTCTTAGTAAACTGGGTAGTGTCAGATTCCAAAAGAAACGTGAAAGGTTTACCTGGCTTCAAATTTCAAGTGTAAAACGTTTCAGCAGTCCAAGAAAGAAGGCTTCTTGCAGTATTGAGAAAAATCCAAGTTTCTTACTGTGGATAACATATTGGAGGAGACAATTCACTCCAAAATAAAACCTCCAGGGAGACACATTTCATAGCAACCCATCCAGCCTCTTTCAGAACACGCGGGAGCTTTCAATGGACCTGGTTGCTATCACTGCACCAACAATTTCACATTGTTCATTATCACATTGTATCATAAGGTTCCCACATTCAAAGCCAAGCTAGGGGGAAAACACTCTCCCAGAGGGCCTTTCAAAGTTCACATGAGAGAGAAGAATGCATGGGACATTTCCTATCAAGTTCCAAAGAGTGGAAAAGAAAATACAATGATAAAAATCGAGAGAAAATTCCTAAAATATCGTCCATGAGATGAGTTCTAGCAGGCTGTGAGGGTGAAGAGAAGTCACATTTCCAAGTTCTAATAGTGGTGCTGGACTTTGAAATTAAAAAGGTAGAAAACCTTGTCCTGATTTGAGCAGATTCAAGGTCTGATATACTTCACATATTTTTAAAATCTCTTTGTAAAATCTCCGTACATCCACCTAGTAGCAAAGGGCTGCTTTGCCAAGTTCCCAGGGACTGTAGCACACAGGCTGATTGCAGCCCTGCTCAGTCAGCAAGGGAGGCTGCCAGTCCAGTGTGTTGCTCCTTTTAAAGGAGCCACATCCTGCCAGGGCCTTGGAATCATTACAGCCTCATGATAAAATTTCTGGCAATTTAATTAACACAAAGACATTTGAATAGTTTCTAGTGTTTATAATCCTCTTCTGTCTGAGTACCATATAATCAAGGACATTGAACTGGAACAGAATTAGCCTACTTTAAGGACACCCCAAACAAATTCATACATGCTGAAGTTATTTAATCATCAGTGCTGAGAAATGGATATGGTTAAGCTGATGAACAGTGTTTCTCCATAGTGTCTTTGATTGAAAGGAGTGCTCCTCTAGAGATATTGATCTCTGGCATAAATAAAAACACTGGGGTTTAAAATTACATTCATTATTACTAACCACTCCTTTTTCATTGAAAGCAATATAAGGTCCATCAAATAAGGTCTATAGCCACAAAGCAAAGGCCATTTTTCCATGTTCAAAACATGGAAAAAAATGTTGTTACCAAATCTATCTTTTCAACCACCCCATGACATAGGTAGCAACTGCTGTCAGCTTTGACGCATACTAACATGAAGAGTGATGAAAGGTTATTCTTTCTTGGTCTTTTTGGTAATCAAGCACTCTGAAATTGTGATTGATTGTTGGCTTCAAGTGAATTTTTTTTTTTTTTATGGTGAGGTTCCAAAGGATTTCCTAAGACCAAACCTAAAATAGTGAAGAAGAAAAAAAATTATGAATTTATCCTAATAATTGATGCTAAAAACTAATTTTCAAAATATTCCCAGGGAAGTCCTATCTTTAGCCTCAGATTACTAAGAAATTGTTCTAATTGTTTCAATAAGACAACTGCTTTTAAAAATAGCCTGTGGTGCTCTGTTTTGGGTAGTGGTGAATGGAGTTTAATACCTGGGAAAATTCAAAATCCATTCTACAGTACACTGGCCTCACTATCTTTCTCTGGACTGTAAGAAAGCAGTGAGTCAGGGCTCAAAATGATACGTCGTGCAAATGCAAGGATTGGTTCCCAGCAAGCAATGATGGTGCCCTTTTGTTACATGCAGACAGTTGGTGGCCCGAGTGGATGACCGATTCTTTGACTTGGGAGAAGAGAGTACAAGAATACAGGAAAAGCTGAGTAATATCAGGGCACAGATGAGTGATGAGATCAAGACTGTATCACGACAAGCTTTTTTTCTGATTCTGGGTCTCTGACCCAGTAGAGAGGAGGATACACTGTTCTACAGCGAATTAGACAGCAGCAAAACTCAGTATCTTCCTAGAGGTGACAGTTTAGTATTCTGCTAAGCAGAGAGTAAAATGAACCTGCCAATTCCTCCTTCTTAAACTATCCACCGACATGGAACTAAAGAATTGCTTAAGGAAATTAATGGCAGACACTTTAAAAAAAGAACAAGAAGAAAAAAAAAGTCTGCGCTGAGGGGGAGTCAAGTCTGAAATTTATGGCAGTAGAAAGTAATCAAATAGTGTAGCCGTATTTTAAAAAGACTGGATAATTTTATGTTCAATAACAATATTTGTAAGCTTGCATCCTAACATGGAGAAATCAAATCTCATGCTTCAAAGCCTAGTCTACTTCTTGCAGGTGTCTAGGAGGAATGTTTTCATTACATACATCATTATAAACCAGCCTGGGAAAATTACTGTCTTTTTCTGCTTTTACGTGAAGCATGAGGAACTGGTCATTGCAAAATGGCCTAAGACTAAGTTAATGTTTGACATTGAGGTTGTCTGGGCTATTTTGCTGTTAGCTAAAGAATAGAGGTGCTGGAGCTGTATGGGGTTGGGTGGGGTTCCAATGGGGGAAGGCAGAATGTTAGGAGGAGTTAGTTTCCTTGCATTTGGATAATTTGAAGCTGACAACTATATTTCCATTACCCTTTGGTAAAAGGGTGTGAGAAGAAAGGCAAATGCCAAAGAATGATGTCAGCTAAATGCCCTAGGTTTAACCAAGTGACAGAGAGCCCAGGGGCTCGTTCTATTTCCAATACACTATGTATGAGCCGAAAATTCACTAAAAACCCAATCATCTCACTATGTAGTGCCAGTTTTCTACAGTGGAATTATGGAGTTAATTTTAAAAATCACTTATAAAAAGGTTGGAGGAAATCTAAGGTGAAAAAGGTTCAACATTACAAGAAACAAGAGTAATAATAATTATACTCTCAAAGACTTCACTATAACCAGATCCATTTGGAGCTGAATTCAAACAGACTTTATTATTGAAAAGTGCAAAGAGCATTATTATAAGGGAGTTTGATTCATCAGGGTATATCATACCAGGTATCAAGGACAGCATAATACTGAGGCTGAATGTCATACAATTATTGCCTCCCACTTCAGACTAATTGTAAGGAAGGGCTGTCTGATTTGTAGAATAGTTTTAAGAAATGTAGTTGAATTACTCTTAAGCAGGCTATTGTTATCATTGTTTTAACCAAAGGCCTCCTCATTCTTCAAATGATGAGGTTATAGGCAAACACTCTGATTCTCAGCCAATGATTTCTTATCTCTTAAAAGTCTCTTATAATTTGAAATAAGCACCAATGTGTCAAACATATGAAAAAATGCTCAACATCTCTAATCATCAGGGAAATACAAATCAAAACCACAATGAGATATCACTTAACTCCAGTGTGAATGGCCTTTACCAAAAAGTCCCCAAAACAATAAATGTGGGTGTGGATGCTGAGGGATAGGAACACTCATACACTGCTGGTGGGACTGCAAACTAGTACAACTTCTATGGAAAGTAATATAGAGATATCTCAAAGAGCTACAAGTAGAACTACCATTTGATCCAGCAATCCCACTACTGGGTATCTACCCAAAGGAAAAAAAGACATTCTATAAAAAAGACATCTGCACTAGAATGCTGATAGTAGCACAATTCACAGTTGCAAAGATGTGGAAACAACCCAAGTGCCCATCAATGCATGAGTGGATTAATAAAATGTGGTATAAGTATACCTTGGAGTTCTACTCAGCCACAAAAAACAGTGGTGATCTATCACCTCTTGTAGTATCTTGGGTAGAGCTAGAGTACATTCTACTAAGTGAAGTATCACAAGAATGGAAAAAACAATCATCATCAAATTGGTATTAATTGATCAACACTTACGTGCACACATAGTAGTAACATTCATCGGGCGTTGGGCAGGTGGGAAGGGGAGGAGAGAATGAGTATATTCACAGCTAATGGGTGTGGTGCATTCTGTCTGGGGGATGGACACGCTTGAAACTCTGACTCGGCCAGGGCAAAGAAAATATATGTAATCTAAACATTTGTACCCCATAATATGCTGAAATAAAAATAAAAAAATAAAATTAATCAATAACCTATATAAGTGCAAATAAAGGCTTCTTGTGCATTCATTTGAGATCACTACAGGAAAAACAAAAAAGATAGAAAAATTGGAGGCTTTGTTTAGCTAACCTCTGCAGCCAAATTATGACTAGATAAAAACATATGATTACCATTAAGCTTCTTAATATATTAAAGTGGCTTGATTCTCTCATTACTACCTTGAGACATAAGAAATAGCAGACTGGAGCTCACTTTTCCCAGCAGCATTACCCAGTGCCATGCCTTTGTGGAGAAACAGTGATGTAGGGTTGCCTCGTACATGAACAATGTTGGTAAATGTTCACATTACAGGTAAACTGTGTGTAAATGCAAAAGTGTTGCCTGATGTCTCCCACCTGGAAACAAGAAATACTCAGTAGTCATTCCCATCCGTCTCGTGCTGAGTTTTACATTAATAAGGTAATACCTCTAAATTCTCCAAGGTCTCAGGGAGAAAGGCACACTGGGAGAAGGGTTGTTATTATTTCCGAGACCTCCTGTCTCGAGCCAGCTTAAAGGCTGAGGGTCCCGAGGTGGTGCTGTAACAGCAGCGCTAATAACGTGCAGTTACAGCATATCTCACCGGAGGTACTCTGAAGGCATTATACACATTTATTCATTAAATCTGAACACACCCCGGAGATAGGTTAACTGCTATGATACCCCTTTTATGCCAAAGTAAATGAAAACAGAGGGGGAAGCAAGTTAGTCAAGACCATATGATAAACCTGTGCTACGACTGGAGCAGAGAAGGGCCCTCAAGTTCCCCAGCAATTCAGCAAAGAGTCTGGCCTCGTTTAGCACGATCTCATACCTGTCTGCAGTATATGTTTGCTTAATTGTACATCATCTTATTCTAGAAATGACTGAAGAACACTTGAAAATACACTATATGGTTAAGGGGAAAGACACAGGGTAAATAAGGATATAAAAATGAGATGAATCCTGGGAAGAAGTACAGTTTGTTTTATGTGAACAGTGTTTGGCAAATGCTGTCATGACAAATAAATTGTGTATAAAAGGAAACACATAACCTCAGTTTCCCCTATCCATGTGCCTTGGGAAAAAAGTTTTTCTTGTGTGTGTTCTGGGAAAGAAAGAAAGGCCTATAGAAAACGTTGAAGCTTTGTAAAACTAGACTTTAAGACAGTTTCCTGAGTGGTAAATCAGAACAGTACCTCTAAGGCCCAATTGACTCCTCACTCTACTGGTACCTCTTCTAAGGGAAAATGTAAGAGAGTATGGCGTTTCCCCACCATCTGGGGAGGTGAACATCGGAGACAACGTGATAAACTAAGAGGATTGTTGGGTGGTGACAGCAGAGACGTGGCACTCTATTCCCTCTAGAGAGGTTAGAGGTCATGGGTGAATTAGTGCCACAAATGAGGCAGTGACCCATGGTCTGGGCGGAGTTTATAGGTGCAGAGGTATTTTGCAACTGCATGGATGACATCCCATTGTGCCAGCAGCACAGTGTTGCCTACGTGTGTGGGCAGGATCAGCACAGGTTAGCAAAGGGTCAGCCTGAGCCAGGACTTCAGAGCGGCAACCTCATGAGAGAAGGCTCTTCCCTTTGCTGACTCTGCCTCACGGGCCACTCCCAACCTCAGTTCCTCGGCCCCCAATCTCTTTTCTTCTAAAGCTTTAAGAAGAAAAAATATATTCTCATTGAACTAGGATGGCTTAAATACATTGCTTTCTCAAGGGTAATCAACTTATAAACCTTTCCTTTAGTACCACACTAATCTTAACAACATTTTTTATTGGGTGTGTGTGTGTGTGTGTGTGTGCGTGCGTGCACATTTTCCTATTGTTATTCTTTGAAGTCATGATCAGTACAGGGAGACAAAGTTTCACATGTGGTGGGGCATCCATGCATAGAATCTAGATATCAGGTGGGAACTTCAGGTCCCTTAGTATTTAAAGAATAAGCCCTACTGTGTGCCCCATGGAAGTCCAAAACTGTTTTCATTCTTTCTGTATGCACTGGGGCTTCCTTTCTCACGACTCCCTCAGGTTGAAGGTTCCTGTCTTCCCTCAGTTATTTGGGTGAAGGGATCATCCTGTTCACCAATACGTGCTGTCTGTTCTGTACCATCTCCCTAGAGATGAAATTCAGCCTCAGCTTCCTCAGAACATTCATGAACTCATAAAGAACTTTGTGAAAATAGTAAATTTGACCAATTATTTTTGATTGGGAGGAATTTATACTCCAATAACAAGTTATTTCAACTTGAACTCTAAAAATTCCCATTCATTCATTCATTCTTTTCTACAAAAAAAAGTATTTTCTTAAGTACCTATATTGTGCCAGGCACAGTTCAAGGTGCTCGGGGGGTTTATCAATGAACGAAACTGACAAAGATCCAGGCCCTCATGGAGATTAAGGTATAACAGATCTTGAAACAAGTCACTCTATATGCTCCCAGAGTTTTTCCTGGCTTCTCCCTCTGTGACAGGCTCCAATCTCCACCAAATTTTTCTGGCTCTTCTGTCCCACCACCTCTCATGAATAAAATTAAAGTTCTCCGAACTTCTCATGCAGAGTAGTTGACCTATTAATGTGGTACCTTGACTCTTGAGCCCAGGTTCTAAGGTTCCCTAAGTGATACCCTAAATGACACCATGTTTCCCCGAAAATAAGACAGGGTCTTATATTTATTTCTCCTCAAGAAGACACCCTAGGGCTTATTTTCAGGGGATGTGTTATTTTTTTTTTTTGAGTACGGTACAACACTCTACATTTATTCAAATATAGTTAAGTTGTCTTCTCCTGGAACATCATCATAACTCTTCAAACCCCGAATTCCATTCTGAATTTCTTGCGACTCTATTTCCTTTGGAACCTTTGGCCCCAATCTCTCATGTCGAGCAATAGAGCTCTCATGGGGCAGATGAGAAGGGCTGCTCGTCTTCTTTACCGCTCCCTGGCCAAATGCATGGGTTTTGCAGATACGCTGCGTAGCCACGGCCATCACTAGGTCTTATTTTCGGGGTAGGGCTTATATTGCACAAATGCTTAGGAATTCTTCTAGGGCTTATTTTATGGGTAGGTCTTATTTTTGGGGAAACACGGTATATTAAAATATTTTCTTAATCAAAGTCAGTTATTTCCTTATGAGTAATTATGTCAGAAGGGGACTTTTTTATTATTTATTTTAGAGATTTAAAAAATATTTCCATAAATATATTGGCCTTTAAAAAGTAGTCCATGGAGAAGCAATCCATCTACTTTCCAGTGGCCTAGGTTGTTCACCATAGTTTAATCCTTGCATTAAAGAATTGGGACTTAGGTTCACTGAACCACAAGAGATTCTTCAGTGACACCAATAAATGTTAGGGATCTGCATAGAAATGCATACATTTTAAATTTAATTAACATACAGTAGTTACTACATGCCAGGCATACTTCTAAGAGTTTTACTAACATCAACTCATTTAATCTTCATAAAAGTCTACAAGGTGGGTCACTGCATAGTGGATGCCTTTCAGGAAAAGTGTCTCCCAGCCATTCCCTCTGGGCTGCTAGTGCCTATAAACTGCCGAAACCAACATGGCATACGGTCTTAGGAAGTAAAAACATCTTAATGAATGAGTTGTTCTCTCAGTATAGAGAAAATAGTAATCTTGGGGATACTGATCAAATATTTTTCCAAATGTCCTAAAGTGAGAATTTTTTATGGAGATGGAGATGAAAGGTATCCTTGCAAGAAGTTAGAAATTCATGTGAGACCAAAGGCAGAGGCTCAATGAGCCATGGAGACAAAGAAGGGTGTCAACCGTTGTCCTTTGCCATTATTATTATTCATTTCACCATCATCATCACCATCATCACCAATTGTGCACTCATGTTGTCAATCACAATAAAATATATTTTTAAAAAGAAATAGGAAGAGACAGGAGAAGAGGAAGACAAAAAGCAAGGCAGTAGAGGTTTAGAGAAAAAAATTAAAAATAAAAATTAAGAATAAGAGAAAAAAGAATAAAGTAAAAATAGATATAAAAGAATTAAAATTCCAGTAGAATGAAATGTTGAGTTTGAGACTAAGATTAAACAAATGAGATTTAAAATAGAAGATAAAATGGTGGATCATTAGAATTATAAAACTATAGATGATTAAAGAATAAGATAAAATACTTAAACCCGTAAGATAAAAAGTTTAAATGTAAAAATAGATAAAACTAAGGATTAGTAGGAATTAATCACTAAGTAGCAAAAAATTAAGGCATTGAAACTAAAAATAAAGAGGATTAGAGGAAAATATGTTAAGAAGAAATTAGAGAGCTATGGAAGAAAATAGGAAAGAAAAAAATTTGTCTCTGAGCAGCTAAGAAATGAGTCTTGTTTAAAATGTTGATGGCTTGGGACAGCATCATTTCTGAGCTGAGGGAGGGAGAGAACACAGGGATGAGTGAGTTCTTCCTGGGTCAGAGACTCAGACTCCACAGAGACCCTTCTAAGCTGTGCCTGATTTGCTGAAAAGCAAGTCTCCTTCACAAATATTGAGAGCTGGGGCACTCCTGAACTTTCTCTGCCTGGTCATAAGACTTTTTTTTTTTTTATGTCACCCATCAAATGTGATCTGCTCTTTATTTAAAGCAGAGTCCTTAAGTCTCATGGATGGAATTTATAGACTACTAAATAATACATTGCTGGACATCAGAGACTCTGAATCATGAGCAACAACCACAATGTTAACAAATTGTTTTCTATTAGATCTCTTTTCTGTAATTTGTAAATTTTTCTTAATGAAAAACTATGTTTGTAATGGTTGTATGATGAGGCTTTTTCCCTCCACACTTCAAACAAGATTAGGGTAGCATAACTGCCAGTACACACAGTAGATATTACACATTTGCCGTTTTTACCATGATGTCATTTATGAAGTTGTTTCATAACTTTTTAAAATATCCAGTTGCTGCGAACATGGACGCTGGCCTTCCTTTGTATCTAGACCTAGTACACAGGAACCAGGAGGCTGGCTGACTCAGAGCCCCTCCCCCCCATGGCCATGTCACTATTTCCTTTCCTTTTTGGGAACTTCCTTCTTTCTCCTTCAGCTGCTCTCCGTTTCATCAAGCACGAGGTCTGCATGGGAATCCCACTACCCACTCTACCTGGTTAGCAACAGTTCCTGGGTCAAGAATAAATATGTGACTTCTGCTGGGTCAGTCATATAGAACCTCGCCTTCTAACCTGCAGATTGGTCCAGGAAGTGAGAATGTGACCTAAACCAGCCAATCAGAGGCTTTTCCTGAGATTTTCCTAATCTGAACCAGAGAGGAGAACTACGAGGAAGCCTGGAAGCCACTAGGGGACAACACCTTGAGAAGAAAAAGTTGAGAACATGAAACCAAACATAAAGAGCCAAACCCTTGGGAATCCTGTCTGGCCTCTGAGCTGTCCCTCACGAGATTGTCACTGCTCTCCTGTGTTTCTTCCTGGCCTTGGTGTTATACTCAGAGAGTGGTGTCCAATAGCAGGGTGGCTTGGGTCCTTATTTAATGACAAAATTCCTTTAGTGTACTTTTTTATCCCTTTGCTAAGCTAGGGTAAACTAGCCTGGGTTGGTATGGGTAAACTGACATACTAATGTTGTAATTTGTGCTCTTCCCTAAACCCCAGGGCCCACTGCAGAAATGAGTTTCTTACCAGATTCAGGGTCCCCACTATCACCATTTAGGCACCAGAAAATCTGAGAGATTTCCGTATATATGTTTGATCCACAATTGCTAACTCAAAGTTTTGTTCCCAGAAGTTTATAAAGACTACTGTATAACCTCCTATATAAAGCACTCATTTCAAAAAGGTACCAGGGAAGCCTGACTGCTTGAGTTGGGACACTTGGTCTTTTGCCCTCAGACTGGGACTTGCATCATTAGCTCTCCTGGTTCTCAGCCTTCAGACTGGGACTGAACTACAACACTTGCTTTCCTGGGGCTCCAGTTTGTAGAAACAAATCCTGAGACTTCTCAGCTTTCATAATTGCAGGAGCCAATTCCTCATAATAAATCTCTCTCTCTCTCTTCTTATTCATTCTGTTTCTCTAGAGAACTTTATGTAGCATAACTACAAAGGAAGATAAAAAAAATGTTGCCAATTTAAGTATGATAAGAATCAACAGACTTTTACTATAAATGATGATAGTAGATAATTTGGGCTTTAAGGTCCATAGGTCTCTGTCACAATGACTAAATTCTGCCATTGTAGCAAGAAAGCAGCCATAGACAATATGTAAACAAATGACCAGGGCTGTGTTCCAATAAAGCTTTAATTGTGGAATTTGAAATTTGAATTTCATGTGTTATGAAACATTGTTTTTCTTTTGAATTTTTTTAACTATTTAAAAATGTAAGAACGGATCTTAGCTCTAGAACCATATAAAACCAAGTTGTCAGCTGGATTTAATTGGCAGGACCTTATGGTTTCTTATCATGTTAACTACAAGAGGCACCCAGATTTCAAAGTTGTTAGAATATAGAAATATGAGCATCTTAGATTGAATTGTTTTAGTCAGCTTTAGCAAATTGAAAGGGGGAGAATTTTCTCACTCATAATCATGGTTATAGGGTCATAGCCTTTTTCTTTCATTTTCTTGCAGTATTGACTTCAGTATAACCCACTGCCTCTTAGCCAATATTAGTATAAAGTTATTTGTAGGACACTATATGGCATATCGAAGCTAAAATGTAGCTGATTTGTTAATTAAAGTTAAACATTTTGACAGTTATCTCTGATTTCACTTCCTTGTCCTGTTTTGCTTTTCTTCCTCATTTGAGCCAAGTAACATGATATGGTGAAAATAACATGGACTTTGGACTCAGGGATTTAAATCCAGATGTACTGTTTATTAGTTTGTGACTCTTGGCAAATTAATTAACCCTACTGAACTCTTGCATTATTCTCATTTTAAAAAGAGACTAATATTACCAAAATTGTGGAAAAATTATTGGTGAGTTAATACACGTAATGTCCATAGAAACATGCCAAGTACATAGTAATATGTGTTCATTATAATTGTAAGCAGTAAATGAGAGTCATATATAAAATATCAAAAATAGTGTTTGATATATGATAGATAATCCCTTAACCATAGAGAAGGCAAGACCTCACCTTTTTATCCAGTTCAAAATATTGCACCCCCTCTTCCTAACACACAAAATATGAAATAATAACCTGGTTGTGGTCACTTCAGTTGTTTGTTGATTTTCCTTATGCTCATTTTTCTCATGTTTCCACTAAGGGTTGTACAGTAGAGAAATTACCAGCTTATACTTACCCTTTATACAATTAATGAATGATTTACTCACCTCTCCTTTCCTCATACAATTTTGTCTTTATATTTCTAATTTTATTAGCCTCCCTCCTAAAGATTGAGTATTTGATTGATTATTTATCCCCTCATATACATTTTGATATCACATTTCTCTGCCTTTCATCTTACTGGGTCTCTCAGCACCATTGGACATGGTCGACATCTTCTTGTTTTCAACCTACCTCTCTGGTTCTTCCATCTATGTACCCCTGAAGGCTCCTCTTTCTTTATCAAACTATTAAATACTACAGTACTTCAAGGTTCCTTCTAGGCCATCTCCTTTCCTCATTGAAATTTTTTCTGCAGGTAATCTGTTTACTTTTTCACTTTAATATTTCCATTATTGTCTTCCCCATCCTCCCAGTAATCCAAGCTCAAAATTTCAACCTGGAGAAGAAGGTGCAATGGAAAGTGGGGTCCCTCTGATAAATGGGGTCATGCTGTGGTGCTCAGGCTGATCTCAAACTCCTGGCCTCTGATAGTCCTCCTGCCTTGGCCTCCCAAAGCGCTGGGATTATAGGCATGAGCCACTGTGTCTGGTGACTTTTGACTTTTTGAAATATAATTGTTGTCGAAATCACAAGGGGGTTTTGGCCTAGTTCCAGTTACTTGTTGCACAAAGATCCAATAATTGAGATGAAGATTGCCAAGGAAAAATGGAATTTGTTAATATGACAGGCGTCATGTGGGAGGATGGGAGAAGCTGCTTCAAATCCATCTCTCTGATTAATGGAGACCATGGGATTTTAAAGGAGGGTCCATGTGCCTTTGGGCAGATCTTGTGTAGCTAACAAGGGGCTATGTGCATTGAAGGCAGGTTGTGGGGGATGGTGAGTCTTGGCATCAGAAAGTCTGCCCAGGGGCCTTCAGGATCTCACCTCTTGACACCCCTACAGCCCCAAATCCGACCAGCAGAACAAGCTTCTTGGCCTTGCATGCTAGCCAGCAGGCCATGCCTTCACAGCACTGTGTGATCCTACACCTCTCTCCACCATAGACCCACTAGCCACAAGCTGCCCCCCCACCACATACTACTATTACACCTAGACCTGGATGGAATGAAAACCTGCAGCCTTGACACCTATGGCCACCACCTAAATAGCCTAGCTAAACAGCTACTGCCACCACTGTGGGCAGACCCAGGCAGAGCAATCTTCTGCAATGCCCACCCCAGTGCCTGAGCTTCCAACAACAGCCTAGGGACTGACCCACCATGCCACTCAAAGATCCCCCAGCACTGGCCCAGGTCCCACAACCTGCCCAGCCACTAGCCAAGCACCCAGGCACTTATCAAGTTCCTGCAACCCACCTTGCCACCAACTGTAGTCCTGTGATGTGTCCAGGTACCCAAAACCCTCCTGCCCAAGCTTCCAACAGCAGCTTGGGACCAATCCAACAATCTGTATAAATATCATTCAGTATTGGCTTGTACTGTGACCACCACAGGGGATTGAAATGATGCAGGAGAACAGCTGTGTTATAGGTTTTCAGTTCTTCCGTCCCACTCCCACCAGGTCAATCCTCTAGCGTAGGACACAAAAGTGTTATCTAGTGACTTCTCCTCCTTCTCACTAAGTAGGAGAGATCTCAGAAGATAATAGCTGCAAACCTATCAGTCCTGAGCTGAGAGAAGAGGTTCCAGATGAGAAGAAATCAGCAAAAACATCTGGCAACATGAAAAAAACAAGCCAGTTCAACACCCCCAATAACCACAGTGGATCCACAGCAATGGACCCCAACCAAAAGGAAGTTGTCTAAATGTCAGAAATGGAATTCATAATATGCATGACAAACAAGATGAATTAAATTGAAGAGAAAATTGAAAACCAACACAAGGAAGACAAAAATATGTTTTGGGATATGAATGAAAAACTCGCCAGAGATAGACAACATAAGAAAGGATGTAATAGAACTGAAAGAAATGAAAGCGTCATTTAAGGAATTACAAAATACAGCAGAAAGCTTCAACAACAGGCTAGATCTAGCAGAAGAAAGAATATCAGAGCTTGAAAACAAAACTTTTGAACTAATCTAGTTAGTCAAAGATGCAGTAAAAAGAATAAAGAAGAATGAATTATCACTCAGAGAAATATGGGACTATGAGAAATGAGCCAATATATGAATTATAGATATCCCAGAGGGAGAAGGAAAAAAAATGCAAGAAGCATGGAATACCAATTCAAAGGAATTATTGAGGAGAACTTCCCTGGTATCACCAGAGATTCAGATATCCATATATAAGATGATGATAGAACACTGGACTCAATACCATTCAAATAGCTACAAAGAAAATAAAATACCTAGGAATATATACTTAAGCAAGGAGGTGAAAGAAAGATCTCTACAAGGAGAACTACAAAATACTGATGAAAGAAATTGCAGATGACATGAACAAATGGAAAAACAACTCTGCTCATGGATTGGTAAAATCAACATTGTGAAAATGTCCATACTGCCCAAAGTGATTTACATATGCGACGCAATCTCTATCAAAATACCAAAATCATATTTCACAGACCTAGAAAAAACAATCCTAATCTTTATTTAAAACCAAAAATGAGCCCAAATAGCCAAAACAATATTAAGTAAAATAACAAATCTGGAGACATCACTTTACCTGACTTCAAATTATACTACAAGGCAATAGTAACCAAAATAGTATGGGACTGATATAAAAGTAGAGACATAGACCAATGGTGCAGAAGAGAACCCAGAAATAAAACCATCTACTTATAACCAACTGATCTTTGACAAAGTAGACAACAACAGACACTGGGGAAAGGAAGCCTTATTCAATAAATGGTCCTGGGAAAATTGGATAGCCACATGCAGAAGAATAAAACATAATCCCTATCTCTAGCCATATATGAAAATAAATTCAAGATGGATAAAAAACTTAAATGTAAGGCATGAAACCATAAAAATTCTGGCAAAAAATATAGGAAAAACTCTTCTAGACATTGGCCTAGGCAAAGAATTTATGACTAAGACCCAAAGGCAAATACAGCAACAACAATATAAATAAATGGAACTTAATTAAACTAAAATGTTTTCTGCATAGCAAAGGCAATAAGCAACAAAGTGAGTAGACAACCTACAAAATGGGAGAAAATATTTGTAAACTATACATCCCACAAAGGATTAATATCCAGAATCTACAAATAGCTCAAACAATGGGCAAGAAAAAGCAAACAACCCCATCATAAAGTGGGCAAAAGACATGAACAGACGTTTTCTGAAAGAAGATACACAAATAGCCAACAAACATATGAAAACATGCTTAACATCACTAATCATCAGGGAAATGCAAATTAAAACTACAATGAGACAACACCTTACCCATATCAGAATGGCTATTATTAAAAAGGTCACAAAACAATAGTTTCTGGTGTGGATGCAGAAAGGAACACTTATACACTGTTGGTGGGACTGCAAATTAGTACAATCTCTATGGAAAACAGTATAGAGTTCTTCAAAGAAATAAATATATACTTACCATTCAATCTAGCAATCCCACTGATGGATATCTACCTAAATGAAATGAAGTCATTTTATAAAAAAGACACCTGCACTTGATTATTTATTGTAGCACAATTTATAATCACAAAGATGTAGAATCAACCTAATGCCCATCAATTCATGAGTGGATAAAGAAAATGTAGTGTATATATACCATGGAGTACTACTCAGCCATAAAAAGGAATGAAATAATGTAATTTGCAGCAACTTGGATGGAACTGGACACCATTATCTTAAGTGAAGTATCTCAAGAAACAGCTCTTGGTGAGAATTTAAAAGACCCATTGCTAGAGTGGACATTTGGCAGTCTTTTATGTTAGTAAGAATATAGTCGGTAAGTAATAAAGTAGTACCATCCTTGATCTGGTCTATTCCAGATCACAAAGCAAAAAAGAAACTGATAAACAACAAAAACAACAAAACTCTTCTTTATCATTTGGCTATTGCTATGTTAATAACCACCACCAAATCCCACTGGCATAAAACAATAACATTCATGCATCTGTGGATTTTCTGGGGCTTAGCTGCACTCTACTGGGGCCTGTTCTTCAAGCTGCGGATCTAGGTTGGCCTGGCTCCTTGCTATGTGTTGGCCTCTGGTTGACTTTCTGTGTGTTCACCTGGGGCCCAGCTGAGTGGGCAGTAGCTACTTGAGGGCAGCTCTCCTTAGGGCCATGGGGTGAGCATAAGAGAGCTCACAGAAACACATGACATCTCTTATGATAGAAGCTTGAAATTGGCTCACTGTAGGCTACCCATATCCTGTGGGCGAATCACATAGAGGAGCCCAAGTCAAAGGTCAAACAAATGCTTTTGGGAGGAAGTGCATAGTTACATGGCAAAAGGCAGGGACACAAGGAAGGATGAAGAATTGGGCCTGCTAATTCAATCTTCCACACTTGCTCCACTAAATTTGCTGCTAATTGAGCAGAAGGATTTTTGTCTTCAATGTGGGCTTCACAGTTGTGTTCCCATTCTCCTCTCACCCTTCCCTCCTTGTGTTTGTCCTCGAGACATAACTTTCATGTAACAGGAGACAAATAAGAAACAGACAGGCTTGCCGTCAGCACACATTGCTGGAAGTATAACTTAATCGCTCTACACAACTGGTCTGGAAGAGGTAGGAGCCTTGTTTCAGGCACCCATCTACCATTTATCCTGCTGCAGACGTGGGATGGATTTCAAATGGATGGTGGACTAAGACTGGGAGAAAAATGAGTTGAGACATGGGGTTGAATTTCTGCAATGCGCAGGGGTGGAACTTCCTGAGAAGCAGATGGAGCTTACCTAGGAGTTTTGAAGAGGTGTCTAGAGGAGAAGGCAGCCAACCTCACTGATTATGAACCCTAAGGAGAGGCTTCCTTTGTTCCCATGGGATCTAACACACCAGTTGGTTTTCAGTGTATGATAGAATGTGAATCAGAGTAATATAAATCTCTGATTTGCCACAGCTAACATGAGGATCAATATTAATACAATTTACTGACTATAAATTATAGCAATATACATAAATTTCATTTGACAGTCAGATTTTTAGAGAGAAATGCCAAGTTTTTTTTTTGTCATTGGCAAGTATTGGCTTTATGGATAGTTTGTAAGTCATTCTATAAGCTATTTTTCATCATTGTCAGTTTGCGAGAATCATATCGAGGAAGACCGTCATTTAGGGGGAGAGAAAACTTGACTGGGACCCAGCAACCTTGGTTTCTCTTCCAGGGCCTGCCCCTAAGTTGCCCCTAAGTTGCTATGTGACCTTGCAGGAGGTCATTGGACCTCTCTTAAGCTTCAGTATTTCCATCTGTAAGTTGGGTATTTTGAACCGCATGATTGCTCTAATTTTTAGATTTTCAGTGGATTTCACAGGTAGTTATAAGACGAACTTTTTCATGTGATAGCAAGCTGACTAAGGACAAGAACAGAGCGGAAGAAATTTTTCCAAGCCAATGGCATACACGTAACAACTTTGTCTTGTTGGTTTTGTGGCTTCCTATTAGGACCCAGCATTCTGGGACTTGTAGCAGCTTCCTGTTGGGCCGAGTCCTCCTGCAGGTTAAGTTCCACTTGCCTGGCACACATGAAACACTAAAGTGTGCTGAGAGAGTCAGATGAAAATGTAATGCCTGTGAGGGTAGCTTTGTCACATATGATGTGCAAGGCGCTGGGGAGAGCCTTCCTTCTCCTGTACCTGTCTCCTCCCTCCATGCCTGCTGAAAATGAAAAACAATTATGTCCCTCTCATCGTGGATACAATAGTACAAAAAATAAACAGTGACTGATCAAAGGAAGTGGCTTTATTACATGGTTTTTAAAAAATAGTATCAATAACAGCAATAATGGAGAAAAGGGTTATGAATAATTAAGCTTAATAATAGAGTCATGATAACAATAAAAAGCAGTGAATAATGCAATTTTATTTGTAATAATATGACTGTTCAACCTGACGATGTGTCCTTGGTTTTGACTGTTTCTGGCAGAGGTGTGAGCATAATGTGGTTTTTTTCATTTATTTCCCCTAAGAATGTGTCTGAGAGAGCTGTGACTCTGCTCTCTTCCCACTTTCTCTTCACTCCTTACCCTTGTAATGATATAAAATGCACACTCACTTTTAGTTTCCTCTGCTGTCTCTAGCCAGGGATTAGCACCAACAATGCAACCGAATCCTCAGTAATGTTCTGTTGTGATAGAAGGTCCAGGCAGTCAGGTGACATCAGGCTGGCTAGCAATCTGTTGGGTATTCAGGTACTTCCCTGCCACCCTTCCCCCACAGAGCCTTAAACCTGTTCAATCATGGAGGAAAACTAAGGAAAAGCTTGAATAGAGAGAGACTAGAAGAGTCCTAGAAACACCAGCATAGTAATTCCCATATATAATAGCAAGCCTTACTTCAGCATGTTGTTGTCTTCAGTATTTTTGTGAAGTGGTTCTTCTATAGTCTCAGGGACTGAACAGTTTAGCCACAGACATCAGGGCCAAAGAGTTACAACATTTACGTAGGGTCCAGATTGCTCAACTGGTTAGAAAGCATTAAGTAGGTTATCTGATTCTCCAGGAGACACAAAGGTGGCAGAGTAAATGATATCTTCTCTCCAGGCTAACAATCAGGCATAGATAATGGAGCTGCCAGCAGAGTCCCTCCCCCACCTCCCAGCAGACAATGAGTGTCACACTGAAACAAAAATAATAAAAATCTTGGAGACCTCCGAGCATATCAAAGATAAGACCTTTGTGTTTTTGTTTCCAACAGACTTTGTGCACTTGACTGTTATTAACCCAACCAAGTGTACGTGATTATTACTAAAAAATAACCCCTGTCTTTGTGTTTCAGTCTGTGCTCCCTACTGGTAGGGAAAGAAAAGTGTGTTTTAATTTTGCATGGCAATTCAGAGAGATTGGAAAAAGACCTTAATTCAAAGGGTCAGTATACATTTAAGCAGATAAAATGTATTAGGTAGGCTCTATCTGAAGATTCTAAAATCCCCTCCTGGTTTTCATGGGAACTTAGATGAGGTTGGAACAAATGTACCATTTTTCAGAAAGACAGGATTACATCAATAGCTGTACAACTGCATAAAATTATAGTTTATGTAAAAATCAAGTATTTGTCAAGTCTTGGTATAAGTGCAGTGAAGTGAGTAGAAATGATGAACAAAGAGGTTTGGGAACAGCCGGACTGAAGGCAAAGTTATTTTAATTGCCAACATTATGAAACTCTTTTTTTAGGTTAAAAAACAAATTTATGTACATTTTCATTTTCTCCTCCCAATGATCATATGATTTAGGTAGGTCCTGTTAACATTCTCATTTTACATATGAAGTTTGTGATCCAGTCTAAAAATCCTAAGATTTCTATTCAGGAGGACCCAGGGTATGTTTACCATTTACTAGTTGTATTCTCTTGTCAAGTTAATTGACAAGTGGAAGTGATCTCCCCTTAAACAAGGATAATGCCATGTGTCTCGAGGGATATTGGGAAGATTTTCTACATCTCTCTTCTTAGCACCAGTTTCCCACATTGGTAGCTTCCAATGTCCTTGTGCTTCTCCATTCATTTTACCAATACCTTAGTTCAGTCACTTGTTTGCTTCAGCTTTGCAAACAAATAGAAATCCGTAAACATTATTTCCCTGCTTTAAATCTGCAGCCATCTCCCCTACTGTCTACAGGAAAAAGTTTCGACTCTTTAGTGTGGATTTTAAGATTCCAATGTCCATTTGGACACCTACTTCATCTCAGGTCACTTCCATTTGTGCCCCTGGGCTATAATCATTTCACATCACCTGTAGGTTCCTACACGTGTCCTCCCCTGTCCTACCTCTGTATCTTCATTCAAACCTATCAGGTGAGCTTTTAATTGTTCCTTTTTTTAGGAGACATCCTTTCTGGAATCCTCTATCCTGTTTCTTCAATCTGGATCAGTTTTTCTCTAGGTCTACATCCTAACTATTATCCTAGGATGTTCTTTCATCCTTATAAAAGAAATGCCCCTGGATTTGGAGATCCAAAATTTCACAATTTGACTTTAAGTAGTTCTTCATTTTTTTTTTTTTTTTTTTTTTTTTTGCTGTGCCAATGGTGGGACCTTTCAATCTGTAAACCTGTGCCCTTAATTCTGGAAAATCTACTTGAATAATTTCTTGAGTAATTTTTCCTTATTTTCTCAATTTTCTCTTCAAAAACTCCTATTATCCAGATGTTGGATCTCTTTGATCCTCTATTTTCACTATTTTCTTTATCTTCTATTCTCTCTCTCTCTCTCTCTCTCTCTCTTTCTTTTTCTATTTTATGAAGCCTTCTTGGATTTATTTCTAAAATGCTACTGGATTTTTATTTCTTGTCCATATTTTTAAATTTCAAATAGCCCTTTATATTCTCTGATTTTTTTTTTAAAAAACACTGTCTTATTGTACTCATGTAATGTTTTCTTATTATAAATATACTAATGATAGATTTTATAGATCTGTTTCAATCTTCCTTGCCTTTATGTCATCCAAGTTTCTTTATTCTATTTATTCATCTCTATTTCTGTCTTTTATCAAATATCTTTGAATATTTAGCTGTTATTATATTATACTGTGTATATCTGTTAATGTAGCATTAAGAAGCTGACTGGAAGTTCTACATTCATGGATGGAACTTGTTAAATGCTAGACTTCCCCACAGTAGAATGACAGGGCTGGAACTCTTCAGTGGGAAGTTCCCAAATAGTAGAATTTGTAGGGCTTTTCTCTTCAGAGTAATTCTCCCATCCTTTTTTTGGTAGATGTAAGCCTAAGAGCCATCCTTTCTAGAACTTCGCCAAGGAAGGAGACTGGAGTAATGTTCAGAATGTAGACTTTCTCTGGGCACTCTCTGGGCAGCTAGGGTGCAGGTCTTTATTTCTTTCTTAAACAGAATTTTAGGTAATAACTATAGATTTTTAGCTGTGTACCCTACTTTCCATAGGTACGTGATGCTTTCATGTTTCTAGGCTCTCCACCATCCTAGTATGCTTTGGCTCCCTTTGAGGGTTTCTGTTATGTCATTAGTTATCTTTCTGCTTCCTGGTTTTCTTCTTTTTTTAAAAAAAAAAAAAATCCTATTATCTTCTCTTTCTTTTTCATTGATCTCTTGCATATATGCTTCACCCCCCCCGCCCACTTCTTCTTAAATCCATTTGCTGCTAAATTTGGAAGAAAAATATGGTAAATGATATGTGTTCAGTCCTTCATATTTATCTGCAACTCCCTTTCTGTATTATTTTGGTTCAGTTCATATTCATATGCACTGAGGTTAGACCTAAAGATAAAATCAATTATTTCTATCAGCTTTGGTCAGTAATTTTGTTTCTGTGTTTTCCTGACTTAAGCAGTGGTTATATAAGTGGTTATATGAGTATTATAATTTTCCATTACTATAATGATTTTGCATTCTAACATTGGATAAGAAAAATTGGCTAGGGGCCTAACATCTATCTACACAGTTTTAAAGAGGAAAAAAAATTACTTTTAGATAGTGGTATTAAACAAGGTCGATATATGCTTTTATCATATGTTCTCTTTACTTGCCTGAAGGCTACTAGCAGTCACACCCATGGAGACACATTCCTATGCATTTACAACCTTTTCACTAGCAAAAGCCTGACTACTAAACAAAGGCAGCCTGGCCAGACCACAGTTTTATGATGGGCTTGAGAGGGGCTTTGTTTCCCATTCTGGTTGTGCTTACTTGCAGTGGAGCTCATTTTTAACTATTTCATGATTTGGAGAGACACATTGCTGACTTTATTGTTCAGAGCCTTTCTTCTCCTTTTTCTCATGGAATGAGTGATGTTCCACACGGAGGATTAAGATATATAATAACAAAACCGAAACTCTCACGTTTAGCTGTAGTTAGATTTATGTCTAAGTTTATGGAGATTACTTAGGGCTGGGAACACATGGCCAGGAACATCTCTGCAGTTACAACTGTGCATGCAGAGAGATGCTGGTGCAGACTATGGACGGTAAACACCTCTGAGGTTGTGTGTCACTTCCTGTAGGCCCGGAGTCTTTCTGATTTAAGTAGAAAGATGTCTGTTAGTAATGCAAACAAAACCTCATTTAACCTCTGGTTCCCAACATCTGGAATACTTATCTCTGTGGCAATTGTGCGGTTCACTGAACACTCACTATTCTAATGGTCCACGGAAGAAGGATTTTGGTTTGAAAGGAGACCGCTTTGGAAAAAAAGCCAACCAATTCTGGGTAGTTATCACTGAGAATACCGGAAGGATTTGTGATGGCAGTGTCCCTCGGACGCCACAGCTGGACTACGTGGATTGTGCTCCAGTGAGAGCCTGCCTTCCTAATAATGCGTGAGAAAAGACATAGATCCTTCCTTTGGACCTTACTGCAAACAGTAAGACTTTTAAGAAAGTCTTATAAGTCTTGTAAAAGACTTGTAAGAAAAACACAAGACTTTTTTTTTTGGTTCCCTTTAAAGACTATTTAATCCATATACTTAGTTTCACATTTTTATTTCTCTGTATGCCTCTGAATGGAATCCAAACAATTTAATGTTGATTTTTTTTTTTTTCAGAAATGGTTGAGTGATTCAAGGCTACTTCTTTGATATCTCGTGCCCCATCTTTGCAAGTTTATATTCTTCATAAAACAAAGAGCCACTAGGATAGACAGACAACTCAAAAAGAGCCAGGCACTCTGGGTTTTTCCCACAGTTTCCGAAGTGGAATACAAAGTGTAGTTACTGCCTGCTTGAGAGTGGCGATGGCATCGGGTGTAGCAATGTCATTATGGCATCAGGGATCATGGCCAGGGAAGTAGAAAGACCTTTACCCAACAGAGTTAACTATAAGCCATAAAAGTATCTAGGCGCAGACGTGAGTAAAGCACGTGTTCAGTTAGCTATTGAAACAAAAATATGTGGCTTGATTCAAGTTCCTGGTAAGGACTTCAGGGCTGATTGACTTGGTATTTCTGTGTGTGTGTAATTGTTTTTCTCTATTTGTGGATAAACTACAGGGAACTGATACTGTATAGCTTCTGGAGATTTATTCCTTCTAGCTAGTGGCAACTGTAGCTTT
Organism: Cheirogaleus medius; assembly: GCA_008086735.1. Classification (NCBI taxonomy): domain Eukaryota; kingdom Metazoa; phylum Chordata; class Mammalia; order Primates; family Cheirogaleidae; genus Cheirogaleus; species Cheirogaleus medius. The sequence continues at coordinate 85,468,113 of VBSM01000361.1, forward strand.
TTATTGGTTGAAGCCCTTGGACAAGTTTTAAAATATTGCCTTATGAAATGTTATGAGTATGTTCCTGAAGCTTTAGTTTCCTAAGTCAGCTCTCCACAGCCCAAGATTCCTTTTACATGCACATCCATCCTAGCTGGACATTCTGGGAACGCTTTTCCTCCAAACTCCTCATGGATAATATAAATAACCACCAGTGCTATAACATGGAATAGCTTACAAATACTGTCACATGCTTGACCTCATTTGTCCTTATTCTATGGAGCAGGTACAATTATTACTGGGAAAAATTGATTTGGTCAAAGCTGCACAGTTAATGAGTAATAAAGGTGAATTCAAAATTCAAGACTTTAGACTCTAAAACACTTGATTGTTTTTTTAGGATAGAGTTAAGATCTTTTACTTTCCTTCTCATCAGAGAATAAGAGCCAAAGGTAAAAAAAATACAGCTTATTTGTAATTATAGACCATAACAGTGGCAGAGAACTAAAAGAATTAATTACCGAATATTTATTGATACTTGTATCATGTCCATCACTGTGTTGAGAATTATACAGCATGATTTGTAAGAACCTTTTCTTATGCCTGTTTATAAGGAAATTTTCAGCTGTCTTCAGCAAAATGAGATAAATAAAAACTCTATTCACACATATGTGACCCCAAAATACATATATATCTTCATTATGAGATTTCTAATCTCCCTTCTCTGCTTTGCACTTGACACTGTAACTTATTTATATTGTTTATTGGCTACAAGTCCCAATAAGACGTAAGCTCCAATTAGAGCAGAGCTTTTTGTCTGCTGCTGTATACACAGCTGTATACTGCTATATGCCCAGGAGCCAGAGCTAGAGCTGGTACACAGTGGGCACTCCATAAATATTTGTGGAACGAATGACAAGGCTAACATACATAAAAAAAAAATAATCATAGCTAGCTGCAAAAAGGATTCAGAGAAGGAGAGACAATTTAAAGCTGTCATTTTCAAAGAAGATACTGAAGGGAAAAAAAAGGTGCCACGCCTGCAGGGTTGCAACATCTGGATTGGTATGAAGAAGGGAGATATTAAAGCTGAAGAGAGCAAAGAAGCAATGGCAAGAAGATGTCAACAGACAACAGCAAAGATCCAGCTTTTTTGGAGCAAACTACGTCTCCTCCTTCTTGATTAACTCCCGAGGTGTTTAGCTAACAATTTACTCTTTAAAGTGATACTTGAAAGTGCATGTTTCCACAGTTTTTAAAAAACAAATTTATTCGGGTGTATTTGTGTGTGTGTGTGTGGGGGGGGGGGTTTGAATACAATGGTCAAAACAGAGAGCAGAAATCACTTATTTAATATAGTAGGAAAAAATGCATTTTGTGAGTGGGTCAAAGGAATAGCTTTAGAGGATAAAAGAGTCCTGGAAGTGAATTACAGGTTTCGGTGTGTAGTGCTGTGCCTGCTGACAAGTGAACAAACACCTTCATAAATTAATAGCTCTTAATTGTAGCTTAAAAAGCAAATAAATGGATGGTTTAGATTTTTGTCTCGTTTTATCTTCAATGTTATGAAATATTGTCCCTGTTGAGTTTTTCTTGCTTGAAAACACTGAACTAAAATTCAGTATTTTTTTTTCCCAATGACTTTGGTCAGATTAGTCCCTTACTCCCATCTTCTCACTGATTTAATAGAATTAGCATGTCACATTTATTAATAGCTCATATGTATTTATTACTTTAGAGATAGTAACCTAATTTTGATAAGTCATGGTATTTTTTGATATGTGACATGCTACTAGATTGCAAATAATATCCTACTGTGATTTCTCCCTGCATTTTTTGGACTGATGCTAACAGCTCTAAGGTTATTACTAGAATGCTCCTTTTTTATTCTTAAGGCATTTTGATCATTACTTACTTTTAGATTTTATATAGTGTCTTTCCTTCAAGGAGCTTGACGCAAATTTTGCAAATATGAACAACCTTCTTTAGTCATTGTGTTTGGTTTGGAAGAGGAAAAAATATAATACTAATTTTCTGCCACTGTATGTCCTACCAAAAATCAAACTGCATGCCCTTCTCATCTGTTCCTTTCTCTGGGTTAAAGGGTTTTATTTTATATAGGGTTTTAACAGGAGGGGCTTAACAGGAAGTGCTTAGACTTTGAATCACCAGTGAGGAGGCTAAACCATTAAAACAAAGTGCAGCAAAGAGCCTTCAGGGAAGGCAGTGGTAAGCACAAGGCGGATTGTCAAAAAATGCTGTAGGTGGTTTAGAAAAACCTCTGTGAGGATCTCTTTAGTCAACACAAGTGGGTCACTTAATTTTTCTAGTGAATGCCCCTAATGGAGAGACTTTAGCTGCAGCCTCCCTAGCCAGAGCTGTCTCATTATAAGAGATGTGGCCCAGTCTATGGAATGTTTATTTTGTAACTAACCCCTCAGGCAGTGGAGGGAACTGTTTACTATTCCTTCTCCTTCCTAGTGTTTTTTTCTCTTAATTAAAGAAATCACTGTTGAACTTCAGAAACCTCTCCAGGAAAAAAATTTAAAAAATAAAAAGAAGGAAGAGAAAGAATGAAAAAGAAATGAAAGAAAGAAAAGGAGAAAATCGGTTTGATAATTGTCTATGTGTTTCGCTTATTCATTCCTAAGGTTATTTCTAAAAGAACAACTGCAATATTCAGTGACCACCTTAGAAGCATGTATCATGAATATATGTGTGAGTGTGTGTGCACAGGCCTGGAAAGGAAACAGTGCTGTACACACAAGTATCCTAGTGCAAGCAGCGTTGATGTGTCCCACAAGCTAACATTCTTGCCTTGCTCGTCAGGATAGCATCGTGTGGGAATCTGAAATCTGGACATGAGAGTAAAATGGGAGGCATGGAGAATATTTTCTGCATTGAACAATGGTATGCTGAAGAGGAATAAAAGATGGAACCTGGTGCTGTCTTACACAAACAAAATTAAATCATTTATAAGCTAATAGGAAAATCTAAATTCTGAATTAGGTTTGGATTTCATTTCAGTTTGCAAAATCATTAGCTGATGACACCACACTGTTTGAAGGGAAAGTTTTGTTGTCTTTTCGTTTTCCCTGACAAGAAATTATTGCAAAGGAGATACACACCTAAAAGAAAGAAAGTAAAAGAGGTAACTGAGGAGCCGATGTTCTTAAAACATGTGTCCAAGACACATTTACAATACATTTTCATACATATGTCCATCTACCCCAGAGCTACTGACTTTTTTAAATAATGAAAATAAGTGGCTCGTAAAACATACTCTTAATAGTACAGACAGCTTAGAAAGATGGAGATGTGAAAAAAAATTGGGGATGTGTTAAAAAATTGAGCTTCTGATTTAGAAAATATGCACTATTAGATCTCTGAAGTAGATAATAAAAGAAACAATTGCAACCCTTGATTTATGTAATAACTGTGTTCGTTATAAGTTCTACCATAATTAAATGAGTGGACATCTATTTAGAAGGGTGTTAGAAAGCCTTAAGGTAGGAAATGCTCTGTTCGCTTTTAGATTCAGGGTTCAGGATTTGTAGTTTCACATGTGAGAGCCTTGATCATTTGTCCCAGGATGATTGACTCAGTTCCAACGTATTGGAAACAGGCTCAAGTTTCCTTGCTCAGGGCTGTCTTGTATGGCTGTGCAGGCTGCATGAAGCATAGCGTTTAGAGTCACCATTCATACAGATGACAGTACAAAGTTGACCTCTGGAATCGTCCGATGCTTGAGATACAATAATCACACTGAGGGGGTGCTCCCTTGCCTTCTTGGTTGGATTTCATGGTGTAGAATTCATGTTGGTAGTAAATTGAGACTTCCTAGTATAATCTGAACCAATTCAAAGAAAGCTTTCTTCTAAGCATTTTTATTCCAGGAACCAAGAAATTGAGTAATAATTTATCCCCAGAGATATAAAGAATTTTCTGAATTTCTCTTTCCTCTTTTATTCTCTCCCTTACATGAAAATAGTAATCCTGTGGTTAAATTTGTTTATAAAGCAAAAGTCATTTTGAAATGCCAACAATGAGGTCGTATGGTCCTAATTTATCTCTTTGAAGAACATTATATTTTGTATTTTGAATTGCTTTTTAATAAAGCTAACATTCTGCTATGTAATCCTTTATGCTTTAAAAGTCTTTGGTATAAATTGTGTTACGGGATTCTTACAACAATGCTATGAAAGAGGAAATGTGAGCATCATCAGTCCATGTTACAGACAAGAAAATTCTTGCTAAGGGAAGAAACTGACTCATTCAAGGTCACCCAAAAAGTAAGGACAGAGCTAGGATGAGAATCTCATTCTCCTCTTTTCTATATTCACTACTTTCAGGCTAATTATTTACATTTTTATAATAAATAATAAAAATTTAATACGTATGTATGTATCTAATATATCTATGAGTTTTTTCTTTTTGTCCATTGTTTTCTTTGTCACTTTTCTTTCTGTCTGTTCATGGAACAGTGAAATTGGAAATATACTTATCAAATACTGATGACAAGGAAAATATATCTTGCTGGGTTGGAGGAAAAGAGTAAAAAGATTATGTACTGGAAAATTAATGAACTAGCTAGTGATTGTCTCAAGTTAATTTTTCTTATGCTATCACAAACTCTTTAGGATCAGGTATATAAATTGTCAAATGAAATCAATAAATCCAGGAAATCTTTCCCCACCCCCTGCTATCAATGACTAAAAAAACTGTGTTGTTGGTAACATTTACTTGTTAACAGATTATTCTCATTATTGGGTAAAGAGAGGTTTTGTAATTTCTGGAAATCTTAAAATGTCTTGTCTCTCCATAATTGAAGTGTAGCAACACTGATTGAATCATTCTGTCATATAATGTCTGATATTGACTCCAGTAAGTTAAAATTCCATGTGTTGGTAATAAGCAATCTGTAGGATTAATCAAAGTGAACCATTTGCTAGTATCAGAACCAGTTAGTCAGGCTCTGCAGGACTGACCTACATTGCTTCTTAATGCAACTCTTTGTAGAAAAGTAATTCTAATATTACCACTGACCTACCTATTACTTAACCTCATTTACTGAATATCTTCCATGTGCAGGATATTTTACTAGATAAAGAAATTAGGAGGACTAAAGACAGAGAGTGAAAAGAGGAAGGGATCTACTTTATATGCACAATGAACTTTATATTACATAAATGATTCACTAATATATGGCTCAATGTGTATCACTTGCTTTGAAAACCATAGTACTTCATAAAAAATGCATTTGTTGTACATTACAATGAACATTCTGTTAAATAACACATGAATGACTACTAAACCTATTTTGAACATATATAAGAATAACCAATTTTATGAATGGAAGTACATATTTGGTAGATATATGTGATATTTTATCATTAGTCTCACTAAAGATTTTAAACATTTCTTTAGAATATCTTTATATACTATGGGTCAGCATACAAATTTTTAAAAACCTATATGCAATTATCATCTATCTCAGAATAAAGTACCAAAATTAAAATTCACCACTTTTTGTTTATGTGAAAATGGTAAACTTTAGTTTTCTTTATGCTAGTAGTGAAGATTATATGCTAGCATATCAAATCTGTTTTGTCATCAGGTTTTTCATAAATATTTCACTGTTGGAACCTGTATGAATGAAGGCTGAATCTCAAAAATCAGACACATTGGACTTAGAATAATGTCCACATTCTGATTCCAATCTGTGTTTAAATCTGAACCACTCAGTTCTTCATGTTTGTTGGAATCCTCCTAAGACTGGAATTTCCTGGGAGATATCCAGTACTTTTGGGGCTGTAAACAGCAAAACAAACAGCCTTTCTTGTAATATGTTATGTCTAGTGCTAACTGAATTCAAGAAGTTTATGGGTGTGGGGAAAGTAACTTAATTTTTTTGCAGACTCACAAATTTGTTTCAGTTTAAATTTTGACCAAAGAGTCATCTCAGGAATATAATTTTTTGGAATAATTTCTTTGCCATTAGTTATAAATATGGTAAATAGTGTCTAACAGAAAACATTTTATACAACAAATTACGGCAATGAATTCCTTATGGTGATAGATCTTTTATCATAAATAGGGATATATTATGCTCCATGTCAATTATATGTATGTATGTATGTATATGTGTGTGTATGTATATGTATATATAGTTTTTCATTTAATCTCCAAAAACAATCTGAATTTCCAGATGTTTCTCTATTGTATATAATTGAAAAACAAGGCAAATAGAAAGAAATCACTTGTTAACACTTTCATAAACATGCTTGATGGCAAAAGTACACACATAAAATTAATATGATAAAAAGATTCTTGGAAAAAAATAGAAAATTGATAATCAATCTTTCTTCATTAGTTTCCCCCAATCGCTCTCCCTTTCTTCCTTCCTCCCTTCTCCTCCCTCCACACTCAGAATAAAGAATTCTGGAAATGATTTAAGGGCCATAATACAATAATCCTAGTGACTACAAAATATTTGCCTTTTTCATAATTTGCTTTCTTTCTTATTTCTTAGTTTCTGGCTTTGGTTAATTTTCTTTCTGTATTCTTATGCCAAATGAGAGCATGAATCTAACGTCTTTTGTCCCCTTGAGTGACTTCAACTAGCTCTACCCGTACATTAGATCTTGCATCTAGTCACTAAAGGATTATAATTCAGCTGGAGTCAAGATTGATGTCCTCCATTCATTCAAACATGCAAAATGTACACACATACACTCTCACTCACTTTGGCATATATTGCTTTTTCTGATAACTTCTGGTCAAAATTTCTTCATTTACTGTAAATGTACCTATCCATTAATCTTGTTATAATCCTCCCCAAATGATCTCTCTGAGCTCCTTTATCCCTTCAAATCTCCTTTTAAAACTCTCATAGCCTGCCACCATTCTTTCTTATCTATTTGTTTTTCTTTCTTTAAGTTTTGGAGAGAACTCGTTTTTTGCAGAGCTATGAACACTTAGTGATGCAGACTGCCCTGTTCCTTGAGATACAACAATATTTAATGTTAATATTAATGTTAATATTTAATGTTAAATATTTAATGTTAATAAGGAATGTTTACCAGGATGCTTTTTAGAAAGTATTGTACAATTAAATAAATAATTCCCTCAAAGGATTTTTTTATCATAATAAAACATTTTAAAATAATTTCTATGTCTAACTTTGAAGTAGCTATTTTTTTATAAACATTCTGACGTATTTTTAATAGAAAAATTCTTTTCTATCCATCAAGTCATGTTAATAAAAATCTAGTATGGGTTATACAATATTAAAATTATTGCATTTGCTTAGAATTATAAAGTTTTAATGGGCCTGCATTTAAATGAGTTTTAAATCTTGAAGCTATTTCCCCATTTTTATTGTTTAGTAAAAATCTGACTGCCACACATTCAGATGGGATTTGGTTTCCCATTTGTCTGTTAAGATTTGATTTTGCTCTGATTTGAATCCTATTAATTCACCTCCAAATCTCTCCACAATTTTGAACACTCGTTCCGAGGTGTAATTCACTTGTAACAGAAGTGTAGTTCTCTATCCCACTAGAAGCACATTCCTGGAATAAACGTCTGTCCTTGGGGAAAGAGTAGGAGGGCAAAAGTTCTTCTAGTGTTTTTATGGTACAGAAAAGCAGAGACAATAACTGCCTATTGAGCTCCTTATTTCATCTCTTTTAATCAGTGCAGAATTTTAACTTTTATCCATTATGAAATTATTTGTTTTCACTTTTGTTAACAGAAAATTTACTCAGAATTTGCGGATGGGTTTCATTACTTATATTTCCAATCTACATGTATTGCAATTATTTATAGTGCTGTAGCCATCTATTTTTTGGAAAACATAGCTTTTTATAACAGATGTTTTAGGCGGTGACTTAAGATGCATTGAAAAAATTTTTGCATTCACATTCTTTAATTTCTTTGTAATTCTAAGTACCTATTGATTTATTGTGGCTTTTTTCCTCAAGTGGTTCTGTTATCTCTGCTTTGAGACTTGCATTTCTGACTTTCTTTGCTGCCACTATTTGTAGAAAGTAGCCACAGGGAAGATACCTATATTCCTTGTGAGATTGAAGCAAATAAATCATTTACCTTTTAGAGGAGAGGAAAGGTAAGTAATTTCCTCACCTTCTTTGATTCCTCGCTTTATTCTGCTGCTTTGATATATCTAACAGCTCCTCCACAGACTTCCCCTTCTGTAGTGCTAAAGTAAATTCTCATTAGCCAGACAGTCAACACACACTTAATGCCACTGTAGCATTAGCTAGGGCTGGGGGTGAGGGTTTGGGTGATTGAAGGGGTCAGTTTATAAGAACTAGAGAGCAAAATCTTTACTCTCAAGAAGTTAAAATATTAGGGCAACCAGGCACATAAGAAGTAATGAAACTGAGCAATGTGTCAGTAAGTGCAAATTGACATAGGACAGATTGAGAGAGCAACGCTGAGAGGGCATAATGCACGCACGAGGAGAGGTTCATCCTGAGAGGGACTTTGCTGATGCATGTCAGAGAGATGTCCCCATAGGCTACTGTTGGGCAAGGGTGTGGGCATACAAATGAAGAGGACATACACGAGTTCCACATAGAATCACTTGACTTGTTAGAGACACCACGGGAAATGATGAAAAGGTTCATTTTGTTTGGAGGGGAATGGGTAACGGTGAAAAAAATCAAGTGAGGGATGTGTTTCCATAGCCCCTTAGGGCACCAGACTCTTCAAGGCACTCAACCAAAGTCTTCATGACACCACCTGGGAGGCAGAGGTTATTCTCACTTTATAGATGATCAAACTGAGGATCTGAGAGATTCAGTAATTTAACCAATGCTCATCCAAGAAGCATATGGTAGGACCAGCAGTCAATCTTGCTCTCTATAGGCAGTGGCTTCTAAATACATCCCTTTTGGTGTGTTTATGTAAAAATTTCCCTGGCTACATTTCATGTTACCAACAGGTATACATTCCTTATGTATATTTTTATTTCAAAGAGAAATTCCCCAGCCCCAACACCTTAGGGTAAAACACTAACATCAGTGGATGAGTAGATCAGGGCAAAGAAATACAAAATCATCTTAAAAATATCCAATTGTACCCAGAGCATCAATTTTGGCTGTATATTTTGAAAGTACTTATATATTTTGAAAACTGTAAGGATCAGAACATTGTCAGTTATGAAGAAATAGACAAAGGCTGTCAGTGGTAGTGTCCATTCCAGCACTCTCCATGGGAGTAGGTACCTGGTCTGGAAAATTGGCCTGTCCAGACTCAGCGATAGACCCAAGCCGGACAGGACACCTCTGGCTGTCCCACTAGACATTCTCTTTATATTTCAAACCCTCTCTTTCTGATTCACTTCTACAGAGACAGTGAGCTGGTCCCTTTAACAGTTATGCTTCTCACTGTGTAAGTTGAGATTGAGTTTATACACCATTCTACAGGAGCTTGGCTGCTGTGAGTTCACTCTTCACAAGAATGAACTTCATCCTGGAGGTGTGGATGGGTCAGATTCCTGGTACGTATTTCAGAAGAGGAAATTCACCCTCAGGGATACCTTCAGCCTGCTACTTGGACATCCCAAGGTAGAGTTGTATCAAGAGTGACTTTTCCTCTTGGAACTTTTGCAGTGACACCACAACGTTTAATCACGTGCAGTATTCAGATTTCTAAGTTACAACATAATATGTACATGGTGGTATCTTTACAGGAAGGATTAAAATAATTATTGTCTGTGTTAAGTAAAATATAACATGAATCTGTGTATTAGGCCAGAATTTAACATATAAATAATTCATGTGGAAATTACTTAGAGGGAGATATATTTACTGAAATACCTTTCTTACACTTTTTCTACGTCTGGATAAATACGAAATAATAGTAAATATTTATATGCATCTAAATAGTTCTAAATAGTTCTAAATGAGATTTTGCTCATCCTTTTTTTAAAAAATTGTGGTTAGCTTATTTAGAAATGTGAGTGAGTTGATAACTGTGATTCTAGAAGGACATACTTTTCTGGATAAAGATATTTCTATTTTTTAAGAACAGATTTTGCAGAATGGATATGGAGTGGGGGAAGGGGAGAATATTTTAAAGTGTGGAAACATGAGGAAACTTCAGAGTATGTGAGAAATTCAGGGGCCCCTTAGGGGAGAGGAAATGACTAAAATGGGGATGAGGGAGAGGAGGAGGAGAGAGAGAGAGAGTGAGAGAGAGATGAGAATACTGAGGAAAACAGAAAAAAAGAATCTTCTTTCTATTAACTATATAATACATGATAAATATCTTGTGTATTCTAGTATTTATTAAAACAAATGATTAACTAATTTATTGATTTCCAGCTGTTCTGTTTCTCTCTGCCTTTCCTTGCTTGCTAAAACATTGAATGTCCTTACATCTGGGAAGTACATTTGGTGAGAAAATGTTTATGACTCTTTTGCAATTATTCAAAGTAGAAATTCTCAACCTGCTACTAGGTTGTTTTCGGAGATAGATCTTTACCTTAAAGGGCCTTGTCAGTATTGTTTGGGACAAACTTTAGGACCATAATTTTCCAGAAAAATCAGTAGTCTGTTTAAGCGTTTACTTGATTATAGCATATTCATGAACATTTTTATTATCATTTCAGTCATTTTATGTAGTCATTAATTATCAGAAAATTGAACTTTAGTTCATTTTGAAATCATGTAGCTATGACTGCCATTGTATCTATTTGCAATATAAATGTTCCCTGTCCAATATTATATCCATTTTATTAAAGGCTGGAAATTTTATTCTCAAATTAATGATCTCTTTATTTAAATGATGACTATGGTCCTCAGAAGCAGAGAAAAAACATTTGTTGAGTCTGACAGCCAGATACATTATTTATGTTTAGCCCTGTTCATGAGGCACGAGGCTGCAGAGATTCTTTGAGCCTGGCAGTTGGAGGGAACCCGTTAGGCCCGTGGGCAGCCTCCCATCTGGGCAAGCGCTTTCCCTTCCCGATCCAGAGTGCAGGAAAATCCAATCGCTGCTTCAACACATGCAGACAACATTCTCATGTTATGAAGCAACCAAGGCCCATCTTTGGACAGTTTGATCGCTAGGCAGTTTTTCATGACAGTGAACTAAAATTTGTCATGTACCACTTGTCCTGTCCCTGTCTACTGGGGCAAAATAGAAACAAAGCTGTTCAACTTCCCTATAATAGTCCTGCAGGTAGAAGGGCCCATCCAAACCTCCCACCCCTAATGAGGTAGACCTGGCCATATGAAATCTGAACATTTTGTTTTCCTTGACAAGACCATGCCAACCATGACACAACTTTTCTATTTTTTATCTCAAATCTGCACTATATGCATTATCTTTAAGATATAGACAACAAAACTGAGAATCAGAAAGTTGAATAGCCACCTGTGATAACAGGGAGGTAAGCTGTGGGGTAGAGGATGTTTTTAGTTCTCTCTAAATCAAAGCACAAAGTCTTTTTCACCACATCATGGTTCCTCTCTAGTGTCTTGTGCTAATTAGTATTTGCTTCTAGAGGAATTATGTTCCTCATGATACAATTTCTAGACTTTAATCTTGCTGGGCATTGCTTCTCCTCCCACCAACCCCTTACTTATTCCAGTTGTCAATATCTCAAATTAAATGTGAAAGGAGGATCCAGGAATGATCTGTGCACATGTGAGCTGACCAGCAGATTTTCCATGAAACACTCCCATGCCACTTACTTTCCAATAAATTATATTAAAAAAGACTTATCAAAATACTGAAAAGAAATTTATAACTTAATACCATATATATTTATATCTCTTTATTAATGTGTGATTAACAAGATATAGTGGTGGGTTCAATAATTATCTTAATTTTGAAGTAATGAAGCATAATGACCATTCTGAGATACATATATAGAAATTTTAACGTGGTAGGGAAATATCTCTGATTATTATTGTAGACATAGTTACAGATACTGCCAATTCTACTGTGGTGTTTTGCCTATATTCATAATGGAAAGAAATGTTAAACTTGTGTCAAAGGTTAGTGAAAATAATAATTTTTTTTCCCTTTTCAAGTTTGTGGACCCCCTGAATTTTATTGACCACTTGGACCATTGTGAATCAGTTAGTGCATTCTTAGGCTCCGGTTAACTAAAATTACTAGGACTTTTTATACAAGCAATATCTCTGTGAAATTTACTAGTTGACTTATAAACAAGATTTAATTTTTTTTTTACATTTTGATCTTTTTATTAAGATTAGCATTTTAGTCTATTAAGATAAGTTTGAATCTTCAGTCATTGCTATTTCTCCTAGCTTTAGGATATTCCTTCTATTTTTAGCCAATTTGCCCTTTTAAAACACAATAGAACTGGACTATAGAATAAGTCTTCAAAAAGATATTAGAAGCCAGTATGGTTGATAAAATCCTTTTAATAATCACTTTTGTGATATAAATGCCCACACAAGCAGCTGTGAGTCCACATAATTACACAAACCATCAAGGATGTCATGAGGTCATATCAAATACTTTTTGTAGTTAAGATGAACTGTATTGGAAGCATCTTTATGAATTAACAATCTGGTAGGCCAATTAAAAAAAATAAAATGAAGGCTAATTGATCGTAACTTTTTCTTAGTGAATCATGAAGACACCTGTCCTCCTTTCTAAGAACTCAACTAGTCTTTGTTTAACAAATCATTCTAGAAAATGACTAGGGATCAACCTCAATGTTACTAGTTTGCAAATTCCAGAGTGTATCTCATTCTTTTTTTCTAAGAATTAGGGCAACTGTTTTTAAGTTTGAATATATTTTTTTTTGATTTTAGGTATTTTAACTCATTTACAACAATAAAATGTACAAATTGTGTCTCATAACCCAACCCTTTTCCTTTCTCCCTCCCTCTCTTGCTTCTTTCCTCCATTTCTCTCTTTCTTCCTCCTCTCCTTTCTTCATTCCCTTCTTCTACATTTATTTAATGGGAAATCATGGCAACTATTGCTGTTATACAGGTAAGTAAGTCATGCCCCTCAAGTCAAAGAGCTCACATTTTGCCTTCCATAAAAGCATTGACCTCCTTGGATTTGATATTTCAACAGCTGGTTTGCTTGGAGAGACCAATCCTTTTAGTTAGGATGATTTTTTCCCCCCAGGAATGCATCCCAATTAGTTTTCATCTTACTCATTCCTCCCAGCATGAAACTTCTAGCATACTTCAGAGTTGTGTTTGGGTTGTTTCTAATAGTCACCTATTAACATTAAACCATTTTTTTCCAAGCAGTCTAATCTTATTTTTCATCTTTTAGTATTTTTAGGAAATTTCAGTTAAACTTGACTTTAGCTTTCCAGCTGGAAATTAAGCTTTCCCGGCATATAACATTCATCTTCTATCTTTGGTATATGTTCATTTTAGATGTGAGTGAATTTCAGAGTTTCCAGTATAGTGACTCTTTCATTAGATTTCAACTAATTTTATTATTACAAATTTGTTTAATAATTTAGTGTGCTAAGAATCTTCTGATAAATATAGCATATATCCATTAAATAACTAAACCATGAAAGAAAACTATCAAATTTGCATTATGGCAATTTGCTCCCTTAAGCAATATCTTGGTATTATTTACTCTGCCCATGGATTTATTATGAATATATAAACATTGATTAGGTGGATATAGTAATACTCTTGTGAAATCTATCACAAACGCAGTGTGAAAATATTTACAAATTTGATTATTTAATGGTAAACTCATTCCTTTTTTTCCCTCTTTTATTCAGTAGGAAAAATAGTAATAATGTGAGAAGAAGAGAAAATATATTCACAAAGCTAATTTAAAGAAGTGGATATTTTTGCCATTTCCATTTGAGATGTTTTTTTATTCTCCTTGGGTCTTTTAGATAGCTTTGAATTTAAAAACAAAACATGGTAATCTGTAAATACATAAAGCAAAGAAGTACTTTTGTCTGTCCCCAAGCATTCTTGTCTTTTTGCTACAAAAGTGTGTAAGTCAATATATTCTATGGCCTAAGAACACTTTGACCAAATGCAGAATTTCTAAGGAATCTCATCTGAAAGAGAGCAATCACCAAGTTGACCAGCTTATCCTGATCAATTCTGGGTTCCACAGTGGGCATAGTGATTTCTGATGTCATAACCAGGTCACCCTCACATCTGTGTGTGTGTGATATATGCAAATATTTATACACACCTGCATAAACACACTTAGTCGCCCACGGTACACTGGGAATATTTCTCTTTGTCTTTGTCAGTCTTCTTGCTCCCTTTCGTTTTGAGTGGTCCCTAGGGAATTGCCAGGGCATAACAATTAAAACCTAGATACAGTACATTAAATGTTCTCTATAAGTACTTGTGGTGTTTACATAGCATGACCACCCTGGAGGGAATTTTCAATAACTGTCTCAAATCACACTCTACTAAGTGTTCCCTTGTTGTGTCCACAAGATGAAATGAAGTGTTAAACATTTATGGAGTCAATTTAAAGATACTTGATTTAAACTTTGAAGCATTCCATCCTCTTTTGTTCGAATTATAGAAATCATTTTAAGCAAAGGAGCTGAATTACCTGAATCATCACATCATTACTTCTATATCTATTCAAATATTTCATTAGTTTCCAGGACATAATTTTTATTTTTCTTCCAAACAATTTCATGGTAAGTTATTTGTCTCAGTAGCTAAGAGAGCCGAGATGACATTCTGCCTTCTTTGCTAGCTTAATTTTACACTGTAGAGCTACATAAGCACTTCTCTACCTAAATTCCTGGTCAAGAATGATGTTGTGGTCATCGACATAGCAGTGTTTAGAGGCTCTAAGAAAACTCTTCCAAATCTTCAACAGCTTGTGGCAAACACCCTAAATACCATCGTTAGTTAGTTTTAACCTTTCTGCAAATTCTTGTGTGAAGGAATATATTAAGTTACAAATTATCTAGTAGAAATTCATTTTATCAAACCAAATTATTTTCTCGGAAGCAGAGATGTCGAGCCAGAAATCGGGTCTTCAGCACTGGGGAAGTGAAGGAACATAGAGAGAGACTGTAATAAACAAAGAGCAGGGATGAAGAACAAAGACAATATCCAACCAGTAATGATTTCACTATCTGGTGACTTCTTACTCAATTCCTATAAACCAGTATTGAGTCTTCAGAGAAGGAGTGACCCATGATGGAGGCATGTTGAGGTGGGGCCCCACACATGGTAGAATGACCATTTTTGTTATACGCCATGTGAGTGCAATAAGAGAAGAATAGATAAATCTGGGCATATTTGCAATTGTATTTTAGATAAAAAAAATCTAGACAGCATGCCTTTGAGTATTGTCACCTTCCAGAAGATGCAGGTGGGCTTTGGGAGGAGAACACTGGAGCAAGATACATCACACAGCCTAATTTCTTTCTAAGTCCACATGAGTACTTATTTAGCATCCTCTGCATATACGAGGGCTGTCCGGAAAGCATCCAGCCATTGTTACTATGACAAGAATGGTATTTCATGGCTGGATACTTTCCGGACAGCCCTCGTAAAGTACAAGTAAAGTTCATTTTGTCTCTGCATTGCCACTCTGTCATTAAGTCTCTCCTTTGGGTCAGATTTTTCTCTCAGATTTAAAACCACTGCTTCTCTTGACCTCCATAAGCAGGAAATGCCCATGTACTGCTGAGTTTTCAGAATCCTTGCTGCCCACAGCAGCAAAATGAGATGATTGCCTCAGCCTTAAGCATTGGTCTCAGAGAAGGTTACAA
Source organism: Cheirogaleus medius (assembly GCA_008086735.1). Classification (NCBI taxonomy): domain Eukaryota; kingdom Metazoa; phylum Chordata; class Mammalia; order Primates; family Cheirogaleidae; genus Cheirogaleus; species Cheirogaleus medius. The sequence continues at coordinate 85,483,846 of VBSM01000361.1, forward strand.
TATACTTTGAACCAGAAATAAATAAATAAATAAATAAACAAAATCCAAGCAAGAAAACCAACAAACAGCCATGTGAGATATGTGAGATGTCAGTTTCTCTTTGGAGAAATATAAGATAGAATTCTGACTTAAAAGCACTGTGTTCTGTGGGAGAGAAGATAAACTTCCCTTTTGCCCCCATAAGTTTCACTGAAAGATCAGTTCACAATAAGTCAGATCAATAAAAGAGAGAGATTACAAATTTATGTACCACACACACAGGGAGAATCACAGAGTGATTACCAAACATCCCAATAGGGTCCGGAAGTTTCTATACCCTCATTTTAAAGGGGAGAGAGAGATTTGGAATATAGGCAATTCTGTTTAGCTGCAATAAATAGTTATTAGGGAGGATGAAAAGATACGTGGGAGAATGAATGGGGGGGAAGCAGATTGACTTGTAATTTAAACTAACTTGAGAGACAGGTATTGTCTTTAAGATGGGTTGGGCCAGGTTTGGTTACATTCTTGATCTTCTTTCCTGCAATATATTGAGATAACAGGGAGGGGAAGGGAAGGCAATTGTTCTTTATGATGGGTCCTAGTGGGGGAAAGCCCCTTCCAATGCCTGTTGATCCCTAAGGGCCTTTAATTCAAAATACTCTTTATACCAAGGAGTCAT
>VBSM01000361.1:85484606-85561778 GCA_008086735.1 Cheirogaleus medius
GGGATCAAGGATGGGGGGGGGGGGAAGTTTTGAAATACAACAGAGGCCAGGCAGTCAACTTCTAACTGAAGGCTCCAAATGCTTGCATGGTGATATTGAACTATTGTTCTATTACCATGCAGATATTTAAAACTGTCTTTCCAATCTCTTAAGTTTCCAATGTCAGGAAAAGAGTCCTGAGCATTGAAAAGAACTTAGAATTGTGATATACTAGTGGGTTTTCTATAACACTGCATCTAGTATACTTGTGTGGTACCACTTTATGAATAAAAGAGTCCAAATTTATAATTTGGCTGGCATTTAGAGTGGAGCACATGATAACAGAGGGTGTCAGATAAGCAAGTCCACAGCGTCCTGACCATCTAGGTGAGAACCACTTGTACACTTTATCATCACACAAGATATAAAGACCAGTGTCATTTGTAGATATGATCAGTCTGGAACCTGTAATTCCACCTCCCCCAGTCTGGAGTTTGCTGTGCTTTTTCTTCTTCATTGGCACCTCAATATCTCCAGTTTCTATGTGTTCCTGCCAGTCTGTGGAAACAGAACAGGTTATGAAATATTTGATATAAAAGGTCGCTTTGGTCCAGTTCTGGCAGGTATGGGGCTTGGTTTTGTCACCTAACCAAGTCAGTCCAGACTTTTGGTCTATCCATCTGTAATCTTTAGTGCCTGGCAACTTAACAAGGGAAATGAGTGAACTAGCCCAAGTTGCACAGGCCTGGCTTGTGAGCCGTCCGTAACATCTGGTGATGTGCCAAGTGTTGACATCATGAGAGTTAGTGTCACCACCATCGGTGATCTTTGTAAGAGGTACATGAATGTCATCCATGAAATCAAAATGTAGAGTCTGATCTCAATATTATCCTCATTTGTCACCCAGAAATTATCCAGCATCTTCCCAGTTTTCAATGCAGAGGGAAAAATTTCTTTCCAGTGACTTTACCTGAGCAAAAGATAGCTCTTGAGCTTCCACAGAGGTTTTTCTGTGTCCAACTGACTCACCAATGGGAGAAACAGCATGATGTTTATTCCCTGGTTGTGGATGTTACATCTTGTCATATATCCATCTTCAAGACTGGTTCCACCAGGAACTCACATGGGAAGAAACAAAAATGAGTTCAGTTTCCTTCACATGATCTAGATATTGACATAATTAGCGATTAGACCAATTAGTTGATGTGGCCAGAGTTTGAAACACTGGTGCAAAGGAAAGGGAGGCTGGGTCTGTGCCTAACCTGCTGGAAAAAAAGTAAGGGTTAGTAAGAGCAAGGCGTAGTTTGAAAGAAGAGTCATAGTGAAAGATTAAAAGGGAGAATGGTATAGATTGAGGCTATCTCCACGCAGCTTCCAACATGCAATCCTGGAAGGGGGAGGCTTAAAAGAAGAAGTGTTTGAAAAGAACTCTTTACTGGGGGGGAGATAAAAAGGAAAAAGAACAGAAAAAAAGGAGTTTTGGGATGAAAAAAGGGTTTCTTTTTTCCACAATCTTGGGAAAAACCTGTCTACTTTGTGAAGATGTCTGCTTCAGGGGCCTGGGAATTGGCCCTGGAAATCCTTACCTTCATGTCACCTATAGGGGTTGTCCTCCAATTATCTTGGTGTAGTTTCACATGACTTCTGTGAATCCAAGAAGATTTTTCTTTTATTTTGATGGCAGTGAGTGTGGTTAACAGTACTTCATAAGGGTCTTCCCATAAGGTGACTGCTGTGTCTTCTAAAAACTTGGATGTATGCACAATCTCTTGGTCAAAAAGGATGGTAAGGCTTGTCAGTTGGTAGAGGCTATCTCTTTTCACTTGTTGATGATATGCTCTAAGCATATGAGTTAGCACCCCTATGTCATGGTACCAAATTGTTCACTTAAGTCCCTGTGTTTTACCCTATGGTAACCCTCTTTATGACAGAACAACACAGAAAGACAATGACAAAGGAAAGCAACAAGAAAAAAAGGCTATTTCTGAGATGAAAAGATCAGACAATATGAACATTCACAAAACAAAGTACCAAAAAATACCAAAGTTGCTATACAGAGACTAATCACATACAAAACCTTTTCTCTCATTAATCTTAAATTTGGAAAGGCAAAAGAGATGATGATTTTTACTGTCTGCTCAACCAGAGCCCACAGAGATACAGAGAGAAACTGAGAGTCTGCTGGTAACTGATCTTCCCATTTTGCTGAATGGTTAGTCTAGGTTCCCCTTATTGCAGCTTCTAGAAGGGCAGAATGTCTTTGAAGATCCTACCGGATACACCAAACTGTGGGGAAGAAATCTTTCCCTTCATCCCAGGAAGGTTTGCTGAAAGATCAACTCACGATAAGGCAGATTAATAAGAGAAAGAGATTACAAATTTATTTACCATGCACACAGGGAGAATCACCAAATATCCCAATGGGGTCTAGAAGTTTCTATACCCTCATTTTAGAGAGGAGGGGAAAATTAGGAATATAAGTAATTCTGTTGAGGGGAAATAAATGGTTACTAGGGAAGATGAATAGATACTTGGGAGAATGAATTGATGGGGGGAAACAGATTGACTTGTAAATAATTCTCTTTGGAAATTAAACTAACCTGAGAGACAGGTATTGTCTTTAAAATGAATTGAGCCAGGTCTGGTTGTATTCTTGATCTTCTTTCCTGCAATATATTGAGATAACAGGGAGGGGAAAGAAAGGCAATTGTTCTTTTAGATGAGTCTCTCTGGTTTATGCAGATAACGAGGAGAGCTTCTTCCAATGCCTGTTGATCTCGAAGGGCCTTTAATTCAAAATACTCTTTATACTTAGGAGTCATATTTTAGGGTGAAATCCCTGAGCTTCTTCAGTTCTAATGAAGGTTTCTGCAGCTTACTTTTAAAGTGACATGGTCTCTTCCTTGTACTACTTGGAATTGTCTGGTTGCAATCTGAAATATCAGTTCTTGGTGTGCTCTTGGCCAAAGAATGACCAGACACACTGAAAGCAAATTAAGCATGAATATGAGGTTTATTGAGGAGAGAAAGATAGGATTATAGAGCAAGAGCAAGATATAGGTATACAGAGCAAAATATTAATAGATAAGCCACAGATGATTACTGGACCCATTGTCGTAGCAAAAAGAAACTGGTTATGGTCTGGGTCTGTTTTACAGTGTCTGTATAGGGACCTCCCTGTGGTACAGATGTCATCAAGGAATCAGTGTGATGTTGGGAGTTAAATGACCTGAGTCTTACTATGCATGCGGATCTCCCATGAGCCTCTCTGAAAGCCGGTTGTTCTAGGTCACTTTCTAGACTATTGTACCTATGCTGCTTAGCGCATGGGATACAGAGGACTCTGCATTCTTTTGCATTTGGCACGCTAAGTCTTCATGGGCAGATTCATAGCATGTTCCCTCCTTTCCCAGGTATGGCAGTTGCTCAGGACAGCATTAAGGTGGGGCAGCACCAGGACCAGGACCCACTTGTCCCTAGGAGACCCCAAATCCCTTGCTACTTAACAGAATCACATCCCTAGCAAATTCACAGTTTTACACTCTGGCGATAAAGGATGGAAATTAAAATCATACTCATTCTTTTCCCCTTTTCCAAAGTTACTTCAAAATAGCTTGTAATTGGTTTGGAGGGGGTGTTTTAAAAATAACCGTAGAAAATTTCCTTAAAATGATGGTAAGGATGTTTTACAACACATGGAGGACAGAACGGCACTTGAGAGTTGATTACCTTTTTTCATTTTGCACTTGTTGTCTGCTGCCGTAAGAGTAACAGTACGATTTAGAAACCCTTCTGGGCCTTGAATATTGTGTTTACAGGTTATAAAATGCAGTGGAGAGTTAGTTGTTGTCTAATTTATTTGACCAAGCTTAGCATCTAACTTAGAAATTGGCTTTCTCAAGCGATTCTTTGCGTTAATTGTCTGTTGTGCTTGCCTACACGTTAAGAGGTTCTCAGTCGTTGCTCTAACCACATTGACTGATTTAATATAAGAGTTACACCAGCACATTGTTCTGTGGTATATTCTGAGTTTTTCCAACTAAAACAGAATGGGTGGTTGAGTATTGTCCTTTTGCTGATCAGAATGACCAACCTTAAAATCTACAAAGATTCATCGGACTGTCTTGGAAGACCACTAGTAATCCCGGAAGAGGCTAGGTGAGAGTCTGGGACACAGAGCATTTATTCTTTAGACGAGTTTACAGGATGACTGGTCTATGCTGTTTTTTTTATTTTCCTGTCCCCTTTCTAGGAAAATGCAAAAAGTGCTTTTCTTTATACCACTGGACAAATTACTTCAGGATAAATTGAATCCTGTTTACAGTCCAGTGGTTTTATATAATCAATTTTTTTAAAGCCTGAGTTTCAAACTAGAACACTTCAGTATCATAAAACATCAGAGTAGTTCTAAGAGTCGTCCTTCTCCCAGATGGTATGGATAAAGAGCAGTGTAACTAACACCGGAAGTTTTGATCCCAGCTCAGGCTCTCCCCGTTACTACAACATGGCCTTAAATAAGTCATGAATACTCTCTCAATGTCACTGCCTTCACTGGCCATAATAATATTTACCTTGTTTTTCTGTTTGTTTGTTTTGTGAAAGTCAGATGGCATGATGTGAAGACACTTTGTCAATTAAAAATGTTAACAGACATTGAGCTATGATTTTCATGATCCTTGTTCTTTTCTTCATAAGGTGAACAACGGTCTCACCAACGAGCGATCCTCTCTGTGAGCTTTATTGTATCGGCAAGAGCTGAATGATGGGACAGGGAGGACAAAGGAGACTGTCAAGTGAGACAAAGGGAACAGCGAGGGCACAGGAAGAAAGACTGGCATATGGTGAGGAGGGGGAGGGGCAAGGAACGAAGATACTGGTCAGTGGAACACACGCACACACACGCACATCCCATGCTTCTACAGAAGTAGTTCTTAACGTGTAAATGTGGATAGTTGGGTTAAAACGCCTCTGATCTTTTTTGCCAAATCTTGCCCTTTATAACCAACTGTCAATTTCAAATTGGCAGCTGCAGCCATGACTGTTTAAACAAATGTAACCTCTGTCTCATTTTGCCAGTGGAAAGAAGCCTTTCAATAATATCTTCTAGACTTGTTGTTAGGCCTTTCCATGTAATTATCTGTTAAGTGTGTGGGCCCCCATAACCAGCAAATGCAAGGTTTAAGGCAGAGCTGCTAAGGTTCTGAAAACGCCCTCCAGGTGGCCTTAGCAATACATTTCTCAGCTTCCAGGTGTGGTCCCAGGACTACCTGAGGTTCTGGTTAAAATGCAGATTCCCAGCCCTACTTCCAACTGACCAAATTAATGTCAGTTTGAGTAGAGCCTGGGGACCTGCATGCCGAACAAGATTGCTAGGCAACTGCAACTCACACAGCAGGGTGAGGATCCCTGATCTGGTCAATACGGCACCGCTTGCAGGGTCCTGGGACCGGGTCAGCCTCAGCCACAGCAGCTCCAGGCTGCCGGGGAAGCCCATGGCAGTAGGCTCAGAGCCTTTCCCCTGGAGGAAAGGTAAAGCATTCTCAGTCTGGCATCTTCCCTGAGTTCCTTCTGAATTAGAAGTTTGGAGATGCGCCATGGGCTGGTTCTTCTTTGTTTTCTCTGCCTTTTACTTTTAATCCTGAAAGCCACTGGAACCTCTCTGTGTCAGCTTGCTGTTTTAGTTTTGGTTACAGTTGGTGAGTCACAGAAAAACACGAGGCATTTTTATCTGCAACTAGGACTATTATCTGTGCATTTGGGCTAAAGGAATCTCTTTTCATGATTTGGGAGAAATCTAAAGAGAGAGAAAACTTGTTATTTAGCGCAGGGCTACTGTCATGCATCAATCTACATCAAAAGGCCAGAGGCTTCCGGCCCTTCCCTGCTCACTGTCTGAAGCCTTCACAAGCCTCAGACCACGCTCAGCCGAAGGAAATGTACGGAAGTGTATTTTTCACAGGCATTACTTCTTGCAGCCAAATGAGCACGTCAGGGTACTTGAGATCCCTCACCTCCTAAATGGCCATGTCCTGCTTTCCTTGTCCACACTGGTGTTCTGTTTTGTTATAACTTTGCAAATTCAATGAATATTTTTTAGGTGAGAGGAAAAAAAATGCCCATGGAATCTTTATTGCTTTATTAAAAAAAAAAATCCATGGAGCAAGAGAAAGAATGTGACTGCATTTTTATTTATGGTCAATAAGCATGGATGAATATGTGGTAAAAGTTGCAGGGACTGTCACAAAGCAAATCACCATGTCACAAGAAATATTATTAAATTCTATAATTTCCTTTCTGAAAATAGTTTCTCTGTATAGAGTTGGAGAAAGAAAATTACATTCAATATTCACCTTAACTGAAAAGCAGCTGAGTGTGGTGGCTGCTATCCTATAAATAGCAGATCTGTGACCTCATTCCTGTTCTCTCCCTGCCTAGCTGTTTCCAGTTTCAAGTTGAATAGAAAATTGTCAATCATCTGGCGAATCTGGGCATATAGGCTGGCTCCTTCGGATCATTCCTGCCCAGTCCTTGTTTTCCTGTAGTGATTCAGGTACTGTACCTCTACTTAAGCAAAAGCAGTCTGCGGTCTGTGTCTGTTGCTCTTTGCCGGCATTGCCCAGGTAATTGCAGTTATGTGGAATTGGCCTAATGCGACCTTGGAAAACTGCTTAACCTTTCAGAGCCTCAGGTTATCCATCTGTAAAGCGAATATTGTAGCTGCCTCTCCTTATTTCAATGGAATGCTTTGAGAATTGATTAGATAGTGTGCATAAAGCAAGTTGACCTCCTCAAGAAGGAATACAATGTATGATTTTATTTCTGGTCTCAAAGCTCTTAGGCCAGGCCTCTCCAGTACAACGGTGGTCATTATCTGTGCTTTTGGGCTGCCTGGAGAGGAAATTCACACCATTCAGGGCAAAACAATCCACTCCAGTTTCTAAATGGTGGGGATTGTCTATCTATGAAGCACAAATTCAACAGATGGTTGCCAACCTTCCACTTGATTTTGTGGCCCTTTAAACTGTGTTCATTAAAACTTCAACTTGCAGACAACTTTGTAGAGTCTTGGAGGGATATGAGAATGACAGTTTGTGATATACAGGATATAGCCCCTATGAGACATCCATGTCTTATGTCTCTGATTCTTAGAAGCGGTTGTTAAATTAACATGTAAAATAACAAACAGGATTATTCTATCACTAATTAAAAGTGCTTAAGTTGTTTTCTGACATGTTTATGAATAGCCTACTGATGGCAACATTTTGAAAGATTTGGGTATGATCATGTTTCATGTTTAATTTCAAGTTCCCTTTTTTCAGAAGGCGGAACACAAACTTGAACCAAGGTTTTGGGGAAATGGAGACCAAACCTGTTTCTGTTTTTGTTTTATAAATTCTGCAGAGATGTATAATGCCATGGCACTTTTTATTTAAGACTGGCCCAACTTGTTTATTCTTCCTTTCTCCCTTTCTTGTGTGGGCATGCACACATGCATGCATGTATTTACTATTTAGCTTGTGGAGATTTTATTTATTTAGCAAATGCCTTGCTTTATTGAACATTTTGGCTATTTCCTTGGACCATTTTATTGCAAGAAATAAATGTGTTTCTGTAAATGATTTATTTCTTTTTCTATCAACTTGGGAACCAAAATAAAATAGACATTCTCAGAAAACAAAGGTGCTGTAGAACTTGAACACATTTACTCTGAAATAAAAGTTTGTGTTTACTCAGAGCTCAGTTTCTGTTGAAAAACAAACATCATAGACCCTCCGAAAAAGAGGAGAAGCCCCCTGCCGACACATTCTCTCATTGATTGATGATGCTGTCTTGGCAGAGCAGCTACAGAAATGGCAATCAGGGAACAAATGGGCCTGGTTTTATTCAATAAAATACCTTTTAAAAAAGAAAAGAAGTCTTAAAATTCAAAGAATTGCATTTGAAATGGGTGAAACATAATTGTGTGAGTTCATTCTTTGAAAAATAAAGAAAATTGGATTGTGCGTTGGCCTCATTCCTGCAACATCAATCTGATTTGAGAGACACCAGGCCACACCATAATGTATAACATTATTTAGTGAAAGATACACATAGATGGGAGCAAGGCTTCTTGGTTTCCTACTGTATCTGTCCCTCCTGAGTCAAGCAAGCCTTGCACCAGCTTGAGCTAGGAAGGGGCTACTTTCTGAAGGGGCGCTGAGATGGGTGTACGAAGCTAAGCATAGCTGAGGTTTTCTCAAATGTACACGGATGGCCAGGTATGGCACATTACATGCAATAACTCGATTTATCCTCTGGCTGGCCTTTTATGATAGTCTTCATTATACAGATGTTAGGCAGATAGCGAGGGGTTCTGGGTTTCCTAGGGACGAAAGTGGGCCCCCATCCTGATGCTGCCCCACCTTAATCCTATCCTGAGTGATTGCCATACCTGGGGGAAGAGGGAATACTCTATAAATCTGCCAATAAGAACTTAGCCTGCCAACTACAAAAGAATGCAGAAGACTCTCTGGCCCATGGGCCAAGCAGCATAGGTACCACAGAGTCTGGAAAGTGACCTAGAACAACCAGCTTTCAGAGAGGCTCATCGGAGATCTGCATGTATAGTAAGACTCAGGTCATATAACTCCCAACTGTCCAATCAAAGTGGTTCCACGGTGACATCTGAGCCACAGGGGTGGTCCCAATCTGAGCACTATAAAACAAGACCCAGTCCATAACCACCCCCTCCCCCCTTTTTTTTGCTTTCTCTTTGCTTTTATAATGGGTCCTGTCATCATCCATGGCATATGTATCTTGCTCTGTAAACCTATATCTTGCTCTATAATCCTATCTTTCTCTCCTCAATTAATCTCATTTTTGTGCTTGCCTTACTTTGTTGTGTCTGGTCATTCTTTGGCCATGAGCACATGAAGAACTGACATTTCAGACTATAACCCGACACAGATGAGGAAATGGTACAGAGACGTGAAGTCATCAGCCAAAGATCACACAGCCAGGGAAGAGCAAAGCTGGGATTTCAACATCAGTAGTCTGATTCCAGACTCTTAACTGTTAGACTTATACTACTTCTCTTTATTAAAATAAGTCAATAAATAAACCCTTAACATATTGAAAACTTTTAGTACAAAGATAATTTCTGAATTGTTATATTGTTTTCATATTTTCATTCTTCACTTTCAGGCATCCTTTCATTTTTTTCTGCTATCCATTTCTCCAAGGAGTTCTACTGCTCTACTGTAATACCATTGAGCTTCTACACAATTTAACTGAGTTCATAAGTGCTTTTTTATTTTGTTTTTTGCTACTGTAGGAGTCTATAAAATTACTCCGAGTTTAAATCTCTCCTCCATTTAGTTTTAACTTTTTTCCCCGCTATCAATAAAAATGTCTATCTTAAATTCAGTGTTTAAAGAAGAATTTCAACTTTGTATAGTCATATATGTGTTTTCCTCTGTAGTCTAGCATTTCTCAAGATTGTTTTCAGGGGGTCATGGGGAATGGCATGTCTTTTTAATGTTTGTGTCCCTCCTTCACCACTCCTCCCTGATTTAGGGGATCATGTTTATTTATTTTTTACTTCTCCATTCATACATTAGCAGAATTGTTTGTGAGAATAAAAGGAAGTAACTTAAGAACTTACTAATCATTTATTAAAAACTAGAATTAGAACTTTGATATTTAAAAGAGCATGTGTTTGAAGATTAAGTTTATGGGGATTCTTCCTTTAGGTCCTGACAGTGTTATATGTGCATGAGTGGATTCTTGCTCTATTTGCTAATGGAACAAATAGGGCATTTGACTGTACTCTCAAAGATTTCCATTTCAATGCTAAAAACAATGTAAAGACTGGCACATTGATGACCTTGTAGAACATAGGTGGCAAAAACTAAAAGTTAGTCGGTTTGAAGCTTTTGTACCATTGCCGCACTTTTCCTGTTTCCTCACTATATTAGTCATCTTGGGCTTCTGCAACAAAACACCATAGCCTGAGTAGCTTAAACAGCAGGAATTTGTTTCTCACAATTCTGGAGGCTGCTAAGTCCAAGATCAAGGTGCCAGGCTGATTTGGTCCACCAGTGAGGGCTTTCTTCCTGACTTGCAGATGGCGGCTACTCTGTTGAAGTGGAATCTTCCCTTAAATTCTCTTCTACCAAACTAAACCAGGAACTTGATCAATCCTTGCAAGATGATGTTGACTTTGGTAGCTTCAATACTTTCATAGGAAAAGTCCATTAAAAAAAAAACCCAGCCAACCAACCAACAAATTAAAAAAAACATCATTTAATGAGGTAATAAGGTTGAGCTGCCCAGAGTCCTTTTATTTGAAACTCAAAAGCTCACCTACCAAGTAGAGAACTATCCCAGTGTGCTGGGGAGTGAGTTGAGTCAGTGTGTATTCTAAGCAACCGTGCTCAAGATTACTTCTCTTTTCTGGAGCAAAGTCTTTTCTTTTAGCACAAATGGCACAAAATAATTGAAGATTAAATTTATTTTTGAAGTTCTGATAAAGATTCAGAAAGCAAAAACTTTTTAAAATGAGTCATATCATGATCTAAGATGAGTAGACAATGAGTACTCAAAAGCATTTTCTCCAGAGAATGCAGAACATTTTAAAAACCATCATTAGGAAGAGATGCTATTACTGGAATTTGTTAGAAAACCAGCATAAAGTAAGAAAATGTAATAAATATCTCAATGAGGACTTCTGGGAACTTGATTCTTCTGTAGATGGCTTTTAGGTTTTCTAATTTTGCTTCCCCTTTTAGGTAAACTATTAATACTTCATGATGAAATTATTTTTTAAAAAAACTTTAGTGACTAGTTTTCAATCTCTTGGTTTCTATCTTGGAACCTTATCAATCGTTGAGACTTTCTGTTGCCTTGGACACTTCTGCTTGGAAACAGTAAATGTAGACAGTTCTTAGAAGATGTTTGGCAGAAGAAGGAAAAGAGGTAGTGGCTTGAAAGAAAACTACGGTTAACGGAAGGTTTGAATTAAAACTGATTTTAAATCAGAAGAGCTGGGTCTCATTTCCTCCTTTATGTTTATTCAAAAATTAGTTCTTGTAATCAAATATAGCTGATTGTCTACTACTTGCTAGGCATTGTACTAGGCCCTTGAGATGCAAAGACAGCTTTTATTTATTTATATCTATGTTTATTTATAATTGCCTTGTTGTACAAATGATTTGAGGTAAGAGGAATTAAAACTAGCTTTATGCTGCCCTTTAAGGGATCAAAGTCCATCAGAAGATAGACTCAGCTATAGAAAAATGACAATACAGTATGAGTAAGAGCTGTTACAAAGAAGTGAGCAAACTGCCGTGGGAGCATGGTGGGTATGGCAACCCTATCAACAATCTGTTGATTTTGAGTTGCTTCTTTCATTGATTTCTCAAAATATATATGACTATTACATTCCCCAAGAGAGTTTTAAGTTCCTGTACTAAGCAGAAAATTTGTAGTAACCACAATAGATAACCTGTCCAGGGAAGGAGTCCTGGTACATTTTCTAAATTCAGGGGTAATTTCTAGGCTTTCTGAATCCCCACAGGGCAAAAAAGCCAGATGATCAAGGATAGGTCTTTAAAGATTTTAAGCTTATGTATGAGAATTGACTATGCCCAGAATTCCAAGCAATGACTCTTCTCCTAAGATCTTGCTATTAACAGGGGAAATATATTGATATTTGAAATGTTTCGGTTCCAACAGTGATATTTGTTTCCTTTAGGGAGGGGTAGGGGAGATGGGGCTGTCTCCTCATGCATGGTAAATAAACCTTTCCCCTATTAATCTGCCTGAATTATGAGTTGATTTTTCCAGGGAAAGAGGAAGCTTCCCCTCACAGGTCCAAGGAGTGCAAATACTCTTTTGTGATATGTGTTCTGCCTGTGCAGAATTTTATTTTCTCTATTTTGGATTCATTATATGTAGTTACATATTGTGGAGACCAGCAGGTGAGGCTAAGTAGAAACAGGCAATTATCTGATTTCCTTTCTTACTTTTTCTCTGCCAAATGAATACATGTTTGAAGTTGATTGTGAGCAACTTACCAGGTGAAGTCAAATTTTACAATCTCTGGCAATAATATTTTGTATTGTGTTAGTAACTTTAAAAGTTATAATTACATGCATTTTATCATGCAGATTCTCCTGGACTTTCTGTTAAAAGCAAATTCATGCTGAGTCCCAGCAAGTTTGGTCTTTTTGTTTTATTTCTGCAAGAGAGTAAATGATAAAAGTTTTAAAATAGGAAATTCAGAGATTTTCCATATTGCCTTCTTAAGGGTGTGTTGTAAAGGGATCTACCAGCAAATCAACACATTTATCACAGCAATACAGAGGTCAATATCTTTCTGACTGCTTGCTCTAACTCCCAATACAAAGTGTTAATCACAAGTATTTTCTGGATGAAATGGTGACAGATGTTACTAAAATGTCCCTATTTGTTATAAATTAGTTAGTCTTGGGGCGCGTGTACACACACACAGATGTGAGAGCAGAACTGCTTCTCTTGTTTGGGCTCAAGGTGGCTGAAATTCAGTAATTATCCAAGTACAAGCTAAGAATTAGGCAGCATTTTTCAAATTCCAGAAGGAATCACTCACTGTAAGGAGGGGACCAGAGAACTAGCTAGGAGAGTGTACGTTGGGGGAGGGGAAGAGAATGGACAGCTTTTTATACCCTTCTTTTATAGGAAAAAAGAGCAGCCAGCAGAAACTAGATGAGGATCAACATGGGGTGAGGGTGGAGGGGCTCACAACTGCTGAGACAGTCAATAGGCAGATTGTTCATCACACAGTGCCAGAAGATTAGCTGAGCAAATGCACAGACAATGCTGATTAGTGACTTGAAATGCATCAGTTCTTACTGGGGAGAACAAAGACGGTCAGATCACTGCCCCACAGCCTAACTGCAATAATGGAACCCAGCTATGCTCAACATAATGTTTAGAGCTGAGAAATGTGGGCAACCTGAATATTTGTTTGTGTTCACTAAATTTCTTTCACCTCTGGGAGGGCCTCAGGAGATACATATCTTATTTCTCCCAGGTTCTCAAGGGACAGTAGTCTTATAATCACACCCCTGCATATTTCAGCCCCTAGTGAGTTGTGTATTTCTTTCCACTTAGTCTGAGAAGGAAGATATCATTTGAATTGTCACAACTTGGCCTCTTTTTTATACTGACCTTGCAAATGCAGGTGATCATATTGGGGAAAAAATTTTAAATGCCTCTCACATTATATTAATATTATTTATCTATATAAAGAACTATTACGAACAGTGATAAATATATTTGAATATTTTAAAGTTATGAAATAAAGTAGAAAATAGTTGGCTTTTCTCCTTTCCATGAATATTTTTCAGACAAAGATTGTGTATTATGTTTTATTCTCAACCTTCTTTCTTATGATGAAGCCAGAGACCTCTAGTACTTTTATTCCATCACCCTCCTTTGGAGCTTAGGTTTGGTCACCCAGGAAATAGTATATAACCTTGAATAGGCATTAATTTTAAGATGCTAGACATTTTCACAAAAAAACTTCATGCAATATTCCTGTACCCATCAAACACTGCCTTTCCATTTAGTTGATATTATAATTAAACCTAATAATAGCACTCCCCTTTACATTTTCCTTACATATGTAAAATAATCTTAGTATTATTTACAGATTTGTGTTATTCTTTATTTGAAGCCTTTTCTCTTCATTAGATAAAAGAGCTTTACTTTAGTCATAATGCTCTTAACAGGATTCATCTAGAAGAAAAGCCCCATAAGGCTGATGTCTCTTTCTCAATCCTCGTTGACATTTTATACTTTATTGGGCTTGCAGATTCTGTCTCTTTCTCTTTTGTTCTTTCTTTTTAATTTTTAAATGCCTAGCTCCCTCTTTACTTAGACTTTGTTTTTTTTTCATTTATTATCATCTGATTAATTCAGGGGACTAGTCTCTAAATTAGGAAAACAATTTTTAAAACTTCAGAATATTTTATAGAAATATAATTTTCTTTTTCTTTTCTCTTTTTCTCTCTCTCAGTTAACCACACCATAGTTAAAATATAAAATAGTTTGGAAGGAATTATTTGCACCATATTTAAGAGACAACAGATTGTTAACTATAATACACACATATAAAGAATTCCCACAAATAAATATTTTAGAAAAAAATACAAAAAGAGCAAACAAAGCTATAAACACATAATTCAGAGATGAAGTGCAGTAGTCAACATACATGAAAAAATATTCATTCTCACTGGTAAACTGTATTAAATGCAGATTGAAATAAATCTCTAATTGACAAAAATTGTAAAAGATGTATAATATCTGATGTTGTCAAAGATATAGGGAAAAGAACAATAGTATAATCTGATAGCATTTTATTTTTAGTCAACTTACCGATATCTATCAAAGTGTGAAATTATGTACTTTTTCATCCATCCATTAATGCAATTTCCATAAATTTATTCTATGAAAAACTTAGATGTGAGCATCAATACCTTTTTTTTTCCTCTTTCAAGAATGTTTATAGGGAAAAAGTTAACTAATACAACTTATGTTACATTCACAACATGGAATACTAAATAGCAGTTAATGATAATGATGTCCTAACATAGAAATATCTGTGCAGTATATTGAATCTCAGAATGAAAAAGATGAATCTCAGAAACATAAGCATATAATGATCTCTTAGATGTAAAAGAAAAAGAAAAAAAAACCCTATACCTCTGTGTAAAACTATAACAAATATCTGGAAAGGTAACATTAAACTGCCACACAGTTAATTCTGAGAAGAGAAATAGGATTGCAGCATACTAAAATGAGGAACAAATTACTAAATTGTTCTAGATTTTTATAACTATGTCTTATTTTGGTAACACAAACCAATAAAAAATGTACTTTCAACTGCATAGATTAATTCAAATTAAGCAAAAGAGAATGTTAGCTAATAGTAGTCTGCAGGAAATAAGCATTAATGAATGAATGAAAACATTGTCTTATTAGTGAATAGATCATCATGTAAAGTTAGTTGTGCTATAACGCTTGTCAATAAGATTGATATATTAGAATAAGTTAAGCATAACACAAATGTTGTGTTATGTGTGATTTCATCCATGTGTGACTTCTTGTGTGTGATTTCATCCATAAGAAACACTAGGCAAATACAGAGAACTGCATCCAGCTCAGCTCAGTCAGGAGGAAAACACAAAATATGCATACACATCTCAAGCATCTATCATCTAGTTCAGTTCACTGTATGGATTATGAATCATATCCATCTACATCTGTTGTTACAATTTTCCATCTGATTTCTGATAACTTTTTCTACCACTTCACAATAACTTGAAACAGAAACTCTCAATGTTCACTTCCACATGTAAGCATCAAGTTTTTTTTCAAAAATTATTGTAATATTTACACATTAGTTAACTGTTTAATATGTATAAAATCATGCTATGGTTTTATGAGGTTCCTATATTATTTTAATGTGTCATTGACAAACTCTGTGAGTTTTGTGCCCTAACACCATTTTCCTTATAAGCTCTGGTTTTCACTGCACAGTTTTACATAGTATGACACTTTTTAAGAATGCATATATTGCATTATTATAACATTGATTGTATTCAAGACATGATAGACTAGTGAACCTTGGAGCCTGGTACTTTGCTTTGATGTGAGTCAATGAGTGGTTTTTGTTGGGAGATAATTATCCATAGGTTTCTCACTTTTCTGCCCATCTTTTGGAAAACAACACAAAGTGTCTTTCTTCCAGACTATCATTTCAAAGATGTTTGTGTAGCAAACAGCCTTGGAAATTAGAGGTAGTATCTCTCTTTGGAATAAAGGGCAGATTTGCTTATAGACTTGGATGATAAAGTATTTCTCCTTTAGAGCAATGAGCATGTATGCTTATTCCCTAGTATAAAAGATTCAGTTCCCTAAATTCAGGATTTCTCCCCTGTAATGCAACTTACTGTGTGTTCAGGTCTACTTTGACCCTCTTTCAATCACCCCATGGAAAGTGAGTCTTGGAGAATGAGTGCAAAAGTGATAATTCTCTGGTTGCTGCTATTGCTGTGAATAATAAACTTTCGTTTGTTTTTGATTCATGGGTTTCATGTCTCGTCTCAGCATTCATGAAACTGTGGCAGACCAATAGGTTGACTTGCAAATAGGGAAGAGTCTCAGACCCTTTACATTTCTTGAATAACACTCTGCAGGCTTTCATGGTATGATGGGTATGTTCACAAAATTATTGGTAAATATAGTTCAGGACCTTATTCCAATGATAACTATCATTAAATACTGTCTTGTTTTCACTTTTAATGATGATATATCCAATAAAAGGTAACAAAAGGGTAGTAGTGTTTGAGGACTTGAATAGAGCAACATCTTTAGCGATCAAAAGGGGTGTGGAGAATATTTTCAGTTTTCATTTTACTCCATTGAATGAACAACACTGTGTTCACATTGCCTAAAATGAACATTACTTACATTAAATATCTTGCTATATACAATTGATTATCTTTGAAATTCTTGGAAATAACTTATTCATTGAAATGCAAATAATTCTGCTACAGTTTCATCAGGGTTTGATCAGATGATATATATTAAGTTTCTATCCTATATAAAGTTCTGTTAGGGATACAAAAATGACTAAGAACTTTCTGCTTTCAAAGTATGGAAGATAAAACAAAAGGAAACATAAATATGATACAAAGTAGGAAGTGACAACAACAACATGATAGGAATCAATGAAGGATTTCAGATGTTCTGAGGAGGGAAGAATGGAGGAAGCCTTCAAGGAGAAGGTGGGATTTGATTAGGAAGCAGAGCATTTGAAGAGTGGGAAAGTGTGCGTGGAGGTGGGAAAGTTAATGCAATAGTGGAAGAAAATCCTGGAACAAGGGATTGGGACTAGATTCCCAGTGATAAAGGACCAGGAATGGTTAAGAATACTTATTTCATCAATCTTTTAACAGACATTTTATAAATCGGAACATCTCTATAATGCATTTAGTAATCTATAGTATTTTACAATCTCTGGCATTTTACAATTGATCTAAGTCAGGTGGCGGCCATTACGGAGCTGCACACACACACAAATTTTTGACACTTATCAGATCAAGGAAAGGCCAGAAAGAATCCACTTTAGATTAATGTGACTGTGTTAATGTGATTGTAGAGTAGAAATAGAAAACATTGAGAATGACCTTTAGAATTTTCAGGACCATCTTCTGGCTAACATACTTAAAAAAAAAACAAACATAATATTTTCCAAGTATTACATGACTACTCTTTGCTAGCCTTCTACTTAGGATTGAATCCATTGCCATAGATAGTTCTCACACAATTCTTGAGACAGAGATCAGCTCCATTTTATGGATAAGGGAAGAGAGGTTTAAAAAAGTTTTGCAAATTGTACAAGGTTACTGAGCTAGTAACTAAAATTTGAATCTAGATAGTTTTGGGATTTAAATTCAGTTTGTGCTTATTCTGAGAACTATTCTGTTAATTATGCAATTTCTTTGCAGTGGTCCCCAACCTTTTTGGAACTCTGCAGTTTGGTCCCTAACAGGCCATGGGCCCATACTGGTCTGGGACTGGGGGTTGGGGACCAAAGTTTTACGGTACATCTTTGTTTAACCACTCAAAGTGATGGTGAAGCTCTCTTAGTTTCTTAGGGAAGTGCAGAGGGGTGATGGGGGTGTCAAGGAAAACTTCCCTGAGAAAGCAATTCTCGAATTTGAAATCAATTATGTTTTCTGATCTTTATTAAGGTGATAAATATTTATTATTTTTTATGTTTATATTTATTAATGTTATTATCTATTTATTTGAAGCTTTGACAAAGTTGATTCAGACATATGGTGAAGCTACCATGCAGTTAGCCTGCTGAAAATTTAACCATCACACCAAATTTTCAGCAGCTGTTCCCACTTTAATGATTATAATATTAGTAATATATTTTAAAATCTGGAACAAGTAGTTTTGTAACCACCATATTTCTCGCATTATTCTCAATTAATACATAAAAGAGGTGAGGTCCAGAGAGGTTGAGTGATTTGCACAAAGTCACACAGCAAGTTAATACAGCAAAGTTCCTAAATAGCTTGAATATCCAATGCTAAGTAACCTGAGACACACCATCACTCATGTTGTATAACAAGGTTGGTCATTCATTGTCAGATTTAATCGTTGAATTTTGATTGGAGTTCTAAGAAAGTTCTGCTTGTAGTTTTGCAAATCAAAAATACTCCATCCCTCAAATTTCTTTTTTCACTCCCTCTAGTGTTTAAAATATGTTGTGCATTTGCTTTTCCATCATCACTTTCTGTCCTAAGTCAGCCAACTCTGGGGTTAGATTGTTATAGACTGACCTTACAAGCAAGCTTCATTTTTGATTTACAACCTTTATAACTTGCATTTAGGCTTTGCTAAAATAATTAACTAATTTGAATGAGAATTGAGATGATTTATTTTGGTATACTAGAGAAAATAGCTTATCAAAGGCCAATGGGGCAAACCTCAGTTGGAATATGAGTCAAGATGTCGGATTAGAATATTTTCAAATGGATAAAATGGCAAACATTGTTGGAGAGATTCAAGTTGGTAAGCACTTAGAATTTTGTTTGTTAAAGTATTCTTTTGAGGTTAAGGCTCTTTTAGCTTTAACTCATCAATATTGCCTTCTTAGCTAAGTTTTTTGTTTGATTTTTTTGAGCCTCATGTGAAAAAATCAGATTGTTAATGATGCTTCTGTATCTTTTCTCTGAATCTGACTTAATTTACTATGTTGAATTTATGAATTGGATTGGTTCAAGTGGTTATGGACATTTAACATTTCACCCTGGGTTTGAACCATGTGTTATTTTCTTAACTTGCAAATTATGTGCCAGATTAGGATATTCATTTGGGACTTAGTTAACATGAATAAACTAGGCCAATTTTATATTTTGAAGGAATTAAATATTGGATCATTCGAGTAATAATCATCATTATGAGAACTAATCATTACAGAACTCAAGATATGTGAGGGAAAATATACAGCACAACCTGTGTGTGAAATATCCAGCTGATTCATAATAATAGACCCATAAATTCTAAGTAAAAATTGATAAAATGATTAGTTTCTTTGACATTGCTATTCCACTAAATGTGCTCTAATATCATAATTAGATAAGCTAAGCTCAATATTTTTAGTTCTTAGAAGAGGAACTAAAAATATATATAGGAACTAAAAATATTGAGAAGTATTTTGGTAAAATCAGGTTCTTCTGGAGAAGTTGGGTTGATCTGTGTATGGTAGTTGTATGTATTTTATATTTAGTAGAGAAAATTTGTCATATTCAGTGTCACTTTCTCAGTGTTGGCACCTGAAATAAATAAGAAATTAAAGTTTAAAATATTGCATACTCATTTGCATACACATAAATGGGATATTATATATGATTTGATATATATGATATAATATTGTATGATAATATTATTTCAAACTAATCTTCCCCTCAATTTCCTTTTTCACTTTTGGGAACCTGATTTTTAGATCCCCTGTGGAACACTGGCACATCAAGGATGGCTGACAAGGGTTCAATTTGCCTAGGAACCCAATGGATCTTCATACAGACTTCATGGCTGATCTAATGAAGGAGGCTCTCAAAAAAAGATAATAGTAATAATAATAGCTGTTCTTTCAATTTCTGACTAGTTCCCTGTTGACTAAGCCCCTTTCAACTTCCAACTCCCCAAATGACTGCTAGATAAACCCATCAAGTAAGCAAAGCTACATTTATTAGACTTACAGCAGTAAAGGGAAAATATCACCTTGACAGAACCTAAGTGTCTTTGAAGAGTAAAGCCAGCAGAGAATATTTATAGTTTTTCAAGCATGGGCTGGATGATTTTAAGACAGGTCTTCCAAGGCAGGAAACCAGTTGAGCGTAGGAAATATTTATAACCTAACTTTGGTTCAGTGGGCACAGAAAGGTGAAGACTTTCTTGATCTGAAGTCCTTCTTGATGTGAATATTGCTAGCTGCAACAAGTAATTGATTATTATCGGTTTACAGTTTTATCTTTTAGGAGCAGATGCTTGTTCTCAACACAGGGACAGGAAGGTATGAGTAGTACCCGATAATATGAGTAGCAGTGTTTAACTTAGGGTCTGAGTTGTTTTCAGCTCTGAATCTCCACATTGGTCATCTTTCTGTCTAAACTGGACAATAGACTATTAGCATCTAGGAACATGATCAATACAGATTTATACCTGCTTAATGTATACAGTTTCTAGTGGTACTTGTTCTAACCTCTGTATTTGTCAAATTTTCTTGTTCTCTTCATAGGAATGTTATTTATTGAATCATCTGCCAGGAGAGTAGCTGCATAGCATTTAGGGCTTTGGAGATCACACATTTGAGAATGCCAACACAGACAAATACAAAAAGAAGGATTATTTGGTGCATTTGTAGTAAATTTCTAAGCCAGGAACCAAGAGTTCCCAAATTAAAATAAAAGAGCAGATTTCATTCCTAATCCAAAGAATTTATAGAATCAAATAAGGGCTACTGGGCAATTACATTATTTCATGATTTCCTTGTTTCCAACATCTATTAGTAATATACCTGAGACATACGTAGGGATGCAAATGCATCATTCTTTCCTTAAGACAGCACATGTTCCATAAACCCAGTGTGTAGAGTGGCTCTATTTTGGACTATTACTGTGTGATTTTCACGAACCCCTTGGCCTTTGTGGTAGGCAGAATAATGGCTTCCAAAGATGTCCACCTCTTAATTCCTGGAACCTATAAATATGCTATGCTACACGGCAAAGGGGAACCAAGGTTTCACATGTGATTTAGATTGCCAGTCAGCTGAATATAAGGTGAAGAGATTTTTCTTGGATTGTCTGAGTGTACCCAATGTAATCATACAGGTCCTTCTCAGAGAAAGGGAGGCAGGACAGTCAGAGTCAGAGAAGGAGCTGTGAGGATGGAAGCAGAGGTGAGAGTGATGAGATCGTTGGCTTAGAAGACAGAAGGAGGCCATGAGTGAATGCATGCAGGCAGCAGCTAGAGCTAGAAAAGGGAATGAAATGAATTTTCCTCCAGAGTCTGTGGAAGGAACACAGACTTGCTGATACACTGATCTTAAGTCTAGTGAAATATATTGACTTCCGACATTCAAAATTTGTAAGATCATAAATTTGTGTTGTTTTAAGTAACCTGTTACATCAGCAATAGGAAACTAACATAGCCTGAGTGACATAGTCCCGTTTACCTGCTATTCTCTGAATCACAGCCTATGTACCTTTCCCCGCTTTTTTGTCCTCTTGAAAATTATGAATTAAAGAGGATTGAAGGCAAAATCAAACAGTCCAAATTCCCTTTCAATGGCTAAAGTTATTAAACTGAATTCAAGGCTCAATTTTTGTCCTTGAATTGAATTATCTCTCTCTTTTTTGTTTGTAGATGGGAAATCGATGGGCCAAAAAGACCCATGGTAATATTAGAGACTATACTGAACAGAGGTGTCATTTACCAAGATAACAGATACTTGTCCCAATTCACAGGGAATAGTCAAGAAAGTTTTGTGCTACAAATCTCATAGCAGAAGACCACACAATGATGTGTTTTCAGTCAAAATATCCCTGTGTGGATTTCAAAGAGCATTATAATGTTTCGTGCCACTCATCAAGCATGGTCTTATACCAGGTGATAAAATTTATAGTATAGTGATAATTAGATAGAGCTAAAGCCAAAAGCTTAGAGTACAGCCTATGTGGTACACCTTTTTTAAAGCCTATGTAAGTGGGATAGATTCCAAATATGCACTATCGGTTCTCGAGCTCTTCATAGAGTTTAGCTCTTATGAAAGTTCTACAAGAGTTGTTTCTATAGAACTTCCCTTTTTAGGTTTGACTTGATAAGAGATTTTAGATTTCTGTGTTTCTGGTCTGTTTTGTTGTTTTTAATCTTAAAAATTGCTTATTGTCTTAGTCCAATTATTAAGGAATGTATTTACTACAAGTGACTGTTATCAAGGAAGCTGGGGGAACCTAGAAAAGTAAGCACAAACCCAACAGTCATTTTGATTGCAGTTTTTTGCTAAATCCTAAGTAAATTGTGGCCAGGCCTTGAATTTATATTAAGGAATGACTAAGAATGCCAAGGACAACATTAAGAATAGAAACCTTACAAATATCAAAGTTAAATATCAAATCAAAATTAAGAAAGAGCAAGTGGCAGTTAAAAATTCAGAACCTTAAAACTACTAAAAGGAAAGAAAATTGCTGAGAAAATAAAAAATAAGGCATGCAGATTAAAGTGTGACGATCCATGATTTTTACTTGTGGGTCTTGCATAGAAGCTGTTTACAATCATCTTTATCCAAAAGTTTCGAGTGAACGCTTTCTCTTCTCAAATGTCATCTGCTTTTGGAGGATTCCTAAGAATGTTTCTGGTTGGAACGTGATTCAAAGATGATGTGCGTATTTTCAATTGAGGAAGATGGATCTAAAGACCAACACTTTAGACTTTTACTATTGTGATAGTTGTTAACAGAACCTGATATGCCCTTGATAGATAAACAAAATTTTCTCATCATGAAATTTTTCCATTGACAGTATGTTGTTAAATTTGTCATTTTTAACTATTTATAAGTTTTTCAATTAGTTTTAATATCTTTTAATGTATATATGTAGTATAATACATATACTTATATAATATTTATATTATAGATATATTTATAAATATTTATATAATATCCATGTATTTGTTTAGACATATATACATCCATGCAAAGAGAAGAAGGTTTTAATCTTGTCTTTTAAATGTAATTCACATAATCACCTATACATTATATTAATATCTACCAATCTATATTATTTTGACATTGCCCTTTCAATAAACTGAAACAATTCCCTTAAAAAACATTCAGACCATATTTATCTTATATACATATTTCTATTTGTCTGAAATCATTTATATTAATTACAACCTTTAATCAAAGGAGACAACTTTTTCTTTTGTGGATAATTGAAAAAGCTAGATGATAGTACAACAAGAATTATCTAGCTATTTTTTTCCATGAGCACATATTTTATGCAGCTCTAACATATTTGAATATGATAAGATAACCATGTGCATAATATAAATTAAAGAGATTTGCCCATTCTGTTGAATGCATACCCATTCCATATATAAAAATAAGGAAAAAGTTATTTAAAACAATGTTTAGTGACCAATGTTTTTAGTACTTTTTTCTTATTTAGAATTTGTCTCTCTAACCAAAAAAATAATTTATTAGTTAATTCAATTTAATATTAGACTACGGTCTTAAAGTTGACTATAAATTTGGAAATTATGAGTTAAGGTGAAACATTAAATCCTATGAGTTATACCATTACGATAATATACAATATTAACAAGACATCTCTTATTCAATTTTATTTAGTCAAATGCACTTTAATATATGTTTATAATCTAAATTATTTAGAGAAATAATGATAGCTTAATAGACTAATAGAACTAATGTAGGAAATTTTAAGTTTTAAACATGAGAAATTAAATCCAAATCATGTCTTAATTAAGATATTGTACTCACATTATTTTTTCTGGTAATGATATTGGGAGATGACTAAAATTGTTCTTAAGCTAAAATAAATTATTCTAATTTGTCTAAATAATTATCTATATTATATGAATTTAAAAATATAAATCAATGTACATATTAATATATATTATATATTCTATATGAAATATATAAAAATCTATTAAGATTGGTATATTTATTTCAAAAACTTTCTATGCCTAACTTTTCTTTTAATCAAACAAGTCCATTATCCAAGCTCATAAGTAATATTTTATTCTGATTTACAGTTTTGGCAAGAAAAAAAACCATAAAATGTTAGAACAATTTGTTTTTGGTTTGGGAAATTCTCTATTGTTTACTAGGTTAGCTATTTCTAGAGCATGTACACAGTAACAAAACAATCATTTTTTGATCCATTAATATCTAAAATTACCCAAGAAACAGAAAAAAGAGTAGGAGAAAGGAGAAAAAGGTGAGAAGCAGCAGTTTTTAGACAGATATTAAATTATCAATGCAGATGGGAAATTATCTTGCTCTCTGCAAGAAGAGGAGAAAGCTTAGATTCATGAAAAACCATTTATACATACCCCTCCCCCAACACACAAAATGGATGCTAATGGAGAGTGAGAGATATTGAAAATCATTATAGCTGATTGGAACAGTAACTTGGGCTTTTTATAATTTAATCAAATGGTATGCTTTTTAATTATACATCAATATTTGAAGCATAGTCATGAATGAGGTAGAGTTCACTATGTCAAAGAAAGAAATCTCTTTTTGAGACTGATGAGACTGTCAGACAATCTTTCTATAAGAGTTTCCTTCTGTTTTAATGCCTTTTTCAAATAAACATTTTTGTTCATGCCAAAGTTTCCCAAAGTGGCCACTGAATTTTCAGATTGTCTCGGTTGTAATTATTTGAGAGAGATATGCACATGAGTTAGCACATAAAATGAAATTCTTTATAAAGGAAAAAGTCAGACAGAGGTAGTTGTTCCTATGTATCTCTAGAACCTGGCCAAAGATGAGCTGTCAGTTGTTGGAGGCCCAATAAGCCCTCCAGCTCAAGGTAGACAAAACCAAATAAAGCATTTCTAGAGACACAAAGACAAGTCTCATGAGAGTCTTTAAGTGTTTATTTTAAATCAACTTTATTAAGATACAATTTATGACCATAAACTACTTCCACTCAGAGCATATGTATAAGGTTTTGGAAAATTGACCCAGTGCAAATTGTGTCCAAATAATGTCAGTCTGACATGATCTTCTAAACTGTTCAGTCCTTGGGATGGACTTATTTGGCCTATGTACTTCCTCTCCCTATAGACTTCCTCTTATAGACTCATAACAGAAAGACAGAAGAATGAGCCAAAATGTTGTTAGAGAAAAAGGCAGTTTTCTACTTAATTCCCAAAATGCTTCATCTAATATGTAATATCTAAACTTTTATCTAATATTTAGAATATTTGTTTAAAATGTTACTTAATATTCCCTAAAATGCTTTCATTATTTTAAAGAATTCCTAAAACGCTTCTTTATCCCCCATTGAGAAAATAATATTTGTAAGTTGATAAAACAAGATTGAAACTCAAATCCAATTTAGGTCATATGTCAATCTTGGGGTCAGAGAGACACCCCCACTCCCAACTTAGAGGATCAAGAAGTCTCAGGGGAATTTATGTCTCCAGCTCTTCCAGACAGCAAAGAAAGGAACTTGACTGGGTCTTGGTAAGAACTCTTGGTTTGTCAAATGTTGATTTCTTAAAAGTCCACCATATGCTGGGGGGAGAGGGGCCAAGACGGCAGACTAGAAGCAGTTTGCATGATGCTGCTTTCACAGAGAAGATCGAAAGTGACAATATCCACCTTTGGAGTGATCATCTAAGCTAGAGCACTGGGAATTGATGGACAGGAGGCAGGAGTAAAGTGAAGAAGAGAGCTGTTGAACAACCTGTTCAGCAGAAAAAGAGGTACTTAGGGAAGGTGCCCGCACATGGGGAAGGGACAGAGGAGAGAATTTTGGATTCCACACTTTCCCTGAGGAGTCAAAACCAGAGTGGCAGGAGGGCCCCTCCACTGCAGCAGGCCTCTGGACTGATACGCAGACCAGACTAGAGTCTGTATAGCTGCATTGCTCTGGGGAGAAAGCACAGCTGGCTTGTGAGCCTTGGGAACAGTGGCTGGAGCCATTGTAACATCCCGACTCCAGAGCATTTCTTCTGCCCAGGGGTGAGATCTGTAACTGCTACCTCCCCTTCATCCCTACTAGGTGAGGATAGAGTGGAGCATCCCTACACTTGAGTGCACCTGGTGGGTAGATGATGTGTACCCTTACTATTGCTACTGCCAGAGAACCTGGACAGAGCGGGAGATCATGGGCCCAGTGCCCCCTACTGTGGCCAGGATGATGTTGCTCAATTACACCTCTCATGGGATCTGGGTAGAGCACTCAGCCATAGCACTTGGCATGCACCACAGACTGTTAGGGTGGCTAGACCATTGTTGCTGCTGCCTGGCAGACCTCAAGTAGGGTGAAAGCCAGCACAGACACCACCTTTGGATGTGGGCAGACCACCAGCCACGGGCCTGTGCTATGCCATGTAAAAGCCCCATGCACCACACCCTGTGTATGTCCCACCTGGTCCACTCATCTGGCACTGAGAGCCATGCCCCGTGGACCTGCTCCATGGCATGTAGGAAACCTGTCCCATAGGCCCACTCAACTCTGGAGGCTCATTCTGCCCAATACTTGTGCAGCACACTCTGTGTGCCTTGCCCTACCTGTGCACCTGGCATCTTGGGGCCCTTGGCATGCATGTGTGCTGCACCTGACTGATCTCCTCTATCCCATGTGCACACCTCTTCACATGGGCCAGACCTACCTCACAGGCACATCTTACACCATGTGCTTGCCCTGCCACAGAGGCCCTGTGACAACCACAGAGAAATGGAGGAGATGCAGCAGTGGCAGTGTTAAAGGCTTACAGTGCATCCACTTCTTTTCTGTCTGGTCAAGCTTCTGGAGTCAGACTCAAGCATGCCATCCAGTGACCCATCCCAATCTTCACTGAGCAGCAGACGTCCTAGCAGAGGAGAACAGGTGCACTGTATCTGTTATCTGTATTGAGCTAAAAGAAGAGGTCCAAGATGAGGAGGTACCAGCATTAAAATTCTGGCAACATGAAAGAACAGGCCGTCTTGACACCGCCAAAAGACCACAATAAGTCTCCAGTAATGAACTCCAACCAAAAGGAAATTTTTAAAATGACAGATATGAAATTCAGATTACGGATGGCAAGTAAGGTGAATAGAATTGAGGAGGTGATGAAAAACCATCTTAAAAGAAACAAAAAAAATTCAGGACATAAATGAAAAATTCACTAAAGAGATAGATAACATTACAAAAGAGATAACAGAACCTAAATAAAAGAGTAATTTAGGGAATTTTGACATATAACAGAAAGCTTTAAGAACAGGTAAGATCAAGCAGAAGAAAGAATTTCAGAGCTTGAGGGCAAGTATTTTGAAGTAACACAGTCAGTAAAAAATGTAGAAAAAAGAATGAAGAACAAACAATCACTGTGAGAAATATGGGATTATGCAAAGTGAGCTGATATAAAAATCACAGTTATTCCTCAGGGGAAGATGAAAGAGCAAAAAGCATAGAAAACCTATTTGAGAGAATAATTGAGGAAAATTGCTGGAGATTTAGACATCCAGATACAAGGTGGTCATTGAACACCTGGAAGACTCATAGGAAATAGGACATTACAAAAACACATAGTCATCAGCCTGGTCAAAGTCAAAGTGAAGGAGAAAATTCTAAAAGCTGTGAGACAAAAGTGACAAATTACTATAAACACAAGGGAAAAACCATCGGACTAACAACAGACCTCTCAGCAGAGACCATTTAAGCCAGAAGGGATTGGGGTCCTATTTTTAGTTTCCTTAAACAGAATAACTGCCAGCCAATACTTTTATATCCGGCAAAACTGAGTTTCATGAATGAAGGAGAAATAAAATCTTTCCCAGACAAGCAAACACCAAGGGAACTTGTCACCACTAGACCCGCTCTCCAGGAAATGTTTATAAGCACTCTATACAGGGAACAAAACAAGCACTATCCACAAATGTAAAAACACCTGAAAGTTAAAGCTTACAATGCTTATAAAACAATAACACAAGGGAGAAAACAAAACAATCGAGTATCATTCAACATCAGTAACAGAACAGTATCTCACATATAATATTAACATTGAAGGTGAATGGCCTTAATGCTCTGTTTAAAAGATATAGACTGGCTGAATGGATGAAAAAACACAATCTAAGTATGTGCTATTCCTAAGAAACCCATCTAACTTGCAAAAATTTTCATACACTCAAGGTAAAGGGGTGCAAAAAATATTCCATGCAAATAGAAACCAAAAGTAAGCAGGAATAGATACATATTCTCATGCCAGATAAAATAAACTTGAAATTAACAATGGTTAAAAAAAAGATAGTCATTGTATAATGAAATAGGAAGCAATTCAAAGAGAAGAAATAACACTTCTAAATATACATGCACTTAGCATAGGAACTCTCAGATTCATAAAAAAAAATTCTACTAGATATAAGCAAATAAATGAACAGCAGCATCATAATTGCCAGGGACATCAATACTCCACTGACAGAACATGACAGATCATTGAGGCAGAAGATCAACAAAGAAGTACTGGACTTAAATGAGACTCTAGAACAAATGGACCTAATACGACATCTACAGAACATTCTACCAAAAACCTGTAGAATATCCATTCTTCTCATCAGTACATGGGAAATTTTCCAACATAGATAATACGTTAGCCCACAGAACAAGTTGCATTAAATTGAGAAAAATCAATATCATCCCATGTATCTTCTCAGTTCACAGTAGAATAAAACTGGAAACCAATGTCGAGAGGAACTCTAGGAACTCTCAAATCTACACCAAGTCATGCAAATTAAACAACCTGCTGCTGAACAATCCTTGCGTCAATGATGAAATTAAGATTGAATTCAAAAGATTTTTCAAACTAAATGACAAATATGACACAAGCAACAAAATCTATGGGATATAGAAAAGCAGTGCTAAGGTGGGTGTTCATAGCCCTAAATGCTTGCACCAAAAAGACAGAAGAATAACAAATTAACAACCTAATGTCACCCCTCAATGAACTAGAAAAAGAAGAACAAACCAAACCCAAAGATAGCAGGAGAAAATAAACCACAAAGCTCAGAGCAGGATGAACTGAAATGAAAACAAACTATGTATACACATACATATGTATATATATAAAGAAACAATGAAATAGAAAGTTGGCTTTTTGAAAAGATAAACAAAACTGATAGACCTCTAGCTAGATTAACCAGAAACAGAAGAGAAAGGAGTCAAATAGGTTTAATCAGCAACAAAAAAGGAGACATTACAACTGATACCACAGAAATAGAGTATCATCTGTGACTACTGTGAAAACCTCTACTCACAGAAACTAGAAAATTTAGAATAAATGGATAAATATTTAGAAACACATAGCCTCACATGCTTGTATCAGAAAGAAATAGAAATCCTGAACAGACTAATAGTGAGTAATGAGATTGAAAAAATAAAAACAAAATCTCCCAACAATAAAAGCCCTGGACCATATGGATTCACAACTGAATTCTACCATACCTACAAAGAACAATTGGCACCCATTCTACTGAAACTGTTCTGTAACATTGAAAAGGAGGGAATCCACTCTAACTTGTTCTTCAAAGCCATTATTACCCTGTTACCAAAGCAAGGACACAACAAAAAGAGAAAACTATAGACCAATATACCTTATGAACATTGATGCAAAAATCATCAAGAAACCACTAGCAAATCAAATTCAACAGCCCATCAGAATGATAATTCACCAAGATCAAGTGGGAGTCATCTCACGGATGCAAGAATGGTTCGATATATGCAAATTAATAAATGTGATTCACTGCATAAACAGAAGTATAAACAAAGACCATATGATCATCTTAGTAGATGCAGAAAAAATACTCAATGAAATTCAGCACCCCTTATGATAAAAACCCTCAACAAACTAGGCATAGAAAGAATATATCTAAAAATAATAAAAGCTATATATGACAAACCCATGGCTAACATCATAGTGAATTTGGAAAAGTTGAAAGCATTCCCTATAAGAATTGGAAAAAGACAAGGATACCCACTGTCACCACTTTTATTTAATATAGTACTAGAACTCCTAGCCAGAACAATCAGGCAAGAGAAAGAAATAAAGGGAATCTAAATTTGGAAAGAGGATGTCAAACTATCCCTGTTTGTTGATGATATGATCTTATACCTAGAATACCCTAAAAACTCCACCAAAAGGCTTTTAGAATTGATAAATAAATTCAGTAACATCCCAGGTTACAAAATTAATGTGCACAAATGAATAGCATTTCTTTATAACTAGTAACAGTCAAGCTGAGAGTCAAATTAAGAACTCACTACCATTTACAATAGCTACAAAGAAAAGAAAATACCTAGGAATATCCTTAACTAAGCAGATGAAAGATCTGTACAGGGAGAACTACAAAATATTGATGAAAGAAATCATAGATGATACAAACAAATGTAAAAACATCCCATGCTCATGTATTAGAAGAATAAAGCATGGTACTGGTATGAAGGTAGACACATAGACCAATGGAACACAATAGATTGCCCAGAAACAAAATCATATAGCTACAACAAACTGATTTTTGACAAAGCAGACAAAAACATACACTGGGGAAAGGATGCCCTATTCAATAAATGTTACTGGGAAAACTGGATATTCACATGCAGAAGAATGACACTGGATCCCTATCTCTTACCATATACAAAATTAACTTAAGATGGATTAAAGACTTAAATGTAAACCATGAAACCAAAAAAATTCTAGAGGAAATCATAGGAAGAACTCTTCTAGACATTGACTTAGGCAAAGAATTTATGAGTAAGACCCCCAAAGCAAATAAAGCAACAACAATAATAAATAAATAGGACTTAATTAAATTAAAAATTTTCTGCACCACGAAGGAAATAATCAGCAGAGTACACAGACAACCTTTTGAATGGGAAAAATATTAGTAAACTATTAACATACCAAAGGGCTAATGTCCAGAATCTACAAAGAACTCAAGCAGATCATCAAGAAAAAAGCAAATAATCCCAACAACAAGTAGGAAAAATACATGAAAAGACTCTCTCAAAAGAAGATAGACAAATGGCCAAGAAATATGAAAAAATGCTCAACATCATTAATTATCAGAAAAATGCAAATTAATACCATAATGAGATACCACTTTACCCTTGTCAGAATCATCATTTTTCAGAAGTCAAAAAACAATAAATATTTGTGTAGTTTCAGTGAAAAGGAAACATTTATACACTGTTGGTGGGAATTTAAACTTGTACAACTGGCATGGAAAACAGTATGGGGATTCCTCAAAGAGCTAGAAGTAGACCTATCATTTGATCCTGTAATCCCACTACTGGATATCTACCCAAAGGAAAAGAAGTTATTACATCAAAAAGACACTTGTACCCAGATGTTCATCACAGCACAATTCACAATTGCAAAGGTATGGAATCAATTTAAGTGCTCATCATATGCTGAATAGATAAAGAGAATGTGATACATACACACATACACACACACACACACACACACCATGGAGTACTACTCAGCCATAAAAAGGAATGAAATAATGTCTTTTGCAGTAACTTGGATGGAACTAGAGACCATTATCCTAAGTGAAATATCTTAGGAATAGAAAAACAGATACCACATGTTCTCACATACAAGTGGGAGCTGAACCAAGGATATATGTGGTCATAAAGAGCTGTAATGGACATTGGAAACTAAGAAGGGGGGGTGATGAATAAAAATATACCTCTTGAGTATAATGTATGCTATCCTGGTGACTGGTTCTCTGAAAACCCTGACTTCAGCATGGTACAATTCATCCACATAACCAGCAGTCCCCAACCTTTTTGGCACCAGAGGCTAGTTTCATGGAAGACAATTTCTTCCAAGGACTGGAGATGGGGGTGGGATGGGGTGTTATTGGGAGGGGCGGTGGTATGGCATGGAGCTCAGGTAGTAATGTGCCTAACAGGCCACAGACCAATAATGGGCCATGGCCTGGGGGTTGGGGACTGTAGCACACAAACAAAAACATTTTACCCCCTACATTTTTTAAAATTAAAAAAATAATAATAAAAATTAAAATTTGTAAAAGTCCACATAAACACCTTTTGATCAATGAAAATGAAGTTTACTAGATGAGAGAGAATACCACCATGATAAATCTTACTAGTATTTCAGAAGGTAAATTCAAAGTAAAATGTCAAATACGGTTTTAGGGCCTAGACTAGGAAATTTTTAAGTCAAATCTTGCAAGGTAGAGTACTGGTTGGGATTAAAGAGAATTTATTACATAATAGCTTTGCATTGATGGGATCAGAGCAGCCAGGGTATTGAAGCTATTTGTGATGAATACACTATTAGTGTTCATAAATAATCTGTTTGGTTGGTTCACAGTCTTATCTTCAAAAAACAAGTACTTTCTGGAGTGAGTAGTTAAGTTAAATTTGCCTTGCTCTCAGTATTGTTTCACATAGGTACAGAAAATTATTTTGGTTTCTGTTTTCATTCCCCTTTCTTCTCCATTCCGCTGAGGAACTTGTTTTAGGTTTTCAGAGAATGAGACTGCTAGATCAGTACAATAATAAAAGTGTTCTGAAACTAGGGTTGTTGTAAGAACTTAAACCTCAAGGCCACCTATCTGGGAGGCCAATAGGTCTTATCCTAGTGATTTCCACTTAAATTAGCCCTTTTAAAAGTGCTTATTGATTGACATACATACATAATTATTATGGACTAGTTTCCATTTAGTAATGATTTTTATGTACATTTTCAGTTTTATAAACACATTAACCACATGACCAAATAGCATGTCATCATGAATTAACTCTGTAGGTTTCTTTTCAACTACCAAGGCTGAGATCCACTACTGTAGGCTAAGTCAGGGGAGAAAAAAATGAATTGAGATGATGGTGATGATGGTAATGACTGTGGCCCCAGTGTCAAAGTGGCAAATGTTAAAGGCACACACTGCATCATGAGCCCACATCATCAGTAACAATAGCAGGGCAAAAAGTAAACCAAGAAAGGAGACAAACCCTTCACAATGCATGAGAACATCCGGAAGTTCCTCAATGCAGCATCTAGAACTTCAGCCTGGTTAAGGCCCAAGGCAGTATGCTTTTAAAATAGTGACTTTATGGAAGAAAAAATAATGACCACCAAATGAAATTGAAGCCACCCTGGGGTCATACCCAGAGAAGTGGAAAACATGAGGTATGTTAGTAAAGCAGAGTTTTCCAGTAAAAAATTACTATTGTCTCAGAACTAGAGAACTATTATTGTCACCCATATTTCCTTGATTGAACTCTCTG
The DNA here is from genome assembly GCA_008086735.1 of Cheirogaleus medius. Taxonomy (NCBI): domain Eukaryota; kingdom Metazoa; phylum Chordata; class Mammalia; order Primates; family Cheirogaleidae; genus Cheirogaleus; species Cheirogaleus medius. Next base: position 85,517,684 of record VBSM01000361.1, read on the forward strand.
GTGCCAGGTAGATGAAAGCCAGAGACACAAGGGTTATATTCACTCTCCCCCTCCAAAAAACCCCAAATCAGACTGTTATAACTCTAAGGGCATGTCAAGTACATTATGATTACAATGCATTAAAAATAGGTTAATCTGTCCTATGAAGGAAGTGTAAAATCTGAGAGCTGATTTAAGCAGCACTTGATCTGTGGGAGTAAACCCAAATTTATCAAGAAAATACCATTTCCATGAACTCATTAAAAAATGACTTAATTTTCATTTTGACATTTAACCTTAAAAAAAAAAATCCTGTCTCAATTTGTAAAATCGCAAGGGTGATGCACTATAAACTTCTACTTACTTTTCATGTGTTTCAGTGCTTTCTGATAGAAATCAGCAGCCCTAGAAATTTCAGGAACTGTGATGGGTACTAAGTAGCAGGTGGCTTTATCAGTTTCAGCAGAGTTGTACTTGTGCAAATGTTAATGGCCAATCAGTCTGAGCCTATTTTACTTGGACAGAAGAAACAATGTGACCCTCCAGGTGATTCTTTTCTCTGGGATTGGGAGAACATCTGCTAATAATGCCAAGTCTTGAATATCTCTTTCCTAAGTCACAGAATCTTTAATGATCCTCTATTGAAATCTTTTTGGACTTTATTTCTTATGAGGGTAAATCAGTGGCAGTTCCTCGCAGCTTTTAGGGGGGAGAATAACCTTTGAGTATCATTCTTGAACCTGTTAGTTTATTCCCTGGGGCTTCGGTGAATTCTAGGAAAAACACTAGCCTGCAGCCATCCAGCCTGGGGCTGTAAAGTTGTCAGATCTCATAAGCTGGGCAGAGTGTTTAGGTCTGACCAGGACTTGGATAGGAGAACTCAAAAGAGAAAACAAAAAAAAAAACTTCGTGGAACACACATCTGTTGTGCACCAGATGGCAGTTGTTATTTCATCTTCTGTGGAACTTTTTCCTATAATTCTTGTTGCATTTCTTCTACTGCAGTACTTACAGGTTTTAAGGGGAAAAAGGCAAAATATTTTGGGAAAAAAAAATGAGGTGAATGTAACATTAAAACCAAGGCTTTAATTGTTCCCAAACTCAGGATTTGCAGTTAAGTTTCCCACAGCGGTCCTCCAACTGTGCAGTGTGTATTACAATAGGAGCCCTCATTACATAATCGCCAAACCCTGGGTAATGTTACATAGTGTTCAGCAGATAAAGGGCACAAAATAATGGAAAGGAACTGCACTTTTTCTCTAATCTTAGATGTACAGAGCATATTATGTTGCTGCATAAATATTACATGATCATGTAACAAAATATACTAATGAAATACACATATGCAAAGCAAGGGTGCAAGGGTTGAGATTGCGTTGGGAACATTTAAATTGATTTTCTTATTCTTTTCTAATTCAAATTCAAACTTAATTTAGCAATTGTGTCACTTTATGATAATATAATATGTCATGGGAGACCTGACAGTTTTTAATGGGTCTATAAAATGGTACTTAGAGTCATCTCCTGCAACAATAATAGAGACATACAACACTACTGCTGTCTTCCATGTCTCAAACTTCTCTTCTTGACTATGTCTTAAGCATTTGACTTTAAGCTACACTCTAATTTCTGCACAATGGTTTCTTCCACTTTGTGAGTACAGCACATTTGTTCTTTATATTAAGAGCACAGATGTTGCCTATTGGGTTTGGTGGGTTTCTGCCTATGATTTTCTTGTTGGTTGCTTGATATTTATGTGCAAATTTGTCAGCCTATTCCTTTAGATGTCCTCTGCCAATAGATTAAGAAACATTTAGATAGCACCTACTGTATAAAAAACTTTGTTCTAGATGCTGATGTGACAGAAAGAAATTGTCATGGTCTTGCTTTTTAAGAAATTAAGACCTTCAGTTACTGATGACAGGGTTAATTATATTCACTTTGTGCCAGATTGTATTTTGTGCCCCAAACATAGCTGTAACAGGGCTGACATATTACATCTCATTACATTTTTTAAATTTCATTTTATAAAAGCTCTATTTTATGCAAACATCTCCTATTTTTCCTAACACTGCTATGTGACCTTCATAGAAATAATAATGTTTTCTGGTGCTTTGTGTGAGGTTATTCTTAACCCTTGTTATTGGCATACCACTAACATCAATACTTTGACAAACTAAACTAATCACAGAATGTCAGAACTGGAAACAAAGTCAAAAGTGCCAATTCTTTTTGAAGACGAGGAAACTGAGGCTCAGAGATGTTAGGAAGCTGCCGAAGATCACATACGTGTTAGTGGCAGAGTGGACTGGAGTCAGCTTCTTCGTCTGTATTGTGGTGCATTTTCCCTGCCCACAGCCACTGTAGATTGGGTAGTGGTTGATTATATGATCCCAGAATAAATTTGCTTACAATGACATTTAATTGTTAAGAAGGTAATTGCCTTTTGAGTAAGACATAAAACAAAGCGCTTATGTGGGGATCTGTATATGAAACTGTAGATGTGAAAGCCTAGTAGAAGAGATGAAAAGATAGAGAAATATTTCTAAATAAATACTTTTATCACTGTATCAAATGAAGATTCCATTTCTGACTTAATACTGCAATCTGACCTTTATAATTTTTGTTTACTTGTTTTAAAAATACCCCCTAGGTTTATTTTTATTGTTGTAAAATTATTATCAAGGTCCATATGGAATTACAGCTTGTTATAGTTAATTGCTGTTCTTTTATTCTATTAATATGTCCCATGAGGTTAATTTTGTAATTAAATTATCAAATAGCATACACTTAGTAATATCTATTTTTCTAATTATTTCAGTATCATAGGGATATAGGCTTTATTAAGAATAATCTAAATATACAACTTCAGAATACTCAAATCATTTTAAAATATGAGAAATTGTCTCTAAATATTGTGAGGGATAACATCATGGAAATGCCCTTAGTTTGTCTATAACATATAGATTGCTCACTATGTACTGTGGGCTTTTGCTTAAAAATTTCTAAATATGAATTTGCAGTTTCTTTAGTTGTAAAAATCTACTATATCTCTAGTAAGAAAATATGAAATAGAGTAACTAGAGATAAAGAAAAACACCAATTGAACTAAAATGTACTGTATTCATTCTCAATGGAATCAATTACTAGACATCTTATAAAAAGTATTAATATTTATAATTTAAAAAATATACAGTAGTACATAAAGTAGATAGCAATACTTCTTATACTTAAGAAGATATCCGCAAAGATCTGAGTTAATATATTATTATGAAGAACGTGAAAACTGTGGGACAAGTAGTGAAAAGAATGAAAAAACTATTAAATATTCTTGTATTAATTTTCTACTCATTATTAAATAGTTCTGCTTTTAACATTCTGTTTATATCCTGTCACTTAAAACCAACATAAATCTCCAACACTGCTGAGAAAGTTTTTTTCAGCAGTCTAGTTTAATAACAAAGAGACTTAGGACTGGTCCAATTAAGCAGGATTTGTTTTTAAACCAGAAAAACCTTTATTTCTATCATTTTATTTTCTGTCACATATATTATAATCGTATAATGGAATGTACCATAAACGTTGACAGTTTTACCTGTAAGTTTTAGTTGTTAAGACACTTGCATTGATCGTTTTTAGTTGGTCCCAGCCATAGTTTATTTTTATAGCCATTATTATTATGTCTGCAACATTGGGTTCAAACTTTTACCAAATTTGTCTTAAGTTAAAATGCTTCTTTACTCAATTTTGATTAAGTCTGATATATTGTTATGGACTTCTTTGAAATAATCATCTATATGGGATTTCCAAATGACTTAGTCACTGAGGGTCTGTTAGTCTTTATATATTTCCCATAAAAATCTATAATAAAAAAAGATTAGGCTTGTTTATTCAACTAACAACAGATGTTAATTTAAAAAACTATAAATAACACCTTCTGTGAATTAATCTATCATTTCAAAAAATATTTCCACAGCATGTTCCTAGAGTAATATTCCTACAATATTAATAACTAAATAAACTGTTCTTTTGGTCTTATGTTTTCATTTAAACATTGTTTTCCTTCTCTAAAGTATGTTAAGTTTTAGCTAAAACCTAGAATTTGACGGAATATTATCATTCTTTGAATGATTTTCTTCATGTTTGTTTTTCATATCAATGCCATTTACATACTCAGTTTTGTTAGTCTTCAAAATCATTGCTCAATGAGAAAAATATTTTCAAAATCTACTCTATTATTTCATTCTAAATATGCCCCCTCTTCCTCTGTTTATTTACAGGGAAAGATCAAGATAAGTGAGGGTGTGATTGCAAGAGGCATGATTCATCAACTGCCAATCAGAAGGATGAGCATGAAGCCTTTGGCAGAGAGATAGAAAAATACACACGATTCTAAAGAAATGTTCAGGAAAGTGGTGATGTCAGTGGTCTGTAAACTCTGATGAACTCCTTTTTCCCAAATATCTATTCCTTTTGGCTAGATACATTCATTTTATTTTTCTTGCCCAGTGGACTAATCAACTCTATGCTATTTGAAGGTGATCATTTGTTTTCTGTAAACCTATGAACTGGAACAACTTTCACAGACATTTTTACATTTTCACTTCTAAAATTATAAATTCATTAAACATTCATTTCATAAACACTTGCCAAGTGTCTGTTATGTGCTTGGTGCATTGAATGGAATGACTGTTCCTGCAAGTACTATAATTATTTGATATCATCCTTGATGTAGCCAATTATCTCAGACCTTCACACTGACTATGGTATTTTTATAATCACTGAGTTGATTCAGAATTTTTTTCCATAGAAAAAAATTAACAATTAACAATATATAGTGTAAAGAAAACATGTAAAATATTTATCAGAATAACAGAAGAGCTATTATTTACCAGAATCTAGATTTATTTCTCTCTCATACTTTAATTTTGAATATTTTTCCCTAAATAGGTAAAAAGCCACAACTTTGATTCCTAAGCTGACTGTATAAGAATCTGTGACCATCCCATCCTTTCTTGCTCACTTTTCATTTATTAATAATAGTCTTATTCTGGCACTTTTCTTTTAATGCTCATTCTTTTACCAGGATCACTGTTTTGGGGTTTGGACTATAGCAACATACACAGATTTGAGCACATATTTAAAAAGAGAATATACAGATACCCCCCAACACACACACACACATACACACACACACACAAATTTCATTTAAACAAGCAAATGAAATCAACCAATACAGGTATTTTAGTAATTTTTTTTTTTTAATGCAGCAGAACTAAGTATCTATTTTCCTGGAGAGAAAATATTTGTCTTTTGGATCAGGGTGCCTGTCTCAGTCTGTTTTGTGCTGCTACAATAGAATACTACAGACTTAATAATTTATAAAGAAAAGAAATTTATTTCTGACAGTTCTGGAGGCTAGGAAAGCCAAGATTAAGGTGCTGGAATCTGATGAAGGCCTCCTTCTAGTGTCATCCCATGGCAGGAGAGCAAGAGCCTGAGCATGTGAGGAAGGGGGCCGAACTAATCCTTTATCACAAACCCACTCTCAAAATAACAGCATTAATCCATTTATGAAGGCTGAGCATTCCTGACCTAATCACCTCTTAAATATCCCACCTCACAATACTGTTGCATTGGAAATTAAGTATCCAGCACATGAACTTCAGGGGACTCATTCAAACCATAGCAGTACCCTAACCATATTTACCTGGAAATAACATTTACAAGATGAGAGTAAATTAAGAGTAAATATTCACTGGCTTTGTATGGTTGGGTCAGTAAATTTCTTTTTCTTTTTTCTTTTGGAAGCTTTTTTTTTTATGAAGAGCTAAATGAAAATAATTATGACAGATAAAAGTAGAAATAAAATGGTTGAAAAAGTTCTAATGAGCTTGGCCCTTCTTATGAGTGCTCAGACCCACTCCCCCCCCAACATTCATGCAGGGTGCTCTCAGACCACCGCATCTTCTTTCTCCGAGGTGCTCCCCTGGAAACCCAATGGCTTCTGGGATCAACCACCTGTCCTGTTAGAAGATCAAGCTAAGAAAAACAACTGAGGCATTTCTTCTTCAAGATTCTAGAAACTTTTAAGCCTGGTCACTAATTAAAAAATTTAGCAAAGGCAGCACTGTATATTTATCTCTTAGCCTTCCCAGTGCCCAGTAGATTATGTGTATTGAGAGATTTACGAATCCAAAGCACATTGAAAAAAGGTTCCTTACCTTGAAAGGAGACACTGGTAATTTTTTCTCCTTAAACACTAAGTACATGGTTAACTATTTCCTCTTGAACATAGATTTGGGATGTAAAGAATGAGAGAATGATAATTTTCATGTATCAGTTTGTTGCACAGAAAGGATTGACTACTCATTAATTATAATAGTAAAGGGCACGTGGAGAGCTACATTGTGAGGCAGTAAATGAAACAATGGAAAAAAGGGCTCTATAGTAGAAATTAATCTATTCTAAGCCCAAAGGCAACATATTTCCAAAATGTTTCAATCTCTATGAAAATATTTTTATTTTAGTCTTTTCACAGAGTCACTCTTTCCTCCCACTTGATATTAAGTCACTACTGATAGTATCACTTAATTTTTTTACAACAACATTTGAACATTGCCTTGGCATAACCAAAGTTAAAGTAGTGAGGAGAGCTGTGGGAAGATTCTCCCATTTCAGTTTCTACATTAATATATGAAGTGTTAATTTTGGAGTATGAAAGCAGGGTCCCAGAGGCTTTGAAGAGTTGTTATGAGAATGCTCTAGAGCAGGGTTCAGCAATTTACAGCCCTCAGACCAGCTGCTTGTTTTTGTAAATACATTTTTATCAGAACACAGTCATGCCCCTTTGTTTACTTACTGTCTGTGGCTGTTTTGCAACTACAAAGGCAGAGCTGAGTAGTTGTGGACAGAGACCATTGGGTCTGGAAACCTCGATTATTTACTACTGACTGTTCAGGGAAGTTTAAGGAACGCTTCCCTGACCCCTAGTCTAGAGAAGCACTGTCAAATAAATAGAACCCTTTGTGATGAGGGAACTATTTTATATCTGTGCTGATATGGTACCCACTAGCCACATGTGGCTCTTAAGTACTTGAAATATGATTACTATGAATGAGGAATTAAATTTTTAATCTTATTTCATTTTAAATTATTTACATTTAAATTTAAATAACCACATGTGGCTAGTGGCCACCGTATTAGCACAGATACAGAACAATTTCATCATCACTGAGGTCTGTTGAGCAGTGTTTCCCTAGATCAAGGGTCAGGAAACTTTCTTAACGGGCCACATAATAAATAATTTGACTACAGAGCAACTGAAATGTGGCTAGTGCAAATGAGGAACTAAAGTTTTAATTTTTATCTCATTCTAATAATTAAATTTTAAAAGCCCCATGTGGTTAGTGGCTACAGTAATGGATAGAGTGGGCTATAGCAGTTGTCCCCAAAGTGTAGTACACGGCTCAGTGGCATCGCTGTCAACTGGGAATTTATGAGAAGTAAAAATTCTTGATTCCTACACCAGATCTACTGAATTAGAATCTCTGGAGATGGGGCCTAGGAAACTGTGTTTTAACAAACACTCCAGGGCAGCATTTCTCCAAATTTAGCACACATCACAATTATCTGGCTGGCCTGTTAAAACCTGGGTTTCTGGACTTCACATCTGGAGCTCTAAAATATTTCCAGGGGAGGCAAAAATGCTGCTGATCTATGGAGCATACTTTGAGTAGCAGGGCTCTAGCGGGGCAGTTTGCAAAGTCAGGTGTGTGTTTAGACCATCTATTGAATTGCAGGAAAACATATTAAAGTTTCAATTCCTATTTACTCTTTTACCTAAAAAAAAAAAAAAGTAAATTTAGCTTTACTAACATGTGTTATGCTCTCAGTTGGTCCCTGTGTCAACTGGTCCTAATGCTGATGGGTTGACTATGGCCTTATTGGCTTTTTATTTTTAATTCTATTTTTTAAAATTATTATATAGTAAATTTGACTTTTTTCCTGCTGGTTTAAAGTTCCATAAATTATAACACATGTATAGATTCATGCAATTACCACTGTAATTAGGATACAGAACAGTTCCATCACCATGAAAAACTCTTCTGCTCTCTTTACAGTCACCTTTCCTCCAACCCATAGCTCCTGGCAACCACTGATTGAATCTCCATCTCTATAGATTCACCTTTTCAAGAATGTCATACAAATAAAACTATGTATTTTATGATCTTTAGAGACTGACTTCTTTCACTCAGCATAATCTCTTTGAAATTCATTCCTGTTATTGTATGTATCAATAGTTTGTTCCTGTTTATTGCTGAGTAGTATTTCATTGTTGACTCTACTATAGTTTACTTATTTACCTATTGAAGTCCATGTAAGGTGTTCCTAGTTTGAATAATTATGAATAGAGCTGTTTAAAGATTTGCACACAGACTTTTGCATCAACATGGTTTTTAATTTTTCTGGGTGTCTTCTTAACTTTAAAAAAACCTGTCAGAATGTATTCCAGAATGATTGTACCATTTTGCATTTCCACATGCAAGTTCTACGTGAGAATTCTAGTTGCTCCACATCCTTGCCAGCACTTGGTATTATCTGTATTTTTTATTTTAGTCATTTTAATAGATATCTGCAGTATCTCATAATGGTTTTATTAGCATTTTTGTAATGGCTAATGATATTAAATATCTTTTCATGTACTTATTTGCCATTCTTATATCTTTTCTTGTGAAATATCTGTTCTTCTCTTTTGGCCTTTTGTAAATTGAGTCATATATTTTCTTATTGTTTGGTTTTGAAAATTCTTTAGATATTCAGGATTCAAGTTCTTTGTTGGATATGTGATTTGTAAATACTTTCTTCTTGTTCTTAACCTCATTTGCTGTTAAAGATGTGATATACTGAATTCCATGTCAGCCATATTAATTTGATTAATTCATTATCCAGTTTAGGTAATGAGCAAAACAGATAAATGCCTTAATAAGATTTCTGTAAAGGAAACTCTGGCTGATAAAAACTAATAAGGCAGGCAGAAGGAAGCAAAAAAAATGGCACAACTTACACCTTTGTCCTTAATAGAAACACTTTATCATCCAATTTATGAGAAAATTGCTGTCAGTGGTAAGTGACCTAGCATATATTTTTGTAAACATGTCATTTTTAACAAGGAGTGAGAAAGCAATAGCTTTAGAAATATATTCATGCTATGGAGAAACCTTTTTATAAATACATGCTAGGAAAATTTGGGGTGATTTTGTTGCTAAAAACAATGCAAATATGTCATCTATTTAAATTCTTACATCTAAATATAAGCTTTGGAAAAAGAATTTTGAAACCAGTTTTAATATATTTTAGCTGAGGAACTTCAACTCTGCCTATTGCCTGTAAGTATAAAATTGCAACATCTTCAATTTTATTTCCTAGAACAGCTGAATGACATTAGGGAAAATGCAAATTTCCTAACCACATATCAGCAAAATTCTTTTCATAACAGAAAAATTATGAAAAATTAAGGTTGAATTTAGTATTGAAAAATTAGGGTTGAAAAAATTAGTATAATGATTTTATAACTGCAGACAATGATGGGCTTCTTCCATATGAACGTCCTTGTCTTTGAGAGGTGCCTTTTCAATCATGACAGCCATTAAAATCAAGAATCAAAATAAATTGAAGTTATTACTATTTGAATTAGTATTCCTGTAAGTGTTCAACCAAGGTTTTTGAAAAGAGGGAACCATTTTCCACATTGCTCTCTCTAAAGAAAAGTTATCTTTGATAATATATTTTCTGAAAGCAAATCTTTTGTACCATCAATAAAAAAAGTAAAAACTATTTCAAGAATATGTATTTCTTCCTTATTGTATTATTTCACAATATCTATTTATGTATATATTTTAATGTACAGAATATATTACTTGATTAGAGATAGGGGTAAGTAATCACCCCCTCAACAAATTTTAACACCCCTAAGCAAGAGCATGACAAACCCTTGGGGAAAGTAGGTCTGCCTGGGGATTCTGTTTGAGAATCCTGGAGAAGAGACAAGGAGACAGGGGGAGACAGAGAAAGAGACAGAGAGAGACAGAGAGAGTGGAGTATCAGCAAGTGTCTTAGACACTTCCTGAATATCTACTCTGTTTGACGTCTTCTATTAGACCAGAAGCACTGAGGCTGAGGGTGAGAAGAGACTTGAACAAAACACAGAATTCTAGGAAATTGAATTCCAATGAGAGGATCAGGGATATACAACTTAAAATATTACTTACTTTGTAATTTTGCCAAGAGCTTGCTCTTTGGCTGGGATTTCAGTGTTCTCTAGAAGACTATACCTTTATAAGAGTGATCCATGTATGTCATTTTGGATGCAGACAGCAGGATAAAGATATCTGTTGAGTCAATATGCTCCCAGTGTCTGGCTATCAGATACGGCTACATACACCTAGATGGGCCCCAAAGACAGGTCTAGCACGTGCTCTTCTTCTGCAGGGAGCAAAGGGATTCTTTAAAACAGAATTTAAACAAGGCACACCAGGAACATTTACATGATCACAATTATAATTAAATACACAAATACTCTGAAAGTTTTGAAGTCATATAGAGAATCACAGGTGAACTATGTGAGTTAAGAAAATGATATCTGCCAGGCTTGGTGGCTCATGCCTGGCCTGTAGTTCAAGCATTTTGGGAGGCAGAGGCCAGAGGATCGCTTGAGTCCAGGAGTTCGAGATCAGCCTGGGCAACATAGTGAGACTTGTCTCCATAAGAAAATTAAAAAGATAATTAGCTGGATGTGCTGGCACACACCTGTAGTCCTAGCTACTCTGGAGGCTGAGGCAGGAGTATCATCTGAGCCCAGGAGTGCAAGGCTGCAGTCAGCTATGATAGTGCCCCTCACTCCAGCCTGGGTGGTGAAGGGAGACCCTATTTCAAACAAAACAAAACAAAACTAAACTAAACAAAACAAAACAAGAACTCCAAAAAAAACTCCAAAAGAAAACAAGACAAGAATATATTTAAACTTGAAAAGCAATAACTTTCCTAATTTAGAGAGTCTCATTTCTAAAAAAATAGGAAGTAAACTTATCTTGTCCCACATGGTATTGGTTATGCCTCAATATTAGTTATGTATGCAGTTTTTTAAAGAAAGGAGATAGTCAACATAAAGACCAAAAATTGATAACTAAAAATCTATAGGGAAAAGAAAAATTGATAAATATTCAATACACTGTATAGAAAAAAGAATAATGGAAGACTTGAGATCTGCCTAAACATATGAAAGGAACATTGAGAACAGGACATGAATTAATTACTCTCATTAATTAATAAGGAGTGGTTTTAATTGCAAAGTAAAACATCTTTATAAATTATTATTTAAAGCATAATAAATGTTAATTAGAAAAAAATCAAAGAATTTAGTAAGCTGTGAAAATGGTGAAGAGATTTTTAGAGGATTTATTCAGAATATGAGAAACTAATTACTCAAACCCTGCTATTGTGTATATGGATAGAATAGCTACAGGTTTGGAATATCTCATCCACATCACTGGCAGTATTTCCTTATGTGATACGATAGCCAACCTAATTGTTTCATCAAACTTTTTAATTTGCTGGTTAAGATAAAGGAGTCAGTTGGAAATAGAGACAGCATTGATATTTGACTAGCTGGATTAAATTAATAAATGTATATTAGAGTCTTCAGAGATCTTGTTGTGAGAGACACAATAATAAATTATTCATTTTCCCTTACTTTTCTCTGTATAGGGTGACTATTTTCAAAAGATCTTAAAGCTTATTCTATACACCCATTTTAGAGGTGTTTTTAAACATCTGTTAATTCAAAATTTGATTGTTAATCCCATTTTATGGATGAGAAAAGAGACAAAACATTATATTTAAGACTGATGAAAAAGAAAGAAAGAAAAACAGAGGAGCAATTAGAAAAATAGAATGAAATATAAAACTTGTTGATTCTTATCTCTTTCCACATATCTTTTACTTGTCAGGACTGTGCCCTATGAAGTTAGGCTCAATCAGGAAAGCTTTCTATTTCCAACCATATTAAAAACAAATCCCTGTCCCCCTCTTCTTTCCTATTTTCTTCCCAGTCCCCAGCTCACACCTTCCATCCTCTGTGAAAGACATTTCACTGTTCACATGTTGGTGAATGAGGTCTCTCAGGGTGTTTGTCACTGTCATGTTTTGATTGTTTGTCGACATCACCCAGACTTTGTTTCATCTTTGGCACACAGACATTGAAATGAAATGGTATGTCGGAAAATCCAGGTTGCCTTTATAACAAAGAAAATGTAGCCTCTTTAGGGAACAATGAAACACGATGAATAGCTATTCAATTTTTTGTAGTATTTCCAACACTGGAGAAAGCAAAAATCTGGCCCAACATTGAGAGGGGCTATCTCTTTTGTAGCCAGTACTGGAATGGTTAATTACTTTGTGGTTCTCTAAGAAGACAACAATGAGCGAGCTCCTGCCACCGCATCACAACCTAAAACAAAACTGACAGATCGCACTCCATAGCTGAAACAGATGGTAGCTTACGGGGCTGACATAGCAAATGTAAGCTGTAGAGGCTTTCATTCTCTGCCACAGCTCCAAAGAGGTGAAAAGAACACCTTCCTTTTGGAAGGACACACACATCCCCAACCTCCCCTTAGAAGCTAAACTCTAGCATGCTCTCGCCTCCATAAACTATTGCAAAATCTCTAGCTATAAGAGATTGTATTCAGGGGAAATCGAAATGTGGCTCTGTGCTTTTCCACAACATGTAGAATAATGGACTTTTAAAATATTGGAGTGGACGTGTTAGAGGAAAAAAATGCTTCCACCTCGACTCTGCATCTGATTTATGAATGACAGTTTTTCAAATCATTCATTTTTAGAAACTAGGAAGGCAGAGAATACATTAGTATGTTCAAAAGTCACAAAATCAGGAGAAAGAAAGGAATTTTATAATTTTGAAAAGCAGTTTTCTCAATGAAGATTAAAACCAAAGGTATGTGTCCTTTGGTTCAGCAGTGGTTAAACGCACAGTATGGTGCCTGGCAATGTGTCTTTTCGAGATGCAAATTAGGTAGAAGGTAGGACATCTTCAGGGATATTCCCATAGGTATCTATCTGGATGAGAATAGGAATGAAAAGAAGAAAAGGAAAATGTAAACTGAAAGTCAAGGAAACCAAATCTAATTCAACTACTGTTCTACTGTGGAACATTCTTTTAAAGTCGCTCTAGCATTCCCATGGCTTCAGATATTTCAATGCTCAATCATATCAAATTGTAGATAGAACTTGCTTAAGATCGTAGAAGTGCTGACCCTTGTAGAACAGAAAAAAGACGTACGCCTGGCTTTCAAAACCATGTGAGGCTTGCTTTGTGTTCTTGCTCTGCTTATGACTAAGAAGAGTGTGTCCTATCAGTTCAGAGTAGAAAAATCTGGGAGAGAGGCAGTTTTTGCTTTGTAAAAGTGCTGGACGCCACCGGGGGAGATAACATTTAACTTTAGTCAACATTTTTTGATATTCAATTGACTAAGATAATTGAATTGTCCCCAGCTTGTAGAAGTTTTATGAAATCAATTAAGTGTTATATTTTGTTGAGTCCCTTTTCCTAATCAATTTCCTATTTTATTTTACAGGCTTTTCTTTCCCCTTTCTACTAAGTTTGATACTTCCTCTTTCTAACTCGCTATATAATCCAATTCTTATTTTTATTACTTTAGCATTTCTTTCAGTGTCTGTCCCACCTTTTTGCTTGCCCATTTGGTCATCTTTACCTGCTGATTTACCTGGGGGATTCTATTAACTCACCAGGGCTCCAGCCACCTGCAGCACATGTTAATAACCCCTCTAGCATCCTCCTTCCTGGCTCCACCCTGTTGCACTTTCCTGCCTTTCTCTTGACACTTCTTTGCTTCTCAGATGTGGCCACCTGCACACCAAATGAAGTCAACGTGTCCCAGACACACAAGGGTGCTTCATTCATAAAACAGTTTGTTCTTTCTATTTCTTCCCAAAGCATATCTTTCCGACCAGTTTTCTGTTCAGATGGAAGGTGACTCTTTTTATTCCGGCATCTCACTTAGAATTTGGGGGAGCATTTCACTTCTTCTTCTTCTTGTTGACACAGTCCCTTAACAAACACTTTTTACTTTGTTCCCCTCTTCGGGTGGACCCGCTTCACAATTCACCTCTTCCTCTCTGATGTTCTCTCATGACCTGATCTATTTATCACATCTTTTTCATAATATCCTCTTTGACCTTATCTGCATTTCTTCTGGTGTCTAGCCCCACAGGATTGTGTTATCATGGCATTGTTTCGGGGGGAGGAGTGTGGAGACACAGCAGACAATCAAATTTCCCCTCGTTATTGTTAGAAGCCAGAGGGACAAGGCAAAGGGAAAAATTACGACATGTGATTCTCTCTCCTTTGCTTAAAGGCCTGGCTCTGTCTCCTGTAACACCGTCTCTGTGTGTAAATCCCTATTTTGTTCCCTCCAGTCTCTTGTCCTCCAGGTGTCCCAGAAGCTCTTGTTTGTCATTTCCAAGGAAATGTTCATGGTTGAAACATGTTTCCTCCGGCGTAACTGTGTATATCCCTTTTGTCTTTTTCATGTTCATGCCAGGAAAATCAAGCGCTCTACGTTTGAAATGTAAACATTGCCTCTCGGCGCTCCAAGTCATCAATTATCATGCCTCTAGTTATACATAAAATTTTGATTTCTCAATTTAGACTCTTTACCTTGAATGTTTTAGATGAACTAATGTCTATTTCTGACGAATCATATAGCTATCATTCACCTTGCCTGGAGGAAATTGACCTGCAGAGTCTTATTTTTCTGGGATCTGTCAATATATCACCTCCATTGTGGTTTATTCCAAAAAGTAGATAGGTCAGGGGTAGAGTAGAACTCCATCCACTGGCATATTTCAGGGTATCTGTTTTAATAATGGATAAGAATTCTCAGTAAATATCTTCTGTTATCCTCAGTTCTCGGAAAATAAACGTCTTGGCAAATATTTACTCCAATTCTCTTGTGGGCATCCCTGGCAAAGCCATGCTCTACTGTAAAGAAAAAGCTGTTCTCTGAGATGTGAATTTCTGAAATTGCTTCTCCCAATATTCTATAATGTGTCAACATCCACAATAGGAAATTCTATCCCTCCTTTATGGATGTGAAAAGTAAAGCAGAATGAATCCGTGCCCCATTTTGACAAGACTTGGCTCTCCACTGCGATGGCTTATAAATAATAAACTCTATTTTGCTTGTATGAGTGTATATCGTTGGCCTAATATATTAGCCACAGGGCAATACATCTCTTATTTAACCCAGATGTTCCAGAGGCAGTCCTTACTCCAAGGAATGAGCATGAAGCTTGGACTATTAGCTTTGAAGGGAGGTTGGTGGGGATGCAGCCGTGGAGAACTTATGGGCATCCTGAATGCTCATGCTTAGCTCCACTGAGCGACCACTTTCTGACTCGTGGCAGAATCACAACTCCAAGTCCAGGGATGTCCCTTCTGTTCAATGTTCTGCTTTGAAAACATAATCGGTACTTTAGTTACCATGCAACACTGTGGTATATGAATTGCTCTGAAGTGCTTGGCTCTTTTCCTGTCATTTCAAGCTCATTTGAAAACTGATAATGAACAACATGTTTTCTTTAAATTGTAAGTCCCACAGTTTATCTTTTGCCACCTTGATGCTTGATAGTTATCCCAATAAAAATGAGGAACTACATTTGCCTGTGGAAATGATTGGAGCAAATGCTCCTGTACTTTATACACACGCATACACATGCACAAGTGTGGAAAATGGACTTTAAGGGTGAATTGATGCAGCCACTGAAATTTAGATGACATGGTTCAGTTAACACTTATAGTTTAAGTATCTGGGCAGTGTATTCACTAAGTATTTGGATGTTGGAGTAGAATGAATTTGTATGCTAGGTCTGTGATGGCTAATTTTCTGAGCCAACCTGACTGTATCAAGTATCCAGTTTTGATCAAACATCAGTTTAAATGCTGTTGTGAGTATATGTTAACCTTAAATCTGTGGACTTTGAATAAAGCATATTGCCTTCTGTAGAGTGGGTGGGCCTCCTTCAGTCAGTTGAAAGCCTTAAGAGAAAAGACCAGCTTCCCCTGAGGAAGAGGGAATTCTGCCAGCTGACTGTCTTTGGACTTGAACTGCAACACAGACTCTTCCCTGGGTCTTTAGTCCACCAGGCTACCCTGCGGATTTTGGACTTGCCAGCCGCCACTGTCATATCAGCCAATTCCTTAAAATAAGGTTTTTCTTTTTTGTATACATATCTTATTGGTTAATTTTCTGGAGAATCTTGACTAATATAGATTCCAATACTTAATAGCTATATGACTTTGAGCAAGTTATTTAACTTTCTGTGACTCAATGTCTTCATTTCTAAAATAGAGATTGATGATAACACCTACATCATTGGAGTGTCATGAGGATTCAGTGGATTAATGTAAATAAGATTTTTAAAATAGTGCCTGACACATAGTTAATGGCTGAATAAGTCCTAGATTTTATTATTGTTATTATTATATATAATATATAATGAAATTATATATCACTATTATTATTATGACTTCTAGCCAGCCATAAGTAGCATAACGTTGCATTAGCCACTTTTTCAAATTGAAATATTTTGCCTGCAAATGTGAGTTTCTTGATTTAGCTTGTGAAAGTCTGTGAAAGGTTTTGGGGGTGCTATCTGTTAATTCAGAGACAAGTTTTGTTAAGCATTTACTCTGTGCTACGGTCTTGGCTACGGACTACGCATCACAGTGGTGAACATAACAGACTAGTCTCTGCCCAAAGAGAGGTTACAGTGAAGAAGGAAAGACTGACATTAAACCAACACAGAAATAAATATCTAGTTGAAACACTGCATTACATCATGTGCAAAATACCCACGAGGCCAGAAGGTGCAGTATGATTTACCTAGAGAGAAAAGTCAAGAAAAGCCAGGCCAGCAGAAGAACCTGTGTATCGAACTAAAGCACGAAGAAGTTTAGACACTTTGGGGAAGGAGCGAAAAGGTATTAGGGCAGGCAAGAGGTTACGGTTGGATGTGCTTCAGCATCGATTTGTAAAAACCCTAAACCCAGCAAGCATTGTAATTATTCTGAAATCTATTTTTGTTCTGAAATCTATTATTGTCATTTCTTGTTTTTCTTAAATAACTGTATCTACCTTTCTTCTTACTCCTATTACCAAAATATGAGCCTTATATCTCTTTACTTCTTTTCTTTTCTCTATAATTTTCCACATATTAGTAATTCCTCTTTTGCTGTAAAGCCTGGATGTTCTTCATGTTTCCATCTAGCTTGGATTCCAGCTTCCTTTTGATCATTCTTTGGGAGGGGATGTCCTTCAATGTTCTTTTCATGCATTTGTCTTTAAATCACTCTTGACTACATATATTTAAATGTACACATAGATAGATAGATAGATAATTCAGTTGCGTTTGAGACAAAAATTAGGGAAGTTTTTCTGTTTTTATTTGGTATTTTTTTTTTTTTTACACGAAACAGTTGAACATTTTTTACATTAGCCTTGCTGAGTAAGGCTGCTGCTAATGGATTTTTCTTTCAGGGCCATGTTGTGTGGCTCAGTTTCCTACTCTGTTTACTAATTATTATTGTCTTTGTCTTCCAAAGACAAATCCCTAGTTCTGAGATCTTAGAGGTTTATTTAGCTGCAGCCCAATGATTCTATGATAATTTTGAGGAATACTTTACAAGATTCTACTTTCTCCTGATTTCTGTTTGCAGTGAGTATATATTTCTGAGTGGAAATGTTCAGTTAAATCTGATCCATGGCTCATTACAAATGTGGACCGTGTGTGTGTTGCTCTTCCTGCCTTCTTTGCAACGCACCTCCACTGTGATTCATGTGCAAACAGAGGGCCCTTTCTCCTCTGTCTTTCGCTTAAATCTCATCTCATGTGCTTGGCAATTAGAGTCTGTTGAGGAGGTGAACTAGATTGAGACCACTGAGTTATTTTACATGCTGCGGGCTGCCAACACATTGCGAATCCCTAGGGATCCCTGGAGCCCATTACAAACCCAGTGAATCACTATGTTTGCTTTTCCGCAAAAAAGAAATGTGCAGCTGCTTACTTCTGCCACGGACTTTGGAATTTTGTTTCCTCTTCCATCTGCCTTTTGTGTAAAGAAATTCTGCCTGAATAATTACTTGTCTGTCCCCTTTGCTCATTCCCAACGTAATCATTCTTCAACCTTCTGTTTCCAATTAGTTCTTATCTCAAATGGCTTATTGGCATCAATCTGTTCTCAGCATCACCAAAGTGCACAAAACTCCCCTGAAATGTGGGGGAATCTAGATAAGACTGAGCCTCACCAATCAATCCAGCGAGTCTCTGCAATTCACCCTGGTGCCTTCCTTTTCTCAGGAAACCTGAGATAGGAGATGGTGTCGAGACATGCTGTTGATGTGGCACATTTTGGAGCAAAATGACATGCATGAGCATTGCAGGGACTGTGTAAGGCCTGTGAACATAGCCGTTGTTGGACATCTGGTGTCGAAAAGAGCTGTTTCAAAACAAGTTCACAGTGTTAAATCATGGTGCAGACAGCTTCTGAGCAGCTGTCCACTGCTGGAGAGGGTGCCTGAGACCTGTTTGTCAATGGTTACACTCTAAGTCTTGCTAGTTACTTTGATCTACAAACTGTTTTGCCACAGGAACATGAGTGAGCCTGGGCCAAAAGAACCCTGCTGCCGCTAATAGCCAGCTAGGCATAGAGAGAGAGTGGTCATCGTGTCAGGCAAGAAAAATGAGCACTTTCAAAAGGGCTCATGAGCTTGGTTGGTTGAAGCATGGCATGAACTAGTCTAGTCCAATGCCACATGTTTGATAACCACATAGTTACCTATGCTCAGAAGAAAAAGACTTTAGAATTTATGTGTTCAAAGTTCTTTTTTCTATAGACACTGACATCCAGGTGTATCAAAGGGCTTTACCAAAGTCGTAACTAATTAATAGCAGAAGTAGAACCTCATTTTTAAAAACTCCTAGTAAAGTGCTCATTCTAACAAACTACTGCCAAGACCATGTCTAGAAGAAATAATTTAAAGCACAGGTCAAAGCTGGACTTTTTA
The DNA here is from genome assembly GCA_008086735.1 of Cheirogaleus medius. Lineage (NCBI taxonomy): Eukaryota > Metazoa > Chordata > Mammalia > Primates > Cheirogaleidae > Cheirogaleus > Cheirogaleus medius. The sequence continues at coordinate 85,536,829 of VBSM01000361.1, forward strand.
CTCTATGAGCTTCTGGATTTGCCTTTCTTGGTCATTGCTCAGCTCCAAGATCAGGCTCAATATTTGTCACATAGGAGATATTCAATGAATATAGTTTTTTTGAACAATGGAGAAATGAATCTAATTATAGTAAGTATTGGGTGCTTCCTATGGACCAGATTTCATACATTACTTCATTTGACACTTGTATTGGTAAGGAGTTCCCAAGACAATTCCCTTTTCCTGAAGTCTGAGCTCTTCCAAGGAGAAGGATTTTACCTATCATTTTAAAAGATTTGTTTGGGTGGGGTTGACCTGTCTTCCTGGCCACCTTTGAAAAACTCCACCCCTAAACATTTCCTCACTCTGGATGTGCTTAGGTTGCTTCACACCCACCTCCCCATCTCGCCTATCCCGAGAAGAGCCACACTCCACCCGGTCCCATTGGATTTGTATGACTGGGGATTACTCATGGCCTTTCTTTGGGACAGTCTGAGCCACAGGACATGACTTTGGCCTGGCATGCTACTCATGTCCCTTTGAGGAGCCCCTGATAGTTCTGTTATTCTGTGTCTGTGAGAAAAGAGTAGGGTTTCTAAGGGTAAGTGGCTGTCACAATAACACCCCAGTCGTCCTCTGCTGTTGGTGTGCTTCATTCCTGCCTGACGTGGTAAAGATGTGAGACACTTAACATTCCTTGTTGACTGGAATTCCTACCCTTTCCTTATCACTCTATGTTGGAGGAAAAAGTTGGCATCAAAGCTTGCTTGAGTTCTCATTCGTACCCTGGGAATGTCCGTCCCTGTGCATTCATGTAGAGGGGAAGAAAAAGTCCTTTGACTTCCACTAAAATAGAAAAATTGACTTTAAAGGAGGAGATAGTTGTTGTCAACCCTATTTTCATATGAAGAAACCAAAGTTTATAGAGGGGTGTGTGTGTGTGTGTGTGTGTGTGTGTGTATTTTCAAGATTCCTCAATGAATAGGAGAAACCAGAGTTAACATACAGGTTGGTCTAATTAAAAAATCCACATTCTTTCTGTGATACCACAAAGTCTTTACATGAAAGAAGATACACTGATGTGAGAGTCAAGACTGTCCCCTTCTTGTAGAGAACAAATAAGCTAAAAAGAAAGTAGCAGTTGATTTACAGAATTATACATTCCCCATTCATACAATTATCAGAGAGAGAGCAAGAGATAAAGGCATTACTTATCCATATTAAAACATATACATACTCACTCACTCAAAATTAGCAAAATTTTGTGATAAACTCAATGAAAAGTGCTATTCTTCTAGGATATCTTCAGGTTTCCATGATATTCCTTTACATTCTGAGGTTTTGTGTATCAATGGTAAAAAAGTGAGCTAATGGTATCAAGTCTGTTAACTTATTGGCAATTCAGTGCCATAGAGCAGACATCCCCAAATTTTTGGCACCAGGGACTGTGTTCATGGAAGACAATTTTCCCCAGATGAAAGCTGGAGGGTGGGGGATGGTTTCAGGATGATTCAAGTGCATGACATTTATTGTGCACTTTATTTCTATTATTATTACATTGTAATATATAATGAAATAATTATACAACTCACCACAGGTTGGGGACCCCTGCCATAGAAAAATCAATGGATTCCATCCATTGCAGCTGCTCCTGAATCAATTTTTTTTTCTTCAGTATATTTCTCTAGAAAGTCTTCATGAAGTCTCCTTATCCACATACATCTGAAAAAAAAATGTAGGTCCTATATAAATTGTGAACAGAATAAAACCCATGATTTATATGGTTCACATATTAACCAAAGCAAGAGATATGTTTGCAATCCAACCTATTGAGTTTTTTCTATTATTTGTGTATGTATTTATTTTTATATAGTTTTTGGCGTTCAGAGATCACAAATCCTTTAGTGAACAGTATGTGGAATGAACTGGATCCTCTACTTTTTTGAAAAGAAAAGAGGAATTATTTCAGAAGCTGGGATTGTAATAATCAAAATGCTTAATATCTATGGACTATTGATTGTGTGAGTATTTTGCACACTGTTTCAGGCACAGTGCACCCACTCAATGATCTCTCATCCTACAGACAACTTCCAAGGGGGATATTAACACCATTTTACAGGTGAGGAGACTGAAGCTAACAAAGATTAAGGCACTTGCTTAAGCTCACTCATCCAACATTTGTCAGAGCTGAGATTCAGACCCAAGTCTAACCAAAAAGCTTTTGTAATATCCCATTACATTTAATATTCTGAAGGAGAGTTTCGAATCTCAAGCTAGAAGTTTCTTTTATAAGTTCCTTTTATCTCCTCCTTTAAAGTCAACAAACTCACCTTTACAGGTTGCATATCTTACATGTGTTTTTCTTCTAGGCAAATCATAGAGCATTGAACTACAATTTTAATGTTTTAAAAAATTCTCCATGAAGCCAGTTAAACACATCAGTAAAGGAAGTGTTTAAATGTCCACGTAGGTTACACACATCAGTGTGTTCTGCTTCATGGGGCAGACCTTTGACACTATACCAACCACTTATTCAAAACACAGAACTATTTTTCTGGAGAAACACAAAACAAAACAAAAAAATGGACCACTTTTGTCATGTCTACAGAACACTTCACGTGCATGTGACTTAACTATTTATTATGGCAAACATAATGATTTATTCAATTGTCATAATAATATCCCATCTTTGTTCTCTATTTGTCTGGCAGCATGACTAACCACATAGTATACCAAAATGATCTGCCAAATAACTTCCATTAGAAGCTCGGGGTAGACATTGATATTAGAGCAATATATTCTAAGAAAGTATTTGCTATTCAGTCTTCAATATTGTGTAAAGCCTAAACTTGTATTAAGCCATGTTGCAAAAATACGCATATCTGTGCCTTTTCTTTCTGCCAGCTTCTCCTTTCTCTCTTCATTCTCCAACTTCACTTCCAATACAGCCTTTATAGAACTACAACTTTTAATGTGCACTTGGCTTCAGTGGTAGAGCAATATAAGGAATAGCCATGTGGAACATATCTATATTGCTTGTAAAATTGCTACCGGGGACATTATGGAGCTCACTGTCCCTTACATAAAGATCGTTTTGACAAATTCATCTTCGGACTCAGGGATAGGGAAGTTTGTCTCTGTTGATGAACTGGTGTGCTTTCTTTTCATAGCAAATGATAGCTCTGTAATCCATCATATTGTCTCTGCTTAGGCTGTTAGGAAATGATGAACTAGAACTTGGCCCAGTCACACAGCAATATTCTTCAGGTAGAATTTCCTGTGTACATGTATGCACTAGTTTTCCCCTTTAGCATTTATTTTTGTTCATTATTTTATTGTAGCAGTTGGTATATTTATGCATTTTTATATGTCACCATTTATTCTATTTGGAATTTGGTTAGAGTGCAAATGAGTAAATAGAATTATATATGTTTGCAGGGATATGTGTGTATGTGTCTTTTTGTGCAGGGAAGGGTGTGTGAGAGAGAGAGAAACATACATATCTCTAAGATCCACAAAATCTATTTTATTGCTTTTAACCATGTAATCTTCATAAAATTATTCAGACAGCATGCTGAGAAAAACATTGTGCTAGATATATGCAGAAAAAAATATAACAAAAATCTGGATTTGTGATATGGAAGGGCATGAGAAAGAACATATTTGCTCTTAAAAGTGCATAAATTTTGCAGAAAAATTTCAAGGCCTTTAACCAATTTTATAAGGAAGTAATTGAAGAGGTCTGCCAGCCTATTACTCTAATACATAGATCTCATTTTTCTGAGTGTACCTTTAGTTAAATTTTGTACAGAAATATTTATTTGTAATATTTTTATTCCTCTTTGTTTCAAAAAAGATTTGGGGCAGATATAGCAATATGAACTAAATAGAAACTAAACATATGTAATTAAATTATAATAAACTTGATGCTAACATGGATGGAGCTAAGATTTTAATAGATCTTTAACCAATCAGTGTTGTTATGTCTAAGAAGCTTTGCACTGTGGGCATTTACCTAAGAAAGGGACCACCTCCACTGATTTAATGTAAACATTTGCTTATAGATGTTTATTGCTGTCCTAGCTAAATTTTGTGTGTGTGTGTAAACGTGATATGTAGTTTTTGCTAAGTGGCTCCACGATACAATCTCTCAAAGTGTTGCCTAGGAATCTGAAGTGGATTCTAAAAGGGGACCATTCAAAGAGTCAACAGGGTTACTCAGGATAACTCTTGAATTAACAGGCATGGTTGAGAGATCCAGGCTCCTGTTGGTTTATGCCATTTTATGATTAACTGAAGGTCAACTCTGCTGTGAAACCAGTTCTTGCAAGAGAAGAGGAGCTGACATTTGAGGGATGCATTTTCATGTGTGCACAATGTCATTGAACACAGGGAAGTTTCAGCAGTGAAGTCTTTCTCTCTATCCAACCCTCTTGATAGGACATGCCTCTTATTACCTTGTTTACCTCTAGAGGGGGTGCCTACACTCTCCCTACTTTGATCTTGGCAACTGGCTATGAGTGAATGGGTACTAACTATAGCAGCTGATACAGATTTACAGGACTATCTTTTGGAGAAGAACACCCTGCAAGACTCAGTGGAATGCTCTCTCCTGGTCAATATTTAGTCTCTATAATAAACCAAAGGCTGAAGTTGGAGTGAGATTTCTGTGATGGACTCATCAAAATCACACTACAGATGTGTTCAGACCTGCTCCTAGTCTGTCATTCTTGAAATATAAATTTCTACTAATTCTCAGTAATAGGAAATCATTAACATTAGAGATAACACATTTTGGGGAAAAAAGGGCTAAAATACATATCATCAGTTTTAATAATTAGTTTGTTCCCACAAAACACTGTGTACTTTCCTTTACAAAAAAATTACATAATCAGGGTAAACCAATGAAAAATTTCTAAAATTACATATTTCTTCTCCTCTTTTACTTGGAAATTCTATACAATTTTACTCATTTTTACCAAATTAGCAAGGGTATTTTTTCCTCTTTGGTTGGAATAAGATACTAAAAGCATTTTTAAAATTCATCCATCAATGATCTCTTTTTTCCTTTAGACAACTATTAACCTTTTTTTTTTTCATTGATTTTACTGCCTCACAGTCAAATCAACTTACCTGTACTTGTTTTTCATGGTTCAGTGTGCAGGAATGAGCAATGATTTCCTTCATCAACCATCCACCTAAAAATTGTTTTGCTTATTAGTCAGTATAAATTGTTTTCCTACCAAAACATAACATATCAGCATGGAAAGATTTATTGCTCAATTTCACTCTACTAGTTTTTCCCCTGTCCAATACAGAAGCATAAAAATACTGGTGTCTGATGAATGAGAACGGACTGTGTTACCAGAGAGGTCTAAGTTCTTTTCAATTTGGCAGCATCCTTTCTTTGTGGCTTTATCTCCTATTTGTCCCTGACATGCATGAATTTTCTCTAACTCATCCGGACCATTTTCTTAGTATGCTCCTTAAATCTAGATTACCTTTTATAAGCATATTGCTTTTATTACTATCTTCTCTCTCCTCAATCTATTCATGCAGAAGTGAAACTCTTTCTGATTGTTTTCCTATGACCTTCCAGTCTGAATTACTCATATAACTTCTACCACTCAAAGTTTGATCATGGATTTTAGCATCTCTTGGGGCTCAGAAAACAATACTCTTCGATATGGCTTTTTGGCATCCTGAGTGATTTGAACAAAAGAGATGGAAGGGCTCAGAAATAAGCTTCAGAACCAAGGTCTCTCTCTGACTCTCCTGTGACCTTGCTTTCCTTCTGAAGTGCAGAGAAAAGTTCTCCCTGAACTTCCCTTATCAAGTGAGGCATGTTCTTCCTACAAAAAATGCAGTTGTCTTAAACTCCCTCCCTAGGAATCTCATCAAACAACCAGGGAAGATTAATCAACCAGAGAGGAAATTAAAATTATCACCACACCCAGACAGGCTATGGTCTATTCTTCTGGAGGCTATTGTGAAACAACTTTTTTTAACCTTAGCTACTTTATCTACATAAAGTGACAACCTTTGCTTGCAGAGCAGTTCTGTCCCTCACCTTCCCATAACTGGTTACCACCTCCCCTGAGCCCAGAAGAACTTTGTCCCAGGCTATTGTCTGTTCTTTGGGCCTATTTGTTTTCTCTGAAAATTATTTAATCTTCCCCTAAAATTGCCTACATTCTCAACTTCCCACTCCCCGATGAAGAGGATATTTAAACTTTAACCATCTGGCCCTTCCTTGGGTCTCATATTTTATGCAGCTCCCATGCACATGCATACATTAATGAATTTGTATGCCTTTTCTCCTGTTAATCTGTTTATTGTCAGTTTATTCCAACAGACTCAATTACCCAACCTCCAGAGGGAAAGTTTAAACTTTCCTACACATACTTGTGTATTTGTCTTATGTTTCTAAATGGTTGTAAATTAACTCTGTTCTGCCACTAATACTGAGTATCCACTATATGCCAGATATTATATTATAAAAAGAGGATATTAAAAAGAGTAATATACAATTCCTACCCTTAAAACCTTACAGTTAAGAGGCAGTGACACATATGTAAACATGTATACAATGTCATCAAAACAATAAGAGAGATTCATAAAGTATTATGAGACTGAGAAAAGTACCATGGTTGTCACAGATTATTGAGACAATAAAATTTAAGTTGGGTCTTGAAAGATGAATTGTTTGGAAAGGGCAGGGGCATTAGGAACGAAGAAATAGATTTCACAAAGGAAGAGAGAGCATGGCATGTTTGGGTGATAGAGATTGACAATCCCTTATTCACACTTTCAAAATCCAAAAAGTTCCAAAAGCTGAAAGTTTTTTTCTTAACTCATTTGGTGTTAATCCTGATTCGGCTTGATCTCCATTGTCAGGAAAACCTCACCTGAACTGACATGAGATGAATAATTTTATGTTTTGTTACAGCTGTATTGATGTGTTTGATATGCTGTTACCCCAGACTTCTGATAAATAATCCAAAGTTGTGCACTAAGTCACCTTTCTGCACCATGAACACTTCTGGCTTCTGAAAAACATATGTCCTTACTACTGGATGAGGGATTGTGCAGATGTAGGAAGAAATTCTAATGGGTGTAAAGGTGGAGTGAAAAAGATGAAACTGAAAAGATAATTTGGGACCAGACTGTATGGGATATTGTATTCCAAAGATAGTCAGTTTAGATTTGAATCTACAAACATGAGAAAAAGTATGCTTGAAAGGCCTGAGTTAACTCGCTTTTCAAGGCCTGTGCCTTATAATTTTATCTTAGACTTTAGTAAGAGTATTATATCCTTCCCGGGACTTTCTCTACCTTCATAGAGTGGATCAGTTGTTTCTGCGTCTACATAGCTTTATTCAGAGGATCATTATAACGCAGCACATTGTACCACACAACTTACGTGGTTTGGTTCTCCATTTAATTGGAACATAAACTTCATCAAGAGACCATTTATTACAATTCATTCAGCTGCTCTGATTTATTTATTTATATACTTATTTATAATCTTTTATGTTTATTGGCTTGCTTATAACTCTCTTTGTTCCAAATGATTTAAGACAGCTGGGACCATCTCTCAATAACTTTGTATTGAATTCATTTATTAAAATAAAATATTATGTTTATAATGTTCTTCCTAAGTGCCAGGATCTGTTCTAAGTGCTTTACAAAAATTGCAAAAATTACCTCATATAATTCTCACAACAATCCTGTGAGGTAGGTACTCTTATGATACCCATTGTTAATTCGAAGAAACTGATGTTCGGAGGAGTTAAATAATTTGCTTAATGCTAGAGAAGTAGTAATTGTTCTAGGAATAGCATTTCATCTTAACTACTAAGCCACCCTGCCTCCTGAGGAATACACTCTGCATTCCATGCACTGCCTAGCAAAGGATCTTGCATGTAATATGTTCTCAAGGTATCTTTGTTGGTAAAATAGATGAACTAAATTTGATGTTTTAAAATGATAATTTGCCTGCATTTCTAAAAGTGACTCCCTTCTTTGAGTGATTTCATGTTACCTAATTCTAAGTGCCACATTTGAGGATATCCACTGAGAAGTTGAGAGCAGGGCATGTGGGTACATTCTATGATACATACAAATAAATTAAATTATTTTTAAATACAAAAGTAAGATGCCTTGCTCATTGTAAAAAAAACGAAACAATAATACAGAAAAAATTAAAGTCCTTCATTTCTCTCCCTGATTGTATTTTTCAGTCATTTGATCACTCTGAGCAAATCTGCACTGACATTTGGCATTGAAACATACATTGATTCACATAAAAAATAATCTTACACATATGTATATAAGATGGTATAGTTGTCTATAATCATTTTAGTCCAGTTGATTTAATAAAACTTATTCATATATCAAAATTATGGCTACAATAACCATTATCAATTTTTGTAATCTCTTAGTAAAAAACACTCAGGGTTCTCTTTCCATTGACAGAAATGGAATATCTATATAACTTCCACATCTTTTGAAACATCATTGGTGATTTTGGTGTTTTGTAAAGTAAAATGCTTTGCATGACTGCACTCTGGGAGGCCGAGGCGGGTGGATAGCTCAAGGTCAGGAGTTCGAAACCAGCCTGACCAAGAGCGAGACCCCATCTCTAAAAAAAAAAAATGCTTTGCATGACAAGGCAATGTGGAGTCTAGGAGGAGTTTGTCATGATTTAATTTAGCACACTTTTAAATCATGTATAAGAAAAGATGACAAAAGCACTTAATTAAATTTATAGATGATGCAAAATTGGGAGATGTTAAGAACATCCATGAGGACAGATTTAAAGAAGTTAGAAATATGTAAAAGAAATAGCAAAATGATATTTAGATTGCAAAAACAATTAATTGATATGTAAAAGGTTAATCAGCCCACCAATTACCTATAGGAAGTAGAAGAAGGCATGAGGACTTCTGCTTCTGTAATGTTGCAGGGCTGCAAAACTAAGGCTACACCAAAACTAAACAACCTTTGTTCATATATACACCAATGTGAGTCTCTTAGGATACATAATTTCATACGTTATGTACTGTTCTTCTTAGGTCACTCTAAGTTGTTTTATTCTAGAGAAAAAGCTAGTTCGAAGCTAGTGCTTATTGTAAACCTACTGTCCATGAGCATTTTATTTACATGGATGATCTCATATAGTTCTCACTGTAACTCAGTGAAGAAGGTACAGTGTTAATATTTTGCTTGTTCTTATTTCCTTCAGTTCATATCTAAATTTGACAATTTATTTTCTGATCTCTAAGATATTTTCCTTAAAATCAAACTTGCACACAAATTCACATCAAATTATTTCTATACATTTAAGTAAGTAAAAAACTGAACCAAATTTTATTTTAATTAAACTTTTATTAAATATTAAAATTAAAATGCAATGTTACACTCTTTACAACTCATAAGCAAATGAGTGATTTTTAAATGAGTTCAGTTATGCAGAGAGAACCATGGAGAGTCGTGCTGATGAACTACAGTAATAATGATATGCGTTCATAGTTTGTTGTTGTGTCCATGGCAGGCATTTGTGAAATATCTATTCATCAGGCAATACTTAGTGAGAATGTGTTTAGCCATTATAAAAAGGTATATGCAAATAAGCTTCCCATGAGACTTTGCAACAAACATTTAATTAGCTATACAAAGAAACAGTTAAATATGCAAACACACATTACAGAAAATTGGCTAGTGTGTATTGTTAATTTTGTGCACATAATTCCTAAATAGCACCATTTAATAACATATGTCTTTATCATATGCCTATTAGTGGAAATGTGTAATTTCACTTGAAAATTAATTTTGTTGAACTTCTCATATCTCCTCTTTCTTAATATAAATAAATATATTGAGCAATATAAGTTAGATATGTTTAGTATTGCATTTATAAATAAGGATGGTAAAATGTCAAAACTGGAATATGTGTTTATCAAGTTGATATAGAAAGGGGAAATTTATAGAGTAGTATACATTAGGGAAGTAGATTGCAAACATTAATTATTTATCATTGTATACAAAGAATAATACTGATCTATATTTTAAAAATTGCTATATTTACTCAAAAATACTTGTTTTAAAATTTTGAGTTTCTTACTTTGTTCCCTAAAGCAGACAGACATACAGTTCTTTTCTTAAAATCAAAACTCATTAATGACATTTGTAGTTTGAGCTCCTAAATATCAAGAAAATTCTCATTTGTGAATGTGGATCTTTAAAAATTTTTTGCTTTATACTTTCTTGCTTTCAATCATAAAGACATTCTGTAGGAATATATTTAGATTAACATTTAAATTTCACTTTTGTGTAACCATCGCACATTTTTATATCTTTTAAGAATCTATGTTAATTTTTATTCCTACATTCTGTTTAATATTCACATAATGAGTGACACGAAGAGTTAACAATACATTATTGTGTATCTCATAATGTGGTAATAAGACGCTTAAAAACACATTCAGAATAGTCTTTTTTTTAAGGATTTAAAGAATAATTACAAGTTATAACAAGGACAGTAGTTCACAATCTCAAACAAGTCTTCTGATTTGGGGTATTAACTCTCAGCTCAGTGTGATTCAGAAATACCTAGCTTTTTAAAAAAAAATTTAAACAAAAATCATTTTATTTTTAGATAATCATGAGTAGTTACTAGGTGTAGCAGCTGACCAGCCAGGTTTTCCAACACCATTTGCATCTCTGAGGCCCCCAAGGATAGAAAAGAGTCTTTTAATTGGTGATTCAACTTTAGTAGAAACATGCATTTAGGAAATGAGGCCTACACTGTTGTCTTCACACCAGGCAAACCAGAGCCTGTTGTCATGGTGATCTTCTATAGCATGCTAGAGCCAGTGATGTGGAAAACAAGATGGCTTCCTCATTTATTTAGCCCTAAAGAAAATTGCAGATATTAGCACATAATTATTGAATTAAAAATATTTTTAATACCTATGTTAAGATATGTAAACATTTTTTTCTCTGGACAAAATTTACCTGTGTCCAAAACTTCTAAAATTATCTATGGTTTTTAAGGTAAAGGAATTATTTTTTTTTTCTTTTAAATGTAAATGTCTTAAAACCCTGCTTTCCCATTGAGCTATGCTTCAAGGAGCAGGTCAGATTTCAGTTCATGTATGATTTCTATTTATTTTGGATTAACATGTGGGTTATAGAATGACACATGTTATATGTAGGCTTTATTGTGTAAGAATAAGCTGCTTCAGCAATTTCAGTGCTTGTAAGAAGCTCTACATTTGAAGGAGATCCAAAGTTTTTAGATTGGAGGCCAATAAAGTAGGAAAAACTCAGGAGTGATCCTAGCAATCTACAATGAGAAAGAAGATCCTTGTCACTCATGGGTGACTTTTCAATCTCCAATTTAAAAATGAGATAGGCAGTAGTCTGAGTGGCTTCTTAATAAACATTTGGACACAAAACAGTATTTCCACTTAGGACTGCTCTACTTACTCATTTTTAGTAAAACAAAAATCTCTAAAATCTTTTGTAAGCATTAGAAGAGAGAGATGGAAGGATTAGGATGCAAATGCTTTATATTTAATGAATGATTTATACTAGATTTGGTTATTAAAAAAACAAGCACACAGGAAGAAATCAAGGCAAAATTCCCCCTAAATTACAATATATATTTCTAAAATTGATAGAAACTTTAAGTGATGCTCATATATTGCAGAATGCAGATGCACAATAATAAATCTGTTGTTTGCATTTTTGATTATACTTTTAGGAAAGTGATAGTTAAATTCAGTTTTATATATATAACTACTCCTTATATTAATTCATCATTTTGATGAATAGCCATAGTGTTCAATAAAGACATTGATAGCAACGACTGACTATTAAACTTCAAATGCAGCATTTTCCAAACTGTTCTTTGAGACAACTGTGTTTGGGGCAATGCTAATATGTTTTCTGTGATTGAAGAATTTTATAATCCAATTAGTTGGGAAAAATTGCATTTTTATCAACCTTTTTGTGATTCAAAATGGAATTACATATTAAGGACACAAGGTAGCCCTACAATAAAGTGATATCTTTAACCCAGTGTCTCCAGAATCTTTTGACCATGGGATGCTTTTTTTTTTTCCTTCACAGAATATTTCATTGCATCTTGTGGCACAGTAGTGGTTTTGGAAACACAACTGGAACCATGGTCTCAATGGGAGGGAATCTAACATTGTCAAAGTTCTGATTCTGTTTTCCTCACAACCTTTATTTGTTTACATTTAGTTCATCCCCTTAGCATGCATAATCCTGACCACCAAGGCTACTAGAGAATGTTTATACTGCAAATGTGAAAAAAGTTCTCTACACTGAGGCTGTGTCAGAAGCCCTGCGCGCTCATTTTTCACCCTCTTTCACCATCTTTTCTTCACAATCTCCTTGGCAGAGGTGACGACAATGTTTTCTTAAGAAAAAATAAAATAGAGACTTGAGGATATTTTGGCTAGACATATTTTTATTTTAGCATCTCTAGCTATAATTACTGTGTTACTCCTGGGCAAAATAAACTATAGAGGTAGAAGGTTCTATGGGGGGGTCAAGGCTGTGGAAAATCCTCTTCAATAAGAGGTGAGCAATAATTGACATAAATACATAGGGTAGTCTCTCCCTTATCTGCAGTTTCACTTTCAGTGGTTTCAGTTACCCATGATCAATTGTGGTCTAAAAATATTAAATGGAAATTTCCAGAAAGAAACAATTCCTAAGTTTTAAATTGTACTCCTTTCTGAGTGACATGATGAAATCTCTTGCTGGCCTGCTCTGTCCTTCCCAGGACATAAATCCTCCCTTTGTCTAAGGGAACAACTACTCCCATCTAAACGCAGTAATCAATAACAACAACACAAAAACAGCTAGTAGAATCTTCATAGGATGGTATAATTCTATGAAGTTGTCGAAGCCACCAGTGTCGTGAGTCACTTGGTAGCTGTCTCAGTATCAGATCCACTGTTGCAGTATCGCAGTGCTTGTGTTCAAGTTATGCTTATTTGACCTTATAACAGCCCCAAAGTGCAAGAGTAGTGATGCTGGCCATTTGGATATGCCAAGGAGAAGTGAACAAGTGAAATTTCTCAACTTAAGGAAAGAAAAATATTTGTATGCCAAGGTTGCTAAAATCTACAGCAAGAAAGAATCTTCTACCCGTGAAATTGTGAAGAAGGAAAAAGAAATTCATGCTAGTTTTGCTGTCACATCTCAAACTCCAGAAGTAATGGCCATAGTGTGTGATAAGGGCTCAGTTAAGATGGAAAAGGCATTACATTTGTGGGTGGAGGACATGAACAGGGAGATGTGTTCCGATGGAGGGCAATCAGGTTCTATACTATCTGAGGTTTCAGGCATCCACTGGGGATCTTGGAACGTACCCCCCGTAGATTAGGGGGGACTAATGTATGTATTATAACAATGTTACAATAAACTAACATAATGGCCCACAGTATTAGAGCTGTAAATATTTTTTATGAAGTTGATTAACACATAACATCCTAAAATAAAGTTTGGACATTTGGAATGGCAAAGTATTGTAAACTTAAAATTTATTGTGAAAAAAGATAGCTGTATTTCTGTAACATAAGACTATACTACCCTATGAGGAGTCTGCGACTTGTTTGTGTGCGTGTGTGTGTGTGTTGCTGTTGATTACTGGGTTTAGATATGGAGTTTTTGTTCCCTTAGCCTAACTGACCTCAGTTGTATATCTTTCTACTTTTCTTAAAAAGAAGACAACCAAACAACAGTTAACATTTTTTGTGTCCTCTCTGATGTATACATTTTTAAAAAAAACAAAACTCTTTTTCAACATTTTTTTAATAAAATTTATGAATAAGTGGCAGTCCTCAGACACAGCTGCTTGGGATTTGGTAGGTCTGTTAATTCTCTGAAGACACTCCACTGATTTTAGGGGGAACATAGCTCGAGTCATTTGGGCAGAAGAGATGAGTGACCCCAGACTAGATTACTTGGTAGGTCCGAGGACATTTTTCCCCTCCTCTGACTTGTAAGCACTGAAACATTCATAGAGCACAAAGAACAGAAGGAAGATGAAAAACCTAAGATGATGAACTATATTAATATAAAAAGACTAGGTGACTCAGGAAAGTGGAAAGAAAAGTCAAAGTAAAATCAGCAAGCATGTGAACGACGAGGACAGAGTGTGAAGTAAGAGAGTTCGGGAGGGATAATGGTTCACAGACAGGAAGATAAGTGTTTGCAGAAACAAATACAAACTTCAATGTGTAGAAGACTTTCTTGAGTTTTTATAGTCATTTTTCTCTCCATGCAATCAGCAGAGGCCTGGCACAAAGGTCTCAACTTACTGTGCATGGGCCAATGTAACTTTCTGGCTTTTTCCCTGGCATTTGCCACCTTCTCTGTGGGAGTTGTCAGCTCAGGTAATTCCTACTGAATATCCTAATTACTGTCATTTTTATCTACGGCTCATTTTAAGGTCCAGGAAAAACAATATGGAAACCAGGAAAGATTTTTTTTTCAACACGTGAGCAGAACCTGCCAACGCATATGAAAAGCCACCCAAGCAACACTTGATTCACTGCTAGATGTTCTCACAAAAGTGGCTGTTTTTTAAATTTCAGCTTCAAGTTCTCCACTTGCTGTAACATTACTACCTTTGTCATTTCCTGAATCTTTATGGTATTTCCAACATTTTTTTTCCTCCCAAATTCCTATATGAATAAAGCAGTATTCTAAAGTGATATTTACTATTGCAATTAGGTGAATATCCCCCTTTTCTGTGAAATGAAGCTGAAGTAAAGAAGAAAAATATTTAAATTTTTTTCCCATTTCCATTAACATATGAACTTGCAGCAAGACTGAGGGTTGAGTTTTTTGGTTTTTTTTTTTTTTTTTAAAAAAAACATTTCCCCTTTCCCCCAAGCAACTCATGTTTTCCCAGCAGTGAGGAAAATGAGTTATGCACACAACTGTTCAAAGTTACCTCATCACATCAGAATCAGATGGGGGTGGGGAGAGAAATAATTTTGCTGTGAATAACCAGGAAGTGAGTTTTTGCAGGCAGTAGTTCAGAATGAAAACTATAACTACAAATTAGTTGGTTTTAGAAAAAAAGGGAAAAAGAAAATGTTGAGTTACTTGTGGAGATAAGGTTGTAACTATTTAAAACGAGTGGGATATATTGCTTCTTTTAAATTTGGCTTCCTCCAGATTTTACCCATAAATTATTTTTTAAATCTAGTATATAGAAAACAGCTGAAAACTAATTTTTTTAAAGCCTACCAATCAAAATCTTTAATTACTTTGTCTTACTCCCCTCCTGTTGATTTTTGAACAAAAAGAACATTTATTTTGTCTTTTAAATTCACATCTAGTTTAACTCCTTGCTTCATGGTGCCCTAGCAGACTTAAAGTGGGACTGTTGACTTAGCTTCACCTGAACTGAACATCCAGCTATGGGTCTAATTAACAAGGTTGAATGGCATTGAGTCAAATTGGGAAAAATTACTCAGTTTATGGCAGCGAAAAGTAAAAGTCCTCCTAGGAAAATAGGTAAACTTCAAAATGAGTCCCTTAGACTTCAATTCAGAGAAGGGTGTTTTCCAAAACTTTTAATTTAACTTGAATGCCTTGTATGTCAATGAAATGCGATATTCTTTTTAAGAGCATTAGGTTGAATATAAAGAAACTTTTAAAATCTCCAGGGAGACCTTTCATTAGTAGTTCTTTTTACAACATCTGGCCAGTGATTTTTAACAATCTGAAATTACTGTCTTTTTCTTTTCAATTTCGTGTGCTAAAACTATTAGGAAGATTACCTGTGGTCTACAAAAATAAACAAAACTCATACTACCCATCCTTCTTAATACATCCTTTGTAATACAAGTGGAATATAAAAACAGTTTTTATTCCCTGAAAAAATCTGAACACCAAACTGCAAGCAGTGGCCAGGATACTGGGGTATGAACTTGCCCTTGAGCTCTGCCCAATAGGGGCATTCTCCATTGTGTTGACAATTATGTAAAATAATCAAAATTCCCTTTCTTAAAGAGTTTTAATCTAATGCATATAAAGAGAGATATAGGCAGAAAGATTGACAGAGAGCTACAGAGAGAGAAGGCAGCAAGCAGAATTCAAGAGGCAATAGACAACAGGTGTATTCAGCAGCCATAGCAGAGAGAGGTTAGTCAGCCATGGCAGAAATAGTGGAAGCAGAATTAGGAGGAAAAAATAGAATAGATGAGTTATTATAATAATGAATCACTGGAATACAGAGCACTGATTGCCAGCTGGGAAGGACTACAAAATACATGCTTACTGTATCTCCCAAGCTCCTTTGCAGTTAGGTATGGGGTCAGGTGAATAAGTTTTAGCCAGTGGAATCTAAGCAAAAAAACCAGGAGCTTCCTCTAGGAAACTCCTTTATAAGACAGCATGTGTGAAGTGTTAGCCTTTTCTTTCTCATGTCTTTCTCCAGCCCAACTGCCTAGACTGTAGATGCTGCCATTTGAACCACTGGGACCATGCTTGATTGGATGATAAGAAATAAAGAGCATGAGTTCCTGATACGGAGGAACACCATGCCAGCTTTAGACCACCTAGCCAGGTATATGTTTGAGAGAGATCTAAAATTCTATTTTGTTTATACCACTGCTCCCTTCTGCTATACCAACTCCTATTCTTTCATGCAACCAAACCTCAAAAATATAGATGCAAATATACTTAAAATTTTAGCAAATTAAATCCATCAATATATAAAAATGACAAAATATTATCACCATGGAGGAATTCAAATTTGATTCAACATTTGAATCAGGTTATATTAAGGAATAAAGGAAAAAATTCTAGATAATCATTATATCATTAGATACAGAAAAAGTATTTGATAAAATTCAGCACCCAATTTTTTAAAAAGAAAGAAAAACAAAACAAAACCATTCAGCAAAGTAGGACTAGAAATAACTTGCTGAATATAATTTACATTTACAAAAATTTTACAGCTAAAATCTCACTTAATGCTAATAGAATTAATTCTTTTTCCCTAATATCTGGAACAAGAGGAAGATGAACATTCTCTCTGGTTTTATTCAGCCATGTACTAGAGGTCCTAGGCAGTGAAATAGGACAAGAAAAACAATACAGATTTTTCTTTTTTGGTTTTGTAATATAAAATCTTAAGGGTTATATAAGAAAGCTACTAGAAATAAGCAAATTTAGCTATATATATCTATTTGTGTATATATGTCTATATGTACATGTATATGTAGGTATATATACATATCTCAAAGGACCTGTGTCCATTATATATAAAGAACTCTTAAAATTCAATAATAGAGAAATAATTCATTTTTTAAATGGGCAAAAGACTTAAACACTTTCTAACAGAAGATATACAAATGGCCAATATGCACATGAAGAGATACTTAACATTTACATTCTTCTTGGAAATTAAAATCAAATTGACACCACTACTCAACTACTACAATGACTAAAATTTAAAAGACTAACATGACCAAGTGTTGACAGAGACATGGAACTCTCCTTTGTTACAGATAAGAATATAAAATGGTATTGTTTTGGGACTTTTTGATAAAAGCCATTCTCAATGGAGTTAAGTGATATCTCATTATGGTTTTAACTTGCATTTCCATGATGGTTAGAGATGTTGAACATTTTTTCATGTGTTTGTTGGCCATTAGTCTATCTTCTTTTGAAAAGTTTCTGTTCATGTCCTTTGCCCACTTTTTAATGGGGTTGTTTGATTTTTTTTCTTGCTGATTTTTTATTGTTGCCGTGGTTGCTTTTGGGGTCTTCTTCATAAATTCTTTTCCTAGGCCAATGTCTGTAAGAGTTTTTCCAACATTTTCTTCTAGAATTCTTATAGTTTCATGCTTTAGGTTTAAGTCTGTTATCTACCCTGAGTTGATTTTTGTGAGAGGTAAGAGGTGCAGATCCTATTCCAGTCTTTTACATGTGGCTATCCAATTTTCCCAGCATCATTTATTAAATAAGGATTCTTTTCCCCAGTGTATGTTTTTGTCTGCTTTGTCAAAGATTAGATGGCTATATGAGGATGGTTTTATATCTGGGTTATCAGTCCTGTTCCATTGGTCTATGTCTCTGTTCTTGTGCCAGTTCCATGCTGTTTTAGTTTGAAAATAGCCCAGTGCCCATCAATACATGAGTGGATTAATCAAATGTGGTATATGTATACCATGCAGTACTACTCAGCCACCAAAAACAATGGTAATCTAGCACCTCTTGTATTATCCTGGATAAAGCTGGAGCCCATTATACTAGGTGAAGTATCATAAGAATGGAAAAACAAGCACCCCATCTACTCACCATCAAATCAGTACTAATTGATCAACACTTATGTGCACATATAGTAGTAATGTTCATCAGGTGTTGGGCAGGTGGGAGCGGGGAGGAGGGGATAGGTATATATTCAGGCCTAATGGGTGCAGTGCATACCATCTTAGAACCGGACGGACATGCTTGAAGCTTTGACTTGGGCGGGGCAAAGGCAATATATGTCACCTAAACATTTGTACCCCCATAACATGCTGAAATAAAACAAATAAAATATAAAAAATAAAAATAAATAAACCTTGAAAAAAAGAAAAAAAGAATATGAAATGGTACATACACTTTAAAAATGTTTTGGAAGTTTCTTATAATTTAAACATAGCAATTAGCATAAAATCCAACAATTCTATTCCAAAATATATGCACAAGAGAAATAAAAATATATGTCTTCATGAAACTTGTACGAAATTGTCTATAGTACATGTATCCATTTTAGATATTGGTAATTTGTGTCTTCTCTGTTTTTTTTTTTTTTTTTTTTTTTTTTTTTTGGTTAGCCCAGGTAGAGATTTATCAATATTATTACTCTTTTCAAATAAATAGCTTTTAGTTTTGTTGATTTATTCTGTTGTTTTCCTTATTGCAATTTCATTGATTTCTGATTTAATTATTATCATATCTTTCTTCTGCTTACTTTATGGTCTAATTTGTTTTTTTCTTCTCTAGTTTCTTAAGATGGAAGAATAATAGGTTATTGGTTTTAGACCTTTCTTTTTTTCTAATATATTTATTTAATGGTATAAATTTTCTTCTCAGCACTGATTTTATTGCATTTCACAAATTTTAACAAGTTTTCATTGAGCTAAAAATATTTTTTATTGTTTTTTGAGGCTTCTTTTTTGACCCATGGGTTATTTGAAAGTGTGTTGTTTAATCTCCAGTATTTGGGAATTTTCCAGCTATTTTTCTGCTGTTGTTTTCTCCTTTAACACCACTGTTGTCTGTCAACACATACTTTGTATTATCTCGGTTCCTTTACATGTGTTCATATGTGGTTTTTGGACTGAATTGGTCTCTCTTGGTGAATATTCCATGTGAGCTTGAAAAGAGTGTATATTCTGCTGCTGTTGGAGGGAATATTCAAGGTGATTGATAGTGCTGTTCAGGTCATTTACATTCCTACTGATTGTTTCTGCCTGCTTTATCTATCAATTACTGACAGAAGAGTGTTAAAGTCTACACAGATAATAGTGTCCTTGTCTTTTTTTTTCTTTTCAGTTCTATCAGTTTTTTTTCTTACATATTTTGATGCATTGTTAGCTGTATACACATTTAGTATTAATATGTCTTCTTGGAAAATTAACCTCTTTCTTACTATATAATGTCTTCTTTTATCCCTGATAATTTTTCTTGTTCTGAAATCTACTTTGTCTAAATGTTTTTCTTTTAATTAGTGTTAGGTTGATATGTCTTTTTTCATCTCTTTACTTTTAAGCTATCTAATTCTTTATATTTAAAATGGGTCTCTTGTAGACAACATGTAGATGGGTCTTTTTTTTTTATCCCTTTTGGTCTTCTCTTTCTTTTAATTGGCATATTTAGACTATTCCCATTTAAAGTGATTAATGATATTTTTGGATTATATCAACTATGTTTGTAACTGTTTTATATATTTGTTGTCAGAGGTTTCTTTTCCTATCTTCTCTGATTTTAACTGAGCATTTAGAATATTTGTTTATACCTTTTCTCTTATCTTATGAATTATAATTCTTTCTAAAAAATTTTAGTGGTTGATCTATAGTTTACAATAAACATCTTTAACTAATAAAAGTTCACTTTCAAATAACACTATGCCTGTTCATATGTAGGACAAGTACCTTATAAAATAGTATTTTCAATTACTCTCTTCTGTCCCTGGTGACATTGTTGTCTTGTTTTACTTATCCATATTCTATAATCACCCATGCAGTGTTACTATTATTTATTTAAACAATTATCTTTTAGATCGATTAAAATGAGAAAAGTAAATAATATATTTTACTTTACCTTTATTTATGACTTCTCCAATGCTCTTTCTTTATTTATGCAGAACCAAGGTTGTAACCTATATCATTTTCTTTTGTCACAAGAATTGGCCACAGACCTCCCCTGCCCTGCAAAAAATTTAAAAAGAAATTCTGATGACAAAAGGAAATGATATAGGTTAGAAACTTGTATCTAAATTCCCTCTTGGTGATAAATTCCCTCAGGTTGTATTTGTCTGAGAGCATCTTTAATTTCTTTTCACTTTTGAAAGATATTTTGCTGGATATAAAATTCTAGGTTGGTGTTTTTGATTTTTTTTCCTTTCAACACAAAATATTTCACTTTACTTTCTACTTTCTTTGATGGTTTATGTCAAGAAGTTGGCTGCAATTCTTATATCACTATAGGTGAGGTGTTACCCTCCATCTTCTTTCTTCAAGATTTTCTCTTGACTTTGAATATGCTATTTTTAAGGCAGGGTTTTATTGTTATTTATATTACTTGGCATTCTCTCAACTTCTGAAATTTGTGGTTTGTGCCTGTTATTAGTTTTAGAAAGTTCTTGACCCTTATTACATGAAATATTTCTTCTGTTTCTTTCTCTCTTTCTCTTTTTCTGATATTCCATTTAAGAAAAAGTTTCACTTTTTGATATTTTTCCACAGTTCTTGTATTTTTTTCTGGATGTTTTTAAAATTCTTTTTCTCTTTGAGTAACAATTTGGGAAGGTTATTTTAACCTATTATCAAGCTCACTGATTCTTTCCCTAGCCATGTCAAATCAACTGATGAGCTCGCCAAAGATATTCTTCATGTGTTACAGTGTTTTTGATTCCTACATTTTTTAAATTTTTTCTTAGAGTTTCCATGTCTCTGCTTTTATTATTCATCTAGTCTTGCATGTTCCATTATAGTCCTTAACATATTAATCCTAGTTATTTAAATTCCCCATTGAATAATTCCAGCATCATATTTGAGTCTGGTTCGATGCCAGAGGCTTCAAATTATGCTAGTGTTCTTGTTTTAGTCCCTTGATGGTTTTGGACTTGCCTAAATACTCCCTACCAGAGAAAGTCTGTGTCTCACAACTCTCCCAGCTGTCATCCATTGCTATTATACTGAAACTTTGTCAGTGTGATGGTGGAACGTTTGATTACCTTCCGATTAAATCTGTATTTTAACGTGTTTGTATCTTGATGTTGAGATATTCACACATGTTTCTCCCGTGGTAGAACTGCCTCTCCCCCTACCACACCCATGCCAACTGTTGACTTCTCTGGCTGCATCATTCCCAATATATTCGTCTGAAGCCCTGACCCCTATTAACTATGCTTTTTTACTCCCTTAGGTGAGAACTGGAGTGGGAAAAATTCTCTTCTCTAAGCAAGGATAAAGCTCTGGTGTCTTTTCCCCTGGAGAGTCTGCTTGTGTTATGAGAAGGCTCTGGGTATATTTCATAATAATTACCTTTTTTTTCTGTGAGAGCCATAAGGGGATCTTTCTCTTATCTTTACTATGAAAACTTGGCAGAATTTCTGGAGGTAAAGTCATGAAAGTAAGGGGGACCATGTAAGACTGCAACCTCCAAGAATTTCTCATTCTTTGGTATCCCACCTTCAGTCTCCAGCAATTTGTCAAAATTATTAAGTTTACCTAACCAGTGTTTCAATTTGGAGGTATCTATTCAAGGTAAACAGATCTTAGCTATGTCTCTCTGCAAGTACCTGTTGCTTCAGATTTCGGGATGACTGCCTTCCACCCTCAGTTCTCCAATGATGAAAGAAAATCACTTATTTTCAATTTTTTCAGCTTTTTCTTATAATGATGAGAATAACAACATCCAATCTGTTTGTATGTAAGAGCTGAAACCAGAAGTCCACAGATCCAGAGTAGCTTTATTTATAATTGCCAAACATGGAAACAGCTCAAATATCATCCACATTTGAATAAACAAATTTTGGTGTATCCATACAATGGAATACTACTCAGTAACGAAATATCCAACAACATTTTGATGACTGAAAGCAGTTAGACACAAAAAAGCGCACTATGTATGATGCCATTTATATACAATTCTAGAAAAGGCAAAAATAATTTATAGTGACAGAAAGCAGATCAGTGGATGTCTCGGGCAAAAGGTAGGAGGGTTGACTACAAAGGTGCAATATAAAGCTTTTTTTAAATTTCAGCATATTACAGAGGTACAAAAGTTTAGGTTACATATAATGGCTTTGCCTCACCTGATTCAGAGCTTCAAGCGTGTCCATCTCCCAGACGGTGTGCACCACACCCATTAGGTGTGAATATACCCATTCCATCCTCCCCCTTCCCACCTGCCCAACACCTGATGAATGTTACTACTATATGTGCACATAAGTGTTGATCAATTAATACCAATTTGATGGTGAGTACATGTGGTACTTGTTTTCCCATTCTTGTGATACTTCACTTAGTAGAATGGGCTCCAGCTAGAAATCTTAATTGTGGTGAAGTTTATGTGGATATAGACATTTGTTAAAAATCATCAAATTGTGCATGTACAATTGGTACACTTTATGTTTTGTGAATAATACTTTAATAAAGTTGATTGTAATTTTTGAAAATGTAACTTAAAATGATATTTTTATATACTAACAGTAAACAATTTGAAAATGATATTTTGAAATATATTGCTTAGAATATCTTCTAGAAACACACCAAACATTTAGGATTAGATTTTATTGAAGGAATGAAGTATTTCTACATTGAAATCTATAAAACTAAGGTATCTAAGTAAATGGAGGGACATTCTATATTAAAAATTTGGATGGCTTGCTATATAAAGATAATAGTTCTCTCCAAACTGATCTATAGATTCACTGCAGTTCTAATCAAAATCTTAGCAAGTAATTGTGCAGATGTTGAGAAATATACTATAAAATTTACATTAAAATTCAAAGAGGAAGAGAAGAGTAGCACAGTCTTGAGAAAGAGTAAGATGAAAACTAGAAAGCTTACATGACCTGATATCAAGCTTTATAAAGATAAAATACTCAGGGCAGTGTGGTATCAAAGAAAGAGACCCAAATATATATGGTTAGCTAATATATAACAAACTTTCCATGACAATACAATACACAAAAGGATGGTCTTTTAAATATTTAATAAGAGATGCAGTATCATCCAGATATCCACATGAGGGAAAAATTCATACAGTAAAATAAGTTTTATACCACTTATAGATATGTTTGCTTACCATAAATCAATAGAACTCCTAGAAGACAACTCTTAAATTTATTTGGTATAAGCAAAGCATTTTAATAGGGAACAAAAAGGCCCCAACACCATAAAAGAAATATTGATAAATAGAATTTTATCAAAAACATCATTAAAAATATGAAAAGGCAAACTACAGAAAATCTATTTACAATGTGTGTATCCAACAAAGCACTTGTATAACATACTAAGAAATCCAAAATATCAAAAAGAAATAATCAGACAACTCAGCTGAAAATTAGCAAAAAATGTCAGAAGTATTATACTTTACATAAAGGATACCTGTTGTCTAATAAATATATAGAAGCTCTTCAACATCATTAGACATCATAGAAATGCAAATAATAACCATTTTGAGAATCCAATGCCTACCCATTGGAATGGCTAACATTGAAACAAATAAACAACAGCCCTGGTAATGCTACATACAGAGATGTAGAGAAATTGGAACTCTAATAGATGATGAAGAGTTTACATTGGTACAACTACTTTGGGAAATGCCCAGATATTATCTTTAAAGCTAATTATACTTGTACCTGATGACCTAGCATTTTCACTTCTCAATATATTTCCAATGTAAATGTGTCCATATATGCACAAAAATATATGTACAATAATGTTCATAGCTATATTTTTGCTAATAGGTGAAAATTGGACTAATGCTAATATATACTTAGCAGTTGAATGGATGAAAATGTTTTGGTATAATCATGCAATGGAATATGCTACATGAATTTATCTCACATGTATAATATTTGACAAAAGAAGTCAGACACACAGAAATGCGTACTGTATGTTTCCATTCATATAAAGTTCGAAAACAGACCTAAATCCTTGTGCTAGAGATCAGAATAGTGGTCATTTCTTAGGGATGGGGCATGAGGAAGGTTTCTTGGGTTATGGTAATATTATATTGCTTGATTTGGGTGCTGATTATAGAGGTGTATGTTCACTTAATAAAAATTCTTCAGGCTGTACATATAAGATTTATACACTTCAATAAAAACGTTGACAAAAAATGTAGTTTGCAAGATTGACCTATTTGCAAAATGCTAAGAGGAATAAAGAATCTAAGAGTGGGGTGGGAGAAAAGAGGCCTGAGAAACAGATTATTTATGTGGGTTGAAATCCAAAGATATTATCCTAAAGATTTAACTAACACTGATTTCCAGTGTTGAGGAATCATTTAAAAATCCTCACATCCACTAGAATGGTCAAAGTTGGAAATTATTTTTTAATTATCACAGAGTCTATATTTTCAGAAAGTTTCCAGCAATGATTTTTTTCTTCACAATCTTCATCATCCATGATTGTTCAGAACTTGTGCTACTATGATGATAATTTGGAATAGTTTTTTTTTTTTTT
>VBSM01000361.1:85561878-85692463 GCA_008086735.1 Cheirogaleus medius
ACTGCTTCAGCACACTTAAAAACACAGTGTGAAAAAGTAGGAATCTATGGCGTATGAGAGTTCAGAATGCTTAGGTGGTAACAGATCTCCATCTTCTTTAAACTCCTACAGCACCTATGATGTTCACTTTAGGAATTAGCATTTAATTATTGTATTTTTCAAGGTACATGATTCTGGCTGTGTTAAGAAACCCAAAATATCTCCGTGTCTTCACACAATAAAATTATCTTTCTTACTCATATCACAGTCTAATGCAAATCTAGGACTTTTCTTCAAAATAGTGCATAGAGCATGTGTTCTTCTCAAAGAACTCCTAACCAGTCATAATCTATAAAAGAAGAGTATGTTTTATTTTCCCCTGTGAGCCTATTTCCACTTTTAAAAAAATGTCTGCAAATGTTAAATGAATAATATGTGAATATATCTTCCTTATCTGTTTCTTCCCTTTCTCCTATGTCTTTTCTCTCACAGTTCTTTAAGCTACCATCCTTCCTTTAAATTATACTTACTTTCTACAAGTTTGAATTCTCTTTTCATATTCAAGTTTTCCATAATAAATTATTTTTAAAGACCTCTTATTTAGCAGTACAGACAAATGTAAACAAAGTACATTTATTTAAACAACAGACAGGAGATAATTAGCTGCTGGGTACAGGTGGTAATGACAGACTTTTGGAAGAATATAGCAAATAGCAGTTTGTGGAAATTAGTTTTCTTTCAGCTAGGATGACTTGACAATCTTTGCCAGAACGTGGAAAATTTTTATGATGAAGAGCTAAGCAAAATACTAGCCAATTTTTGAATATTTGCATATTTGACAGTTCGTATTTTCAGATTTTTATTGATGAAATTAAATATACTAAATAATAAAATAATTTGGGGACTCTTCTATTTTCATTTGATTTTGTTCTCTCACAGCACCTGCAATGAGTAGGAAAGTGTTTGTTACAGAGAAAGGATGAAAGTAGGGTTCGACCAGGCTGGTGCTTTATTGCCACATGTCTGGTTGGTCCACCTGTCTCGAGAATACTGAGGAATAGAGAAGATTCTGAGCCATGCAGGAAAGTGGGTAATGTGGAAATTTTTGTATTCCTCAGTCAGACTGCCTCAGTGCTTTCATCATTATCCAGGGGCTGAATTTCTGTTTCTTCCCACAATATACATGTCTCAGTGTCCAGGTATAGTTTACTCCAAACACTACAAAGACAGATGAGAATGACTTTGAAGAGTCATACATTAGCCTCACCAGTCTATGCTTCATTAATAGAATTGCTTCATATGAGTCTCTGTGTATTTAAAACCAAACTTCAGTTTCAGATTTTGCTGAAGGAATGCAACGTCAAAAATCCTGTTTGTATTATACTCAAGGTCAAGAGCGTGATCTCAAGGGAAGGTATTAGGAACAACTAGGCCAGTAATAATGACCTCATGTGATTTTTTAAAAAAACTTAACAGAACCTTATAGATTAGCAAAGGTCTCTAGCTTTCATGGCATTTTCACATCCATTTTTTTATTACACAGAAAAGGAAACTGAGATTTGTAAATACCAAATACATTGCCCAAGGTAACTTAACTATTAAACTCTTGAACACTAGTCCTATAAATAATATGGCTCCTAGTCTCATATTTATCTGGTGCATTAAACAGTAGTTTGAAGAAGAGAAAGAGGAGGAATGAGAGGAAGGGAGAAAGCAATAAAAGGAAGAGATAAAAGGAAAATATTCAATCAATTTCCACTTTGTAGACATTAATTGCTTAGGACCTACAAAGTACCGAGATCTGTTTTGAACCAACTATGCTTTCTCACTTGTCATATCATTTTAGCTTCAAAAAAACCCTAGAAATTACATCACTTACATAAGAAAAACCAGAGGCTTATAGAGGTAAAATAACTTACCCGGGTTAGATGGCTAGTTATTGGTAGAGCTGAACTAAGATTCAGTTCTTTTGATTAAGTATACCACTATTAAATGCTTCCTTGTTAGAATAACATAGTAAAATATGTGTGCGTGGATATAGGCATATAGACCCTCGCAGACATCTATAGGTAGAAGAATGATAAGACAATGAATGTTTATTTGAAGAGTATATTAATGTCAGTGTAAATATTAGAAATTCTATCCTTAAGATAGAATTACTATCCACGATGATAGTAATGTCCTGCATCCGAATGCCAGGAGAATGCAGGGAAAGACAAAGAAAACAGGTTTAGATGGAAGAGTAGGAGATTAGTTCTGAGACAGATTATAATTTATGTACTAATTAGAAACCAGATGACATTAATATCAACAAGGACTTATATTTATTTTTAATATTATTTGTTGTAAAAATAACTTTCCCAATCTTTTGTAAGAGGCTGTGGTTCAAGACATCACTGTCATCTTTGAGTATTCCTTTTTCCATATCACCATTCTCCTATTGCTTCCTGAGTTTTTTCCATCCTACCTCCACAATGTCTCATATCTGTTCCCTCCTCTCCTCTCTGAATCCTCCCAGAATATTTTCTAGGTTGTGGGTACCATGATGTATAGATGTGTATATCTGGCTTTTATTATCCAGCTATTATCACTCATTATTTTCTAGGACTTTGGCTCTACCCATCATGATTTCCTCCCTTCTCTGATATTTTGTAGTCTAGGCTGCTTTGTAAACAGCCCCAATTGGTATTGCTGTCACTTTGTCACTGCTTTAGGCTGACAAAGTGACAGCAATACCACATACTATTCCCCAGGGTTGCTGTGGTCACTTGGCAAACTATCCAGGGATGAATTCTAGTTACTTTTGTTTGGGCCGCTACTTGAAGCAGTGCTGCTGTGCTCTGCTTAAAGCTGCTTCTTATTGCCCCTCTGTAGATGAGTGGGGAACTGGCTCTGTCTCTGCTGTGGTAGGCTTTTTCAGAGGTTCCCTACTGCGGTATTTCTTGGGCCTCAAAGTGTTATTACTTTGCTAAGCTTCACCCAGACCCAGTCTTATAACCAAGAGGGCCCTGTATGATACAGGCTTGGTGGAGTTCTTACAACAACTGGTTTTACTCTCAGTCCCCATTCCAAAATCTAACTCAACGTGCTAGACTTCTTCGTTTCTCATAATGAACTTGCTGCCTGGACCTCAGAGAAACTCCAGTGCCTTATCCTTTACTGTCTACATTTGGCATTTGGCATTTGTTATATTCCCTCTAGTCAAATAAACAAGCCCGAACCCCCAAGCTCCAATCATTGATGATGTAGTTGAAGTTCTTTTCTTAGCCTTCACTAAAAGAAATTTAAGTTAATGGTGGTGGTAAGATTGGGTTGGAATTAGATCATGTCTGCCTATCAACATCCCATATTCAATCTTCTTAGGCTCAGTGGGGGTAACTTGTGTGTTAGTCCATTTTGTGTTGCTATAAAGGAATACATGAGGCTGGGTAATTTATAACGAGAAAAGGTTTATTTGGCTCACAGTTCTGCAGGCGTGATGAAAAACATGGCACCAGAATTTGCTTCTGGTGAGGGCTTCAGGGAGCTTCCAATCAAGGTGGAATGGGGAGAGGGAGCAGGAATGTCATATGGAGAGGAACAAGAAGAGAGAGGGGAGAGGTGTCAGTAACGCTCTTTAAACAACCAGCTCTTGAAGGAGATAATAGAGCAAGAACCGTCTCATTTCCATGAGGAGGACACCAAGCCTTTGATGAGGGATCTTCCCCCATGACCCAAAAACCTCCTACTGGACCCCACTTCTAACACTGGGGATCAAATTTCAACATGAGGTTTGAAGGGACCAAACATCCAAACCATATCAACTTGTTATAATATATTAACTAGAAGAAAAATGTCACATAAAATGCTGCCACCCTGAATTGACTTTTAGCATTTGTTCTCTGTTGTATCTCAAATTTTATATTTAGAAAAATAAAATTTGTTTTCTAAATGTATTTTTCTGTGTGTGTGTGTGTGTGTGTGTGTGTGTGTATACAAGGCTCAATTTATTTCATAGATTGAGCCTTGACAGTGTTTCTCATTTATCTCTGCTGAAAGTCAAAAGGCCATGCTGGTCTTTCCTAATGAGGTCCCATTAAAAAGCTGGTACCAGAGGGAAGTCTAAGTACCTGGGAAGAATTGAGAAGCCCTTCTTGAACTTGCTCTAAACCTCATTCCCTTTTCAGTTGCTGGAATAATTACCTTTTTGTTCTACTCAAAGTGTTATCAACTAGATGGGTAGAAAACGGAAGACGGGCAAAAGCATAAAGTGACTCTGTGCCAGTATAACATTTATTTTAGTTTAAAAATCGCATAAGCTTGCTCTCCAAATATTAGTTCATATTTATTTTTAAAAAATAAAAATAAACAATTCAAATAATATTAAATCACTCCACCCTTAACTCCAAGGAAAATTTGTGATCCATGCAATTTGGCCTGTATTGATGTCAAAGGCTTCAGACATGATTTGGGGCACAGGAACTCTAGTTTGAAAGTTATTTTAGATAATCCAGAGGTCCAGACATGGACAAGGGAGGACTTCTCAATATTTCCAAATTTACCTATTTTGATACTTTTCCTCTAGGATTTTTTCCTTTATGCTTCATATGTTTGACCTCCCTATTTGATTTTCAATTGCCTTAAACCCTATAGAAACATATTCCCATCTCATATTGCATATTCTCCACTCTTGGCTTCAACTTTTGCCACTCCTTAGTCAGAACTCTTCTTTTCTAACAATTTGAGTTCCCCTTTGCTCCAGCTGCTAACTTTTGCTGACTCGTTAGTTTTCAGTTTAGATCCCTCCCTGCCACTCATGAAATGTATTGTGAGCTAAGATTGTTTTAATGAAACTCCTGTGGTTTTTGTGTCCCAGGATAAATGAAAAGAAATAATGGAAAGTCTAAGAATTTCTTAACTAGGACTACTCTAATGATAGTGTTTTTACCTGAGCAGGTTTTTACTGAGCATTAGGACTGTGGGAAGATATTTTAAACTGAGTACCTCTGACAAGTCAAATTTGACATCATAGCATTTGTTACTGTTCCTGGAGTTGAAGGCCTTTGCTTTTGTGGACATTTTTCTAACAAATATTTAGGTATTCCAATGTTTTGCACTGATTAGTTGTCCTTCTGGCTCTACTAGTGCAAGAGAGACACCTAATTCAACACTAAACCCATAAGGGGACTTTGATGTAAGTTTCCTAGCACATTTCACCAGAAATAACCAGATTGAACAGAATCTGTCGATTGACTAGCAGAAAGACTGGCTGCGGAAGAGCAGTGAATTGATACCCAAAGAGAATTGCTCTTGTTCAGTGTGCAGTGTTTATAAAAATATTATCGGCAGAGCACATTTTTAATCTAGTGAAAATTTGGCAGCACCACTGAAATCCGTTCTAGCAGAGCATTCAGAATGACTTTAAATAAACAGAGCAGCAGCCAGGAAATGCAAACTTCAGCAGATTTAGTGCAGTAAGTGATAGCTACCAAAATGCTCTTATCCCTGGTTGGAGTTAAATAATTTACTCTTCACTACCATTAAATGTTTTAAAATTATCTCTGTGAGTTTACGTGTGTGTGTTTATTCTAGTATAATTATTTCTTCTTGCCACTCTGGATGTTAAATTCTGAAAATGGATCATGGCTCTCCCTAGGTTATTAGGATACAATTTGCCTCCAGTTCACTGCCCTCTTCCAGAGTATCTTTAAGTAATTACCAGCCAGACACCACTCAATAAAAAAGTTAGAATGGAGCCATCAACTTGAAGTCTTCTACAATCATATGGAAAGATTTGCTTTATTTTTTAGGTCAAGCTTCATAACAAACTCTAATAGCATGGACTGTTCCACATATTTATCAGTAGCCTATTTTTCTATTTTTTTCATATACATTTGTTCTTAATGCTTTTAAAGAAAATTAGAAACATAGCATATCCTTTCATATTTATTCCACCTATAGAAGAATTTTTCTCTTTTTCCATCTATCCCTTTCTTGTGAATTATGAACGTTAGATATTTTCTCTTACACAGAAATAATGCAAAAATCTTACATTTCAAATCAAATTTCTGTTTCATTTACTCAACTTTCAGTCAACAGACTGATTACTGATTATGTGCCTGGAAATCTACAAGGCAATGAAGGTATAACTTTCACATGTGATTTGGGTATTTAATTTATTTGAATTCATTAACACTGTCTGGCTTATGGTTAGTGCCATACACATGTGTGATGCTATTATTTTATTATTTCATAACTGAGGCTTAATGAAATGAAATGATTTACCTAATGTGATGCATCCATTAGGAATATCTGATTAGTGTTTGATTCATAGTTTTTACTCATAATACATATTATTGTATTATTCTCCTAAATTATTATGAGATGAGTAGGGAAAGTATAATTATGCCCATTTTATAGATGAAGAAACTAGCTCTCAAGAGTTAAGGGACTAGCTAAAGTTCTTGAGCTTCTAAAGCAACAAGTTGGACAACAGCTTTGTATTTGAACATCAGCCTATATAATTGCTGAAATGGGACTGAGTTTAAGGCTTGACATGAGTATATTCGTTACATTCATTCTTTTAAAATTCACTGCTTAAAAGTGCAAAGCTAAAACTCTAATTAAGTATGATGGGTCATTGTTATCTCTCGGCAGTATTACCCACATTAACAGTGAAGGTTTGTTTTTTATATTCCCTTATCCCAGAAATGCTGATATGTGAATCAGAGCATACTGGTTAATCTCTTTTATATTGATGGAATGCAATGATACTTGCACTCATAGTGTAGTAATAGATTTATACCAAATGATAGGTTCAGTTTCAAGAAAGGATGTAAGTTATTTGTCTAATAATTAAATTCTATAACTGTAAAACTCATAATCTGCACATATTGTGTGAAGTGCTTAGAATACTGGATTTACTTAGTCCTACTGCATAAGAAATGTGTCTATAAGCATTAGAAGATGTAGACTTCTAAGCCTTAGAATCTTTAATGATGGAAAATTTAAAATATGGTTTTAATTATTATGGTTTAAACAACTGATTTCCCTCTTCTGAAAACTGAAACTCAGGCTTTTTTAATATTCTAGTCAAATTTATTTTCAGGTTTCATGTGCTGGCAGAATGCTGTTAAAATTTATTATGACCTATCAATATGATAAACATCCTGATTTTTATTATTTGTTATGTCCTCCCTAAAATTCCCATACTATTCCATTAAAAATAAAGCTCCATATTTTGGCATTAAATTAAGTTGTCATAATTCTTCTTTCAAGTGTGAAATCATACTGGGTTGCTTTATCTTTTTAATTAAGTGTTAATCAATAGACTTTTATTCTATTTGAAGTGTTATAGAAGTTTCTCTGAAGATACCAACACAACTGCTTATTTACATTCCCTGGGAACACTATATTTTAATGGTCAAATGTGGCCATGTTTTATTGAGGAATGGATTCATATTGATGTGAGCAACTCAATATGTTTTATTAGGTCATTTCTAAAGGAAGTGGTGATTCAATCTCTTGAAAAAGTTAAAAAATGTTCTCTCTTCAAAATGCCAAGCAACTGGTGAATGATGTTTTTTCCTCTGATAGCATATTTCTTTCACTGAGTGTGTTAAATTAATGTTTACCTGCCATCGTTTAGACATAACCTTGTGCTTTTTGAAAAAAATAGATTGTTGATGCAAGAATATGCTTTTGGGTTATAATTTAGCAACCATAATGTTGAGGAGTAAGATACTTACATGATGTCTGAGTTTTCAGCACTGATTATTACCTCTCCCAATTTTTTCTTCTGGAAACAACTGTCTGGTGGTACCAATAGAAATTTCTAGACAACTCATGATTCTGTACTTTCGATAAAGCTATACTGTCTCTACCATATCCTCCTTCTCCTCCTACATTGCTTTGTCACCTTTTCCTGGGGCAATTTTAAGATCTTCAAAGATCCTTGGCTCTCTTAGATATACCACATACATCATAGCACACATGCTAAAATGTTCTTTTTTCCTCCCAGATAATATAAAATTGATACATCACTACTATAGATGTAGAAGATACAGTTGACTAGAGGACATAATATTACAATTTGTAAGCCCTTATTTATTTTTAAAATTGACTTTCCAGTTTTCTTTTTATGTTTGTATCTAATACATTTTATGTTAAAACTTTAGATATTCCTATGGACACTTGGAAAGTTATAGAGCCCTTGCCTTGGATCAATAATAATAATCTCTTTTTCTTTGCTCTTCTGCCTCTACTTTACATTTTAGACTCATTTTCCTATCGCTTCCACAGTTTATTTTTTGCATGGTCATTTTCATGATCTCCTGCTCCTCCTTAAAACAAAAAACTTATTTGTTGACACTTCTCTCTACCTTCCCAAATCCCAAGTGACTGCTTGTCACTACTTTGGGGACAGACTCTTTTTTTTTGCTTTATATCCAGTTGTACCTTCTCTTCTTTCATCAGTTATGTTTAAATGATGTACTCTCAGGCATCAGTTTACAGGGCCTATGTGTGTTTATGTCCTGATCTCCTTCTTATGACACCAGTCAAATTGGACTAGGGCCCAGCCCTATGATTTTATTTATTTTTATTTAATGTAGTGACCTATTTAAAGATCTCATCTCTAAGTGCAGTCACATTCTGAGGTACGGGGGATTAAAACTTCAACATATCGATTTTAGGGAAACAGAGTTTGGCCCATAATGGAGGGCAATAACAGATAAAATAAACATCACAATGCACACAACATCCATAACATCCATGCTGGCAATTGTCATAGAGGTGAAATTTTAACTATTATGATGAACTCCCTTTGGTGAATGGAATGTCTGGATTTACCTATTATGTGGGACCAGGCAATGTTCTCTTTCCACCATCACGTGTATCTTGCAAGGGCTCTTGGGCCAGAGTTATATTTATAATTAATTTAACAGAAAAGAATATATATTAGCATTAAGTTGTTAGCCCATGCTTGAAAAAGTCTTTCCTTCCCTGCCTACTGATGCTATCCAGTTCCCAAAATCTTGAGCTACCATCTGCTTTTGTTACAGTGGCTGAGGTTTAGAGATACTCATGTATGGCCACATCATTCCCTCCCAGCTTTTCCCTAATGCTCCCCTGCTTGTTGCTCCAACTCTGAACCACTTACAATGAATAGTACCCTTATCTTCTGGCTACCCACGGTCAGTTTGGTAGAATCTGGTGTGCTCGTGATGGTCTCCTTAAGCTATTCTAACACAGGAAAGGTAAAAATTTCTTTCTTTTTTCACTCATTCAAACATAGTATGAAGCTGAATCTATAGTAGTGAATGAAATAGTTTTTCTCAACACATTTATTCTATTGGGTGGAAAACAAAACAATAAACAAGTACATGTAAGAGTCATGGGGGAGAGAAGTGCCTTTTGGTATTAAAATAATAGGATGAAAGACTTCCGTTGATAATTTGACAAATGCTGTTGATGGCATTTGAGGGAACAACATGTGGATTTCAAGAGAAGAGTATTCTAGACAGAGAAAATAATAAGTAAAAAAGACTTTAAAGGTCAGGAAAGAGAAGTTGCTTTGCTTGTTCAAGAATTTTAATAGTCACTTATTCATTCAATAAATGTTTAGATATTTTGTAAGCAACTACAATGTTCAAGACAATATTTAGGTTCTGATGATTCAAAAGTGAACAAAAATATACCTGGAGAAGAGACTCAATTGTGGCAAATGAACTTTAATAACGTAAATATATGTAAAGCTGCAATTGTGGTCTATTATGTGAAGAGGGATACGAAAATAATGAGAATCTCTCATAGGAAAATTAGAACTGTTGTCCAAACAAATCAGAATGGGCTTCATGGCAGAACTGACATTCGAATTTCTCTCTGTAGAATGAGTAGGAGTTTTCTGGGTGAAGACAGGAAAGAAATCAACTGATAAGGGAGTGTGATCAGATTTGAGTTGTGGAGAGCTTTATTTTTTTCAGAGAGTAGAAAAGACCATGCTGGGAGTCTCTCCCTGAACATTCTGGAGACCATCCTCTTTCTGTGTCATTCTCGATGACCACTTACCTCGTGGGACAAGCTGAGTTGATTTACCTTACATGTCATTTGTAAATATGTACTGGACTATTAAGATTGTGCTGGGTCTCCCATAATTACTGCAAAAGTTGTTTGAATGAGAGGCCAGGTGAAGCACAGTAGTCAGGGTGAGGAAGAGGTTTGTCAGGGAAAGTATGTACGGAGATCAGCCTGGAGAAAAGAGATTTGGTGTCAGGGAAAAGTGATCACTTTACTCACTATGGAAAAACGCGCAGACTTAGAGGAAAGAGACTAACAGTTTAACATAATAATCACACACCAAACCAATCAGTAGAGTCTAGTGTGCCTCCTTTTTTAAAAAATGTGATTATCTCTTTCTTATTTTGAGTTTCAAATACTTATGATCATCCTGGTCTCTACTTCTGCTACCTACACCCACTCCCAAATCTCCTAAATTGTTGCTGTTTTTCTATCTCAGACATCTTTTATGGTTCTTCTCCCTTCCTTTATAGAAACTTCTTATTTATACCTCAGTTATCATTCACTGTTATTACTGTCTTTTTATACTACTTGTGAGTCTCTGCTTTTTCAGTTATCTACTCTTTCCAACAGCCTCTATCATGCTTGGGTTTCTTCCTGATTGTTTTAGTGTGACTCTATACCTGGGTGCCTCTAATTTCCAATTTAATTAAAAGTACTTTCAGTATTATTTTTGTAGGATCTCATCTTGCAAGTTATCACAGGATTGTTTTTAACAAAAAAAGCTTCTAAAAAAGCAGACTACTTGGCTTTATTTTAACTAGCCATGTACATAAAAAACTTGGCACATGAAAAAACTAATAGTCTAGTTTTTTTTTCCTATTTCTATCTTTTTTTAAGTAGAACAAAAAATATAAATTGTAAATTTTTGAAGGCAAAAGATTTGGCTTGTTCAAAGCCCATAATATTCTGAAATCCATATTCAGCAGCTAGCTCCTCTCTAGGCACATAATAAAATGTTTAATAAATGAATGAATACATAATAAATGGGGAAAGGGCAGATGGAGAAAAAGGTCTACATTAAAGATGCCAATAAAGGCTTTTTCTAGAATGACATCACGGATATCATGATATTTTCTGTAGATTCCGTTCATATTATTTCTTGACAAAGAATTTTTTTTTCAAAGCTTGAAAACCACTGTGTGTGCACCAGTGAGTGTCACCTGGAGACTTGTAAAGCATGAGCTTCTGGACCCTATACCCACAATTGCTCATTCAGTAGGTCTGGGGTGGTTTATTTCTAAGAAGTTCCCGGGTGATGCTGTTGGAATAGGGACCTGACTTTGAGAAGCACTGCTTTAAATGTCATGTAACTCAAGAACAGGAAGGAAAAGAAAAGAAGAGAAACCTTATTAGTCTTTTAGATAAGAGTATATTTTTCTCTTGCAACTTGGCTCTCCATTGTAGTGCGACTGACTGCTACACTCATCTCATTCGTGTATTGAAGTTTGGAGGGTAGATTAAACTGAGAATACATAAACATAGATGATGAAAAGCTGTTCAACTTTAACTACTTTCTACATAGGTGAAATAATTGCCACTCCTGGGTCCTTTACAGACCTGTGAGAGAAGTGGTTATAATAATTTTACAGATTTAACTAAATAAAGAATAGTGTGTGTATAATAATTTTATGAGGTAGCATATCAAATCAATGAGGGCAAGATGCTTTATTTTATAAATGTATTGAGAGAAAATCAGGTAACAACTTATTCTATCTTATACTATAGATCAACATAAATTCTAAATATAATAATGATGCAGATATATATTTTAAAAAGATATATGAGACCATTTGAAGAAATAAATGTTCACCTTTTACATTTTTTTACTTACATAATTTATTTACATAGTATTTATATAATCTTGGATGTGGGCACTTTTCTTAACGTGAACTTATGAAAGCAACCATAAAGCAAGATTGACAGGTTCAAGTATGCAAAAAATAAACTAAAACACAAAAAGATACTCTGTCAAAAGCCACAATAAACATATTTGCTGGTGGAAAGGAAAATTATTGCAAACATTAGGAAGGATATTTTGACTATGTTACAAAGTCTTGGAGTTACGCTTATCTTTTAACACACTTCAAGTACGTTATTCTAAGGAAATATTTATGGGCATGTGTAAAAGTACAATGTAAGAGTACACATCACAGGACTGTTAATAATAGCAACCCTTTGGTAACAACAGCAGGGAACTGAATAAATAAGGACAGTGATGTAATAGAGTATCAAATAGCTATTAAAATAGTGTTATAGAAAAATAATTTACTACTATAAAAATATTATACACAATATAGTGTGTATTGAAAAATATTAGTACACAAAATTTGCAAAATTATATGTAAAAACAATTCGATTTTGTTTCTAAAATATCTGTTTTTGGGGCATATCAGATGGGAAAAGTATAGAACAAAATTTTAATAGTGTTTATCTGCATTGTTGGATTATATGTGGCTTATTTTCTCCTTTTGACTTACCTATGTTTCCTGAATATTTTACAATAGATATGAATTATTTCTAAAATTAAACCATGTGAAACATTTTGAATAATTGTATTATTTTTCTTATAAGTATTTACATAAAATCCCTCTCAGCCCCATCCGGATCCTCAGCTTTAAATTGTTTCATTATATACAGGGGAAAAGTTGAAAATTTATCTCTGGAGTCCTCAGGAATTTCTCTATGCAATTCACGGCAGATTTGATTGGGTGTTCAATATAAACTTTATTCCAAGGCCCTCCTCCCTCCCTGGCCTAGTTCTTACGTGAATACATAAAAATGTGACTCTCCAGAATTATTTTACATTTCAGCACAAAGAAATGGTTTCAGTGGAGATTTCTAAACAGAGCTGTTGTATATTTTGCTTAATAACCTCCTTTCCCTTAATTGAAAAAGGAAAGAGGAAAAAAAAAAAAGAATCGTATTGGTTTGGAAAATACTTTTAGAGATTGCTGTCTCCAACTGTGCTTGTTCTCGCTGTCTGTTATGGTCCATTAGATAAACATGGTGTTCAACAGTCAGGCAGTTGTTGATATATTTGGCAACACTGATAATGTGATCTATGTTTAGGAGGAAGTGGATGCGTCATTCCATGGGGGCATAGGTTTTCTGAAAGTGATTGTTCTTTTCTCAAGAAAAAGATAGATAGGTCACTGAACCTTAAATTCTCAGTAAGAGTTTGAACATTTTTAATTTGTCCTCTGAACTTTTTCTGTTGCTTTTATTGGAATTTTAGATTAATTGTTGGGCTTATTCTCAGAAGCAACTAATATTAACTTAGAAGAAATGCAAACCTGGTTGTTTCTGACTCTTGAGGATATAATTGGTGTAAAAAGGAAAATGGAGGGGCTTGTTGTCTAAGCATATTTTTAAAATATACATCTATCATAGTTTTTAGTGTTTTCATTTGTAACCTGCAAGTTTAAAAACAAACATACAAAAAACCCTCAAATCTTACAGTTTTTTTGTTTCTCTCTCCTATCTACCTACCTACCTACCTTCCTATATGTCTCTACATATACCTATACATATACACATATATGGACTATATTTAGAGAGACTGTATATGTATGTATATGTGTGTATTTTTTATATATAGTCTCTTTATATGTATAGTCTACTTACACAGTTCCTGAAGAACGGATTTGAACATACTTAATCAAATAAAATACTGAAACACTCTGGACATAAAAGGGCATAAAGTCTGAGATGTGGAATGTCTTATAGTGTCCAGCTGAGTTCTAAATATCCTCAGTGATAGGATTTCTAGCATTTCTCTTGGGATGTGATTCCATTATCTAATAGTTTTCATTGGGAGGAAATTTTCCCCCATAGGCTTAATGTTCCTCTTCTCAACTAATTCCATTAAACCTAATTACCCCTCCTAAAGCTGAGCAATTCCTCTGCTACTGGCATTTACCCTGCTTCAATAGTGGAATGCAACTGTCAGATATTCAGCTGTCACCAAGTAAGGATATTTTTAGCTCTTTTGATCTTTCTTTTTAAATGGTATGCATACATGTGTACGTATATGCGTATCACACACACCCCTACTCACCAAATTTGCTTTAATTAGTGTTTATATAATACCAAATCATATCACTATTTCCGATGTGCTATTATCTAATTTATATAATGATCATTTTCTTTGATAAATTCTTTATGTTCAAGGGTGGCCACTAACAATACACTGGCTTCCACTCACATTTTGCAAAAATGGGTTGTAGGTGACAAGCCACCGTGTAACAATCCCTAGCCTCTGTGAAAGGTGGCTTATGTCTACAGTTTAAGCTGGTGAAGATTCAAAGGAGGTAGAATCCACAATAAGTGCCTCCAGCCCCAGTCAGTTCCACAAAGAAAGGGAATTTTGTTCATGGGGGAAACAGATGTTTTGACTTACTCTCTAGAGAAGGGCACTTAAAATCACTTTAGGTAGTTGGAATCTATAGCTTACAATATCATGGCAGGAAGCTCAGTTATTATTTTTAAATTATTTACAAGTAAAATCCTCACCCCCCGTAGTTCTTATTTTTAGAGTGTCCAGTTCAGGGTTTTAATGCTGAGAAAGTGAAACTCTGCTCTCTCTTCCCTCTGTCTTCCTTGGACCTTCCTCTATCTCCCTCCATCACCCCCTTCCTCACCCACTGATCTACTTCCTCCCCAGTTTCTTTTCCTGCCTCAAGCCCCAGTGCCTCCTTTCCCCTGCCCCTCCTCTTCCCCATCTTTCTCTTTCTGATTTTTCCCAGTTCTCTCTTGATGAGGTGCATTTGCGACCCTCAGGCACCACATTACTGTTCAGTCCTTGGGTTTCCTCCATGCTGGGGGTTCTTTCCTGGGCCCTTTAGTGGCAAGCTCAAGGTCTGAAAGAAGGACTCTTTTCCTAACCCTCAGATCGGTTCTGTATCATAGCATGGTCTGAGTACTAGACGAATCTGGATTAAATGGAAAAGATTTCTTAGAAGTGTATTATGCACTGAATATTGCATTCCTCCCAAATTTGTAGGTAAAAGCCCTAATCCCCATTGTGATAGTGTTTTGAGGTAGAGCCTTTGGGAGGTAATCCTGTTTAGAAGAGGTCCCGAGGATGGGGCCCAAAGGATGGGACTAATGTCTTTCTAAGAAGATAAAGAGACACCAGAGCTTTCTCTCTCTCCCTGCTCAGGCACTGTGGAAAGACCATGTGAGCACACAGGAAGAGGGCAGCTATTAATTAATTAATTAATTAATATTAATACAAGCCAGGAAGACAGCCCTCACCAATAACTGAGTCTGCTAGCAGCTTGATCTTAGATGTCCCAGCCCCCAGAACTGTGAGAAAATAAATATCTGTAGTTTAAGCCACCCATTCTACTGTATTTTGTTGTAGCAGCCCAAATTGACTAAGAAAATAGTCTTAAGTGTCAAAGATTAAACTTCATATTTTTATGTTAATACTTAATAATCCCAAAAAGTTCTATTGCTTTCACATAAAAAATTGGAATTCAATACAATGACTGTAGACATATTTTGTTTATGATAGCCTCTTTAAAATATATTCAGAAACATCCCTCTAATTAGAAATAATTTAAAGATGTACAATGATATTTTATTTTGAGTGAGAATTAGTTGGGGTTTTTTTTTGTCTGTTTGTTTGTTTGTTTTGAGACAGGGTTTTGCTCTGTCATCCAAGCTAGAGTGCAGTGGCCTCATCATAGCTCACTACAACCTCAAACTCCTGGTCTCAAGCCATCCTCTTGTATCAGCATCCAGGTAGCTGGGACTACAGGTGTACGCCACCATGCCAGGCTGATTTTTCTACTTTTTGTAGAAACAGGGTTTCACTATTGTTCAGGATGGTCTTGAACTCCTGACCTCAAGAGGTCCTCCTGCTTCAGCCTCCCAAAGTGCAAGGATTACAAGTGTGAACCACCTCGCCCAGTCTTGTTGTTGTTTTTAATCATGATATATTCAATCTTTGTCCAGCCATCCTGGGCTGTTCTAAAAACTGGAATTGTTTTGTAACTTATTAGTTATAGATTTCTGGAATTTGAAATTGAGGCCATAGGCAGAAATGACTAAAATATATAATTTTTTCTTCTATCTTTATTTGCCCATCTAAATATTAGAAATATATTGTTACATTTAAGAGGGGAACTGTTATCAAGAACTAATTAAATTATTTCAACCAAAACTGCTTGATAAATATGTTGGCTATTAGTCATTACCAAATCCATTAAGAAAAAAATACTTTTATTTCCACTCTGTTGATTCAACAGATAATTTTCATATTTGCAATTCATATTGAGGGGCACTCTAGCAGAGTGATTAAGAGCAGGATCGCTATTATCATACACCTTGTTTGTGTCTGTGACTCTGTCTACATCTGCACCTGTCTGTGCCCCTTCTTCTTAGCCAAAATGTCCTTGGGAAAGTCATTTAGCCTTTTTGCGTCTGTTTCCTCATCATGAGATGGAAAAAAGCACAGTACCAAATTTGCAGGGTTATTTCCCCGAGTTAATATAACTAAGCACTTTGACTACCACCCAGTGCATAGTAAGTGCTATGACGATAATGATAGATCCAATCGGGAGTTCAGACGCTGGCTACATCCTAAATACCTCTAGTTCACAGAAGAAAGGCTCTGTAAGTGCCAAAGATTATGATTCCTAGTTTAAAATTCAAGGAATCTGTTTACAAGGTAAGTGGGGAAAAGAACAAAAACAAAACACAGTTTATACAAGGCCCATTAAATCACAATCTTATCTTTTCAATTTCAAGTCCAACCTCTTTCAGTTTCCATGCCGCAAATGTCAGCTGACATACATACAAGGTGACTCACCTTATTTCCATTAAACTAGATTGAGATTGAAAACAAGCAAACAGGTGGAATGTGACATGTGGGTCAGACCCTTCCCAGTCCAGTGGGGTAACTCGGCAGAGATCAGAATGATCTTCACAAACCAACAACCAATCGGCACGCATCTTTAGGCATGCTTCAAGTCTGCAAGGCCAAATGGTGGAGTATCCTGGCAGTGCCAAAAATTCCTCTTTGATGACACAGAAAAGAAAACTTCTTTCAAAGTCGTTATGCAACCCAAGAACACACAATGCATGCACTGTATGCATCCTGGGCTGTCTGTGACCACATTATTTCTATATTTTTCTCTTCTGTAAACTTCAACATTGAAAATCAATGTTATTTCAAGTAAATATACTACTACTTTATCTTTGCAAAGTCCATAGGGAATGCAAGTTATTATTTCCCTATTCATTTTTCTGGTTAGAGAAGGCATTTCTATTTTAATGGTCAATTATTTTATATTCTGAATTTGCCACAAATCTCCTTTTTATATTTAAACACTCTCTGCAGTGTTTTAAAAAAAATTCTTAAGATAAATAGAAAAGTAAAGGTTAGAAAATGTTCAAAACAATTGCTCACCTTATGAAATCTCATTAGGGTAGTAGTTTTGTTCATCCCATACAGTTGACATTTCTCCATTTCAGTAATCATTAATATTTTTAAAAGCTGCCAGCAGATACTTACAATATTCCTTTTAGATACTATTCCCATCAAAGACAGATTACAATTACCTCTTTCACTTAGTGTCATTTCTCTATTGTTTTGAAAGTATTACTAATTCCTCTAAGTTAATTTGTATTCTGTAAGAGTCTTCTTGTATCCAAGCAACTCTAACTGAAAAAATAATTTGTTTTTTGTGGGTGATATATTCAGAACACGACCCTGTATATGCTTATAATTTTTGGTAATAATTTTCATGAAATAAACTCCCCAGAGAAAGGTTTGAACTTTGGGAGCAAACAGCCCTATCCTTTGAAAGCTTCTCTTGTCTATGTCACCACAGTTATCTAAACAATTTAGATGTCCCCTTCTTGACTAAACTTTTAAAAAATGTTGATTCTTTTCCATTTTTAGAAATGATACAGGTCATCAGATAATTTGTAAAACAGAAAATATAAAAGAAAAAAAATTTAAAAATCCCCAAATAACCATGGTATAACCAAGGCAGTAACCTGCCAAATCAATGATACAAACTTGCAGGGCACTTCAGAATGAGGCAGATAACCAGAGAATGGGACACTTGACGAACTCCAGTGACACCTTATATTCATCTTTACTGAGAAAACAGGAATGATTTCACTTCCATTTTTCATTATAAAGCATATCCTTCAGAGTGACACAGAGATTTAAAAAAAAAATGCATGTTTCCTGTAAGGTATACAATAATTCTATGAAACCAACTATAACTAATAGTTCAAAGAACTGTGC
Organism: Cheirogaleus medius; assembly: GCA_008086735.1. NCBI lineage: Eukaryota > Metazoa > Chordata > Mammalia > Primates > Cheirogaleidae > Cheirogaleus > Cheirogaleus medius. The sequence goes on from VBSM01000361.1 coordinate 85,580,183, forward strand.
TTGGGGGTAAGGGGCGGAATGTGTGGCCGGAGACTTGAGCTGGCATGATTGAGAAGTATCCAAGCAGAGTTATGATGGGTGAATAGATTGCAAGCAGGTGGCTCTGAAAGTTTTCAGTTGTCACATTCAGGGTGAGGTGAGTTAGTCTTTCTCTGCTGAAGTCTTCTCATCAGCAAAAAGGTCATAATAGTATTAATATCTCTCTCATAATGTCATTATAAGGATTGTATATATTAATATTCATGAAATATATAAAATGATTTGAAAAGTGTGATGCATTTGTTATATGCAAATATTTTACTGTAATAGACTTTTTTAAGAGCAGTTTTAGGTTCACAGGAAAATTGAGCAGGAAGTTCAGAGAGTTCCCATACACCCTGTCCCCCACACATACACAGCCACCCCCACTATCAACATCCCCCACAGAGTGGTACATATGTTACAATCAAGGAACCATGTTGACACGTCATTGTTGCCCAGAGTCTCAGTTTGGGTGTTAGGAACTAGATTATGACACTTTTGTTACAAAGAAAGTTGGGGTATATTTAGGAACTGTTAGGAACTCGGCTGCACAGCAAGAGGTGAGCAGCAAGCAAGCGCGTGAATTTACAGCCACTCCCCCTCCCTGGCATCACTGCATAAGCTCCGCCTCCTTTTAGGTCAGTAGGGGCATTCGATTCTCATAGGAGCGAACCCTACTGCAAGCTGTGCATGCAAGGGGTCTAGGTTGCACACTCCTTTTGAGAATCTAATGCCTGATGATCGGAGGTGGATCTGAGGCGAGGATGCTAGCCCTGGGGAGCAGCTGCAAATACAGATTGTCATTAGCAGAGAAGTTTGATGTCACAATAAATAAAATGTGCTTGAATCATCCTGAAACAAACCCCTCCCCAACCCACCCCAGTCCATGGAAAAACTGTCTTCCATGAAATGGGTCGCTGGTGTCAAAAATGTTGGGGACCCTTGCTATAGATAATGTTCAAGGATTGCAGATTGGTAGATTTCCTTTCAGTCTCTGACCGCCCACTGGAAGTTATGATGAAGAGAGTCACTTAGTGTTAAACATGCATGTCCTAATAGGGAAAGAAAATGTGGTTTCTGCCAGAAGAAATCATTTGACTGGACCATCATGGTTCCTTGTAAGGACATGACAAAAGGGGAAAGAAGTAGAAGAAACTTAGACTTTGAAGAAGCAAGAGAAAAGTCTTTTTGCTAATGGTGTTATGGTATTTCGTATGATGTAGCTGATGATATTTTGCTGAATTCCTTGTGGTGAATTCTAAGAAAAATAGAAGGTATTATTAATATTTTGAAAAGAAGGGGAATTCTAGCATGGAGCTCACTGCCTAAAAAGAGACTAGGTTGAAAACATAAATTAGCATAAGATCAATTTAGGTGAAATCATAAGTCATTGATCTATTTTAATGTATAGAACTTAGGGATGGGTGATTTACACTGTAGTGTAGTTACCTGTACAAATATAACCAATGTCTTTATCTTTCATGTAAATATCTCTCCACAGGCTACAACATAAATCTACAAAATGTGCCTTGCCTCAGTCAGTTGGAACAAAGCCATATAGAAATAGCCCTGGTTAAGACAGTGTTCTAAAAAAGAAACCACTAACAAAAAGGGTGTGGGTTTTTTGGGGATATCAAAATCTTGACTATGATGGGTGAGAGAAACTGAGTATATATTCAAATAAAAAAAATCTAAAAGAAATCTTTAATTAGTGATTATAGAAAACCACAAAGGATTAAAGGGGAATAATTGAACCCACACTATGGAATAACTTCATCTAGTGAGTTAGGCTGCCCTACGCTTTATGAGTGCACTATCACATCAAATTAGCATGCTTTATTATAATTGTTCATTTAAAATGGCAGAGTCCTGTTTAGACTTGGACAAGTTCATTCCTGTATTCAGAAAATATTTATTGGGTACCTACCGCGTGACAGGCAGTCATAAGTCTGAAAGTGAGCAGTATAGACGAAGCACCGGCCCTCCTCTAGCTAAGAGAAAAGAAATACTGGTTGAAAGAATAAAAGAGAATTATGTACATGTTACACACTTGACAAGCATAAATTTATGTAACAGCTTTGGAATGTTCTGTGATACAGTTCTGATATACCTCAACCATTTTTCTGCACTAAGCATGTGGAGAAGACACAGCCTGATTATGAGAACTGTGTTCTGACATAAAGTTTCTTTTCTCATGTTGCCCAGTAAGTGCTAATGTGTGGTGCATGGAGTGTGTATATTTGTGTGTGTGTGTGTGTGTGAGAGAGAGAGAGAGAGAGAGAGAGAGAGAGAGAATTCACACTTTGTATAATTCTCCTTGAAATATTTCATAGCATGGGAAGAACTGGAATTGAACAGGGATAAGAGCTTTTTATTATTAATACTATTTGCATCATTTTCTTGATCTTTACACATGCAGTTGTTCAAGGCTTAATATAGGCTGAGTCCTTTTAAAGCAATGTTGGTAAGGAGGCTTTGCTTCCGTATAATATGGTACTCATTTGCTTTGCCCATTATCCCAGGAAACGCTAGCATCTCTCTCGCGAGCATTCTGTGTCCTGGGTTTCCTACTGAGCAGCAGTGTAAGGAGAGTAGGGCAATGTAAACTTCTTTGAGAATCACTTCCTGACTGATTGGGGTCTGAGAAGAAACATGATCTGAAGCTTTGCACAGCACCAGGACTGTGCCTGTGAAACATTATTAAATCCACTATTACCCTCCTCCCCCCTCTCCCTGGGATTCCAAAGTGGTGTTCCCATTTAACTCTTTCATGCCCAACTGTGTGTAGTAGAGTGCACTACCAGTATCTGCAATGAAATCATACACTTTCTGGATAATTGCTCTGATCACTTATGTTCTTTCTTATTAAAAACTTATATGGAGCTCTTAAAGAGGAAAGGGGTGGGGGAAGAGAACTGCATGTTAGAGGCATTTTGTAGTTGTTTTCCTTTTTTTCTCTTTTATTAATCAACACATTTAATATTTCCTATTAATTCACATTTTAGAGAAAACAAAATCAAGGCTCAGAGAGGTCAACTTTACATATGCGGCATGGCTGAGAAGTGTCAGGCGCTAGAACCAAAGCATTTCTGACCCAGAGCCAGTGGATCTTTCTACTACATGCAGTAAGTTCCACCAAGTGGAGAATTAAGGTCTTAATAATACTAGCCAAGAAGCACTGCATTAATTATAATGAACAGTTCGTGCAGGGTAGTTTTTAGGTCTGAATTATGTGCATCGTTGCTGTACATTTTTTTTTTTTTACTTTGTGTTGAGATATTGGGGTTTATTAACCACTACATCCAAAGCTGAAACTCAGATAGTAAAAAAAGAAGATGATGTTTAAATTCATGAATGTGTAAATATTTGTTTTAGAATACACTGAGATAGTCATTTTGCTGTTTTTCACCTAACCTTTCTTCCACAACTTAATTACACATTTTTTTTTTTTATTGAGGCAACAAATTCCTTCCTCCTTAGATCGGAGCCCCACAACAACCCAGGGCCCAGAACATAAACAAAGACACATTTGGAAGCTCCTGCGGAGAGACCTATATCCAAGATCAGCAGATCCTGCAATTTGCTATTTCCTCCTCCCCCCTCTCCCCAGATGCTAGCTTATGTAAGTCTCCCTGAGGCAATGCATGTATGGTTTTAGGGAGGGGATTGAAAACTACGGCTGGTGCTGTTAGTATTAGTCGGCTGGAAATGAGGAAATGGATAATGTTTAGAAAGCTCATTGACAGAATTCCAAATATTAATAAATGGGTGCAATTGACACAGTTTGACATTAACACTTTGGAATTTATGACATGTGAAAGGGGAAGAAATGAATCTTCCAGAGCATCTTTTAACTTTTTAATATAATTGGCTTGCCTGAAGCCATGAAACCATCCATAAGTTTCCTGCATTTGCCCTGATTTGTTCTTTAATGTCCACAAAACCTGAGACCTCATATAAAACTTTAGAAAGCAGTTTGGTATTGTAGCTTTTCTTTTAATATCTGAAACTTGCTATAGCATGTGCTGCTATTTCCAGTTTAGTATCATTAAAGCAAATGCCACATAAAACCAGCTTCCTATTTTCACGTTGTAGAATTCTATATTAAGTACCATGAACAAAGAAACACATCAGATGAGGACTTTTTCTTTTAAAATGAAAAACTCCTTTAACCAGGATGTTCAGAACCTTCCCAAAATGGACTTGTTTTCAGCTTGTTCATCTTTTCCACCTCCCTACTGCTTTTTAAAAGTTTCATGTCCATTTTTGGTGACAATTTATTATTTGAAGTCATCTTCCAAGGGCAGGAAATGTCTTTGTAGAAGAGTCTGAAATAAACTTCATGTGCAAAACAAACGTATCACAGACCAGTTCCTAAGCAGACTGTGTTCTAAAAGTTTGCCTGAAAAAAATGCCATTTGGGGCCTGGAACACATTTTTTGTGGAAACATTATGAATGGCTGTTAAGTTCTAAGGTCAGTGCTTTGAGGCCACGTGACCTGTGAGGTAGCTAGACTGTAGACCTGCATTATTCATACTATTTTGTGATAATTTAGGATACTGTTGTGGTAACATCACATATTATGGCATTGAATATAGGGCAACTGCATAGCATCAGGAGCATGATAGTGTAAACTAGGCTCCAGCCACACTGAACTTCTCATTATTTCTCATACAAGGAGTATGGACTGTGGTATGGATATATAAACTAGGATAGCATATCAAATAATAGCATTTTTTTTTAGTGATGATTATGGTCTGTGCAAGTTGCAAGTTGTGTAGTTTTGAAGTAACTCTCCTCCACTTTTCTTTTTTTAATTATCATATTTTTAATTACTTATAATTATTATTTTTTAGTAACAGTGTCTTGCTCTGTCACCCAGGCTAGAGTATAGTGGCATGATCATAGCTCACTGTAACCTAGAACCCCTGGGCTCAAGTCATCCTCCCACATCGGCCTCCCGAGTAGCTAGGACTATAAGCACGCATCACTACTTCCAGCTAATTTTTAAATTTTTTGTAGAGAGGGTATCGCTATGTTGCCCTGGCTGGTCTTGAACTTCTGGCCTCAAGTGATTCTCCAGCCTCGACTTCCCAAAGTGCTGGGAATACAGGCATAAGTCACCGTGCCCGGCCCCTACTTTTCCTATACACAGGTTTCTGTTGGATCTCTATTGTGATTTATCAGCCAAGTGACCCTGGGGTGACAACTATCTTGATAGGGAAATATTGATAGTGCACGGCTAGCATGGTCCTTCCCTACCTTTACTTGAAATGATCATGCTTTGCTGGGGCTCCCTGCAGCCTCTTTTTCTCCCCTCTCTCCTACCACTCAGTTGTAGGGTCTAGGATTGTAAAACATACTGGGCAACTCATCTTGGTTTCAGCAGACTGCGTAGGTGGTTGTGATACATACTGACAGGGCACTCACTGGACTAGAACTTGCACATGGAAAGGGTACCCTGGCTCCTACTGCTTCACCAACAATCAGCTAATTTGCTGTTGGCCTCTACCTCGTCTACATTGTCTACTGCCACAAATCCTTTAGCTGCTGTGGGTGAACATGCAGAGAGAGTGACCTTTCTTGTCTTAGACATCCTCGTAGAGACATAAGCTGGGTTCAGAGTCCATACCTTGGCCCTACTTTATCACACACAGTTTCCTCTAGTGAAAGACCATCCTTTCCTATGTTTGACATCTTCATTCACCATATATACTCAAGATACGGATTAGAAGCTAAAACACAGTTAATGAAAAGGATAATAAACTATTTGTTGAGTAGCTAAAAATGTTGGCAAATATTTGATTAAATTTTAGTCATATTAAATCAGTAAATCTCAGTTTCTGAATAGGGGAAGGTTGATTTACACAGATGAGAAAAAGCAGGATGATGAGCCCTGCCCTGGGATACTCAGAGTAGTGGCTGATCCTGTCTCAGAAGGTGACATTGTAAGCATGTCCCTGTATGAGTCTGCCCGTATGGAGAGAAGGGCAAGGGAGAAAGGTATCCTACTGGTTTCTCAGTTGCTGTAGACAAGCTCTTCAGAGGGCTTCTTTGAAGATCCAAAGCTTCTCTCCCTTGGCCATGTCTCCATTAGTCCTAAAGCCCTTGAAATCCGGCATGTTATCAAAGAAAATTCATGGTCATTTTATCAATCATAGAGGCAATTTAGGTAAAGAGGAGTAGATTAAGCATTTGTAGTATGTGCTTTTAAAACTACTGCGGTGAAATCATTTTAGTGGATCATAATTAGTGTTAAAAATGGAATAGAAATAGAACAGAATAAAATATATAAAAGTGAGTCAAATTTGTTCAAGATTAGATTTATTTAATGAATTTTTCTTTCAGTGAGATAGATGTGTATTTTGGATTGTGATGTGTGACAGTTCATTTTATGTGTCAAGTTGACCAGGAGATGAGATTACCAGATAGATACCTGGTTACACGTTATTTCTGGATGTGTCTGTGAGAGTGTTTCTGGAAGCGATTAGTATTTGAATTAGAGAGTTGAGTAAAGCAGTTGGCCTTCCCCAGAGTGAGTGGGCATCATCTAGGCCTGCCTAGGACAAAAAGGTAGAGGAAGTTTGAGGTAACTCTCTGCCTGACTGTTTGAGCCAAATATCTATTTTCTGCACTTTGTGCGCCGGTTCTCAGGCCTTTAGGCCTGGCTGGGGAGCTACACCACTGGCTCTCTAACTCACAGGCCTTCAACTCCACCACTGGATTTCTTAGATCTCCAGCTTGTAGAGAGCAAATAATGGAACTTCTCAGTTTCCATAATCACGTGAGCCAATGTCTCAGGATGATAATAATATAGTAGTGCACCCTCATCTGTGGGGGATATGTCCCTAGGCCCCTGCATTAAGATGCCTGAAACTACGCATAGTACTGAACCCCATTGACACTGTTTTGTCCTGTACTTACATACCTATGATAAATTTAATTTATAAATTAGGCACAATTAGAGATTAATAATAATAACTAATAATAAAATAGAATTGTAACAATATACTGTACTAAAAGTTTCATGGATATGGCCTCCCTCTCTCTTTTTCACAGTATCTCATTGTACTGTCCTCACTCTTGCTCTTTTGATAATGTGAGGTGATAAAATACCTACATGATCAGATGAAGTGAGGCGAATGATGTAGGTGTTGTGATGTAGCATTAGCCTACTATTGAAAACGAATTTGAAACTTATGAATTGTTTATTCTTGGGATTTTCCATTTAATATTTTCAGATGGCAGTTGACCATGGGTAACCGAAACCATGGAAAGTGAAACCATAGATAAGAGTGGACTATTGTAACAATAGTAATGGTAATAATAATAATTCTGAAGAGTTTTGAGGGGCATGCTAGCAAAAGCAGATATTGCTGTGAAGGGACTTTTAAAGGCAATTCTGGTGGAGGCTCAGAAAGAAAAAAGGAAAGATGGAGAGAAAGCTCTATATCCTCAGAGAACATGTAAATAATCAAGTCCAGAATGTTAGTAGAAATCTGGATGTTAAGGAATATTTTGAGGAGGCCTCAGACATAAATGTGGAACATGTTATTGGACGGACAATGGACAAAAGGCCATCAATGGCAGTACTATCAACTAATTAAATCATTATAAAAATAATATCCAATTAGAAAATATTTAAATAAATATGCCAGTATAATTAGATACCTTCTTATTAAACTTCAATTGTTCTTTAGCCTAATCTTAAATTTTTTTGTTTTTTTTCACAAATCTACGTAGAAACTTTCACTCTGGATCTTTGCATTTCTCCTCTGGGCCTGTCTGCCATTTTCATATTTAGCTTTCTGCTTCCATCTTCCTTTTCTCAAAAATCTCCATGTTTTCCTTTTCTTCATGGCCTTTTGCTACAATCAGAAGAGAGAAATGAGAGAAATTTGAATCTCTTGTGATGGTCTTTTTCTAATCAAGAGTAATTTTCTTCCATATAACTATTTCTTTCCTCTCAGCCCCCTTTGAAGCCTGAAGCAAATATAAAAGCTAATTTGAAATTAGCATACAATCGGGTTTCTTATTAGCCTCCATAGGCATTTTTGCAGATGTATGGTTTGGCCTGGGTCAGAGACCCCTGATAGAAATTTGCTTCTTTTTTAAAGGGCCCAAGCCCATATTTCTTTAGAACATATTAAAATATTGCTCAAAGCACAATGCACTGTTTAAGTAGAGATATGAATTGATACCTTCATAGTTAATGCACTTAAAAACATTCTTTTTTTTTTTTACCCTACCTGCCTTTCAAAGGAAGTAGTAAATATTTAATAACTCCAAACACATGCCTTTCAAAATTAATGGTAAAATACTTCACTGTAATTATGTCCTGATCAAGTACAACCTTCTGTGGGGAAGACATGTCAAAATAGAACTGGTATACAGGAAATGTCAGTGAATGAGACTAAGCTTTTTCCCTAGAAGATTCTTCTTGAATTATATATATACATATTTTTAACAGTGACATTTAATTTTAGCCAACTCAGTCACTAGTTCCTATATCAGGAAATTTTACACTGGGGTCCTTTTACCATCTAAAATTTTATGTTCAATGCATGAGTATTTATCTGAGGAAAGTGGCTACAGTTTTTTTTTCATGACTTCTTCTTTAAATGAAATATAACAAATAATAAAATGTCTAGATCTTAGGTGATTTCTAAGGGTTGTGTCAATTATATACATTTGTATAGCTACCATTTGAAACAATACATGAAAGATTTGCATCACCTAGAGTTCTCCTGGGGCCTTTCCCAATCAATTTCCCATCCTCCACCCAGTGCAAGTGCCTACCGATCTTTATCACTATAAATTATTTTTGCCTATTCTTGAACTTCACCTTAATGGAAAATCATAGGTTATATATTCATTCATGTCTAGTTTTTAATATTTTAAAAAGTCATCATATTATTGCATCTATCACTAGTTAATTCCTCTTTAATGTTGATCAGTATTATACTCCCATGTGCAGATACCGCAATTTGACTGTCTTTTTTTTCTCTTCATGAAACTTTGGCTTGTTTTTTGCTGTTATGAACATTCCTGTGCATTTCTTTTTGTGGACATACCTTTTTGTTTTGGGAGCGTATGTACCTAAGAGTAGAATTACTGGGTCATCAGTAATTTAACTTTATTACAAACATATCTGTAGCTTTTAATAAACTCTGAAAGGAATACTTATATCCTCAAATTTAAAGAAGCATTGCTTTTAAGGCATCTGTACAGATGTTTCTGTTTATTTTTAGAATAACATTTTCTCACTTCCCATTAAGCCTCAATTATAGCTTCTTTAAAACGAGTGCTGGACTCTGCCTTATTAGTCCATAATGCATTAGGCTATCAGTACAAGTTGAAATTATTTTTAAATGGTTTTTATAGATTATTAGATAATAGATTAATCACAGTAGGCAAATGCCACTAGAATATAGATTTCATGAGGACAGAGATGCCATTCTGTTCACTGTTGTAACACAAGCACCTAAGACACTACCTGCACAGAGCAGATGTTCAATACACACATGCTGAATAAATGGAAGGATGAATTATTAGCAGTATGTCAGGAAGCATTCTAATTACTTTATATATTGCATTTAACTTAATTCTTACAGCCAATGTTTGAGTTAATTCTGCTTATTACTCCCTTTTTAAACAAAGAAATTAGGCACAGAGAGGTTAGGCAGTATACCTAATATGACATAGCAAACAAGCCAGGATTTGAATACAAGTAGTGCCATGCTAAAACCAAAACTGTTAGCTAGGACACTCAGAAATACTACATTGCTTGTGTGTCTTCCTGTTTTTAAGTTTTGTTTCAAGAAGCCAAAATACTCTTTTTCAATTTTCTAATTGCATCTATTTTGAAGGAAAAAAAAATCTAAGAAGAAAACTCCGTGAACTGGCTTAGGATGGTGATTCTTTCATTTTCTTTCTCACAATGAAATGGATTTTCCTTCAAATTGCATTCTGATATGTTCCCGTAATGAGAGTCGGGGGTCCCCTGTCACTTGTATTATAGATAAAAGAGATGAAAGTCTATACACACAATCTTTGAATACTTTTGTTTTACTTTGTTTTGTTTCATTTTCTTTCACATCATATTAGGCTGAAAGTTTTGGTGTTTCTTACATGTCTTAGAAAGAACGTTAAATCCAAATGCACCATTGCTGTTATAAAGACTGCATCATATGACCCCTCCATAGTGGTGTATGGCTTTTAGTATGTTGTGATAGGATGGTATCATTTACACAATTAGCCTTTCCTCATTTGTAAGATTTTAGTAATGTGAGCTTCTGTCTTTCCACTGTAGTCCTCTTCAACTAGCAGAGAGGTTGACTGTAGGCTAGTGCATTCTACTAAAACTGGCTTTGTTGCCAGAGGTTGCATTTGCCTACCATTTAAAACAAATTCTCCCTTGCTATCTCTGCAAATCTTACTCTGAGCTGAATTATGCCTCTGTTTATTTTGATAGGAAAACGTAAACAAAATAAAAATTCTGGTTAATATTGATCTCAGTGTAGCTAAACCAGGGCCAGATTGGTCTCAAAATGGCACTCATTAATGAAATTGCTCCTCCGATCGTTGTATAGAGAGGAGACTCCCTTTCTAAGACATGAGGATCTCAAACCTCTCCACTGTATCATGTAAAACTCAACTGTCGTCTGTGAGTATGTTGGTGGTGGTTCTCTCCTCCTGTAATGAGCCAGAAACAAACAAGTTTTTGAAGCTGGAAACTGGTGACTAGAAATTGATTTATGAATCTAAATGTGACAATTATACATGCTTTTGCCACCAATATAGAAAATTCTTTATCTAAATTTTATGTTGTTTTACATCTTTTTGGCTGCATTCCTTAGCCATATATAAAATGATCTGTAGCAGGAAAAAGTTATCAGTCTTTATCTTTTTAACTCAGCCAGTACAGATAGTAGATGTGAGATTCTGTGAAATTATGTCCAATTTTTTTCCCAAGGGTGGGGACGCAAAACAGCTCACAAATAATTATTATGTTTTCCTACATGGCAATTAAAGCACATTGTTCTTAAGCAACAGTCTCAAAGAAAAGTGCTATGAATCAAACAAATAATTTATTGTATTTTTTGTTATTTAGCCACTCCCTCTTTCCTACAGAATAGTCCAGAAAATAAAACCAGAGCTGTTCATTTTACTCAATACTCGCAAAACCCAAAACAAGACAACAATTCCTTGCCTACAATCCCCTGTGATTCTAACCAGCTCTGTGAATGCATAGCCCTGCTTTGGCATTTCACGTTTCTGCTGCTTCATCTTCAAGGCCAAGGTCTTTTGCTACAGCCTCTTCCCACATTCACAGCACACACTTCTCTGAACAACCATGTTTTCAGTCCTCGTTTCAACAGAAGACTCTAATCTTGTGATTTTCAGATGCCATACCAAATATAGATTTTGCTGACACTTTCCTGATTTTCTAGGATTTAAAGCCATTTCAAATGAAGTTTTGAAGCAAATGATGACAATGTGTTTTTATGCTTGTATAACCCATCTTAGAGTTATTTCAGACTCAGGATGGAATCCTGGCCTTGTATCTAATAGAGAAGAAAACGGTACGTTTTTCTCATAATCAGAGCAGTACCGTTTTCGGATATTCAGCACTGTTCTACCAAATAGGTAAACTGAAGCACAAGAAGTTAATGTAGCTGTTTTAAATTAAAGGCATAGATGCTAGTTTTTCTTGAATTTTTGAATGTGTTGTGTAGTACATTGAATTTCTGTGCAGGGAAGTAGAGGAACTTGAAGAGAAACTGCTGTCAGGTTTAGCCTGGGGATAGAGATGTGACCAAGTACACTTTTCTCAAGTGACTGTTCCCTTGGTGGTGGGGAGGGGGGTGTTATGTCTAAGAACTGCTGAGAGCGAGAGGCAGAGGTCTGAGCTGGGAGAGTTAAGACCATGGTTGACTTTATACATGCAAAACAAAGAGAATAATTCATCAGGCATTTCTCCTCTGCACAAACTTTAAAGTACCTAACAACAACCAACCAACCTTTACATACTGGGTAATTTAGCTTTGTATGTGTAGATATAGGCTTTATGTCTTTATTTAAATTTGTGGAATATGAGGTGATACTTTCAATAGAGTTGTTTGAAGTGCAAGCAAAAGCCAGCAAAGGTTCAATCCAAGTATTTATTCAGCAATTTAAAGGCAACCAGTGTTCTTAAATAATTGTCTTTTTTATCCTTCCCATAAGAGCAGTAGATCTAAATTATTATTCTCAATTTATACCTGAGAATCCTGGGGTCCGCTTGCCCAGAATACAGCCAATAGAGGTGACATCAATGTCCCTAGTTACATCCATGATTCTCTTGGGGAAGTCATAAACTTTTCCATCATATCTCCCATTTTCCTCTGTCCTGCTTGCTGTGTTTCTTTCATTTCAGGAATATTTTCTTCCAACTCTCTTAAAATTAATTTAAGATTTTAGATCTAGTTCTAAAGGGGTCTGTGTCCATACAGGCGTATGTGCTGGTGGTGGTTGGAGGTATGAGACGAAGGGTCTTTGTGTTCTGTGTCTATAACATGGGCATTTTGGAGAATGGATACAGCATGCTATGCTACTTTAGCTTTTTGTGTAGAGATGACGAACTGGAGCATACACAGCTATCGTGGCAACTTACTCTCATTCCCTTATAGCTTTGAAAAATAATCATCAAGCAATCACTTATTACATATTGGGTGTTTTCTAACATACTGAGTGAATGAGTGTAAATTTCCTGAAGTCAACTAGTGTTCAATCTAATTGTAGTCAAAATATATGATTATACAGCTGCCATCCCCAACCCCTGGGACATGGACCAGTACTGGTCTGTGGCCTGTTAGGGATTGAGCCTCAGAGCTTCGCCGCCGCATCCTGCACTCCTCACTCCCACCGTCTGTGGAAAAATTGTCTTCCATGAAACTATGAAACTTAGGAAACTGGTGGGAGGGAGGGTCGCAGAGCAGGAGGTGAGCAGCAGGTAAATGAGGGAAGCTTCATTTGTATTTATAGCCGCTCCCCATTGCTTTCATTATCTGAGCTCAGCCCCGCCACATCTGTGGAAAAATTGTCTTCCATGAAACCAGTCCCTGATGCCAAAAAGGTTGGGGACCACTGTTATATAGCATAATACATAGTATATGATTCTGTATTGTTGCAGATACGGGTGGCCCTACAATTAGATTGCACACTAGCTGACGTCAAGTAATTTACATTTATTTATTTATTTTTTTTTTTTGAGACAGAGTCTTACTCTGTTGCCCAGGCTAGAGTGAGTGCCGTGGCGTCAGCCTAGCTCACAGCAACCTCAAACTCCTGGGCTCAAGCAATCCTTCTGCCTCAGCCTCCCGAGTAGCTGGGACTACAGGCATGCGCCACCATGCCCGGCTAATTTTTTCTATATATTTTTAGTTGGCCAATTAATTTCTTTCTATTTTTAGTAGAGACGGGGTCTCACTCTTGATCAGGCTGGTTTTGAACTCCTGACCTTGAGCGATCCGCCCGCCTCGGCCTCCCAGAGTGCTAGGATTACAGGCGTGAGCCACCGCGCCCGGCCAATAATTTACATTTAAATAAGGCCCTGTCTTTTTGTGGCATGTGCCAAGAGGGAGCTGGGCTCTGCTGCAAGACCTGTCCAGCTGGGCTAGCCAGGCACTGGGGACTAACCCTGTAACGGGGGCAAATTGAGTGGGGAGCTTGTGGGTGAGGCTCAAGTTTGGCACCTGGGATTTTCCAGTTGGGCAAAATGAAGCACAGAGGGGTAATGAGGGCTTAACCATGTCTTGAATCTGTCAGATTTGTCACCTTTCGGGGATTCATTTGATGAGCATGAAGTGACACAAGTTCCAATTCTGAAGTAATGCTCAGAGGACAGGCCCTGGAGTCTGGGCAGTTCACCTTGTTTTGCGCCCTCTTCTGAATCCCTCACTTACCAGCTGTGTGACCTGGTCAAAGTTACTCATCCTTTGGAACTTCACTTCTAATTTCAGTGAGCGTCACAGGATGGCTGTGACAATTAAAGCCTGTAGGTAAGGCATGTAAAGCGCTTGGAACAGTGCCCCCAAGAAGGCGAGCACATAGCAGAGCCTATCTTTGATGATTAGTGTTGTTGTTATATTTAATTTGGGGAGGCATAACTGGCAAAAGTAACCAAAAAGGAGAAGTATATGCCTGAAGGGGATAGGTTCTGAGCAGATTTTGAATGCTGGGATTATCTGAAGGATGAGACAGATATCCAGTTTTCTTCACTGAGCCAACATTAGGGGACAAAGGGAACAGCACTGGAACTACATTGACATTCAGGGTGAATCTTGGAGATGCCATTGAACAGACCGAGGGAGCAGTGTAGAAACCCAAGAGGTTGTGCTGGTCTAGGCGCCTGAGGCCGAAGGGGACTTGTGCTGGGCCAAGTTACAGGAGAACAGCCCAGTTTGACCCTGTGTGATACCTGCAGGCTTTGTCCCAAACTCCAGATTTGCCTAAGAATTGGGACAGGATACAGTTGGGAGACCTAGCTCTCGGGATCTGAAGGGAAATAAGGCTGCGCTGGGGAGAAAGTGTCAAAAATAAAGTGCCCAATTCTTTTCTACAAACACTAATCACTGTAAGGACTCACCAGAGGAAGAATAAATCAGTAAAGGCTGGAGTAGTTAACTGTGACTATGGTGGGACCAGAGCTGAGTCTTAGATGATGCATAAGATTTGTGTGATGACTAAGCTGCCGAAAAAGGGAAGGAAAAACTGGTCAGAAGCTCTGAGACTAGGATGAGGCAGATGTGTATTTATGAGTCAGTGAGGCTTTTGGTCTGATTAATGTAGAGTTGGAATATCAGGGTGCATAGATAGGAAGGACCCAATCAGGGAGGTTTTATGGATCAGGTGTAGATTTTTTCCCTCTTCTTCTGAGCATAGCTTGTGCCTTTCTTGTTGCTGATCCCATTCATCTGTAGTTTGGAAGCTTTTATACATATTTTATCCTTATGATTCTTATTTCTGCTGTGTTTCTCATATTTGTATTCCTGGTGCTCTTTGTACAAGTGTCTTAATTCATCAAAGGGTAATTTTTAAGTAGGAGGTATACACCCTCTGTAGAAAGCGGGCAAGAAAAACTTTGGAAGCACATCAATCTGGTTTATGCTATAGATTCACCACTTACCAGCTCTGTGATTTGGGCCAAGACACATAATTGTTTTTTGTTTTGTTTTTTTCCCCAGAATTTCAGTTTCCTCATCTATGAAAAGAATGAAAGTAAGACATCATGCACTGGATTTTGGGGATGATGACAGGTGTAATATGTCAGGAAAGTGCCTGGCTTGTATAGAAAAGTCATAAATTTAGCTCTCATCTGCCTTCCTTTGCAGTATTCCTTTGAATTGAACTGTTAAACCTTTCAAAGAATATCTCATAGAATAATGGAATCACATAAAGAAAAAAATAATAAAAAGTTAAGTACATTAATAAAACTTCAAGTAAATATGGAGAATAGTTTGATTGATGATCATTCTACAAATCATGGTTAATGATGCTTTGTCCCAAAAGCTATATGTTATTAGCCTTTAGACGAAACCTCAGTTCATAACCTGTACATTCATTAAACTTGAAATAGGCAAATGAATTGCACTCAAAAGTCAATAGACTGGATAAAATCACTTCTAAAGGAACATTTTCTATTTGTTATTGGCCCATTTAGACCTCAAGGATAAAGGATACTACTTATAAACTCATTTATACAATGCTGAAAATGATAGATAATATAATGGATGAGAGAATCAAGATGAAAAATTATTTCAATAGGCTCAAATAATAGACCCAAACTAACAAGATATAATTTAACAGGAATCAAAGTTGAGTCCTACATTTAGGTTTGTGCTATTAAATCTATATTATAGAAGAGAAAAGATATGTGTAAAATATAATTCATATGAAACCTCTGAATCATATCCTGGTGTTTTAGTTGACCAAAACTAAATGAGCTTACACTATCATGTGACTGTGAAAAGTAATTAGAGCATGAGATAGTGGTCTAAAAAAGAAATTGGAGATGGTGAGAGATCATAAAAGGGGTTTGCACTACTTTTTTCTACTAGTGTTTGTCTAATATCATCCAGTTGGGTAACTATATCAATCAAGTATGTTCCTTTTATTGTTTATGTTCCCAAAGTTTTTGAGCTAATAGATATGCTTTCTATTTGTCCCTGGGCCAAAATCCAGCCTCGATCCAGTTGCTGTGGTTTAGCTGAATGCTCCTCTTCAGCTGCCCAATAATGGCACAGAACTTTTGAGTTGTTAGATGCAGAGATAGTCTTTTGCATGTGTACATATCTAGGGGAATGAGAGATGGTGTCCAGGTCCCAAGCATAAGCATAAGTATAAATAAAAATTTTCCCATACCAGATTCTCCAAATGTTCCAGTCAACTCTTGACTTAGACATCTTCCTACTCACTTGAGTCCCTGGGATTCAGTAGCTCTCTTTGGTGACTCTCATACACTCAGGACTCTGGACCTGGCGAGTGCAGCTGTGAATGTTTGCTGCTCCTAGGTCACTGGCTGTTCTGGTTAGGAGAGTCGTGCTAAGCTCTACATATACTATTGCAACTGTGACAACCATTGCTACCTGTTTTTGGTGCTCAACAGGATCCACCTTTAATAACTAGCCCTGTGCCCTACTCCAGTGACATGCTGCCATCTAGAGTTTTGTGGTTGACCAAAGAATGTCTACCAGTTGGCTGTAGTCACCTACCCCCATTGCCCCAACTCATGGACCTGTGGCTCCCAAAGTCAAACACACAAAGAAACAAACACACAAACAAAACCATGCAACACAACTTCCAATTTATTTTTTTAGCATTCGGTAGAAAAATATTGGAATTTGATGAATATCTTGTAGGGTGCCATATCTTGTGATGGAGGAAAGTCTTAGTATTGTAGCCTTTTTCTTCTACTCTGATAATACTATTTTAATTTTTTTTAGAACACTGCCTGGGAAACGATAATATTTCCTTGAAGACCTGTGGCCAGGATCACTCTTCTGTGCTTTCTTAGTCAATGGATGTCTGTTGTCCATTAACAATCCCAAAATACCAGGTTAAATAAATGTAGACTGCATCAGTGGACATATTTGTGTATTAATATTTTCATTGAACTCACTCTTATTAATGTTCAGGTGGAGTGTTTTTCTTCTAGAGCATAATGACAAAGGGAGTGCAATCAGGATTATAGAATGGGTCGAAGGTCAGGCCCTCTGAGGAATATTTGGATGAACTGAGGACATTTCCCTGTAGAAGTGAAGAAGACAAAGTAGATGTGATAGTAGTTGTGCCCCCACCCCGCCATCCGTGGTTTCACTTTCCAAAGTTTCAGTTACTCACAGTCAACCACTGTGTGAAAATAGGTGAGTACAGTACAATAAGATATTTTGAGAGAGAGAGAGACCGTATCCACGTAACCGTTATTACAGTATATTATTATCATTGTTCTATTTTATTATTAGTTATTGTAAATCTTCTATGGTACCCAATTTATAAATTAAACTTTACCATGAGTATGCATGTATAGGAAAAAACATAGTGGGTATTACCCATGGTTTCTGGTATCCACTGGGGTCTTGAAATGAGGGGGACTACTATGGATGAAGAGATGATGTATGGAGTGGATTTCTGTTTTATTCTGTTCAGTTTTACAGGGCCAAACTCATATCCTTTAGTAGAATTTTTAGTGAGGCAACAAAACAAGTTTGTCGTAGCTAAAGCTCTTAAAAATAAATTCAGTTGCTCTTGGGAAGCAGTGGATTCCCAATCATTGGAATGGTATAAACTGAAGTTTGTGGCTATCTAACAGAAATTTGATAGTAGCAAAGCAAGTGGATGCGTCACAGAGCTTTCTTTGAATGTATAGGCTCTATGGTACCATGTGTGACTTTGGGTAGACCCAGGGATATTCTTTACAGTATCTCTATTTCTCACTCCTTTTTAGAAGGTTTGTTCTTCTCTTGACTATTTCTGGCCTCTCTCTCCAACTCTTAGGTATCCACCTTTAATTATTTGAATAATTTAAAGGAATAACCTGAATAGCCAATATTATACCCAATAGATAGTTTATCAACCAAGCCTGTTTCTTCATTTTTGAAAAAATGCAGCACTACTGGCAGCAATTACTTCATGGCTCTACCTTCTTCCTGAGTGGGAGGATGCTGAGTAGGGAGAACAAAGCATTAAAAATTGGAAATAACATTAACGCTGTTTATATTTGTTGATTCATGAATATAGGCATATGTAAGTTTGCTATTACAACCTGCCAATTAGAAAAACTCACCATTTGTAATGTGTTATTATTTCAGTCACCTTGATTCACAATTAATGGAAGCAAAATTTGCCGCCGTGAATAAAGGACAGGAGTCATTCTTAAGTTTAAGTGCTTGGTAATGGAATAAGACATTCTGACAGTATGCTTGAATTTGAGTGATAATTTATTCTTGATCAAGAATTGATCAATAGGAATCAAGCTTCTTGAATCCATCTATTAAGATACTACTTTTTTCACCTTTAAAAATGTACTTAAAACTCAGCCAGTGTTTTATGATGTTTTCCTTTTTACATAAATAAAATTTTTTTTGAGAAGTATGAAAAGAACGTCAGTCTTGCCTATGATATTAAGTTAAAGGTAAATAAAGAAACCGAGAGAAGACAGAGTTGAAAATTGACTCACTAACTTCTGGCAACATGAAAGAGTATCAGTCTTTATGGCATATGGATATTTTCCTATTCTGACATGGCAGAAAATTTATCCCCAGAAAGGAGGAGCGTATCTGACACTTTGTAGACACTCAATAAATTTTGTTGAATGTCGAATAAATAAACCTAACATTATTACAGTTGAATTCTTTAGGAAATTTTCACCATTCTTGAAAATTTTAGGGTGATGTCTTTTACATGGGAGGCAGAAAGCAGACACAGTAGATTTTAAAGCAAAAGCATAATATTTAAACCATTACAGTAATTAGATTTATTAATTATAATTAGAGAGTTGTGAGACAATCTTCACGGGTCAATCAACCACAGTCCAGAGAATTGTAACTATCCATGCATTCAGAGTTAAGTTTTATATAGATAAATGTAATGTAATATTGCAGAATTTGTACTATTGCATAAAATATGAGAATTTTAGTACTCTTAGTTTTTCCTTTATATAAATAACCTAGATGGATATTATACACTGTGGTATTTAATATTCCATACACAATGCCTATATATATATAGATTATTTGAATCTGAAATAAATAGGTGGTATGCCACATCTATACAAGGTAATTATTATTTAGAAAATAGAATATTGTTTATTTGAATGATGAAATTATAAATCAATTAAGTAATAAATTCTGATGGATAGTCCAAACTTAGCTTGGGCCTCTGCAATGTTTTAATGGAGTAGGTAAAACAGTACAACTCTTAAAATGTGCAGTTGGAAAATGCCTTGGCCAGTTTCAAAAACATGTACAATTCAAGAATATAAACATGCAGAATTCTAGGAAACTGAACAGAAATGCAATCATAAGGCCATATGGATATTTAATCTTGCTTTTAGAAATAATTCATGCAGACAATTAAGTGAACTTACATGTGGGATTGACTACAGCCTAAAACATTTTTTCTAATGTCAAATCCTAATTTGAGTTACTCGATGACAGAAAACAGTTCAAATAAGAAGGTGCAAATACAGAAAATAGTACTTTACACACACCCCTTCATACAGACCCCAATATATTGAGGTTACAGACATTATACTACTCTTATTCTCTTGTAGTTTTATTTACCACTTTTGGGTACTCAGGGGTCATTCTAAGAAAATACCTCGGTTGTAGTTGATTTTGATTAATAGATTAATGCATTAGACTGAAGACAAGAAAACAACTCTTATCTTTGAGATGTCTATTTTGAGTCACAAACAAATGTATTCCTTTTCATCATGAGCACATGTCCTTTGCTTCTATTCCCTAGAGCTTTACATTTAGAACAGTTTGGAGCACAGTTTAATTTAAAAAACATCTATGTCATTGCAACAGAAATGATACATAAAAGTTTTTCAAGGTATTCAAGGAAGTAGAAGAGAAAAAGATCAAGAGTGAGAAGAAACTTTGCGGCAGTTTCATTGTTTTCTCTTGCATATTAATTGTGGGGTGTGGTTTGGGGAAAGAGTGCAATTACATCAACATTGTGAGCTGGAAATTCTGCTACATATCCATTGAGAGAAAAATGCCATAGAAATATTTTTCGAATGATTTAGAGTTGGCTAAATCCAATGCATGTTTTTCCCATGAATTTTCCATTTAAAAAATTTTTAAAAATCATAGATTTTAAGAAAGAAAATGTAATCCATATGTTACTGATTCATTCACACTTACCATATTTTGTGTAAGTTGCTGTCCAAAAACTTTTAGTTGTTTTTTTTTTTTTTTCAACCAGGAAGTCACATTTTTACAGCACCGAAAAGGACCTTGGACCTGGCAAGTTTCAAATTTCATTTTAAACTTAGAACCCAAGGAATTTGAGTGGGTTCTAAACTTGGCAATCTGCCTCCACCCTAATGTATTGCTGAAGTTATATATATATATACATATATATATATATTCATGTACATATGGGTTAAAAGTGGAGCTGTTAATTCTGTTTTGATATCGATGCTAGATATATTCATTCTGACTTCCTAGTTTGTTAGCCATAAGGAAACAATTGACGACTTGTTTTATTATTTAAAAAATTTTATATATTGACCTATATCTTTAAATATACAATAAGTGTTATCGAACATGTAACAAAGCTGGTGTATGGAAAATGCATAATTTTCCCTGAGGGCTATTTGCTAATATGGAACACAGGCCTCTAAAATGTGATGAAAGAAGGACTGTGGAACAATGGGTCATGATGGCTAATTTTATGGGGAACACATGCATACAATATAATTTAAAACACATGCTACAGCAGTTCTAGTAAAAGGCTCAGAGAATTAGAAAGGAATTCTGCTTCATAAAAAAAGAAAACAGTTCCCTCTTTATCCTGACAGAATTGCATTTCTCTTCTAGGAAAAAGATCCCATTCACTAATGCTTTTAACAATTGCAAGGCCCACCCATAAGTGCCACATATATTCTCTCAAATCTCCTCCTCCAGTTTTGGCGGGTCCACTGTGGCTGACTGTTCAGAGATGTGATATGAAATTAAAGACAAGCAGTCCAATATGCATCTGGCATCTTTTTAATGTGCTATTTATTAACTGATTTTTAAAACTAAACATTGTGTGTAATCTACTACTCTCTCTCCTAAACAACTGGGCTGTAGTTTATTAACACAGGAATTTTAAGGGAAAGGAACAGGTTCATTCTGTCCATTCCTCTGTCTCTAGGCAGATTTCAAGCTTAAGGTAAAATTCTAAAGTAAGTCAGACTGCTGAGTGTACCATGTAAAAGAGCTTGAAGAGTGGAAAGACAATAAACTTCTAAGCAATTGTTTGCTATAATTTTATCAGAAGTTCTTTATGCATAGCCCCAAGAAAGCAAAGCAAAAAAAACAAACAAAAAAAACCTCCTCTCTCTTTGTGATGGTTAAACACATATAATTATTGACTGGGACACAGGGTACCTAGATATTTGGTTATCCATTATCCTCAGTGTGTCTATGAGGGTGTTTCTGGATGAAATTACCATTTGAATTGGTAGACCGAGTAAAGCAGACTGTCCTCCCCTATGTGGGTGGGCTTGCTAGAATTCTTGGATGCCTGAATAGAGTAAAATGCTGGGTAAGGGAGAATTTGCTCTTTCTGCCTGTTTGTGAGCTGGGACATTGGTCTTCTCCGCACTCAGATTGGCGCTCACACCATCTGCTCTCCTGGTTCTCAGGCCTTTGCACTCGGATGGGAACTATACTGCGGGCTCTCCTGGGTCCCCAGCTTGTAGATGGCAGATCATGGTATTTAACAGCCTCCGTAACTGTGTGAGCCAATCCCTTATAACAAATCTCTCTGTCTCTCTCTCTGTATGTATGTATGTGTGTATATAAAATATTTTAATATTAATATATGTACATGCTAACATTAATATATTAATACTATAATATTGATATTTATATTTGCACATATATGAACAAACATACATATATATTTTTAAGATAGATAGATATTCTATTGGTTGTGTTGGAGAACTTTGACTAATGCACTCTTATTATGATTTAAGCCTATTTCTTCTTTCGTTATTCAATACTTTATGAAAGTGAAGAACAATTTGCTAGTAACCTCATCATAACTCTTCATGTACTTGAAGAAAAATATAATAAATCATTAAAATTTAAAAGAATGTTTGAATGTCTGTTGTTTGACATGATTCTTATATAAAATTTTGCAATAATAGAAGTTCACATATTTAATAATAAATCTTATCCTTAGATTTTTTCCTGTAGATAACCTATTCCAGTTTACTTCACCTTTTACATTTTTTATTTCTTTAAAAAAATCAATGATATATAATTGTGTATATTGTTTGTATTTATGTATTTATTTTTGAGACAAGATCTCACTCTGTTGCCCGAGGAAGAGTGCAGTGGTGTCATCATAGCTCACTGCAATCTTAAACTCCCAGGCTTAAGTGATCCTCCTGCCTCAGCCTCCTGAGTAGCGTGTGCCACCATGCCCCACTAATTTTTCTATTTTTTGTATAGACAACATCTCACTATGTTGCTTAGGATTGTCTTGAACTCCTGACCTCAAGGGGTTCTCCCACTTGCCTCACAAAGTGCTAGGATTGCAGGTGTGAGCCATGGCACCCAGCCTGTGTATATTGTTTTTAAACCACAAGCCTCTAAACCAGAATAATTGTTAAGATAAGATTTTGAATGATATTTAAAATGTGTACTATGGTTAACACAATGCAATCTGCTTTTTCTTTGAATTAATGATGGTTCGCCATAAGTGCCTCTCTAGCTGGGCTGGTTTTCCCAGCTTTTGGTTCTCCTCCACCTGATCTACCTTATTGGTAGCTTTCTGATCAACATGCCACTATAAGCCTCCCCACACCCCACACCCTCAATGTCAGTATTGTGACTTCAAACACAAAGAGAATTTCATGCTCACTTGCTGCTTTCCAATGATGTTTCTAAAGTCTCAAGGCTTTAATTATGACCAGACTTTTTTCTTGTAGACATGAAAGACACTGAATTTTACTATTCTGCTAATCAACTATGTAACATTATGAACCTATTATTATTGTTTAAGAATTTTTTTGTTAGCATAGGCTATTTGCAATAAGAAAGTAAAAATTGCATAATTATGGGTTTGAGATAATTATAACTAACATTTTTAGTGTATGTTTTCAGGTTTTTTCTATGTACATTGTTTACTTCAAAGTGAACAGTTTTGTTGTGGGCTTTTTAAATTTAACTTACCAAAGTTTTTTTCCATGTCAGTAAAATATTTTAGATAACATGATTTTTAATGACAGTAAAATATTGCATTTACTTAAAAATTCCTTTGTTGTTGAACTCTTCCATTTTTTTTTCTGATTTTTCATCATTTGTGGAATTACAGGATCAAAGAATATGAAGCTTAATATCACCCCTTCCATCCTCATAACAACTACATGGAGGATACAGGAAGAATTAATTATCAGCTTCATTTTGTAGGTGAAAAAAACCAAATCCAAAAGATGTCAACTTATTTACTATCAGATTATCTGACTTCTAGCTCAGCAACAATGACTTTCTGTAATGAATAAATCTTTATATGAACACAAAAAGAATCATGATGGGGATTTTTTTTTTTTTTTTTTAGTTGAGGTCAGTTGTTTAATCCTCATGAGGTTTCACACACAATATTAGATATTATTTCCTTATATCTAACAATGATGGCTTCAACACAATCCAGAGTCTGATCCTTAATTTTCTAGGTTCATAAAAGTGATTTTTTGAGCACATAGAAAGAGTATATTACCCTTTCTGGAACAAATACACATTAATTAAATTTACAAGGGAAGTTCCTTGAAAAGACTCTTTCTTATAAAGCTCTGTAAACCCAGTGCCTATCCTAAGACCTGGAATGAAACAGTCATTAGGTATATTTCATAAAGCCAGAATGCTAATTTATTCATTTATATTTAAAATATCAACATCAAAAGTCCTGGATACTTGAGCTCCTTGAAAGAAGAAAAAAAGTCAAACATGTAAAATCAAATAGGACTAGGCAAGGTACTATCTGAGTAGTCAGTCAGGGCAATGAACATTGAGCCATTCAAGTATTAATATTTCCTTCCTTTGGGCCTGATGCACTTATCTCCATAAGAGAAGTTCCTGCAATTTCTCTCACTTTCTTATGCTTAAGAATGACTTTGCATGTCCATCTTGCCTTGATTTTATAGTTTAACTTTCAGATGGTACCTTGTTTTCAATATCTATGGTGTATTGTGCTGTCTGTCTTCAGCCCGATGAGGTAATTTCTAACTTTTTACCCCTGAAAGCAAATGGTGGGTGACATTCACTCACTAGCATCCTACTTATAAAGCCTCCCCTTCTCTCCGGCTCAGAAAAGGATATCAGAAAGCAGCTAAGCGGGAGTGATATTTCAGGATAACCTTGACTTCTCTCTAACTTACAAACAAAAGTAAATCATTTGCAAACTTTGAACTATTAATAGTACCAAATTACTTGCAAAAGAGCTCATGGCAGATTGTGACGCACCATTGGATCTTGACCTCTGTGTCTAGTGGAGAAAATAAGTGGTTATTTGCATCCCTTAAATGTCTCGTGTTGAAGAGAACAGTAACACACATAGCACATAGACAATTTTTAATTTGACTTTACCACAGAGAAAGCAAATTTTGCATCATAAAGAAGACTCCTACCCTTAAAATTTTTAAAGAAAAGAGAAATTGCGTCAACTCTTTACCAGTGGGCCATTTTTTTCCATGCCTATAAAAGGATAAAGAGAGACATAGACATTATTATTTTAAAGGATCATGAATCTCTCTTTTAAAAAAAGAAGAAAGAAAAAGTGAAAAGAAACAGGAAAGTAAACAAACTTCAAATTCCTAGGTTCCTTAGGCTTTAAGAAGACTAAATATAAACCCACAGCTTTCTTTTTTCCCATTAAGTAAAGAACTTCTAATTCTAGCAAAAGTTTAAGCTATGATGATTTAACTTTGAGCAGCGCTTTGTGCTTTCTCATCTTCTCCTTGTATTTGTGGGTCAAAAGAGAAGTCAGTAGGGACTTGTATTTCCTGTTTCGTCTTTTCTTTCTTCCTCTCTTAAAACTTTGTGGGAAATCAACTTTATAAAACAGTTAAGAGATCCGGGTGCATTAACTTCTGAAATGTCCTCCATAATTCTTACTTATCTATTTCTAAGTAGACTTTTCTCCTAGGGCATAGACCAGAATGAATCTTAGTATAGAAGGAAAATATCACTATATGAAATATTTTATAATCTTTCTCTTAATCAAATAAGGGCTACTATTGTTTGTAATTTTCTTACCTATTTATATCCATTTCCTTGATTACTGCCTGTTTTCTCTCCATCCCCTACCTCATGGTAATTCCTCTGAGGAGAAATTTAAGTGAATTTATTCAACAAACCTCATCACTCTAGGTACCTGCATCTGCACCTTCTGCATTTTCCTTTTCCTTTCTGAAATGTAAAATATTTCATTTGGAATAGGAACCTTATCCAGTCAAGAATGCAAACATTAAAATTTCTTTCCATCTCAAGCACGTTGTGTAAGATTTTTGCCAATTAAGTAGTAAGGGGCCCTTGGCTAACTTCCTCTACCCTGTATTCCGTGTTTTCTTTTTTGATAGGTAAGTGACTCCTGAGGAAGAAGGATAGAAAATTAAGGAAAAATTAAGAGGAAAAATCATGGAAGGCACGTGAAGGACCAGGATGCATTTGCACAAGCGGGGGGAAAACACCTACATCCTCAGGTATTGGGAGAAATGCTTTTCCATATGCAAAGTCCACCATGGGGCTCAGAGAACAAAAGCACCATCTACTCCTTCAGAAGCAGAAAAGTAGGGATGAATCCCAAGATTATAACTTCCTTTCAAAACAGTTGTAGTTTTAGATGACGTTTTCCACCTCCATTTCTACACATATCAGAAATATATGACCTTAGAATTCAAAGCAACCACAGACATTCTTTAACCCACCAACCCAGCACTTCACACCAGGGCTTCCCTGGCAGAGAGCTCACCATGACTTTCATTTAGCCTAAGGGTAGTTCTAATGAACTTGTACAGATGTGTAGGCAGCGTCTGTGAAGACAAAACTTAAAACCACACTAACCCTAACCTACCCACAACTGTTCTAACTCCACAGTAGCTTTACAAGAGAAGTGGGGACTTTGAGGCCCGTCAGTTCCTCCCATGGCTCTCGTCCAAGTGAACCTCATGCATCAATCCAGATACAACATTTCTGACTAGCAATTCTTGTGTATTCAGTTTTCTTTATCCTGCTATGGGCCGCCTCCCTCTTGACTCCGCATGCAACTGCTCCTAAACATTTTTCTCCTTTGCCATCTCTGTTCGCTCATAAATAAATTGATCTCCTATCTCACCTTCTGCACATGGTACTCTCTTCTCACCTGTTCTGACAGAAATGTGCTCCTCCCCAAGGCCATTGTTTCTAGTATAGCTGTTTTAAGAGAAAACTGCTCCTTCTCCCATACTCCACACCCTTGCAGCCGCAAGTGGCAGAGTGTTTATGACATGAAAGAAGCTGACCCTGTCGTAATCCAATAGGAAGGAAGTAGTGGCAGATGTGACACATTGGAAAGCACATGCCTCATGTAAATGTGGCAGCTGCCTTGGAGCTAGAGAGGATTTTGTCATTTCGGATTGTAAACAAATTTTTGCCAGATATTCCAAATTTTCTATAGAAGCCAGACATTCAGGTTTTATTGGTGATATCTTTCTAGTTTAAATATTGGCAACTAACTTGAAATACATGAACAGTATGGAAGAAATAAAAGATATTTGTAGACTAGACATGCCCTGTAGCCTTTATTTGTAACCTTTATTCTACCCTTTCTTCATCAACTCCCAACATGTTCATATATATATATATATATACACACACACATATCAAACCTTTCTCTTTTGGGGATCATGAAATATGGCTTTATTAACCTCAACTTTAATCTTGACACGTGGAGTGGCCATCTAACTGCCTGTGGTCTTTTACTCCATACATGTCATCCTTCACTCTGCATGCCATTTCCTTCCATCTATAGCAGGGTTTGGACAAAGTTTTTCTGTAAGAGGCCAGATAGTAAATATTTTTGACTTTGTGGGCATAAGGTATATCACAGCAACTCAACTGTGCCATCCTAGCACGAAAACAATCATAGACAATACACAAATTAATGAGTGTAGCTGTGTTCCAATAAAACTTTATAAAAACAGGTGGTGGGATTTGTCTGTGAGTCATACAAAGTTGGCTGACCCATGACCTGATGGATGAAGGAGTTCCTTACCATGAAATATAAGACCTTACATAATTTCATGATTTGTCTCCTGTCTACTTTTTCAGTTTTCTCTCCCATTCATTTCCTCGTGAGTTAACCAGCTCTGATAGTGACTCACAGCTATTATTTATTTGTCATTTCCTATATGCCAAATATTGTTCTAAAGTTTTTAGCTATAGCATATTGAATTGTCTAAATGACCAAAAAGGAAAAAAAAAAAATTAGGGGGTAGACACCTTCATTTTATTGAGGAACAGAGAGATTAATTTGCCAAAGGTCACACAGACAGTAAGTAAAAAAGCTAGGATTTGAACCCAGACAGTCTGGTTTCAGTTTTATATTCTTAACCATTATATCCTCCAGCTTCTTTAAAGCCTTCCCTAAATCCTTGTGATGAAGGAGACTGTACCATGCTCTTCTGTGCATAACGTTGCCCGTATTTAGTATATCCCTTTCCACTACTGCCTAGAAAAACTAGATCAAGTATTTTTCTTTTGGCAAGTCTTCTATTATTTCACACATCCATACCCACTCTGTTTAGACACTCTGTGCTTAATAATTATTTCTGTGTATACTGATTGCTGCAATGGTGGTGTTCCCCAGGGATTCGGGGGTTGGAGGGGTAGTCCTACATCTGAGGGAAGTGGTGAACATTGTGGAGGGGAAGGGCATACCTCTAACCTTTGCTAGGGAGGGGCAAATATATAAAATGTAACCAAAATGTTAAGAAAAAACCAAAATCAAACATTTGTTGGGGGTAGGGCAGGTGGGAGGGGGGAGAAGGGGATGGGTATTTACATACACAGTGAGTGTGATGCACACCATCTGGGGGGTGGACACGCTTGAAACTCTGCCTTGAGGGGGGAGGGGAGACAAGGGCAATGTATGTAACCTTAATGTTTGTACCTCCATAATATTCTGAAGTAAAAAGGAAAAAAAAGTCAGTAATTGTCCAAGTTTGCAATTAGTTAACTCTTTAGAGGTCAGTTTATGTCTTAATAACCTTGGCAGAGTTCCTGACATACTAGGCACTTAATAATTGCTTGCCGAATTGAACTAGAGGTTAATTTAGTCCTAGAGTTTTCACTGTTTCTGATTTATCAATCAGTCCTTTTTGTTGGTAGAGGTATAGGGTTAGAGCCTTGGTTTGGTTTGCCTCAGAACCAGATCTTGAGACATAGATTCATGTGCAAGTAATTTGGAAAGAGATGAAAACAATGGTAGGAGAATGGGGAAATGAGACAACGAAGGAATAGCAGCCAGCAAAATGTACATTATCAATGCACTTACTGCTGTGGTCCACTTGACCTTGATCCCACTGGGAAAGCGCTAAAAGTTAGTGTAGAGCAATACCGCAGAGTGCTTCTGCCCAAGGAATAAGGTTGCTGGGGTATTTCTATGCCAATTCCTTTCATTAATTGATTGAAGGCTATTCCCAGGGGAAGGTAATACCCAGACATATCCAAAATGCTGCACAAGTGGGCAAAGCAGGCTCTGTTGGCAAGAGAAAGTCCTCGGGCAAAGAAATGCAGGTGCTGGTCATTGCACGTCCAGCCAGTGTGTGCTGAAGGAATGATGGCTGGTGTATGTGGGCAGGATGCCCACAGCATCTGTTCCAGCTTCCTCCCAAACTTCTGGAACTGATAGCAAGGTGAAGAAATCATTTTTCCCCTTTCCAGCTTTTGCTAAAATGAAACTTCTAAAGATGCCTGTAGAAATAGACTCTTTCATAATTATTACAATTTGCTTTTGTCACTTTGGGATGCATGAGAGGAAAGTATCATCCATGCCATTGTCAGACTAGGTGGCCTCTAGTATCCTCTAGCAAGTACAATTTCTGCTTATCCTCTGGGATCATTTTCAATCAAAGATTATCTTCAGTCCCAGAACTTTGACTAGAGGCACATTTATCTGTTGTTGTTTTTTTTTTTTTTGACATAAAAGCTATTTCTTTCACACTTACCTTTTTGTATTAGGCATAATCTTCCATTGCCATTTATAGCACACTTGTTATGGTTTATATGCTGTTCTAGGTGTTTGAACAGACTCATGGAAGAATAAGACATGATGATTGCCTTTTAGAGTGTACAGCGTAGTGTCCAGGATAAAATTTTAGAGCAGAATATAATAAATGTTGCAATAAAGAACAAAGTCAAAGGGGACATGGTAGCAAAATTAACTAATTCCTTAGGAGAAAAGATACTATTGAGGATATCCTAAAATTACCCCAAAATAGAGGGAGTTTCTTGTTATTTGAGTATCCCAAAGTCTCTCATAGTATGGGATGATTCTCAAGTTTTTAATTCTTAAAAGCAGCTCTGTTTGGGATAAAAATCATTAAGTTGAAACATCCTCCTTAAATGCTGACAGTGGAAAGACCTCTAAGAGTTTTTCTTTATTCAGGTCTTGAAATAAAGCAGTAGCAACTGGCAGGGTGTAGAAAGAAGGGGTTAGAGGACTCTCAGCAGGTGTAATAGACAAGAATAGGACACCGACTGTATCTGCAAAGAGAGGACAGAGAGGCAAATGGATGAGCAAACTATGGATCTGACGTTTTGAGCTTGAAAACCGAGTGAACGGTGTCACAGCTAAACAAGATAGAACAGCCAGGCAGGCAGGCAGCTTCTGTGTGGGAAAATGCTGTGAGTTCGTTCAGTTTGGACAAGAACTGAGCTTAAAGTGCTCGTGATTCCTCCAAGTAGAAATGTACAGACATGAAACTCATACCACTAAATCCCCTTAGGAATTAATTGGTCTGGCAGAGAATCCAGAAAATAGCAATAATGATAATAGTTGAGATAATGACGACAATAAATATTTCCATTTCTACAGTAGTGGGAATGCAGGTTATTATTTTAGGAATTTCTCACATAGCATGGCGGGATTCTGGCACACGCAGGAGAGGATATCCATTATTTTGGACAGCCTCATGCTCCTTCATTCTCATCCTTTGCCAGCCCTCTTAGCACAAGAAAATTTAAACTTTAGTAGCAATAATAAAAGTGTAAAAACGATTATGTCTACAGATGGCATATGAAAGCTGAAAACTGTCTGTTAAAAATCACCATTTTTTTTTCTGTGTATCTCATCTCATTTATTTTGGCTGGCATGGCAGAGAATGTTTTCTTTTTGCACATTGACATAATTAGAGGCATGATTCATTTATTATCTAATGTGTGCTAGGCCCTTCACACACATTGTCCCCAATTCTCTCGGCCCTGCTGCTGTTGTGCTGATGAGGAAATTGAAGCTAAGATGAGTTAGCTGATGTGCCCATGGCATCAGTTGACTTCTTTCCTCCATTCTCCTCCCCAAATGTTACAGCCAAGATCACATATCAGCACTGGTGTTCCCAGCAGTCTGCAAAGGAAGCAAGCAGAACCCGGGCCCATCCAAAGCTTCTGCTGTCCTGCACGGCCTCCCGACACACCTGCTGCACCACTGTTGGCGCTTGTGTTCTTCACCACCTAACCTCTCTCAGTGCCTTTATTTATGTTCAGCTCCTATGCTCTCTGACTTTGTCCACTTGTGTTTGAGGGTGTCAATTTCTCTAACAACTAAGTTCAACCAGAGAATGTGGAAGCGTTAGGAAAGACGGGATAAAGAAACAAAAGCATCTGATTGCCTTCCTCTTGCCATCACCTTCTTTCCTTTTCTTCCTCTTCTTTTGGAATAAAGCTGGGAGAATCAAACTACCTCTATGTGTGTGTGTCTCTGTGTGTGTGTCTCTCTCTGTCTCTCTGTCTGTGTGCCTCTCTCTCTGACACCCCCACAGAGGTATATGCACTTCTTATTTATCAAATTCTTCTCACTTTCCCTTTCAGCCTTGAAATTTGGCCCTGTCCCTCCCATTGATGGACTCCATAGATACTTACAAAGTTATCCCATTACATTCACGTGTTTAAAATGCTTTGTGTTTTACATTAAGTTCCCATATACATTCATCACATTTAATTTTCAAAACAACCCCTCCTCATTTACATGACTAACTGGCAATTAAAGAAACCACCTTTTTTCCCATTAACAAACAGTTGAACCAGGAATTGGGACTTGAGTTTTTATCTGCCTTCAAAGCCTCTATAGTTTTTATTAAATTATCTTATTTCAACAAATTATTTTATATGGTAGTCTCAGCAGTACTTCAGAAATACTGAAGGAAAGAGAATGATAATGACAATTTGTTAAACTTCATTCTATTAGGAAGTAGAACTATGATAGCTTTAAAGTGTTGTCAACTCCTGGATAGGCAATACATATTGTATCCATCTGCAGAATCACTAGGCATCATGGGAATTCTGTCAATATGTCAATAAATCTTAATTATTAGAAGTTAAGGAGGCTGGGATGACTAAAAATGTTAATTGTAATGCATACATATATCTAAAAATTATGTACAATATATCTGCATGTTATGCACCATTATATAGAGTAAGGTGATATTTTGATATTAATCAAGTTGTTTTTGAAATCCTCTACTTTTATTGTTTTCAACAGTTGTCTTTGTTCCTTTTAGTTCAGAGGTATTACTGTTCCAGCGGGGAAAGGATCCAGCCCAACAAAAGAAACAAAGCTGTTATACATTTGGTTTTTAAAGCCAGGAAGATTTGGGAAGAAAATACCATTCCTCAGACCAGGTAAAGAAGACATTTTGGAGAATAATCAAAGATTAGAGATAGGATTGTCTATATTTAGATTAGAACACACTGCCTTCCCCCACACTTCTACTCATGGGATTTGGGGGATTGAGAATAGAGTGAGTCTGTTTCAATCCTTGAGTGGTGGTTGGGAAGACAGAAAGCATTATAGAAAATTATTCCACACCGTCATGGCACAAAAGGAGCAGAATAGACATTGCAGGGAGGCATGTCCAATCTGGCACTCTGTGTGGAGGAAAATTACAAATGCGCTCCAAACAACAGAAAAGTAGAGTCAGTAAATAAGGACTATTGCATAGGATTTCATGGCTAAGAGGTCAAGTTCCCTAGAATCCAAGTCTGAAACAAGAATTTGGATGCATGTGATTTATTGAGGAATTTTCATAGGGAAAACCTGTGAGAGCATTGTAGATTAAAGGATTGCTCTCCAAAGGTGAGTGTGGACCACGGAACTGAAGGCCTGTGGGTCAGCAGACATTTCAGCAAATGAGAACGTGAAAGGTGGTTGATAGGGATCTAAATGGAATATGGATACAGTTCAACAAATTTCACTATAGGACTGCTACAGACTTTGTCACCCAAACCCCATTCTAATTGTTGGTATGCTACTTGAAGAAGAATGCAACCTGGGAGAAAGTGAAAGGTTCAGGAGAAGGTTCAGGACAATATTAAATTGACTTGCTTTATTAGAGACAGCTTTCTTGAAATATAATTTATGTGCTATAGAATGTATCCATTATAAGTGCACAATTAAATGACATTTAGTGAAACCATGTCTACAATACAATTTTAGAACATTTTCTTCATCACAAAACGTTCTTTTATACCTGTTTGTAGTCAATCCCCTCTCTAACTTCCTGCCTCATGCAATCATTAACTTGCTGCCGTCTGTATCTGCAGGTTCTCCTTTCTTTAAAAAAAATTCATATACATGGAATGGTATAATATGTAGTCTTTTGTGTCTGAATTTTTCTATTAGCATAATTTTTTAGTTTCATTCATACTGTAGAGGTATTAATGCTAGTAATTCATTTTTATTGCTGAATAGTATTCATTGTCTAGATAAACCATATTTCATTTAGCCATTTGCTAGATGATGAACATTTGGATTGTTTCCAGTTTCTATCTGTTAAGAATAATGTTGCTATGAACAGTCACGTACAAGCATTTACATGGAAATATGTTTTTATTTCTCTTGGATAGATACCTAAGAGTGGAATTGCGGGTTAGAATGGTATGTTTATTTTTAACTTTTTCAGAAATTGCTAAACTGTTTTCCAAATTGGCTGTACTATTTTAATCTTACCAGCAACGTATGAGTCTTCCAGTTTCTCCATATTCCTGCCAACACTCAATATTGACAGTAACTTTGATTATAGTCACTCTAGTAGGTATGTATTAATAGTATCACATTGTAGTTTTAGTTTGTATTCCTATAATAGCGTTCACTGTTTTTAGATGTGCTTACTAGCCATGCTTGATGCTTGATGTTGATGGATTCAATTTGCTAACCTTTTGTTACGATATTTTTCTGCACCTATGTTGATGAGAAATACACTGTTTTCTTGTGATGATTTTACTGACTTTAGTTTCAGGATAGGTCTGGCTTATAGAATGAGTTAAGAAGCGCTCCTCTTCCTATATTTTTGGAAAGTGTGTAGAATTGATATAATTTCCTTTTTAAATGTTTAATAAAATGTATGGTTAAAAGCATCTGGGCTTTGAATTTTCTTTGTGTGAAAATTTTTAATTACTAATTCTATTTCTTTACTTATTATGGGTACATTTACTTATCTGTTTCTTCTTTAGCCAGTTTTAGAAATTAGTATCTTTCTACAACATCATCCATTTCCTCGAAATTGTTTAATCTGTTGGTATCGAGTTGTTCATAATATCCACTTATATTTTAATTTCCGTAGGGTTGGTAGCAATGTTCCTTCTTTCATTCCTGATTTCGGTGATTTGTGTTTCTCTCTGTGTACCTCTTTCACTTTCTCTCTAGGCCAATCTAGCTAAGGATTTCTTAATGTTGTGATCTTTTCAAAGAAGTAGCTTTTTATAATATTTTCTCTATTGCTTTTTATAATTTTCTCTATTGCTTTTCTCTTTCCATTTCATTGCTTTTGCTCTGATTTTTGTCATTTTCCCCTTCTGCTTATTTTGTATTTAATTTGTTCTTATTTTTATAGTTTCTTAAAGAGGAAGTCTAAATTATTAATTTAAAACTTTTCTTCTTTTCTAAAATAGGTGTTTAGAGCTATAAATTTCATTCTGAGCATTGATTTACCTTCATCCCATTGCTTTTTCTATGTTGTGATACATTGTATTTATTTTTATTCAGTTCAAAATATTTTATAATTTCCCCTGTGATTTCTCCTTTGAACCACATTTTTTAATTTCCAAATATTTGGAGATTTTCTAGGTACTTTCTATTGTTTATTTCTAGTTTTATTTCATTTTTTTTAACTGTCGATCATACTTTGTATGATTTTTTAATAATTTAAAATTTATTGAGACTTGTTTATGTCCTACCATTTTGTATATCCTGGAGAATGTTCTATGTGTTCTTGAAAAGATAGAGTATTTTCCTGTTTGGGGGTGGAGTGTTTCATAAATGTCAGTTAAGTCAAGTTGATTGATATTATTATTCAAGTCTTTACCCATAATGATTTTCCACATTGTTTTATCAGCTTTTGAGATTGGGATATTGAAATCTCCAACTGCAATTGTTGAGATATCTATTTTCTTCATTTGTGTTTGTTTTGCTACATGTATTATGGTGTTCTTTTTAAAGTATTTAAACATTTATAATTATTATACAGTAAGTTCTCACTTAACATCGACCATATGTTCTTGGAAAGTGCGACTTTAAGTGAAATGATGGTCAGCAGGTCCTCGCATTCAACATTTTATTATGACATTGATGGAAAAAATTGGTTTTTGTTATTTGTCATTTTGCTTAAAGTCGCAGTTTCCAAGAACCTATTGATGACATTAAGTGAGGACTTACTGTATTTTCCTGGTATATTGACCCTTTTTTTATTATGAAATGTTCCCTTTTTATTTCTACAGATTGAGTATTCCTCATTCAAAATGCTTGGGACCCCAAGTGTTTCAGATCTCAGATTTTCTGGATTTTGAATATTTTTATTTGCCTACATTTTTGAAGACTAGTGTGCTAGATATAGTGTTCTTTGTTGACTACAATTTTCCTTCAGTACTTAGAGTATTAAATTTTACTGTTTTCTTGCATCTGTTGTTTCTGTTGAGAAGTTACATATTAATCATATTGTTCTGTTTGTGTGATGAATTGTTTCTTTTTCTGCTGTTTTCAATATTTTCTTTTCTTTTCTGCCTTTCAACAATTTGGATACGTTGTGTCTAGGTGTGGATCTATTTATTCTTATTTTAATTTGGCATTATTGATCTTCTTGGATCTGTATATTAATATTTTTAAACAAAATTTTGGATGTTTCTATCCATGATGTCTTCAAATAATTTTCTTCCCCTTTTCCTCTCCCACTTCTCCTGGGAATCCTATTACAAATATTTTGCAGTGCTTGATGTTGTCTCACAGGTCTCTGAGGCTCTGTTAAATTTTCTTTAATCTTTTTTCCTCTGTTATTTCAAATGAATAATTTCTATTCATCTATCATCAAGTTTATTGATTAGTTTTTATTTTGTGTCAACTCTGGACTTTTCGATATGTTTCTTTTAAAAAATAATTTCTATTTCTTCATTGACATTTATTATTGTTGAGTTAGAATCAAAATATTTTCCTTTAATTCTTTAGTCAGAAGTTCATTTAATTCTTTGAATACATTTATAATAGTTACTTTGACATCTATGTTTGCCAAATCCAACAGCTGGGCTCATTCAGAGTTGGTTTTTTCCAACTACTTTTTCTCTCCTTCATATGGGTCACATTGTCTTGTTTCTTTACATGTCTCATTTTTTTGGCTTGAAACTAGACATTTTGGATAATATATTTAAGATATTTTGGATTCTCATTTCCACCCTGAAGGTTTTCATTGCTGTTTGTTTATTTTTTAAAAATTGCCTGAACTTAAAAAGGCTTCTACCATCTAGTGATGGATCTTTGTGTGGGTTGTACATTCAAAATTCAGCCATTTTTCTAGTTTATTCCAGCTTTTCTTTTCACTAGACACTCCCAGGTCTTTCTTGCATATATTTACAGTCTTTCTACATGTATGGAGAGCTTAAGCTCTCTGAGGATTTCCCCTGTGTGTTCACATAGACTCCAAATCATCCAAGAATGTATGGTAGAACTGGGCTTTCTTCTATTTCTTCCAAATATATGTGTCACCTCGAAGAGGAATGTAAGGATTAATTACCTAGTTCATCTATGGTTCTCTTATTTCCAGGATTTCCCTGTTAAATTTCAGGCTAGTCCCTGTATCTGTTGTCTTTCACAAGTGGAATAACAATGCAGGATAGCAGGGCTGTGCTCTTTTTCTATTTATTTTCTAATAATTTTGCTATTTTTACTAACAGTCCAACTGGGAGTAAGTTTTTTGTATTCTGCTCAAAAACAAGTCAGCCTCATCCATCAGTGAAGTCACTGATCTTCATGGCCAGCTCTGCCCTAGCACCATCCCACCACCTGGGCTGTGGGAAGGGGATGGGACCAACCCTAGACAGGTAGGGTTCACATGCCCACTCTTCTCAGCTGATGGTCTGCAGTTTTTCATAAATAAATAGTTCCTAACTTATTTTTGTCCCTGGTGGATGTCCAGAGCCCTTAGTTGATTGTTTTTGACAATTTTGTTTAATTTAATAGTTTTGTTTTTGTTTTATTGAGAGGATTTGCTGACTCTTTTACCTCCATTTGAAAATCTGCTACCTGACTTGCTTTTAAAGATTAAGGAACTGTTAAATTCTAGGAATGACTTAATTTAACTAAAAATTACTAAATTATGTA
The DNA here is from genome assembly GCA_008086735.1 of Cheirogaleus medius. NCBI lineage: Eukaryota > Metazoa > Chordata > Mammalia > Primates > Cheirogaleidae > Cheirogaleus > Cheirogaleus medius. The sequence goes on from VBSM01000361.1 coordinate 85,617,306, forward strand.
TGATTGATTAAAGATGGACACAGATTGTTCACATTTCATCTATCAAGAGGTGGAGTCTATGTCTCCTCCCCTTCTCTCCAACTTCCCTGAATTTAGTAGGAGGCTATTTGAAAATTTTGACTTTTGGAAGATAGCAAAATGACTCTGAGCCAATTTCTGACCCAGGACTTATGAGATTGGCAGCTTTTACTTTCTTTCATTTCTTTAATTGAAACATAGCTGTTATGCCGTGAGGAGGAAGCAACTCTGTGGAGAGGCCTCATGGAAAGGCATTAAGGCACTAAGATACCTGGCTAATAGTCTCAGCTGAGCACCAACTTGCAGCCATGTAGGTAAGCCCTCTTGGAAGCACATCTTCTAAAGCTCGTTGAGCTACTACAGTAAATTCAGTCTGTAGCAGAGATGAGCCCTCACTGCCCAAACTGTAAATTTGTGAAAAAAATATATGATTATTGTTATTTTAAATCACCAAGTGTCTGGGTGGTTTGTTACATAGCCATAAATAACTGGAACATTAATTTTCTGCCTTCTTAAGGAATGCGAGTTGGGGATTAAAGCTAAGAAGAGTTATTATAAAATCCATATATCATGTATCTAGCAAGTAAGATTTTCATAGCCACAAAATTGAATTGTAAAAATATAACCTCAAAGAAAAAAACTGTGTAAGTAAAGCATGTTATCTTTGGTAGAAGGTGGCAGTGACATAGAGGAATGGAGAAGTTCATACAGAGGATTGTGGAGTAAAGGGGTAGGACATAATGAGAGAGGAAGGAAAGGAAAGCAATCACATGTTTATTCCAATTACCCTTGCATGGTGTGGCTTAGTGACAAGGGAAATAGCTCTGAGCACAGGGGTGGAAATTCTTGCTCTGCCATCAGTTTCATGCCCTATGAGGAGAGTCTGGACATTTCAACACCAGTGCTTGGGCTGAACTAACAAGGTTAAGGAGGCAAAAGGACATAAAAAAGGAGAAAGAAGAAAAAGTCTAATCTGTACTTAAATTCACCTCCTTTTGTTCTGTATGGCCTCACCACTAAGCCAATCAGCAGGCCTCCTCTGGAGTCTACAATGGCTGCAACAAGACAATGCCAGAGTAGAGGTATGGGTGGCCCACCCAGGCCAAGGACATGATGGAAAATATGGTAAAGTTTCAAAGGGGCTTAGAGAGTCCATGTGAGATCATGGTATCAAGGAAGTTGCTATGACCAAGCCGAGAGAGAGAGAGACACTATAAGTGGTTCTTCCTCCAGATGCAACAGGAAAATTCATATATGGGGCCAGTAATATCTCAAGGGGCATCAGGTACTGAATAGCAAACACAAGGCAAAGGCAGGACATTCCAAGCCCTCCATATCATGAGGTCAGGTAAGCCCATTTCTCATATATGTGGACTTCATTTTAGGAGTAAGTCAAAGAGGGAGAGTTCAGGAATAAGAGCATATTTGGGGGGCTGTAATATATATACAGTAAGATTCCCCAGGAATTTAACAATGTTTTACATTCTCCTGGAAGTATTCATTGAGAGATTAAGTATAGCAAGTGTTACCCATCAAACATTTTCTCCCCAGTCTCAGTTATTATGCTAAATAATTAAGTCTCTATAGATTGAAGACATAGATTACTTATTTTTCTTAGGAAAAGATTAATAGGGTTTTGTCATATGAAGAGGCAGTACAATGTAGTATATATAGCTCAGAGTATAGACTTTGGGGCCAGAATGCATGAATTGGAATTCTGGCTCTGTCACTCACTGGCTAAATGACAAGTCATCTACATGTCTGTGTTTTCATATTCTTATCTGTAAAATGAATACAATAATAGATCTTTCTTAATGTGCTTATTAAATGAGTTAATATATTTACATTTAGTAAGCACTGTGAATAAGCTTTGCTATTATTGTTATTCATTTATTTATTTGAAATAGAAAGACAGCCTGAATTTTTCTTTGTTTCATGCTTTTTAAAAATAATTTTTATTTAAAAATATTAGGAGGTATAAGCATTCTTGTATATGGATACATTGTATACTGCTGAAGTCAGGGCTTTTAGTGTGCTGGTCACTAGACCACTAGAATTGTGTGCATTGTACCCAATAGGTAAGATTTTTATCCCTCCTTTTATTCCCTTCTCTCCCCTTCTTAGTTTCTAATATCCTTTATACCATTTCATGACCATCTGTGCTAATTGTTTAGCTCCCAGTTATTAGTGAGAATATATGGTGTTTGTTTTTCCATTCCTGAGATACTTCATTTTGGACAATGTTTTCCAGTTCCATCCAAATTGCTTTGGGTGACATTATTTCAATCCTTTTTATGGCTGAGTAGTACTCCATGGTATATATATAAAGCACATTTTGTTAATCCACTCATGAATTGATGGGCACTTAGCTTGAGTCAGCATCTTTGCAATTGTGAATTGTGCTGCTATAAACATTCAAGTGCAGGTATCTTTTGATATAATGACTTCTTTTCCTTTGGGTAGATACCCAGTAGTAGGATTGCTGGATCAAATGGTAAGTCTACTTTTAGTTCTTTGAGGAATTGCTATACTGTTTTCCATAGAGTTTGTACTAATTTGCAGTCCCATCAAGACTATATAAGCACTCCTTTTTTTTTTTTTTTTTTTTACCACATCCATGTTAATATCTACTGTTTTTTGATCTTTTCTAATAAGGGACATTCTGATAGGGGCAAGATGGTATTTCACTGTGGTTTTAATTTGCATTCCCTGATGATTAGTGATGTTGAGCATTTTTACATATGTCTGTTGGCCATTTTTATATCTTCCTTTGAAAACATTCTGTTCATGTCTTTTGCCCATTTTTTAATAGGGTTGTTTGGTTTTTCTTGTTGATTTGTTTGAGATCATTGTAGACTCTGGATAGTAACCCTTTGTCAAATGTATAGTTTGCAAATATTTTCTCCCATTCTGTAAGTTGTATATTTACTCTGTTGATTATTTCCTTTGCTGTGCAGAAACTTTTTGATTTAATTAAGCCCCATTTATTTATTTTTGTTGTTGCTGTATTTGCTTTTGGGGTCTTAGTCATAAATTCTTTTCCTAGGCCAATATCTAGAATAGTATTTCCTACAGTTTCTTCCAGAACTTTTAGGGTTTCAGGTCCTACAATTATGTCTTTAATCCATCTTGAGTTCATTTATATATATGGCAAGAGATAGAGATTCTCTTTCATTCTTCTGCATGAGGCTATCCAATTTTCCCAGCACCATTTATTGAATAGGACATCCTTTCCCCAGTGTATGTTTTTCTCTGCTTTGTCAAATATCAGTTGGTCATAGTTATATGGTTTTATTTCTGGGTTCTCTGTTCTGTTTCATTGATCTAGGTCTCTACTTTATAACAATACAATGCTGTTTTAATTACTGTAGCCATGCAGTATAATTTGAAGTCAGATAATGTGATGCTTCCAGTTTTGTTCTTTTTGTCTAAGATTGCCTTGGTTATTTAGGCTCCTTTTTGGTTCCATATGGAGGTTATGATTATTTTTTCTAGATCTGTGAAAATGGTGTTTGTTTTTTAATGGGATTTGTGTTGAATCTATAAATCATTGTGGGAAGTATAGACATTTTAACAATGTTGATTCTTCCAATCCATGAGCATGGGATGTTTTTCTATTTGTCTGTGTCATCTATGATTTCTTTCATAAGTGTTTTGTAGTTCTCCTTGTAGAGATCTTTAACCTCCCTGGTTATATTTATTCCTATGTATTTTATTCTTTGAAACTATTGTAAATGATATTGTGTTCTTGATTTGACTCTCAGCTTGACTGTTATTAGTGTATAGAAATGCTACTGACTTGTGTACATTGACTTTGTAACCTGATACTTTGCTCAATTTATTTATTAATTCTAGGAGTCTTATGGGGGATTCTTTAGGGTTTTCTAGATATAACACCATATCTTTGCAAATGGGGATACTTTGACCTCCTTTTTATGATTTGGAGTTCTTTATTTCTTTCTCTTGCCTGATTGCTCTGGCTAGGACTTTCAGCACTATGTTGAATAGAAGTGGTGACAGTGGACACCCTTGTTTTATTCCGGGTCTTAGGGGGAATGCTTTCAATTTTTACCCATTCAGTATGATGTTGGCTATGGATTTTTCATATATAGGCTTTATTATTTGGAGGTATTTTCCTTCTATGCCCAGTTTGTTGGGGGTTTTTATCATGAAAGGGTCCTGGATTTTATTGAATGCTTTTTCTGTACCTATCGAGATGATCAAATGGTCTTGGCTTTTACCTCTGTGTGTGTATGGTGAATCATGTTTTTTGATTTACATACATTGAACCATCCTTGCATTCTTAGGATGAAACATACTTGAACATGAAGGGTTAATTTTTGATATGCTGTTGAATTTGATTTGCTAGTATTTTATTGATAAATTTTGCATCTATGTTCATAAGGGATATTGGTCTATAGTTTTCTCTTTTTGTTGTGTCTTCTCCTGACTTTGGTCTCAAGGTGATACTGGTGTTGTAGAATGAGTTAGTGAGGGTTCCCTTTTTCTCAATATGATGGAATAGTTTCAGTATAATGCATGCCAGTTCTTCCTTGTAAGTCTAGTAGAATTTCACTGTGAATACATCTGGTCTGGGATTTTTTTCTGTTGGGAGTTTTTTTTATTATAGTTTCCATTTCACTACTTGTTATTGGTCTATTCAGGATTTCCATTTCTTCCTGATTCAGGCTTGGGAGGTTGTGTGTCTCCAAGAATTTAGCCATTTCCTCTAGCTGTTCTAGTGTTGTGTGCATAGAGGTTTCCATAGTAGTCACAGATGATATTATGTATTTCTGTGGTGTTAATTGTAATGTCTCCTTTTTCATTTTTGACTGAGCTTATTTGAGTTGTTTCTCTTCTATTTCTGGTTAATCTAGCTAGTGATCTATTGATTTTGTTTGTCTTTTCAGAGAATCAACTTGTTATTTCATTTATGCTTTTTACTGCTTTTTGGTTTCCATTTCATTTAGTTCTATTCTGAACTTCATTTCTTTCCTTCTACTAGCTCTGGGTTTGGTTTGTTCTTTTTTTCTAGTTCCTTGAGGTGTGACATTAGGTTGTTAATTTGTGATTTTTCTATGTTTTTGATGTAAGCATTTAAGGCTATGTACTTTCCCTTTAATCCTGCTTTTTCTGTGTACCATAGATTTTATTGAAGCTTATCTCACCTTTCTGTCTTTATTTCATCAATAACTCAAGGATCATTCAGCAGCAGGTTGTTTAATTTCCGTTTATTTGTGTAGTTTTTAGAGTTATTCTTGGAATTTATTTGTAGTTTTATTCCACTGTGGTATGAGGAGATACATTATATGATTTCAATATTTCTAAGTTTGCTGGTACTTATTTTATAGCCTAAGACATAATGTATCTTGGAAAATGTCCCAAGTACTGATGAGAAAAATGTATATTCTGCAGTTCTGGATAGAATGTTCTGTAACTGTCTATTATGTCTATTTGTTCTAAAGTTCCATTTAAGTCAAGTGTTTCTTTGTTGATGTTCTCTCAGTGATATGTCTAGTTCTATCTGTCAATGGAGTGTTGAAGTCCTCAGATATTATTATGTTGCTATTTATTTTTTTCCCTAGCTGTAGTAGATTTTTCTTTATGAATCTGGAAGTGCCTATGTTATATATATATATATATATATATATATATATATGATTGTTATATCTTCTTGCTGAATTGCTCTCTATATCATTGTATAATGACCATCTTTTTATTTTTTTTAACCATTGTTGATTTAAAGTCTATTTTATCTGGTGTGAGAATAGCTACTCCTGCTAACTTTTGGATTCCATTTGCATGGATTTTTTTTGCATCCCTTTAGCTTGAGTCTATGAGAATCTTTGCTACAAGTTATATGGGTTTCTTGGAGATAACATATATTTGGATTTTTTAAAATCTATTCAGCCAATCTACATCTTTTAAGGGGGTATAAAGACTATTCACATTCAATGTTTGCACTGATATGTTAGATACTCTTCTGATCATCATTTTAATTGTTACTTAGCTGCTTTGTTCTTTCCCTGTGTTACTGTTTCATCAGAGCTGTGACTTATGTTTTGGGTATCATTGCACTGGTGTGTATCAATTGCTCTGTTCCACATATAAAATAGTTTTAAGTATTTCTTGTAGGGCAGGTCTAATGGTGACTAATTCCCTTTTGTATTCTTTTCTGGGGAAGAATGTATTTCTCCTTCATTTATGAAACTTAGCTTTGCAGGATACAAAATTCTTATCTGGTAGTTATTCTGCTTAACGATACTAAAGACAGGACCCCATTCCTTTCTGTCTTGTAAGGTTTCTGTTGAGAAGTCTGCTGTTAATCTGATGGGTTTTCCTTTATAAGTTACTTGATGCTTTCACCTCATAGCTTGTAGGAGTTCCTCCTTCATGGTGACTTTGGCTGGTCTGATGGCTGTATGCCTTGGTGCTCCCCTTTTTGTAATGAATCTCCCATGTGTTTGTTGAGTTTCTTATATCTGGATGTCTAAATCTCTAGCAAGACAAGGGAAGTTTTTCTTAATTATTCCTTCAAATAGGTTTTCCAGTCCTTTTGCTTTTTCTTCTTCACCCCCCTACAGGGCTGCCTATCATTCTTATATTTGGCCATTTTACATAATCCCATATTCTTCATAGACTTTTTTTATTCCTATGATTCTTTGGGGTTTTTTTTGACTCCTGGTTTAATTCAAAATAGTTATTTTCAAGCTCTGAAATTCTTTCTTCTGCTCATTCTAGTTTATTCCTAAAACTTTCCACTGTTTTGTAGTTCCATAAGTGAATATTTCATTTCCACAGGTTCTATTTGGTTTTGTAAAAATATAGCTATCTCTGTAGTAAATTTTTCATTCTTTTCCTAAATTAGTTTTCTGGTTTCTTTGAATTGGTTTTCCATTTTTCTCTTGGACCTCATTGAGCTTCATTACAATCCATATTTTGAATTCATTATCTGTCATTTCAGTATTTTCATTTTGGTTGTGTAGCATTGCTATTAATAGAGAGCTGGTATACTCCTTTGGAGGAGTACTTTCACCCTGATTTTTCATACTTCTTGAGTTCTTATGGTGATTCCTTCTCATCTGGAGCAGCTATTGCTTCTTATTTTTGGATTTTCTTTTGTTTAGTTGGAACTCCTCCCTGCCAATCCTTAAGAGTTTGCTTGAGTAAGGACCTTTGGCTTTGCTTGTGGGTACTTTGATGGGGTTCTAGGTTCTGGATGGATACCTTGGTAATAGATATAATTAGTGTAATGGTTTTCTCAATTGCTAGTTATGTATAGGCTGTAGTAGTGGTATACTATGTGTGGGGGCAAATTTCCTGTCTCTTGTCAATAAGGGGAGATGGAGGTCTTTGAAGTCCTTTCTCTTTCACCAGTCCTGTGGTCTTCTTAAGAGTATGGATTATGTTAGGATGCCCAGTTTAATTTCTAAGTCACCAGGTGGTACTTGTAGGTAAGCCAGCCACACTCTATATGATTGAATATGGAAATGCTGTAATGGAGTGTATAAGTTGTCTTCCCTGCCAGTAGGTGGTGCTTGCAGAAGAGAGCAAGCTGCAGTGGTGTTTGTGTTTCGGGGGACCTATGTCTGGCTCTGGTCAATCAGGAGAAGCACTTGGATATTCCAGCTGGTGGTTGGGACCCTTGCCCTCCCAGGGACCCCTTCTTGTGTTGAAACACAGCCAAGGGAGGATGGGGGAGTGAGGCTGGGTAGGGCTAGGTCAGGTGAGTCTTTGTTCAGTCTTCACAAAAGTGGGCACAAGAGCTATCTCAGCAGGGGTCGAGGGTCAGCTCCCAGGCCTCTGAGGAAAGCCACCAGGGAGGGGCAGATGTGGGCTCACCAAGCCAAAAAGTCTGCTTGTGGTGGAGGGGTGATCTGGGGTTCAGTCTGGCAGGCAGAAGTGGGTTTTGCCTATTTCCTTCTTCCCTCGCCCCGCATATCTCTTTTTGGCATCTGGCTGTAGGCAGGAGCCCAAATTAGCTAAGTTCACCAGCAATGGTGCTGTAGGCTGGGAGTTTCCCTGCCCCGGATCTTGCCCCAGACTGAAAATGTGGCTTCCCTGTATGGGGAGGGGTGCTCTGTGAGTGCACTGTGGCTCAGACCCATGTGGCACTCTCCATTTAGTTCTGCCCGCGTGAGATCCCTTGCCTCCCAAGATTAGTACATAAATCTCCCTCCGTGCACCCTTGCAACATAACTGAGTCCTGGGGGTATGAGATCCAGTTTGTGGGCCTGTCCTCTGATCTCCCAAATTCAATCCCTGACTATGCCAGGGAGAAGTATGCTGATCCCGAGTTGCCCATAGAGTGCTCAAGCAGCTTAATGTCCCTCTGCTCTGGGGTACACCCTGCTCTGCTAGAGCAGCCAACAGCTTGAATTTTTCAACCCTGGAAGACATTAGAAATGTGATGGAAAAAGAGAATAAGCAGAGCATGGTCAACCTGTGAGAGTGTTTGGATCCCTGAGACTGAGGAGTTGAAAGGGTAGGGAATGAATAGGTGGTGACCTGTACATTTCTCCCTAGCACTGCCAGATTGATGGTGGGATCCTGATGTGGATAGGGTGACAGCCTGGGATAGAATGCTTTAGGACTTGGGGATGGCCCATGGTTCTGAGGTTGAGATGACTATGGCAAGAGCAAAGGCTATGAACAGTAGAGTTGCCTTTGTAGCTCTAGATCATGATGGCTTAAAGTAGAGAGAATCATATAGGAGCAGATGCCTCCCAAACATGACCAGTTTTCTGTTTTTTCAGGTTGGGGTGGCTCAGAACTAGATGCAATTTGATTTTATAAATAAGAACATGTGAATTTCAAAATTTTAATATCCATGAAAATTAATAATTGTTGCTTATAATAATGGCTCAAACCAGAATGTAGTTTAAGAATATTAATGATGCTTTTAAAGACCATTGAACAGCATCCTGTGTAGGCTTGTTTTAAACATATCTCTTAAATATTGTTAATCAATGTTTTCTTCACAATAGTTGAGAATACAGATTAAAACATACTGTAACTGAAACTTTTCTTAAAGTCCGTTCTGAAGGAAAAATAAGAATAACAAATTCCCTCTTTGATTATGTAAAGGTAGCTCCTGTGCTAGGTTTCTAGAAGATGTCTAAGTCTGAAACCAAAATGACATCTGTGAAGTTAGACACAAAATCTAATTCAAGAGCTCCAGGGCAAATATCATGAGATAGGAAAAAGTCATGTAAATTTGAAAATTTTTAGCACTAATAAGTCTATGCTATGGGAAAAGTTTAATCACATGCACATTATACTCCCTCATGCTTTAATTTCCTGGCTGGGAGTGGAAATTATTTTCATCAGACTAAGTCATACGGGGAACACAGTCCCAGGGAATACAAATCCAGATCCTTATAGCAGCACTTTGTCCCTAATGTAAGAAAAACATATAAGAGAAACAGACTAAGACATATTCCCAGATGAAATTGGGAGCACTATGATAACAAGCTAATTTTTGCTCTATTACATACTAAGAAAATAGTTTGCTTCTTTTGAAATATAGAAGAAAATCACTAATATCCAAAATAAAAAAGGCTATTTTTAAGTTAATGTAAGTATAACTCAGCCATTATCTTAGTGATATTGACAATATCTATTTACAAATACATGATGTGATAAATTTTAAGTCCTACCAATTTTACACACACACACACACACACACCACAAGTAAAAGTTTGCAGGAATTTGGCAGCAGTCACAAGAGTCATTCACCAGAAGCCCAAAGTAATGAAACTCATAGAGCCTTTCTGAGCCACGTTTGCACAATGTAATAGTGACATTTTTAAAAGGTAAAATAGAATCCATGTAGGAATGATGGCTATAAGAGCATGTCTCACAAAGATTCATATCAAATTGAGATCAAAAGGGCAAAGTTTAGTGAGGAAACACAATGTCACAGAGCTTCAGACTTCTGTTGAGCTCTGCTCTCATCCACATTAAAAAAGTTTTGTTTGTATAGCATAGTTGAACATCTAAGTGCAACCTTAATATAAATGAAGACTTTGAAAAGAGTACCTAGATAAAGAAAGATGTGTTCGTATATGCTTGGGAAAAATGATCCTCTTATAAGAGTATATAAAATTTTGGATGGACTGTCTTATTCTATTTCATCGAAAAACTAGATGAGAGTTAATTATTAATGAGTTAAGTTTTGTGAAAAAGGTAACAAATAGTTTTACATAAAGTGGTAAATATGCAAATTATTTATAGTGTTTTATTTTATATATAATATCGTATATATACACATATATTTTTAATATATATAATGCATGCTTGAAGGCCAAGAAATTAATATATAGGTGTCTGTTAACAGATATTCAGTTATGTTAATCAATAATTTTTCATAGGAATATGAAAGTAAGTAGAATCCTGTCACTGCTATAATTTTATTTGTTTAGCTCAAAAGAAGCTTTGACCTATAACCCAGGTGCCTCTAATTACCTGTTGAAAGTTACAGGTTAGTGCCTAGAAGGAAAGAAATAGCCTGATATAAACCTAAGTCTTGAAAATGTCAGCAAATACCATAGCAATAAACACTATTACAAAGAAACATTCAGTATAACAATGCCTGTTTTTTCAGTCTAAAAGTTAACACAAAGAACAATGTTTAGTTACCTTGGTTACAGCAAATTTTGCACAATCTGCTTGTTGGCCTCTGAAGGGAATTTGTGTATGTAAGTTTATTATTGTGGGAGGTTAGTACTATAGAGAAATTGATATATTTTTACAGATTTTTTCTTCTCTTGTTAAGTAATTTTAATTACTTACTCCTGCTTTCATCAATTAAATGAAAACACACTTATGCAAACACCACTCCCCCTGTGAAACCATCCCTAGGCAAAGCTCTTCATACTTCTCAGTTACCCCCAAACACACAGGCCTTCTTCCTAAGGAAAGGAAATAAAAAGGAGTTTGTTGGTCAGCATGAACTTTAAAAGTGGCTCTACATGATTATATCCCCAGTTATAGAATATGAGAATTCTCAGGGTTAAACTAGAAGAGTCATTTCCTCTTTATGTTCCTTCTTGTCCTTGAAAACAGGGAGAAGTGAGTCATCCCTGTATGACAGTGAGGAGATAAAATGATGAAATGTAAAAGGAGTCAGAATCTAGAAGTCTCATTCTTCTACCACTGCTATTAATACTTTCTTGGGAGAAGGGACACTTACATTCTGGGTGCATTGGCCAACAGTGGCTCCATGTTGAGGAAATACCCAATCAATGCAATGAGAGCATGAGCTGCCACCATTCTTGTTTCTCTACCCAAGTGATACGTGGTATTCAATTCTACCTGCTACAGAAAAAGCAGGAGAGCTGATCCCTTTCTTCTGCTGCTTCTCCTATCTCCTCATCTTGCAGGCATCTTGGTGCAGAAAAATAGGTATCAGAAATGATTAGCTGTCATATTGTGATAAGTCTCCTCTTCTTTCTTTAGTTACAGAATTCTGAATTTTGCTGAATTATTATTGACCACCCTGTAAAAGGACTATATTTTCCAGCATCCATTGCAGCTATTATAGATGTGGCTGTATGACCAAGTTCTGAACCATAGGATTTTTTTCAGAGACATGGTTTCTCTCTGTCACCCAGACTGGTGTGCAGTGACCGTAGCTCACTGTAACCTTGAACTCCTGGGCTCAAGCATCCTCCCACCTCAGCCTCCCAACTAGCTGGGACTACAGGTGTGCGCCACCATGCCAAGCTAATTTTTTAAATCTTTTGTAGAGACAGGGTTTCATTATGTTGCTCAGGCTGGTCTCAAACTCCTGGCCTCAAGTGATCCTCCTGCCATGGCCTCCCAAAGTTCTGGGATTACAGGTGTGAACCACTAATGCCTAGCCTGAATTTGAGCAGAAGTGGTAAATGCAGCTTTTGGGTCATGTATTTAAAGGAGAGGGTTGTGCCCTCAGTGGATTTTTCTTTCTTTCTGCTGTTGCAAATAAAGGTATGATGGCCGGAGCTGAAACAGTTAACTTGGACCAGGAAGCAGAAACAATGTGTGGAGATGGCAGAGCAACAAGATAGAAGAGACCTAGGGTCCTGGTGGGTATCAAGACTCCTTCTTTGTCTCAGCCTGCAATGCTCAAATTTTTTGTGGGAGAGAAATAAACTTCTAACTTACTTAATGCACTGCACCGTTATATTGGATCTCTCTGCTTTGCAGTGGAACTATGGTATCTTCAAAACTTTTAAATAGTCAAATCAGAGCTTTTCAAAGTTTGATTGACACAACAATCACCTTAGGATCATGTTAATATCCAGATTCTGATTCAGTAAATGTGATGGATACATTTTATGTGTCAGTTTGGTCAAGCTATTTTGCCCAGTTTTTTAATTTATTTTTTTATTTTTTTGTTTTGTCAAACACTAGTCTAGATGGTTGCTATGAAGGATTGTAAATGTGACTAACATCTATACACAGTGAACTTTAAGTGAGGGAATTTACCATTGATAATGTGGATGGACCTCATTCAATCAATTGAATGCCTTAAGAATAAAAAGCAAGGTTTCCCAGACAAGAAAGAATTCTTTGTCAAGCCTGTTCCATGGAAATCCTGCCTGAGTTTCCAGGCTGCTGGCTTTTGCTATAAATTTCAGGTTTGTCAGCCCCTACAAAAGCATGAGCCAATTCCTTAAACTAAATCTTGTTACACACACACACACACACACATCCACACACACATCCACATATATACTATTGGTTCTGTTTCTTTGGAGAACCCCAACTAACACACTAGGTCCAGGGAAAGTTCTCAATGCTGCTGATTTGAGCACTATGTTTTACAGAGTAGGATTCTAGAAAATTGGTTTTCGAGAAACATGTGTTTTAGCCTAGATTTTGACAAAATTTGCTGCGAAACCTCAGGAATGCCATTTAATGCTTAGGCCTCATTTCAACATCTGTGAGGTGAGAATGTTGGGCTAAATGACCTTTGTGCACCTCCAGCTCTAATATATTGTAACTCTGTGATCTTCACCCTCCCAACAAGAGGCCCAGGTGGTAATGTCACATGGGGACAGAGCTGATAGCAGGGAAGACCCCAGAAGTGTGTAAAAGTGTGGGGGCCATCAGATATGGCTCTTGGAGTGGTGTCCCTGGTTTCCTGTGCTGTTCTTTCAGCTGGATATTTATAAGTTATGTGAGTGACCATTGAGCTGGTGACATTTTACATCCAGAAAATTGTTGCCTGAGGAAAGATAGTTATAATAATCCTAACCCTTTTGATTAGGAAGAGAAATAGAAGAGCTTGATCTCCTTTCTCCCCCAGGAAACCTATTTCCCAATGCAAAGGACAGAGCAGGTGTAGTGATATAAACAACATTTTTGTGTCATTATCTTATATATTTCATATATCACATATGTTATAATGACTATACAATAATATTACATATAGAGAAATATATTAATGAACTTACTATTTTACTTCTCAAATCTGAGCATTAATAGAACTTGGATTTGGAAAATTTTAATAATAGCATCATTAGTTCATTTATTCTTTAAGAACGATAGCAACAAGCCTTAAAATTATAATTTGCTGAAATTGGGCTTCTATTGGAATGCGCTCATGTGCTTTAGAGTATGGATAGTCCTGACAGAATGACCTGTCAGCTTTTGCTTTCTAAAATCCTAAACTGAAAAAAGAGTTTCTTCCTATCCTTTGGAGCCACAATTAAAAAGGAGCTGTAATCGTTCTTTAATGGTGAGAATCTGTTTTCATCTATAACACAGAACGTTTAGACTTAAAATAGGTACATTTAAATGGAAAATACAGTCCAGTAGCTACACAGACAATTTTTACTTGGGGATTGCAATTTCCTCACTCTCCCATTGTCTTGGAGCCCCATCACAATATGGCATGAAAAATGGGTTTACTGCATTGCACAAATACTAATAGATTGTTTACTGATGGTACTTTGACTAAACTTGTATCAACAGAATAGCGAAGGCTACTCTGGGAACATATCCTCTCTGGGAATATATATTAATATCAACTCCTTCCGAATTTCTCTCTATATATTTATACACATACACACAGACACATGCGCGTGCACTGTATATCTGAGATAAATAGATTTCTTGACTTTTATCTGACACACTGCAGGTGGTGTGTGTTCATTCCAGTATGACGGTGTATGTGTCTGTGTTTCACTTGCTGTGTGTGTGTATGTGTGCAAGTGTGATGTGTGTGCATGTATTGAGGGTGGGAGTGGAAAGAGTTAACTTCTTGGTATGTGAATTTGAATGCAGTTGAGAGCTTTAATTTCTTTCCTTATTTTCTCAGTGTCAAGCACTTTTTTTTTGTCTCCTTCTTACCTCTGCCCACTCCCAACAAAATTGCCTTAGGGAATTTTTCTAAAAGATACTACTCCTTTTTGTGTCTAAAGGGCAAGGCTGCTAAAAAAAAAAAAAAAAAGAAGGCAGCAAGGGCATGGAAGTCACTTGACCAAAAATAGAAACTTGTTGCTGCCTTCAGTGGAGGAACTTTTCTTTTTCAACATTTGGTGTTGGGGGCAGAAAGAGAAGTGAGAAAATAAAATCTGTGCGTGTACAAAAACGTGTGCTTTTCTTTATTTGAGCCCATTTATTTAAATTTTACACTGTCCCTGCAAAGGAAAATACGATGGAAAGCTTAACAGAGATAGAACTTGGCATCGATGTGTTCTACCTTTCACTTCCCTTATTAATATAGGCCTGTTCACTCTAAAGGAGGTTGACATAACTTTTTATGAACTATCAGTGATTTATTAGAAATACTGACATTCTTCGTTCTCCAGAATACGAACAGTATCTTTCATAGTGTGACATAAAAGCACTGTTGTCTGACTTGTGGTTGTTTGGATGTTTGGTTTTAAAAATTATTTTTATTAATTTTATAAAATGTTTGGAGTCAAATGACTATCAAAGAACAAGTAAATCGAGCTTATCTTTGTTGCATTTTTTCTGACTTGAGTTTCCTTTATTGAGGAATGACAATATCCAGGATCTACTGGCAATTGAAATCAGACTTTGAGAACTTTGGCTTAGCTTAGAGATATAGCTTCTTATAAATACATCAGAGTCAGTTGTGTTGTTTTAAACTGGTCAGAGCACTGCTAACTGGTTTGCACAAGGGATTATTAATAGCTTCATTTGGTGGTAGAATTTATATCATAGACTCTTGACTGCTTCATTCCTAACGCAGCGTTAGTCTACTCAGAGTGTGGGATCAGCTGCGTATCTTTGGTCCTTGATCGAAACCTGACAATATAATGTGCCTATTCTGCAGTTAATTCATGGTGTCTGGTGTGGCTCTAGAAGTTTAACAGATGGATCTCTAGTCAGTCCCCTCTCAAACTCTTTATTAAATATTTATGGAGCCAGATTGCAAATACACTTAGCTTTGCTCCTGGAGGTATGTTTATGAACCTCTGGACTAGGGAGGATCAACTCGGTGAGTTCAGGAAGGAGAGACAAAATCTTTTCTCCAAGAAGTTTCAGAGAACATAAGTAATGGCCTTACTCATGGTAGTGAGATCAGGAATACTCCAGTAGCATTCTGTGTAGTAATCAAAATGTTTCCTTGAAATAGGAGGCTGTCATTATGTGGGAAGATAAAGATGCCCACCAAGTTTGTGAGTAAATCTCGGTATTTGCAGCCAGGTTTTATCCCTCCAGGAGAAAATGTGGAAATGAATAATGACACCTTTTGCTTAAATAGTACATATGCACAGGGAGTTGCCAGGAGAAAGTGTTAATAAGAAGAGTTTATGAAAAATGAGTAAATTTGGGGATTTAGAAACACTTGAAATATCATTCATTAGACATGTAGAGGAAGGTGTTAAAATGAAAATGCCCAAGTTGTTTCAGCTTTTTACCAAATTGGGGGGTGAAGGAGGTGTGGGAAAGAATGCTGAAGATGCTCATTGATTCCCTCTGAGGTGCCACCCTCTGTAGACCAATGGTGCTTGAGATAAGAGCAAAGGTGATGGTCTTTGTTTTGTAGATCTGTGAGAGAAGACTTTTTTATTGCAAGATGTGCTACAGTGCTTCTAGAAAACATGCCAAGACCACAACACTCACAGCACCTTTGCTAGTTACATAATCGTCACGTTAGAGAAGACTTCAAAAGCTTTTAGTCTATCTCCTTGTCTTGGATGATTTTCTTTGAAATTATCCCAAAGACTTATAGACTAATCCAGGGAAGTATCATTGTGCCAAATCATAACCACATACTTAACTTTAATACCACAAGATAAATTACTAACTCCAGTTTTAAAGATATTTATTTCAGCAATTCCAGGACATTGTTCAAGATCTTTTTATTTGAAATTTTAAATGATAGTGTGAATTTAGCAGTATATAAAACCATGAATTTCCTTTTCATTTGGCCATATCCTTGAATTAAATTAAGTTATGTCATAACGATATGTGTACTTTACAATAAATAACCTTTATTATAGTAAATACGGAAACCGATCCTTCTCTTTGAACCAAGAAAGCTACTAGCATTTCTTCTATGCTAAGAAGAATCTTCTTTTGTTTCCAGTTCTATTGACCTAACGGTTTGTTACCAACATTCTAAGGTGTTCAGGGCACTGTATGAAGAGCCATAGAAAGACTGTAAAAGAAATAGATTCTTGATCAGTCCTTGTAATTTGGGAGAGTTCGTAATCTATTAGTAAGGGAGAGGAGAGGAAAGATAGAAGAAAAGCCTTAAGAACATTTCCATAGAAAACTGAGTTTGGCCTGCCCAAGAGCACACACACAGTGATTGAATAGAGTTAATCAAGGTTTTTCTCAGATGTGTTGACATTCCTAAAGTACTGTAAATGTGCACTGAGTTTAGTGTCTGGCATACGGTGGGAACAAATGAATATTCACTGTCGATGATGTGTAAGGTAGAATCCCTAAAAATATTCTTTTCTTGGGGTGCAATGTTACCATCCTGGTTCTGGGGCATTGTGGATCAGAGTGGGTATTGACTCTGGCTGTTGCTGTGGAAATGATTTCAGCAGCTGCATGTGCAAGGGTAAGAACCTCACTCAAGCACGCTTCAGGAAATGCTATATTTGGGGGAAAGGTCTGGGTGAAACACCAGCAATGCAGCACCATACCTTTTATTGATAGCACATAGTTCAGAAGGTCCAGGAACTAAGATTGCTCTAGAGATACTGGTATGTTTTCAGGGTTGCCTCACCGTAGCAGGGAGAAAGGGACAGGTGGATGCTGCCCTATGTCTCTCTCTCCTCAGAGTGGAAACTACAGCAAGACTAGCTTTATCATGTAGCATGAGGGGCACTTGCTCCTTCTAGAACCCAGCTCTGAGGATTTGCTATCCATATTTGTTCATCAGAAGACATGACCTTGCGGATAACCCAGCAACAAGTGTGCCGCGGCATCCCAACGCTAGGCCTTGTGTGCAGTCATTCTTCCAGTCTCCCAAAGGAGAGCAAACAGTGAATGAAGCTATATTACATGGCATTTGTATAATTTTATGTAAATTTGCAGAGGTGAAAGAAGTGAAGATTATCACAGCTACCCACACTTGAGATATGTGAAAAGATAATGTAAAGATACAGATTATCTATTAAAGTCTTCATAAAGAAAAGCAATAGAAAGTATGGTCATATTTTGGAATTTGTTCTGGGATTACTTTGGGTTTTCAATTGTCTTTTTACAAACATAGCCTCATTACAGAGGAAGTTTTTGGATCTGATTTTGAAACAAATAATATTTGTCTGTTATAGAGTAAGAAGACCACTCAACTTTATTGCCCACAAAATCAAAATAATAAAATTTAAAAATTGTTTTTCTTTTCTTCAGTTGTTAAAACTCATAACTTTAAAAAAAAAAAAGCTCATTTTTTTTCTTGTTTCAGAGTTCGCCAGCTAAGACAGACTGAGCTGGGCCATTACTGTTCTCATCAGTTTAGATTTATATGATGCATGCATTGCAATGAACATCTGGACAGTTAGAGAATGCATTTCATCTGAAGGCCGTTGTAGCATATTATTTTCCATATTTAGAACATTCCTTTGGAAAACAACATAAGTAGGAAAACAACATACAGTAAAAGAAATATTTTTAAAAGCAAGAATTATTAGAAATGAGATTATTGAGAATTTTTATTGCACACAATAAAGGTATAGGTAGGATCATAAAGCACTATACAGAAATAAAATCTATTGACTTTTTGGACTTTAACTTGCAACCAGAGAGCCAGTGAACTTGAACTCATATGTAACTTCCAAGGCAACTAGCTGTAACCACAGTTTCTAGTGTCTCCCAGGCCCAAGAGGAGATTTTCAGCCTGGATAAGTATTTCATAGAGACTTTTGAGCCAGGTGCTTTATGTAGTAGGGTTGGTGATTCAGTATGTGGCATTTAACAATGTGAGTCAGAATTAAATGAATGTCTCAGTATTATGGTTGGGGAGTTAATGGAAGGGCCACCTCTTGGATGAATCATTGAACACAGATCCTGCTCCGGGCCACTTGCTAAAAATTGCGCAATCATTTTCACAAGCAGATAAGATGATAACCTTGATGTTCTGCCCTTTCTAAGTTCAGATAATCAAGCTGCTCTGTTTCTCCAAAATAGATTTGAACTATAAAACCACCTTTCATCTTTACTCATTATTTTTTTCCACATGTGTTGTGTACCCTATTTGTTACACGTAAATAATGCAATTATTATATTTTTAACTTTTAATGTATTCTGGTGGAGGTAAACTGCACTTATTATTTATAACCCCTCTTTCTTCCAAAAATATTTGAGGCAGCTTATAAAAGACAGAGATATGCTAAAACTGTGCAAGCAAGGGCAAATGAATGTGATTATGGGCTATGCTGGGTCAAGAAGGAATTGATAGGCTAAAGATAGCTTCTGAAACTGAGCATCAAATTTAGCTTTGAGCTTCCTGAAAATTATTTTCAACATGGATCATTTTGCCTTTTTTTGACAAATGTAAATGTCTACATTAGTATCTTTTATTCTAGAATATAAGCTCAAGAGGGGGCTGGTACCATCATTTAGTGTGGTTTATCAATCAGATGGGCAGATTTTATTGAAGATCAATCAGAGTATACACTGAGAGAAGGTAAGCAGAGTGAGATCTCAAAGGATAAAAGAAGCAATCATTTCTCCCTGTCCTCAGTGAGGTCACTAGGCAGTTAGATAAAACAAGTCATGCACTTAAGAAGTCTTTTAACGTAGAATGTATAAGCCAATGAATGTTACTAGACTCCTAATTGGGGATAAGAGTGTGGGAAAATATAGCTCTTAATAAATTCATGGCCTGATACTTGTCTGAGCACTTGTAAACGAGAGGCAGGAGACTGGTTTTCAAGGGAAGACTTTACCCCTATACCTGGCCACTGTGTGGCTGCCCCAGAAGAGCAACCACAGAAACACCAGCACAGTCTCTATAGGATCAGGACGACCGAGGCACTAGTTGTATAGACTAGTTGGATAATAGGACTAGGATCTATCTAACCTATGCAACCCTGTGTACTCTTGGAATTAAAGAAAGAAGGAAATGGGGAAAAAAAGAGGAGAAAAAGGAAGGAAGTGGGTAGGGGATGAGAAGGGAAAGAGCTGTTGGCCAACTTTATGGGCCTCTCATTATGCCAACGTGACAATCATTTAGGTAAGTTTTAGTGTCATTTTTTTTCTTAAACTTAATTATCATAACAGAGATTGTTGAGATTTTAGGGAGTGATTATTAAATATCTCTCTTCTGTGTTTTAGGAAGTACTTTTTGAAAGTCGACTAGAGTCCAGCAGATAGAGATAAATCATAGGGTCAAAGTGGGATTGAAGAGTGGCATAAATGTATAGCCATACCAGGCTTTCTGTTGTTTCCCCTGAACCATATTGATATGACCCAACTGAGGGGTTATTTGAGTCTGTGGGGGAGACATCTTTACCCAGATTTGCTGCCTTATGTCTCTGATAAATTTGGAACAGAGAGACACACCAGTCTCCAGATCATCTCCAGAAGGTAGGTCTTCCCCTGATCCAAATGTGCCTACTATGTGGAAGCAGGAGTTCTGGAAGGTATGGCTTCGTAAGAGTACATATCCAAAAATAGAAAATGGAAGGGGCTATATCACATGTGTTCTTATAAACCAATTCCAAAATTAGTCACAATTCCACCTAGGGTAAGGGGTGAGTAAGGGTGGGGACAGAGACCAGAAATACTCCACATGTGGGGTGGTTCTCATCCTTGGCTGCCATAGTAGGATCACCTGGGGAGCTAAATACACACCAAACACAACACACACACACATACACACACATGCCTGGTTTTCATATGTGTAGCTGGAGTTGACAAAAAGAACAGAGAAATTAAGCTCTCCCCAGTATAGGCCTGTACTGAATTTATAGCAATTTTCTGGGTATACAGTAGAGGTTCAGTTGGTAGTCATTGCATGAATTACTGAACAATGTATTGGAAGTTATCCATGGGTGAAGTTTTCCACATTTAACTCTATGCCACATTATAAGAAAAATGGTATTCTCCTCACCCGTGACCTGAGAATTCTTTATCGCAAGACCCCAATTTTGAAAGAAACATGCTTTGATAGAACTTCTCAGGGCTTGATTGGGCTGGCAAGTGGGCTCTAATGTTTAAAGGGAATTACTCTACACAAAGGTTAGGACTCTGTGGGAAAGGGAGAAAGAAAGAGGAAAGTGGCAGAAGGGAAAGCAAGAGAAAGCAATGCTTTGTGTTGGAAGATGTGACCTCCCGTCCCCAGATCGTCCGAAATCTTCACCGAAATCTACAATGCCCAGTAATACTTTTGTATTAGTAAATTTCTCATGGAAATTGGCGAAAGGATTGAGTTCTGTATTCTGGGGCCAAGGGGACAAAATAGCCTTTACTACATAAATGCCGCTGGCTGAAATTAGGTTGTGCAAGAATCCTGAATGCATCAGTCAGCACCCTTATTGATAAGTAAACATGGGATCTATGGACACTTAAAAGTGAATTTTTCTGCAGACTGCTTATAGAACTATCTACCCTACTCAAAACTAGGTTCATTCCTCAGGGGCCTGGTTAGTACAGAATTACATCAGAAATGCAATAATAAGGCAATAAAGTTTACAGAATTTCCATTCTGAAATATGGCATTTTAAACCCTGAAGCATGAATAGAAATGAAATAATAGTTAAACTTTTTTTTATCAATGTTCACAAGTTATAATGGATATTCCAATTATTTTGTGCAAATTACATTACCAATTCTAAAAGTTGCATAAATTTTTAAATTTCTGGAAGGAAAAGTGTTAGAATTTGACTTGCAAATATTTTTAGCAAACAAAACAAGTTTTTAGAAATTGACAAAAATGGGTATAGAATGTATACAAATATAAAGTGTTAGCATGCTGGGACAGTCAAATCTTCTGTAAAGCTGAGAGATTTGTGCATGCAAGAAAATACCAATTTAGCTGTTATTGTTTGCAAACTTTAAAAATGTGTCTCTTTTCCTCTCTTTGTATTGCCACCAGCTTAGAATGCCTTCAGTTTACCCACCCTTCATTATTACAAACCATTTCTCTCCAGTATTCAAGCTTAACTCAATCTCAAGCTCTTAAAATACTCTTTTTAAAAAATAACAAAACATGTAGCATGGATCTCAAAGAGTTATTGTAGCTTTCCCTAAACATACATCACTCAGATACTGTATTCTTTTAGTTATGTATGATTCTGAATGTCCTTTTAATTATCTTTATACCTGAAACTTGGCTTTATAAACAATTCATGCGACATGTTTTCACTCTTTCCAGAACTTTATAGACTTTTACCTCTAATCTTTTCACCTTAAATATTGCTAGGAAGAAATTTCAGAGGATTCTGATTTTTGTCTTCTGGTATGTGACTTAAGCTTTCTGGAGGGAGCCTGGAGAAGTCCTTACCTTTGAAATCCAATAGTGAAATCCAATAGTGAACCAGGATATATTTTGGCTCTGAGTGTTTTGTATTAATTTTGCCTGGATTAGAGTGAGTTCTTTTGATTTTCAGTTATGTTTTCTCCCAATATCTCAGAAAAATTTTCTTGTTTTATATTCTTTAGTATGTTTTCGGTTTTGTGGGTGGGCTTTGTTCTTCAAGGAAGCCAGTTTTTTTTAAGTAGGTTTATCTTTATCTGTCCTGAACATGGTCACATTGTCTTCTCTTTTCTTTTCTTCCTTCCCCCCTCCCTTCCCTTCTTACCTCTTCTCCTTCATTTGATGATTTACTTCATTTTCTGTATTTGTTGTGATTATAAAAAAATCTCTTAATTTACAGTAGCAATTTTATTTTTAGTTCTGTCTGTTGTATTCTTTTTGTTTAAAATTTGTTATTGTGTTCCATAATATTCTTGCTTTGGATGTCAGTTTTAATTAATGCTGGACACTCTCTTTTTTTTATTTCAGTATATTATGGGGGTACAAATATTATGGTTTTGTATATTGTCCATGCCCCCCACCTCCCTTGAGACACTCTCATTTTATGTCTATTTTCTTTTTAAAATTATAATGATCTCCTTATTACATTTTTCTATAGCACAATGCAATACATTTATGCTGATTTATTTTTCTTCCTCTGCTGTGCCTTCTTTTATGCAAATTTTTTCTTATATTTTCCTTATTAATTATTTATTGTTTTTTCCCCTGTAATGCCTTTGAATTGTTGGCCCTCAGATTCTTTTAATATTGCTTATACTTAATGCAGATAATCTGATTTGTTAATTTTGCTGATAAAATGAAAGAAAATTTCAAGCAAAAGTAGATATCAACTGTAGAACACCACGAATGGTATCTATGTTTGTTGCTTATCCTTTAAGCTATAGTTTGAGTGTTTCAGAGGTGAAAAAGAGGAAAGCTCAGGTTGTGCTGACCATCTTGAACATAGTTTTCTCTGAGCAGTGAGATCTGCATCTCATTCTCATTGTTTATCCTCCATTTGTGGTGAACTCCTGCAAATTTGACTGTTTCCCCCAACTCCTTTGCTTTTATTCCTTTTCCTCCTTTCCATTTTTCACCCTCCCTCCAGGAACTGTTTCTATTACTTTTCAATTAGAAGCAGAAAAATGCAAGAGTGCATTTTCAATTTGCTTTTCCCAACTTGGGCAGTGTTAGTGAAATCATGAGTATATTACTGACTTAGCATTATTACTTTATTACTTGTAGAAACCTGGTCAAGGTTTACAAGTCAACCAGGTTTCCCAAACTCTATTCTTGAATCTTCTGTTGCTTCATTTGGGTTTCTTTACTCCCTAATGTTTATCACTTTCAGTTGTGCATCTTTCCTTTTTAGTTGCTACTGATAATGATTTATTTTAAAATTTATGTAGGTTTGTTCATTTGTGAAGGCAGAATGGAAAATTGAAATGATGGGATATGGTTTCCCTCCTCTATTTGCTTTCTTTACCTAAAGTTTCGGCAAACTACTTTGGCTTTATTATTCACAAACTTATCTAAAGATGCATTTATTTTTAAAGTTTCTGCCAAAATTAGCACTTGGACAAGTCCTCTAATTTATTGCCTATTGAATAAAGTGTTTTTTTCTTTTTTACTTACTTTCATGTTACAGCTTTTAATGTAAGCTACATTCCTATATTCAGGGTGTATTGTGTAAATCTGCATTCAGTTTGTTCATATGATTTATTGATTTGCTGAATTTGCTTGTGGACCTTGTTCTTTGTGTTTTAAAAGTCCTATACTTTTTCATTTGCTGCTTTCATATGCTGATTTCATATCATATTTCATATTCTCTCTTATTATGTTGTAAAGGTTTTTCCATTATCAGTGAAATGATAGAAATTGAAATGTTGTATAGAAACAGGAGATGAGGTTTTATTTAATTAAACAAAAATAATGGCTTAGACTGTGCATTGAAAGGCAGAGGTATGGGGGTGTTGTGGGGAGTCCTACTAGATAAGAGGAATGCTAAAGGTTGATTTAAGAGGAAAAGATAAAATCAGAATGTTTATTTTGAATGATATTAGTAAATAAAGACAATTAATGGAATCGACTCTTTTTTATTGTGTGGCTCACAAAAGAAATGTTATGTTGCATGATTTTAGTTTCTCAACTTGTGGTCCTGGTTTGGTTTGCACATCCTCTTTGTCAACGTTGGCTTTCTGTAGCAAGCATGAGCATTGCAGATGGCTATAGTCGGGACCTGAGCTTTTCTACAGCATCTTTAGACCTGCATAGCAAGGATCATGCTCGCTGGGGCAGAGGAGGGGTGGAGAGGATCTCCATAAGTAGCAAAAACATTTCAAGTTTGGACAATACTAATGATGAAATTGTGTATAAGTTACTGGTGCTTTTCCCTTTGTTTTTACGATGTTTAAGATGGTTGAACACAACTTTTTCCCATGATGTAGCTGGTTACATTTTCCACTGAGCCTTGCAGCTCTTGTTTTTCAGAGAAAAAACACTAGGAAATATGCAAAGTCTCCTTGAGTGAATAATCTGAATTGTAGAAAAGATCCACTGACTTCTTTCTCAGCAGTGATTTTCCATCAGAGTGGCTCCTGGGTAGTTAGTGCATAAAGCTATGTTGGTGCTGGCTGGGTGCAAATTGCCTTCATCTGAAGATGCCTGCTTTGTACCACTACCTGCCTACAGCAAAACAGCGCCCCTCCAGTAGAGAAATCTCTTTAACCAAATATCAAACAAATTAACCTTTTAGTGTGCTCCTAGGAGCCTCTCAAGAGAAGGAACACTTCAGTGACATCACTGATGGCAAAGGTTAGCCTAAAAGTAAAATGAAATCATCCGGCCAGGCAGGCCCTGCGGGAGAATCAAGCCTTGTAATTAGATTGAAGGCTCCTAGGAAACGAAGCCCCGTTGCAGGAAGAGTGCTTGCAGAAGAAGCTAATTGGGGTAAGCTTTTGCATCAGTGCCGGCGCACTGCATCACTTACAGTCTTGAAAATAGCTGTAATGATGTACGGGGATTGAGTCATTCCCTAATTTTAGCAACCGAGGCTGAACATGAATTATATGAAGAACGTGCACTTGACTTTGTCCTATCTGTGACTTGGGATTCCTGGAAGATTCCAGTACACAGACTGGCTGCTACTGGGGCTGTTTCCTGAGAGCTGCCAGGCTCGGGGAGGCTCTGTGCAAGCAGACGCTGAGAGTTTTGCTCTGATGTCTCTGACGATGTGCTCCCTCCGTTCTAGACTCCTTCCCTGCCTTGTTGTCTGGCGGTGTCTCCCCACCTCTCTCACCCACTTTTTTTTTTTCAAAGTGTGGAGTCTGTAATTGAACCTAGTCATTGTTCTAAATGATTTCTGGGGTGAATTATCGAAAAAGAAATCTAGTCATTAGGCAGATAAGGTGACATCACCATCCTCTTTGCTACAGTGACTCAAACCAGACACGAACTGCGTTTGGAGGCATGAAAAGGTGAGCAGAGAATATTATTTTGTCGTAGGCTTGTTTGACCTTACCCCCGCACAGTCACTACAACTTTGATAGACGTGGTTCTCTTCTGGCACTTTCAAGGATATGCCAACCTGAACACTTTATGTTTCAGGATTTCCTTAGGTTTTATGTGGCTGTCAGTCTTTGAATGACAACAGAGTACCAAGGTAATTAAGCATCCACGACCCACTATGTACAACCTATGTGACAAAGGCATGGGTCTTAAGCTCTCTGAGCCTCCCATCTCTTATCTGTAAGATGAAAATAGTGGAATAGCCCCTCGTGCATAATAGGCCCTCATAAGCATTAGCTATTATTTTTGGCAAAAAAGGTAAAGGTGAAGGTGTGTGAGAGTTGCTATTAATTTTGGTAGTCCTATTATGACAACACTAATAAAAACAGCTAAGGTTTTTGAGAACTTACTGTATGCCAAGTACTATGCTAAGGATATTATATGGTGATGTCATTAAAAACTCACCCCAACCTACTCTATGCATATTGCACAGGTGACAAAACTGAGACACTTGGGTAACATCACAAAGACACTAACACAATAAATAATTGTTTAGCAAAGAATCACAGGAAGAAGCACTAAGAGCAGGCTCATCTCGTGGAAATGCGCGTAATGATAATGAGTCATCTGTTTGCAGCACATCACTGTAGTTCTCCTAAAGCAAAACCCTCCTCTTGAGCTCACATTAAATCTGTTTATTTCTCATATCTGGATTGCTTTTACATTCTGCACCAGCTAATCTCTGGTCCTATTTCAAATCAGAATCTGGATATTATTTACCATCTGCCTCTAAGGGATGCACTTGCCAAGTCCCTTAATTTGCTATAATTGGCAGGTTTTCAGTGTACATAATTTATATCAAAAAAAGCTACCCTGAAAAAGAAGATTAATTAAACTGTTTCTTCTGGGTCCCTAAAAGTGCAGTGGTTTCCAAGAGGATGACTTTAAGGCCTTAAGGTCTTCTGTGTGTATGTGCTGCCACAGCTGAGCACATTAAAAATGTATGTTGGGTTGGTCCCTGGTGCCTCTGAGCTGGTCAGAAAGATGTCATTGGCACCTGGGTAACATCACAAATACTCACTGAATTAAGCAGCTCACATTTGCATTTGAGTCTTTTGTTCCAAGCTTTGCAGACACTAGAAACTACTAGACTGCAGTATAATTTATGGATACCTCTGTGTTGGCAATTCTGTCACTGATATGATAGGAAACACTAGAAAAAATACACCCAGATGTACAGAATTCTAAATAGAGTAAGTGAGAGACCGCAAACTGATTCAGACAAGCAGCACATGTGGTTAGTAAATAGACCAGTTACAGTTTTTTTTTTTCCTTTTTCCCTTTTTCAGTCTTTCCCTAAGCTCATGGTCCAAAATGAGACATGACCTAGTCTTTGTGGAACATTCTGATCCTTCTCCAGCCTCTGGTAATGCCATCCTGGGAGTTTATTTCCTAACACATGCCTATCGAAGTTAGCGATTGATTCCTCATTCAAAGCATGAGAACTTCTGTGTTTTCCACCGTTTTCTAGAGTGGTGCTTTGAATCACCAGCCTGTAGGTGGATACCATAGAGTAGTGCAGGAATGAACATGAAGTTGTCACATATTTTCTCTATTTTCCATGCTTGTCTAGTTTTTTCTGCTTAATCTTCCAAATCTCAGCCCAAATATTACCACGCTTGCTCTGCCCCATGTCACCCCCAACTGACAAAGGTGTCCTCCTCTGTGCTTCAGAAAATTCATATGAAGCTTAAGAATTAAGTCAAGTGAGTAGCTTCCTTTCACTGTTCTTTTGGAACAAAGGCTACCCAAGGACTTGCCAGTATATACTTTGATTACCTCACTGCTTACTATAAATTAAAAATCCAAAACTTAGTGAAATTATATGTTAATTTGTAGCTTTTTGCATGGTAGAGTTGCGAATAATTTCTGCTAAATGCAACGGGTAACCCCAAAGGTTTATGATCCTGTTGGACATAAGCTGCTTTTGTATCTACCCATCAATCTTATTCTAAGATTGCCTCTATCTATTCAGCTTCTGAAATGCTCTTTTATCTGGTCATAGCATCTTATTAATTAATGAACTAAATAAAACATGTTCATATTATAAGAGGCTGGGAGTCATGGTTTTGAACTCTAGTAGAGCACAGCATGCTCTACACTCTGCTGGATTGACTTGTCTCCCTTAGCCACTAAATACGAGCTCCATGAAGACAGGGACCTTGCCCAGTATGACTTTGAACACTCAGTACATGGTGCCATGCCTGATGCCTGAGTAACTCAGTAAGAGAGTGTACTATGAATAAATGATTTGTTACATAATTCTGACTCAGTCGGTCCATGCTTCATTGTTCCAGGTCAGTACAGGGATTTTGTTGCTTAAAGAACAGCTTCTATTTTAGGAGAACATTGACATGGAGTCAGAAATGTTATGAAAGTCTTTTCTATGACTTGATGACTCTATCTAGTGGCCTTAGTCTTAATCCCTCTTTATTACACTTATTTTGTTTTGCAGTATCTTTGGATTAAGAATAGACAAAGTTATTCAATACCCAATATCCATCTAAGCTGGGACAGTTTGCAAGGGCAAAGAGAAGTTTGAAAGATAGTTTTACTTGTCTTTTTAATTTTGTTTTAACATTGTGCCTAGTTTTTGTGGCTGGCTGAAAACATGAGAGAAGTTTTTGTTGTTGTTGTTGTTTTAAGAATACCTTGACTCTGTGAGATAAATAAATCGTATGTAGAGCAGTTGTATGCCTAAACTGATCTTATCAGCCTCTGCTATAAGCTATTTGGCTCTAAAAGTAGATAATTACCTAAAAACATCAATAAATATGCATTTTGCAATTATTTGTATTTAATTATAGATCTGGAAGATCAACCCATAACCAAAAAGATTATATATATTATATATGAGATTATGTGTGTGTGTGTATATACATATATCTATATATTATATATCCTCAAAAATCTGAAGACAATTTCGGTGCATTGCCTTCTTGTCCTTTTCTTTCTCTTACACTTACTAGTGCAATAATACAAAGTACTGCTTTAAACATCTATTTTTCATTTGGTCTATATTTGGAAATGTACTCCAAGAGATTTGAAGAGAAATAATGACCAGGATGGTAGTTTTCAGAAACTCATTTGGAAACTATATCATGTAATAGAGAAGAAAATATGTTTCCAGTAGGTATCCAACAAAAATTAAGATAACTTCTCATATTTAAGAACATAAAAATAACCAGATCAGTTAAGCTGAAACTCCTGCCAATAAATTAAAATTTGTGGAAGGTCACAGACATTGGCCTCCAACATATCGTTAAGGCTTGTGCTCTAGACCAGGAGTTGGCAAGCTTTTTCTGTAAAGGGCCACAGTAAATATTGTTAACTCTATGGATCATCAATGTCTGTATTTCAATGACTCACTCTGCCATTTTAGTGTGAAAGCAACCATAGATAATACTGAAATGAACGGATGTGGCTATGTTTCAATCAATAATACTTTATGTACAAAAACAGGTGGTGAAGCAGATTTGGCCCATGGGCTGTAGTTTACCTACTCCTGCTCTAGACTGAGCTCATGGCTGTTTTCTCCAGTTAGTCTACAACATTCAAAAGGCGCTATTCTTGTATTTTTTTGTATTTTGCAGACTTGTGGAAATAAATGTTCACCTAAATTGCTTTGACTGGTAAAAGATAAGACACAACTGTATTTCTAGATCCTTTTACTCAAGAATCTAAGTACGCTTTTAAGAAAATAGGTAGCAAAATTCTTTGAAAATATGCATTTCAAAATAAGTATTGCATGCAGGGAATTGTCTCAATATTGAAGATCAACTAGGATGCTAGGAAGAGAGGGAATAAAATATCTATCTAATGCTCCAAAGGTCTCATTAATTCACAGAAGCTTAAGGTAGGTTTGCCCAAGATTTTAGGCTATAAACGTATTCTAAGACTATGTAATTGTATCTTTACTTCAGAGTAGTAGTATCTCAGACAGAAACCATTCACCTGTTAGTTTCAGGGCTAGGTGATAACTTGACTGGTGCTTTCTTCATATTACAAGGAGGGTAAAAACCTTCAGTCATTTGCTGTAGGACATACCGAAACTTGCCACACTGCTCTCTTGCGATTGAAACTCAGTACTAAGCTCATTAATGATTGAGTGCATTGGGAATGTCCTTTATGTCAGGGATATTTAATGCGTGTCCTTTACGCCAGGGAAATTTAATGCATGAATTCGAGTGTGCATTTCATGCCCAATTCATAATGGAAAATTAAACAAACAAATGAAAAGAATAAAACACAAACAAACTGGCTGTCCAAAGCCTCTGTCCCAGTCCCAGAAACTGAAATGATGGAAAACTACCAATGAATATGCTCTAAAATATGGTAGTTTGGGCAGAAGAAATAAATAATTTTTCTCACATTGAATTCCATTGTTTGGTATTTACCAAAAGGCATTTGGTTGGCAATTTAAAGATCATTTTAATGGTGATATCCCTATTTCTGCACCCTCCTCAACATTATTTCCCAAAGTGAAGAAATACAGGAACTTCACCTAATTTAAATGGTCCTGTCTTTATCCTTATCTCAGCCTTCACCTTTAGTCATGTGATTACAGCTAAGAACTTGGGACAAACCCACTGTTAAGGTCTTTGTTGGCAGTGCAAGGATTGCATGGGCTCCTGGGACCGCTAAGGAACTGCGGCTGGTATTTTTATAGAAATTATACCTTTTGGTATATCTTTTTGCTGCCATTTATTAAGTACTTTGTACTTATAGGCACTTTTCACATACTACTATTAATGTAAATTGTTCTGGAAGTATAAATTATTGTCTGCTTTTGATAAATGCAAGGCTCAGAGAGGTCCCATGACTTGACTTGGACTCCATAGGTAGCACATGGCAGACTTGGGTTTCAAGCTGAGATCTATCCAGTAGCAAGGCCCATCTCAGAAATATTCACGTTGTCCTTTACCACCATGCAGACTGAAGGCATGCACAACATATTATTTAGAGAATGTGATGAGATCCTAACTACCACCCATAAGATATTCTCACCATTAGAGTCTCTGGCCCAGGTCACAACCTCTGCCAGTGGGGCTGATCACAGCCATCACAATACCTTTATCAAGATGCATCTCTGTGAATCGAAAAATCCTTCCAGCTTTCGCCCATTAACCCGAGAGAGTCTAACAGATGACATTTAGGAGGAGGAAAGAACACAGAAGGGTATATGGGGAGGGAGGGGATCCAGCAATTTCAAGTCAAGCGTGCTGGGAGAGCACCACTGAGCCAGAAAGTCCAGGATAGTATTTCTCCTTCTGAGGTTCTGGATCCTCTGCAGTGTTTAGAAACACCTGGAGTGTTTCTAAAAATTCCTAGGCTTTGTTCCTTAAGAATATGATTTCAGTAGGTCTTATTGGGGTCCAAGAGTCTTTGTAACCACTATTAACTTTAAGAACCACTGATTGGGATAGTTGGACAAATCTGGGAGTTTCTAAAGAAGAAGATAATTCCCAGAAAGAGGAACTAAGGGGAGTCTCTAAAAACTGATGCACAATAGAATAAGTATGCGATGGGTCTCCTGTGCCACAGAAGTGGGGGCACAGAAAAAACCCTGAGAGCTGCTTCCACTGGAATCTGTAGTAGGGTCAGTGTGGCGTTTTCAAATACATTCAGCTTTCTCTTTTATCTGGTTTCTGCTTTTTTTCTTGCATATTTAATTAACATTCATGAGCAACAATATTAATTTGACCAAACTAAGGTCCCTTCTTCATTATTTAATGATCACAACATGAAATCACACAAATTAAGAGGATAGAAGATATAAATCAATCTGAATTAGGTAAAATTCTGTAGTTTAACTAGGTAACATTTCCATAGATGTAAACAAATATATTATAGATAATGAGTTGAAGGAATTGGTATGAAATTGAATTTAAAACCTTAATTTAAACAAAGTATGAACTCTAGTTTATACCCAATCAATACACATGGCACATGAAATTATATAAAATATGATACAGTACATTGCTTCCTCTACACACCATTCA
The DNA here is from genome assembly GCA_008086735.1 of Cheirogaleus medius. NCBI lineage: Eukaryota > Metazoa > Chordata > Mammalia > Primates > Cheirogaleidae > Cheirogaleus > Cheirogaleus medius. The sequence goes on from VBSM01000361.1 coordinate 85,648,830, forward strand.
CTATTTTTATAAGTACAGAACATTATTGGATGATAAATATAATTAAATAGAACAAAACCATATGAATTAAAACCATGAAGATTTTTTTAAAAATAGAATTACAGGCTTGCTACAGAACTTGTAGGAATTACGGCTATATTATCAGAGAAATGTATTAACCCCTGGGGGATAGATTCTTATTATCAGTTATGGATTTTGTGGGCTTTAAATTAGAAAGAGAAATGCTATGATATTTGTCTTTGAAAGCAAAAGAGGGAAACTACTGAAAATTTTAAGCAAACAATTAATGCTAATTTCAAATATAAGGATGCTTGCGTTTGTACACAACTTGCTCCCTAGTTAAAGCCAAGATCTACATTGCATGCACAATTGCATGCAAATTGGACTTAATTTACTGCATGCTTTGCCTCTTCAATTAAATAAAATGAGAAGATGATTTTTACTTTAAAAGAGTTAAAATTTAATGTGTTAAAATGTTTCACCTCCAAATTTTCCATAAATAGCTTATGCACCCAACTGTTTATGAGAAAGTATTCATTGAGCCAATCTATTTTGAGTTCAGCTTGGCATGGAAGGCATGGGTTCTGCCCTCAAGGAGCATATGGACTCACTGGCAACAGAAAATACATCAACATGGTAAACACTGTTTCTAGATTTATCTCCCTAAGACACCTTTTTTATGTATGTTTTCTTGTTCAAATCCTACCTTCCAAATTCATCAGTCTTCAATATCTGCATCATCGCCTGTAATAGGCAGTCCAAACCCTTTTATGAGGTGAGCCAGTTTCTTAGGGCTGATGTAAAAACGTATCATAAACTGAGTGGCTTAAAACAATAGAAATTTATTGTCTCTCAGTACTTGAAGCTAGTTGTACAAAATCAAGGTATCAACAGAGCCATGCTACCCCTGAAACTCCCTGAAAACTATAGAGGAGAATCCTCTCTTCCTAGCTCCTGGTGGTTTGTCAATAATCTTTGGCATTCCTTGGTTTGCAGCTGCAGGTTTCAATCCCTGCCCCCGTCACTACACAATGTTCTCCCCCTGGTGTCTGTGTCTGAATCTACCTCTTCTTATGAGGACACCAGTCATATTGGATTGGGCACCCATTCCATTGCAGTATGACTTTATCTTAACATGGCTAATTACACCTGCAACAACCCTATTTCCAAATCAGGTCACATTCTTAAGTACGAGAGGTTAGAACTTCAACATGTATGTTTTAAGAATACAATTTATCACATGGCAAGAAGCATTTAAATCTTTCCACTATTTCATATGTTCAGCCTGCCTTCATTCTTTGTTCATTACGGGAGAAAGGATCTGCCAATATTGAATTCCTTCTGCATGACAGGCACTTTATGTACGTTAACTAATTCTTGAGAGAACCCTAAAGAGAAGGCATTATTATCCCATTTTACTAGTGAGGGATCTGAGACTTAGAGAGTTGAAGCATATTTTTCGAGATGTACTCCTCCTTTAGGTCTTAGTTGTAATCTCATTGCATCAAAGAATTATTCTGAAAACCCAGTCAAAATTGGGTTTTTCTGGCACCCTATATTTGTCCTTATAAAATTCATATCATTCTGTAATTATTTATCATTCAATCATTTGATTAGTGTTTGCCTCTCCCTCTAGACCACAAGCTTCATGAGGTGGGGCCCATGTATTTCCATCACAGAGCACACAGGCGCTCAGTAACATTTGTGGAACAAATGTTTGAATGAGTAACTCCAATAATCAGTAGAATTAAGATTTGAAACTTTTACTCCAAAGCCCAGAGTTACTCCACCCAGAATGATTAACAAATATCTACTAGACGTCTGTAGTATAGTAGACACTCTACTTTGCATTCAGAATGTCAAGGTGAATAAGGCCCAGTCTTTGTCCTCAGGGAGTTCCCAGTTTAGAAGAGAAGACACAGAAGAGGAGGGAGGGAGTAACTTCCTGACGATGGTGATGGGTGATCAGGGAAAGCTTATCACAGGGGTCAAATTTAAGTCCTATTTTATAATCAGAGAGAAGAGTTGAAATGAATGGAGAATGGGGTTAAGAGAGACCCAGCAAAGTGGTAGTAGCTACCAGACAGAGAAGCAGGTATGAAGGGAACAAATCCAGTCAGAGGATAGTATTTTTACGGAGAGGCAGACAATTTATTTGGTAGATGGAGGAGGAGTTTTGTTGAGTTAGAGAAGCTCTTCTAAAAGAAATGTTGCCTGAGCCAAATGGGTCTACTCATGATCTCATCAATATATCCCACACATTTCTGACTCAGCTTAATAAAAAGCAGAGTTTTCCAAATCTGGAAAAAGCTCTCTTTGGAGATAATGAGTTCCTGGTCCTTTAGGGGTGTTTAAACATCATGTGGCCGACTATTTTAATCCTGCACTAGAGCAGTGCTTCTTATACTTTACTCCAGGCACACAGAGAAAATATGTCTATGGCACACTAAGGTGACAACCAGAAGTACCCAGTCCTGAGGGTGGAAGGAGTCAATACTCCATCTCCCCTCTAACTCTTTCATGACATATATGGAATGTTCTAGAATGGGGAATTTAATCTTTCTGGAGTTTTATTTATGGAAAAAATTAAGATATCCTCTAATTCTGAGGTTCTTTAAACTGAAACACTCCTTTTCCACATTCTTCATACAGAATCCCAGAGTAATGTCTTAATGGTGTAAATCAGATGTTGTCACTACACGGCATAAAATCCTTCACTTGGTTCTTAAAACATTTCAAAGAAAATCCAGAATCTTTATCTTAAACTAACAGGCCCTACACAGTTTGAACCCTACTTACCTCTTCTAATTAATTCCTATAACTTTCTCCTTTCCTCACTATAATCCAGCCCTAGAATCTTCTTTCAGATTTTCAAATAAGGCAAATGTATGCCACAGGGCCTTTGCACTGGCTAGTATCTCTAAAGGCAAAGATATAAGGATGACTCTCATACTTTAATCCTCACTTAAATATCATACTTCAGTGAGGCCTTTCCCTGACTGCTGTATCTAAAGAGTTTCTACCTGTTATAGTGTATTTTATCACCTATTTATTTCATCAAATGGTATATTTTTTTTAAAAAAAAATACTCATTTATTATTGCTCCCCATACATATATACTCCACCTACCATTACCTCCTCCCTGACCTGTGAGTTTGACAAAGACAGAGAGCTTGCTCTGCTCAGAACTCCAGTCCCAGTGCACACAATGCCTGGCATATTGTAGGAGCTCAATACTTATAAGTTGAATGAATTAATGAGAACACTTCAAGGACAACTTGACAAATAGATCAATGTGAATATTGTAAGCCCCAAAAAGGATGGATGTCTAATGAATGAGATGGAGACAAAGGATGCATTTAAAGGAGAAACCACACTGGGATGCAGGAATTGAGAATGGTTTCATGGAAGAAACTCTAAGTGTCCCCTGAGGTATTAACATGTAAAACTAAGGTGTGTGTGTGTGTGGGGGGGGGTTATGGAAGTATTTTAGAAGAAATTATTATCCATAAAAATGCATTGTTAGATAGGAGAAAGATACGGTTTAGGAACAATAAGTAATACAATTTGATTTTATTATAGCAGTTTCTCAACCAGGTGTGGTTTTTGCCTCCCTGGGGGGCGTTTTGCAATGTCTGGAGACAGTTTTGGTGGCTACAACTTAAGGGGATACTGACATCTATTGAGTAGAGGTCAGGAATGCTGCTAAACATTCTTCAATGCCGAGGATGATACATCTCAACAAATAGTTATCTATTTCAGATGTCAATAGTGATGAGATGAAGAAATACTGCATTATAGGAATATGCAGGACAATTATAGCAAATAAGGCTAAAATAATAAGGCAAGGAAAAACTATAGAAATATTTAAATATCAAAGTCAGGCATTCACTTAGTAGGTAGAGGGGAGCTAATGTTGGTTTCGTGCGCAGTTGTATTAGGGTCAGAATAGGACTCTTGGAGCCTTAATCTGGTATTCATATAAAGACAGCTTGGCACAAGATTGGAAAAAGCCTGTCTGAGGGGGTACTTTAATGGTCTAGATAAGATTAGAAGGCCTTGCACTAGAAGAATGCCAAGAGATTTGGAATGGACTGGAAAGATTTACATTATTTCACAGTTACAATATTCAGGGATTGTTAATGACAGAATGCATCCATTTTGCTTCAGAAGTTTTAAGTATAAATTCTGATGTCTCTTTGATTCAGGTCACATGCATTTTGAAGGAAAATACCACAAGTCATGACTTTTTGTCCATAAATGCTTGGAATGCCCCTGAGGTTTCTTCAGTATTTCATATCACATGTTTTCATCAGTGACGGGAGAATTTAAAAACATGTACGGTAATAACTAAAATCTCTGCTGCTTCAGTGAAGGAATTTGTTATTGCACCATGTTTAGGGGCAGGATGAGTGGAAAAGAAAAGTAAGAGGAAGGAGAAAGAGCGAGAGCGAGAGTAAGAGAGAGAGAGAGACCAAACCACAACAGTTTTAGAATTTCTCTTGTAGAACATATAACATTTGTTTATAGAATACTTGGAAGATGAGGATATTTGAAAAAACAGAGTCATGGAATCTTTGAGTTAGAAGGTTATCTAGTCCAGTCTTTTTATACAAGCACAAAATCAAAACATTAAGTGGGATGGCTGACTTAAAGATCTTCAGTGCTTGGCCAGCTGCCAGATTTTTCAAAGTCTTTGCTCACATTTGCAGTGAGTTTTCAAGATTTCAAGATATTGGCAATCTGACAAAAGCCTATTTCAAATGTAACTGGTATCTTTATTAAGGTATAGCAAATAAGATATGAATAAAACTGTGTGAAAGAGCCAAGGTAAATATACGAGGTCATTTTTATTTGGACTTCACCCTTTATTGGGTGTTTCAGAGACCTCAGCGTAAAAGAAGGCTCTCTGGCTGTATTTTAGTTCTGGCTTCCTCTTGCTAGGAATAGCCAATTACTGCAGTAAACAGAAATCGTTTATACATCAGTAGTATTCTTATCATCAACCGGATACCAGCCTTGGGAATTCTGACCTCTATGTTGCATAGCATGTTCTGCCCCTCAGTGATCAATAACCCAAGCCAGACACTCTTCTTCCAACTCACAGAAGAGGGGGTGGAGGTGGAGGGAAGCGGAACTTTATAGCCTACTGACTTGGTTCGGGACCTGAAGGCACATTTGGCTCACTTATGCTATTGCATATTCTTGATAATGTGTATTTTAAATTACTCATGCACTTTCATAAGAGAAGTCAAAAGCATGGAAGATCCTTGCCTTTTCTGGAAGGAACATTAGACATGGAAGCTTTCACACTCCTAAGAGAATAGATGACTGGTCAAACTGATACAATTCACAATAAATGGAGCCCAGGAGAAGGAATTGCTAAGAAGGACTGGTGAATGAGCGAGGAGGGGAAAATACTCTGTTAGTTATTAGAATAGGGAGTTGGTTTAGAACAGGGGTGATTAGTAATGTATTTAACTCTGGGTTTCTAGATAGGGCCACATAAGACCAAGGATTGTAGACATGGTTGCCAGTGAAAGATTTCTTTGTATACCATGATTCTAATGGATGTAAAAATGCCAGAGTAAGTAGTCCTCCTTCACGTTCTCATTCCCAGGCATGCTTTTTCTGAAATTTATCCTATTATTTTCATAATACTTTGTGGAATAGACAATTGCCACACCACAATCTGTTCTAATTTTGCTAACATGATTTATGTACTTTCTGTTTATAAAGTTTCATGGAAGATCCTAGCAGATAAATTTATAAAATACTTTTGGCATGTCTGATGAAACCAACAAAATGTGAAACAAAGTAATATAACCAAAGATATTTTATTGAGGAAAAATAAAAATATTCTCTCAAAAATAAAAGATCTCCTAATCTACCAAAGTTCTTTAAGACACATAAATAGACTAGGTTAGAATCTGTTGTTTTTTGGTTTTGTTTTTTAATAATCACTGATGACATTCCAGTCTCTTGTCAAAACTTCATTGATGATGACATCAAAACAGACTACTAGACAGAGTAAAACGTATGAGACTTTTTAAGTGCTTTATGTTCTCCTTTTAAATATGTGCTATTAAATATATGTGCAGAAAGAAAAGTTTCCTTTTGAATGATTTTCCAAACATACAATATTTACTACTTTCATGACTTTTATGTTATATGTACACCTCTAACATATTATTTATGTAGGAATTTATAGATTTTTTTCTTTTGCCTAATCAAAGTTATCTGAACAGGAAAGCAATACTGCATCAAAAATCATGGCTCTAATGGATATATATCTATATGTACATATAGATATATGTGTGTGTGTATATATATGGTACAGGTACTATACTTTAAGAAACCATGCCTTAATTTAATTAATATGATGAAAATTGCATTTAATTTTCTTAAATAAAATATGTGTTGGTAATTCTTATTTTCATCTGTGTCTGTTTGAGTGTGTGCATAAAGTTCAGTGCTTATCATTATTGTGAAATACAGGCTTCTAGTTGTTAGTACATATAACAACAGCAGAAATTGTAAAACGATTACAATAAAGCTGTGAAGGATGTGTTCTCGCAATAAAGCACATGGGATCCTGGTTCCAAGCAGAAAAATTACACCGTTGCTATTTACTTCATCAGCGAGTAACTCTTTGAGAGCAAAGGCCACACGACAGCACTGAAGAGAGAAACAGGCAGTGGCCCTGCCTGCCCGCTGATCAGATTGTGCTTTGTCTTTTCAAAAAGAAAGAAATTCATCCTTTTAATAATTCCCTTAGATAGCACAGCTAAGCCAAGTTGCTCTCCAGCCAGCTCTTGTTTGTGAAGTGTAATTCTGTGGTAATGAGCTGGTGACAACGTGAGAAAAATAATCTAAACATTCTGAAAAACAATTCCAAACATGACTAAAGACTAGAAGGAAAGGAAGAAGGAAGAAAAGGAAGGAAGGAAGGAGAGAAGGAAGGATGGATGGGAGAGTGGGAGGGAGGGAAGGAGAAAGGATAGATGGAAGGAAAGGAGGTGGGTAGGGAGGGAAGGAGAGAAAGAAAAGAGGGAAGGAGAGAGGGAGGGAGGGAGGCGTGAGGGAGGGAAGGAGAGAGGAAAAGGAGAGGGAACCAGAGGGAAAGAAGGCGCTTCCAAGGACCACTTCAAGGGGATCAAGAGCACAATGGACATGAACTATTATATATTAATTCAGTGGGGTCAAGGATTAAACTTTATTGAGATTTCTGTTCACTTATATTTCAAACTCAGAAAAATGTGATTGTGCATTCTATGGTCTCTTCCTTAACATAACGATGTTTCATTCTGTTGGAAATGAATGAGCCCCAACCCTTCTTACAAGATTTCAATGTATTAATATTTTCATCCTTTAGCTCAACTTAGTATCTTCTGAAGAGTTGATAGGTCTCTTCCAATATACAAAAAATGACCAAGAATATGCAATTTTCATCAATTATGAGAAAAAAACAGGCTTACTAACTGAAGTCTCTCTTGGTCCTTTCCATTTTTTGACAGGTAATCTTCGAACTGCTGGGGGGTAGCTGGGACACAGGATTGGTTGTTGAATGTGTTTCCTACAAAGAAATAAATTTTTTTTTTGGTTGTAGAAAAGACATGGGATATTGAAATTTCTATGAAAGAATAAAAGATGTGTGATCAAGATGTGTAATCACGGGAGGACAAAGGCAAAATATGTTGGCAGGTCACTCAGGGGAAAAAACGGCAAGGCTCTGTGTTGTTGGTGCTCAACAATAGAAAGGGAGTAAAAAGTTGATTTATTCATTATATGGTGTATTTTATCTTGCATCTAATGACATGTACTATTCTGGGATACTAGGCATTCTTAGTCATTTCTATGTAAGACAGTGTTAATTTTCTTTTCCCACTCCTCTGGAAATGAAAAAGGAATAATAATTCCAAAATATACCAAGTTGAAAAGACATTTTGGGACATGTGATCTTTGCATTAAGGACAATAAACTACTTGCTGCTGTTGGCTTTTCCTATATGTTCTAGTTGGAACCCTTTAATTTGATAGTGAATCTGTCAAAATTTAAATATGAATATTCATAGTTCTATCAGGATGTAGTGGGTTCATAGGTTCAGGAAAAAGGATTAGATACTTCCCTGTTCATCCTTCTTATCATTTTCTTTTTCCTCAGTCTCTTCTATTTTAGTGTGTGGAGTAAAGGAAGAGCCAAAGTTTCAGCTTGAGATCTTTACTGAGGATCTCAGAGGATGATTGTTTTTTGATAAAGCTTTTAAGACAGAAGTTCTATATTTCTTGTATTGGTTGGACTACTAAACTGAGAATGTGCACTCTCACTAGATGCCCCAATTTTTGTTTACAATGTGCACCTAGCTCTTTAATATCTTTCGTCGTTTGGAAGCTCTAAACTGCAGGCTCTCTGGTGAGTATTACGGAGGACCTTTTTCTCGCAGCCCTTGATTTATGTCCAGTATTACAAAAAGAATCCAAGTGACCCAACTTCTTCTTGACAAAGGTTGATCTGCAACTCTTGGGGACCGTTGCTGGGACCATAGTCAACCACTGTTTATATTCAATCTTCTTGTCCCCTAGAGCAAGCTCAGAAGACTAAGGGCTTGTTTTGCAGACCCATAGTGCCAACCACTAACTATCTGTGTCACATTCCTGGGGAACTTTCGAAGCCTTTTCTTCTAAGTTCAAGGTTAAATTGGCATTATTAGAATGTTAGTTAACTTGCATATGACCTTTTTTATTTTTTCTGACATTGTGAATTCTGAACAAACTACACAATTAAAACGTAACTCCAGAATCTGGCTATAAGCAGAAATTCTCACAATTCTTAACATGTAATCTTTTTCCTACAGCAAAGTTAGTGTAGATGTTTTAAACATAAAGCTGATTCTGTGTCTTCATTTATAGACTTTTATTTTGGACATGGCAGGTGGAAGTTTTGTACACGTGATAAGTTGGGAACTAAAGCCCAGGTTACTTAGAAACTATAGAAATATATAATGATATACAACAGTACCTAAATGAGTCTTTTATGTTTCAAGATCGATTGCTTGGGAATTGTTTGCAAAACTATAATTAAGAATGCTTTTGAAGTACAAATACTAATATATCTGTTTTTGCTCTAGGAGCCTTTTAGAAAATCTCAAATCTCTTCCCAGTTGGAGAGACTAAACAATAGGGAAGGAGATGAATGAAATCACATAGTAAAGTTGGAGTGGAATCTAATGAAACAGAATCGGGCCAACTATGGCATGCTTGGCTGGTTGAGTCTCCAGGGATAGATGTAGGCAACTGAGGCCCAAATCCAGCAGTTCTGTTCAGTTAGGGTCACAAGCGAATGAAAGAGGAAGGTGATGACAGAACCGTGATGTCCCAACACTCAGTGGCTCACAGTGTGGGGTTCATTACTGACATTTACTAAGCACATGCCATATTTCTGACACTGTGTTAAGAGCTTTATGAATGCTAACTAAATTAACATCCTAATAATGCTCTCGGAGAGACACAATCTTCACCTTATTATATAGAAGAAGAAATCGAAGTACAGAGACTTTGGTAAGTGGATTTTTAACCAATTGATCAGACTTCAATCAGGTGACCAGAACCCAGAACAAATACTACTCTTAATCAATACTCCAGTCTTCCTCGCAAAAGTCTAAGGTGATACTCTTAAGCACACAGCACCAAGCCTGGAAGCCAGGAAATGAGACAGAGGGCTACAAGACCAGGTTTCCTAAAGCATCAGAGTTTTTGGTTGTTCATTTGTTTACGTATTTATTTTTTATAGAGGTGGCGTCTTGCTTGCTGTGTTGCTCAAGGTTGGACTCGAACTCCTGGCCTCTAGTAATCCTTCTGCCTTAACTTTCTAAGTGGCTAGGCACATGTCACCGTGCTGGCTTTCTTAAAAAAAAAAAAAATTAAAGAACAGTTACTTATGCTAATGCCTGAGACTTTCTGCTCTATTTATAGACTGAAGTAGTGGATTGGGCTTCCCCTTACCTATATGGAGGTCCCCACCTGATGCTGGGAGAATACAGTTACATGCTTATTGTTGTCAGGGGCAGGGTTGTGTCTTTGAAAAAGTTCACACTGTCTGAAGCCTCAGAAGTTTTGATTTAAAAGGCCTCAGCATGAAGCTCAGAACCCTGTTCTTCTTATCCTTTATCCCTCTTGGGCTTGCTTGAGTGGGGGGCTTGCTGAGGCAATTCCAACAACAGTGCATTCATCGTCTCTCTGTTTTTTCTTAATTGCAGATTCTGGAGCATTCAAGTGGTCCATGTGACAAAGTAGATGAGCAAGCACTGTGGCAGTCTGATTCACTGGAAACCAAAGTCCTTGTGAATACTTCTGCAGCACATCCTCTTCAGGAATCCAGCAATATCTTAGGAGACTGTTGCTGCAGTGTGAATATCCAAACACCTAATCCTATTTTTGCATTTCTTCCATTACAAAACTGGACCAGTGTTCACATGGAGAGGAAGTGTAATAGATGTAGCAATCAGCTAGGCTTTGGGGGAAAGGGGCTGAATCTGTGTGGTAATGGCATGCAGGACATTAGATTTGTAAACGATGCTTGCTAGACATACATAGAGGTTTAATTTGCTTTTGAAGATATTTTAGCACTATTTTTTTTTTTACCTCTTCTCAAATCTGATTTCATTCCTTGGAATTTTTACAGATTTAAGTATTCCTTATTGCAAATATAGCTCATGGAATGCTGGAGTTTTTTTCTTCCATTCTCTTAACTGCTGACATATTCCAAAGAGTTGTAGTTTCTTCCAACATCAAATTTGATTTTATTGGATTTACAAATGGTTGATGCAGATGGGTTGAAACCATGACCTGCTCAATAGATATTACATTGCATAGCAGTTAATACTTAGAAATTTTATACATTTAGGACATTAAATATGAGTGGTTTCCAACCCAAGTGTGTAATATAAAAATAATATGAATTGACGATAAAATTTATTCAGGAATAAGTCTAAATCCAGAGTCTGAGTCTCAAAATCTATTATAAATCAATATTATTTTTCTGAGTATTTCTTTCCTTAGAGAAAAAAATTGTATCTCCCTGATGTTGAACATTTGAATATAAAATTTGGCAACTTCAAGACATCTAGAAATAGTAAAATATGACATACAGAAGAACAAACAGCAAAAATTTTACCCACTTTTTATCTAGATGTTTTGCTGTTACTTAGGCTCATTAACTTCAGAGCAATAAAAATATCCTTACTTCTATTCCTCAAACATGTTTTTTGTTTTCTATCTTGCTTTGTTTTTTTTTTATCCACATGCCCTTAAACTAAAAATATTGCAAGAAAATGTCACCACGACATTAAAATAATGTGAAGACTCATAAAAAGGAAACTTTATAGTTTTTAAAATCTAAAAAAAAATTTCCTTAATTTGCTCCTTTCCTTGGCAGGAATTATTGCACACAGAGTAACAATCTGGTTCTCATTTTTCTTGTCTTATCACCACATAAACCTTCATTTAATAGACAAAATTTATAAAAAAAAATCTTTAAAAAAAGCTCTTTCTTGAATGTGATTTATGACACAGAAAAAGCAGAGGAATGCAAAAGTGATGGAATACAGTGCTATTGCCCCCGTTTCCTTTCCTTGGTTTTAGTTACCTGCTGTCAATGATGATTCAAAAATAAGTGAGAGTACAGTACAATTAGATATTTTGGGGGCGAGAGAGAGAAGAGAGAGAAACCACATTCACATATCTTTTATTACAGTAAATTGTTATATTTGTTCTATTTTATTATTAGTTATTGTTGTGAGTCTCTTACTATACCTAATTTAGAAATTAAACTTTATTATAGGTAGATATGAAAACAGTATAGACAGTATATACAGTGTATGTAGGGTTTGGTACTATCCAAGGGTTCAGACATCCACTGGGGGTCTTGGAAGGTATGGGATAGTGGGGGACTGCTGTAGTGTAGTTTGATGGATGTCAGAAGAAAATGGCAGCTTGACAAAATCTTTCAAATTCTGCATACACTTCATGTTTGGGTGATCTCCCATGAAACCCATGTAACTGAGCAGCTATACAGATCCTTAAGGCACTCCTCCCTTACTTTCTAGCACCTTTTTCAACCGTTATTTTCTCTCTGTTGCCTTATTCTTTTCTATGTGTAAACAAAAAGTAGTCAATTTTAAGATATAGGTATTACCTAGAAAAGTAACAAATCCTGAAAATTAGTTATTTGTGTCTTGATTAATTAGCTGAAGGCCATTTCTTACTCTCAATGAACAACAAAGTCATAACAGCTGGTAAATGAATTCTAGAAATGCACACTATATGCTTCCAGCCAAATCTTGTGTGTATGTGTGTGTGTGTGTGTGTGTGTGTGTGTAACCCCAGCATCTACCCACAGGTATTCAGGAACACTTATAGAACCTTCATTATATGTGTTCACACTCTCTGCTCCTATAATGTTATCATACAGAACCTCTTTGTCTCTGAAATGTCTACTTAAATTCCAGTGGTTCATCTATCTATTTCTCTCTCATTCAAAACTTTGCTTCAAATCCTTGATCGTCACCAGTCTGTGCTAGCTTAGCTCAGCTGGCTGGGCCACTACAGTCCTGCCAGTGATTCATTTCAATGCACCAATGCACATTTCTTCTGTTTTTCCTTTTGGTTGATATTTATGTCTTTTTGGTTTAAGTTATTTTAAGTTTATATTACTGAAGGGCAAGCAGTATGTCTTCTGTGTGCTACATGCTAACCAGATGTCCCTGACCGAACAAAAATTCTTGCCAGGGGAAAGGAGAAGAATGTGTAGGGATCTTTTGCCAAATGGACAGAATGATTTTCTATACAGTAATACATGGAAATTCATTCTGATAACCTTACAGCTCCTGCTAAGCATCAACTAGATATCCTGGTAAAGTCTCTGGCAGTTTTCTTTGCAGTTGAAGTGGCTTTTGAGATAGAACCAAATTTGGCATTAGAATTGCAGATATACATGAGAACTTATATGTGTAGCACAAACAATTTCTAGCTGCCTATTGCTTGTGGGACATTTGCCAAGAAAAAACAATTTGCTTTGCTGCAAGAGCCCAGTTAGCCATTACTGAAGAATGTTTTTCCAAGATTGCTTATCGGTGATTTTAATAGGGCTCAGAGGTTTGTGTGGTTTGTACAAAATGTTAGTTACTTTTTAAAAGCCCACATTTCTCTCCATTTTCTTCCATGAATCTGTACTCTTTTCTAATTGTAATATAATCAGTAAGATTAGCTCCTCCCTAAATGAGTAGATAGAAATGGATAATCAAATGATTATGATGAAATGGATTTAACTATTAAAATTGCTGTTCCAAATACAAGCTGTTCTATTCAAAGAGTGCCCTTGGTTTTATACAGGAGTTCAAGTTGTTAGCTACTATTTTGGTTTTGTAATTGTATACTCTGGTCATGAGAGGATTCTGTGGGAAAGATATGTCTTCAGTGCTTATTGATTGATTCATTCATTCATTCATTCACTTAACAAGCATTTGTTGGCAGCAGTTATTCATTTAATGAGCATTATTGGGCCATACTGAGCCACTGAGAGAGAAATGAGTAAGGTGCTATTCATGTCCTCAGTGAAGTCAAAAGTCCAGCTGTAGGTGATTGACATGGGAGGAAAAAGCTACTATGCCATTTAATAAGGAAGATAATAGAAATAATATCACGATAATGATATGCCAGGTTTATGTTTCTATTGAAGTCAAATCCCCATGTAAACACTTTGCTGTGAACCTTAAACTTGGCATAATATAAATATTTATACATTTAGAGCTTGATAGAACATAGAGATCTGGGCAGCTTAACTCAGTTGTTAAATCATGATGTTATGAGGCAAAAAATCATGACTTGAATTCTAAAACCAGAAAATCTGCTTTGACTAGTAAAAAATTCCATTGGGTTTTTAGGCTGATCCTATAATTCTGCTTAATGGTCAAGAGTGATGTGGGTTGAAATTGTGTGAGTACTTATCAAGATACATATCAACCCAAGAACTCAAAATAAATTTCTTACCAGTGGAATGTGGACAGCACTTTTTCCTTCTCATCATCAGGATGCATGATATATAGAACTTTGCTTGAACATGAATTAAAATTGATAAATAATACGTATGTCATTAAAATATCAGTTATTTGATATTAGTTAGATGTTCCTCAATGAACCCATTTCTGATCCAGGACTCAGCCTAAACCAAACAATTTTGCAGTGATAAAATGGTGAAATAGATGAAACTGGTAGAAGAGATTTAAATTTGGTATAAAAGTAGAGATGTAGATCAATGGAGCAGAATAGAGAACTCAGAAATAAAACCATCTACCTACAAACAACTGATCCTCGACAAAGCAGACAACAACAGACACTAGTGGAAAGGAAGCCCTATTCAATAAATGGTGCTGGGAAAACTGGATAGCCACATGGAGAAGAATGAAATAGGACCCCTATCTCTCACCGTACACAAAAATTAATTCAAGACGGATAAAAGGCTTAAATGTAAGGCATGACATCATACAATATCTAAAAGAAAATATAGAAAAACTCTTCTGGACATCAGCCTGGGCAAATAATTTATGACTAAAAACCCAAAGGCAAATACAGCAACAACAAAAATCAATAAATCGACTTAATTAAATTAAAATGCTTCTGCACAGCAAAGGAAATAATCAAGAGAGTAAATAGACAGCTTATAGAATGGGAGAAAATACTCGCAAACTATACATCTAAAAGAATGCCAATATCCAGAATCTCTAAAGAACGAAAAAAAAAAATCAACAAGATAAAAATGAACAACTCTATTAAAAAGAAGGCAAAAGACATGAACAGAAGTTTTTCAAAAGAAGATAGACAAATGGCCTACAAACATGAAAAATGCTCAATATCGCTAATCATCAGGAAAATGCAAATTAAAACTACAATGAAATATCGCCTCACCCCTGTAGAATGACTATTATTAAAAAGGCAAAAAACAATAGATGCTGGTATGGATACAGAGAGAAAGGAACACTTATACATTGTTGGTAGGACTGCAAATTATTACAACTTCTATGGAAAACAGTATGGAGATTCCTCCAAGAAATAAAAGTAGACCTACCATTTGATCCAGCAATCCCACTACTGGGTATCTACCCAAAGGAAAAGAAGTCATTTTATTAAAAAGACACCTGCACTCAAATGTTTATCACAGCACAATTCACAATTGCAAAGATGTGGAATCAACGTAAATGCCCATCAATTTATGAGTGGATAAAGAAAATGTGGTGTATATATCCACCATGGAGGACAACTCAGCCATAAAAAGGAATGATAATGTCCTTTGCAGCAACTTGGATGGAACTTGAGACCATTATCTTAAATGAAATATCCCAGGAATGGAAAACCAAACACCACATGTACTCATTAATGATTGGGAACTAATTGATGGGCACACGTGGGCCCAAAGAGATGTAAAGGCCACTGAAATCCAAGAAAGGTGGAGGGGTGAAAACTCACTTCTCAGGTACAATGAATACTATTCTGGTGACAGGCACACTAAAAGCCCCAACTTAAGCATTATACAAGGTATCCATGTAACAAAAACATTTGTACCTCCTTAATATTTTGAAATTATAAATTTAATCCTCAGTTTTAGGAAGCCTTCAAGGGAGAGTTCACTATAAAGGCAGTTTGCGTTATGGGCATTTTAGAATCACCTCTATTTCTTATGACAAATTATATGGGGAAGGTGCCCCTCTGTGGGTCGCAAGCTACCTGAGCTAGTTTCAGAGTGACTGTAGCAGACCTAGAGTGGTGGAACTGTCAGCTGACTCTCCCCTGCCTCACCTCTCAGACTAGGAGTGGCAGGAAGTATAAATACTTGCTTTTTCTTCATTAATCTGTGTTTCCTAAGTAAGGATGCATTAGGTTAGAGGAGGGAAAGAAAGATTTGGTGCTTACTTTCCCCTTCAGTTGTAAGAAACTAGTCATTTATCAGACTAAAATGTGGGCATTACTTGTAAATTCGTCTATGTTTTCTGGTCTGGTTAATGCTATTCTGGACTACATGATAATGTGCCTAACATAATGAAAGAGTAAACACTAGGCAACTGCAGCCAGAGTCGGTGCTTTCAAATATCGGATGGTAACAATCAGAAAATGAGTAATTTCTGCTCAGTGAGGGTGGTCCTTCTCCAGTTTGAACTCAACTTGTTCTCTTTTCCCGCCATGGCCAGAGACTTAGGTAAAAATCCACTATTACACTATAATTTAGAGTATCTTAGAGAAATTGTAGTCCTGAAAAGAAAGGTACAGAGATGGAGACAAGAAAATGTTACTCTCCTAAGAAGAAAACTGAAATGCCATGCAGGTAGAGACGTCCTGAAAGGCAAGAACTGGCAGTTGCCACATTCATGAAAGAAAGACTGGCTCAGAAATGCAAATGGTGGAGACTCCATATTTAAAGTATCAGTTTGATCAGTTGGACACTGAGAGGATAAAGAACTGCAAATTATCCTCAGTGAAGATTGGACACTATGGCAAAAGCAATATCTATTTCATAGAAAACTCTGGTGGGTAAAGATTGAATGGAACACCGGTTAAAAATGAAAACCTAAAAGAGATATCTCCATCAGCTGCCAGTTTTCCCAGCTCTCTGGTGAGCATGGAGACAGGAAGTAAGAATAAGCAAGTTTACACAAATTGTTTCGTTGTCTGTGGAGACGGTTGATGGGCATTTATAGATTCACTGTGTATTTGTCTTTTCCCAAGCAACAAGACTTGAGATGATTTGCATTTTGCTGAGGCATGAATGTATTCACATTGGTGAGGCAATAGAACATACCCCACAAAGCCTCTCTGACCAAACAGCCTGGCTCTCAGCAGTAATCTCCTTTTATTCCTCGCAGTTGGGTGCATTGTAGTAACTGTCCTGAAGTGTAAGGTCCTAGGGTTGGTTCATTGTTGAAATTTACCCAGACGAGGGATGGGAGTGGAGATAGGAAGGCACTGCTAGTAATGAAAGAGAATAGAAAGTAGGAGGGGAACATTTATGTTTGTGTTAGTTAGAAAAAAACTGTATATATTTTATTAGTTCTATATTCTTAGACTCATTAAGAGTTTGAAGATCTTACTTAAGTTTTTTTATTGTACTTTATTGAATTTTAGGAGGAGATTAGTTACAAAAGTAGTACTTAAGAATTTAAGAAATCATGGATGCTTCAATATGTATTCTTCATAAATGGCAAGGGTCTACCATGTATCTCTTTTTTTTTCTATGTTTTCTTTTTTTTTCTTTTATTTCATTATATTATGGGGGTACAGATATTGTTAGGGTTACATATATTGCCCCTGCCACCCCTTACCCCGCCCCCTGCGTTGTTCATAAATGGCAAGGGTCTACTATGTATCTCTCTCTTTTTTTTTTTTTTTTTTTTGAGACAGAGTCTCACTCTGTTCCCTGAACTAGAGTGTCATGGTATCAGCCTAGCTCACAGCAACCTCAAACTCCTGGGCTCAAGCAATCCTCCTGCCTCAGCCTCCCAAGTAGCTGGGACTAAAGGCATGTGCCACCATGCCCTGCTAATTTTTTCAATATATTTTTAATTGTCCATCTAATTTCTTTCTATTTTTAGTAGAGATGGGGTCTTGCTCTTGCTCAGGCTAGTCTCAAACTCCTCAGCCCTAAGGATCCTCCACCTTGGCCTCCCAGAGTGCTAGGATTATAGGCGTGAGCCACCGTGCCTGGCCTATGTATCTCTTTTTCTACAACTGTGGTCCCCTGAGAGGAGAGGCAAGCTGAGCAATCCTCGCCTTATTAGAGAATAGCACATTGTGGGGCAGGATCTGTGAAAAATTCTTAAGTGAATAAGGGGCATTCCCTGTTCCCAGCCCCACCATCACACCCTCTTCCATTCGCATGTGTTCACAACCACACCTGACACCCTCACTGGCTCTGCCAAGCTCATTGTTACTGACTGCCTATGTCCTCATCACTCCCGTTTCCAATCAACATTTTCTTGCTTTGTAATTTTCATTCTTGGAGCTAGTATTGAGCTAAAGTGAAAATTAGTAAATTTATTACATTGATCTATTCTTTTAAAATAATGAGAATAGACTAGAGAATTCCAGAGATTTCATTCCCATCAGATACTAAAGGGTATTTTTATATGGCTGTCCATAGATAATAGACTCACTGACAATTCTGTTTAACCCAGAGGTTAACAGTACCCATGAGCAGTTATAATAAACAAGGAAGATATTTTTAGGAAGATGGGAATTTCACAACTCTTTCTTATCAAAACATCATGCAAATGAAATGACCAGTTTTTCTGTCTGAAGGACTTGCTCTATTTATTAGTTTTAAGATATAGTGCCAGAAAGCACAAAAAGATCACGCTAATTTTCTTTCCTTGGCACCCATTGTCTGGATGTTGACGCTATGGGAGGCAATATGCAACTACCAACTCTCTGACTTTCCATCTTCAAGGTGACTGATGGCAAAAGGAAGAAATCTAAAATTCATTATTTTAAATCATTTGTTGCCTAAGTGGATTTTAAACCCATGTTGTAGAACTATTATGATTTACCATCACAGGAAAAGGGCAATCCATTTTGACCTGCAAAGATGCAGTGGATATGATATATGTCAGAATGATTTTTTACAAAGATATTATTTCTAGATTAAACTTCCTTGAATAACAGCCTAACCTTTTTGGAAATATTTTCCAATTATGTCTTGCTGACCATATATTGAGTTTTCACATTTTGCATTTCTGTCATTTTAACTAATAATATTTAATGTTACTCCCTGTCGTCATATTTCTACTAATTATTCTCAAGCTGCTGCCTCTATTTGCCCCCTGGCAGGCAGAGAAGCAAATGTTTGTAATTCCAAGTTTCTAGAATATTTGAATTTGATCAGCAGCAAAAATATGTTTCTCATTCATAAACATTATGCCTCTCAAACTAATCATGGTATAGTGATAGGTATGACTTTGATTGCCACCTGTCTTTCTCAGAGTTGTTTGTCCTATGTTTTTTTATTCTTCAGATATTATTTGTTTGCTTATTTTGAGACTATTTTAAAGGAGAATGAAACGCTTACTCTTCAGCAGCATTTTAAAAACTCATACAGTGGGACAGTATTGATTTCATCAAAACATAAAGGCTGAGCATGAAAATCTTTTAAAAAAGCACCTACATGCCCTCAAAGGAAATTGTACAGTAGCAGACAGAAATATCCAGTTGGGCTTTATCAAAACCCTGATAGACATTAGAACTTGTCCTGTTGTCATTTTTTAGATGTGCTAAAACCAAAGTTTATTTTAAAAGAAGAGTTGGACAAATATAATAAAAAAATGCATGGGGATAAGAAAAATTAGTGTAAATTTGAAATTTCATATGAACAACTAAAGTGAAATTTTACTAAAATGTGAGTATTTTATATTTCCTTCAAGTTTTATTTTTTGTTGCTAAGACTAGAGAAAGGGGAAATGACTTAAACCTTCTACTGTTTCTGATAAACTATGTGTGTTGGAGAATTTCTTAACTAAAGAGCAAGATGTAATCACGAAAACTGTATGATCTATAAAGCAAGAAGCATCCTGGTTTTTGATGGGTATGATGACGATTCCCTTTTCTTTATAAGAATGAGATGTAAAGAAACCACTTGTAAAGGGATTTTCTTAATAGGATACATGTGCCTTAGTTGAGAGAGATGATCTTTTCCTAAGTATGTATTTGGAAACTGTCTATATGGTAGGGCTTTGCATATTTTATTACTTCTCCTTACCGCTTTGAAGTCATTATAGCATCCCTAAAAACTGTAAAGCACTCATTTGAAACTCATATACTTAAAAATCTACATATCTAATCTGAATATTTAGTTATGAAGGCTTTATTACAGGAAAAGATATATTAGCTTTGTCATGATTGGTTTTTCCTCTACTATTTGAAAAAAAATTATGCTAAATTCACAAAGCTGCTAAGTGGTAAAAAAAATATTTGAGGAACTTATTTGCAAGGAATTACACATAAATGAGAAGTTAATCTTTTGGAAAATTTTCTCAGGATTTCAATGTAAAGAGCCAGTTTATGAGAATAATATAATACATTTCTGTTTACAAAGCACTGTTGAATGTACACCCTCACTGATTCACAAAAGTCCTGTGATGTGGCTACTATCATCATCCTTGTTTGAAGATGAGGCAACACAGGCTCAGATACACACTACTTAGAAGTCTTTTCTTTATCACAGGTGTCACATGATCTTCATACTATACCATACCTCTCCCTTTTGCCTTGTTGCTCATTTCCATGACAACCATGGATCTATACATTTTCAAAGTAGTAAGTACGCCAGCATTGGCTTCTTGCTTTTGAACAGTTCGATTTATTTTATTCAGATTTTTTAAAGAATTGTGATAATTTATAGCCTTTTCATACACTATTTATAACAATGTCTGGCACACAGTAGGAACTCAGTTATTTGTTGAATGAATGGATAAAGCATGTAAGATATAGGGAAAGACCTTTAAAGGGAAGATTCCATGTTTGATTGAACACAAAGGAGGAAGTCATTTGGAGGACAGAGGAAGGAAAAATGCAAGTTGAAGTTGTATGGTGCTTTGTTACTCATGGTATGATTGGTGGACCGGCAGCATCATTATTACCTTGGAAATTGTTAGAAATGCAGAATGATGGGCCCCATCCCAGACCTACTGTTATATTAGTCTGCCATTTTACAAGATGATGTAGTATGATGTCTGCCATTTAACAAGATAATGTAGGATGAGGATCATTACAATGGTTCTCAATCCTGATCACACATTAGAATTACTTGGGGAAATAAAAATGATAAAATAAAATAAAACAACCTGTCCACACTGTACATCAATTAAGTATAGTTTCTGGATATGAGCACCAAGTATAAATTTTTTTCTTAAAACTCCACCAATGATTTTAAGATGCTGCTAGGATTGAGAACCACTGCTAAAGTGTAAAGTCCTCAATGGGCATCAGAACTCAGCCTGTTGCTAGCACGGCAATGGATTTAGTATAAGATGTTTAATCACAGTGGAACCCAGTTATCTGATTTATAAGGATGGGGATCATTCGAAGTTCTCCAAAGCCTATTACATTTCTGACATTGAGTAATTCAAAGAACGTGGACCTCTACTTGTCATCTTTCCTAACCATGTATATGATTCTTCACCTGTGTGGCTTCATAGTGATGCTTTTACCAAATAATTGTCAACCATTTAAAAAATTACCACCATACTGTGAAAAACTGCCTTGGTTCATGTTTCTTCACTACATACTCACACCACTTTCTTTTACCAGTGGGGTCAAATCCAGCCATTTTCTAAGATCACTTTTGGCCCAGGGTAGGAAGAACATAGGAGTGCCTGCCCTGGAAAGACCTTCACTTCCACCAGCTCAGATCCTGCTGCTGGAGATAGAATCTCACCGAAAGGTATTTCCTTTCCTGTTTTAATGGATTTTCTTGGATTTTTCCTCCTGAGTTTTTTATCTGGAGCAAAGCCTCAATCAGAACAATAGTAGGAGATACAAGAAATGAAAGGTTGAGGATACCCTGCAGGTTCATTAAGGGCAATGTGGACACAATTATCTTGTTTAGGAGGCAGTGGGGAGCCACTGAAATTTTTGCAATGAATCCATTGTCTGAGGCACTGAAATATTTGTTGAATGAATGAATAAGTAATTCAGAGAAAGATGTAACTAGGTGAGTTGGTTAAAGAATAAAATGGCTATTGGCTTACATCCAAAAAGGAAAGAATTAGTTAGATAAGAGAGGTGATAAAGGACATAGAAAGAAAGGAATAATGAGACACAAAGTGGCACCTAATTGAACTTAGGAGATATATATTACATTTTTTTCTCAAACTTTAACTTGTATGAGAATTACCTAGAGAATTTGTAAACACTGATTCCTTGGCCTCACCTCCAGAGATTCTGGTTTAGTGATCTGAGGCAAGACAAGTAGAGGTCCATATTCTTTGAATTGCTTATTGTCAGGAATGCAATAGTCTGTAGAGATCTTCAAATGACACCCCCCTCCCATCTTACTATAAATCAGATAACTGGGTTCCACTGTGATTAATTTGTATTTTGAGCAAGCAGGCTTGCTCCTAAGTGGTGATAATACTGTTGGTCTAAGGACCAACATTTTTAATAGCATTGCATTTGGGCTTGGGAACCTGGAGTTAGAATATTTTGCTTCCACTTTTGGTTCTGCTGCTTACTGGCTATAATGTCTTAAGCACATCTATCACCTTTTCCAGGACAATGCTTAAAATACTATAATGTACCATTTACCCAGGGATCTTGTTAAAATGCAGATTCTAATTCCGTTGGTCTGGGATGGGGGTGAGCTTCTGAATTTCTAACAAGCTCCCAGGTGACAGCCATGCTGTTGGTTCATGAACCAGACAATTGTTAGCAAGTTCCTAGGCCATTATTTCTCCATGCTTCACATGTTTGTTGCTGCAATTAAATAAAAATGTATAAATAGAAAAAGTTTGCAAATTGTGGCAAAATGTAAATGTAAGGTGACAGTAGTAGATTGATACACACAGGAAATAGAAAAGACAACTCTAAATTTTAAGCTGACCAGGAGAATTTTTACATGAAATACAGAAGTCAGTTCTGGTTTAAGAAAAATGTTGATCTGAGGGAAAGAAGCAGATAGTTGAAAACAAAAGACAGAAATAAGCTTGAAAAAACTTTGGTCTTAAAAATACCAATTTTGGAGTTGTACACATATAATTGAAAGATATTTCTGAATATGTGGGTGTCTAGAAAGAAAAGAGGTTAAGTACAGAATCTGGGAGGAGACACCATTTGGAAGATGAGAGAAGGAAGAGCCATCATGGAAAGATAGATCATATTCTAGAGACATTACTTGTCTGACCCTGGCCTGTAGCAACAGATTGTATATTCTTATTTCCTAGGATAATGGTCTGTTGAGTTTCCTAGACATTCCCCTACTTGAAAATTATGGAAGCATCCCATTTGTGTGTGAGATTTATGAGAAGCCATTCCATGGATGGTAGAAGATATGTATGTAGGATTTATTAGTGTCTTGGACCAAGTCACAGGCATTTAGAAAATAGAGCAATTGAGGGAGATCATGAATTTTATAAAACGTAAAGGAAGTGAAGGATTCTGCAACTGAGTTTCCTTGCCTTATCAATCATTTCAAATACTTAGACCTCTACAAAGCTGAAGGAAAATGTGGGTCACTAGCTTACTGAGAACAGTATTTTCACAGAGATAATTGATCCATTGGGTAGAATAATAATACATGGAGTTGCCTGATTGTTAATAATTGCATAATTTTAAAAGAAAAGCATGATTTGTTTAAGACACATTTGACTGTGTCATGATGATATCTTGGTAATGTTCAGGATGCTTCCAAATAAAGGCCTCAGATACTAAAAAATGTTAATAAGAAGTCTTCCTTCTTTTTCTCTTTCACATAAATTACTGGTTCTTTTGCTTTTTGAGTACTTTTATTTTCCCTCTTAAATTTTAAAGTACTAGGTGTTAAAATCTGGACATTTTAAAGTTTGATTTGTAATCCTCTAAACTCCACTCTTTCTAACATTGATTTACTCTCAGAGGGTCATTCATAAACATATTCATTACAGACACTCTGTGAATATTCGATAAGACATCAATCACTGAGCTGTTTATGTGGAGAGACACAATTGAAATTGAACAATATAATTCAATAAAATTACTGGTCTTTTTATTTATTCCTCTAAACCCTAGTTGCTCAGTCACTGTAAACAGATCCATTGAAAACAATCCACTTTTCTGTTGTTTCAGGATTGATCTTCTCGAACACATGATTATTCTTAATTCAGACAAAATATTTCATTTCTTTAAGTACATGAAAAGGAATTAGAGCCAGCTGAATGCAATAAGGCATGAGAAAGGAAGACGCTCAGTAAAAGGAAATCAAACCTGTTTACAAGTCTGGGACCTAAACACTTGAGAGGTTTGTGGTTTTGGAAACTATATTCATATGTGAGAGGAGAAAATGATGAATAGTGGATAAACATGAGTTAGAATGGCCTGGGTCAGATTCTCATTCCTCTTTGCACCGTAAGTACCTCTTTTAAACAAGGAATTTCACTTACTTTCAAAGAGATCCTGTTCACACAGAAGATCAGTGAACAGTGGATGGAGAGAGGAATTCCATTTTTTTCTGAGAGCATTAAGATAGATGTATCATTTAGAAGACAGAAGTTAAAATGTGGAAGCATTCATAAAAATCATTAATGTATACAGTGATCACGAGATACACCAAATTATCGTCTCATGCAAGTGGTAAATCTTGGTTTCCTAAATCTGTTTTTTGTTTCCAGTTCTTCCACTTTAATATGTGATACTGAAAATATGCTAAACAGGGCCCTCAGGTAAATTAGAAACAGAGGTTGGTAAAGCATTTTTTTAGGAATTTTTTTCCTTATTTTAATTTAAAATGTTATGTTTGTTTAGAAGGTAAAGAAAGTTAATATATATGCATTCTGGAATCATAGGGATGACCATCCACTAGTCAAATCCTGTCCTGAAGTTTTAATACCCTTTGGCATATGTATTTACTTATGTACATTTTAAACAATAATTTTTTAAAGGAATAACAATAGCCAGGTTAAAACTATAGAATATGCAGTCCTTTTGGATGAATGTGACTTTTAAGTGATGGGTTACCAAAAAAGATCCTAGACTGTAGGAGCTTTTTAATTTGTAGGCTTTGGAATTCTGATGACTGGGGGGGAAAAAGGCTAAAGGGAATTGGCATTTTAATTCCATGTGGCTGAGCTTTTTAGTTGCATTCAGACACTTCTATTTTTATTTCTTCAAACTTGGCCCATTTCCAAGTAGGAAGCTGTGGAATTATTTGTGCTCACTCCTACATTTAGTGCAATCTTCTATAATACTAAGGTTAGGTCAGCCTTTTGCCTGTCCCCTACATTAAACCAACAAATAGATCACATTTCAGGATAAGCAACAAGTGAAAAAAACATAAAAGATTTTAAGTGAAATATTGAACCACCTTCACTTGAATTAGAATTGAACCAACTACATGGTCTCATGTTCACATAGTGCTT
This sequence comes from Cheirogaleus medius, assembly GCA_008086735.1. NCBI lineage: Eukaryota > Metazoa > Chordata > Mammalia > Primates > Cheirogaleidae > Cheirogaleus > Cheirogaleus medius. Next base: position 85,673,974 of record VBSM01000361.1, read on the forward strand.
TGGCCTCAGAACCTGGTTGATTTCACCCTATAACATTTAAGTTATTCTTTCTTTCTTTTCTTCTTCTTCTTCCTTTTTTTTTTTTTTTTTTTTTTTTTGGATTGCCCTGCTGTGTTCTGATACATTTAAAAGGTTAGGTCTTTGTGTTTTATGCAATGGAAAATTGTTGTTGAAGTCTTAGCCTTGAAAGGCATTGACTGTATCTAAAAACAGCAAAAAGCACTCCTTGGCCCCGCCTCCCATTGGTTGTTTGGAAACAGCTGTTTGACGCCAAGTTTGTACTTCGCTCTTATCAGCCCATTTGGTGAGATCGGAATGTGCCTGAATAACTCTGAAGGTTAAAATATGTTGACTGAATTTCTGCTGCTGCCATTCCAGAAGGCCAGATAATACCATCACTAACTGTCAGCAGCAGCCAGGCTCTGCCTTTCTCACGATCGTGACACGTAGTGGAAATTTTCCTGGCTGTATACATCATCATCCCTGCCTGGTGTGTGTCACACTCCGGAGAAGCACAGTAGGATGGCCTGCCATTGGGCCTGACAGGTCTGGCCTACCGACACATGGAATTGCCCCTCCAAAGTAAAACACACTATTTGTATCAACGCACCTTGATTCAGAAACCAAGTTTTTAATTTTGATCTTTTTTTCAATCATAGGTGTCTTGTTTATGGCATCTATAACATTTTTAAGGGAAATCTGGCATTCTGATTTTTATACTCAATCTCAATCATTTTAAGCATTCAAAAATTTTGCTCCACTGGTCTTGATTGCTACGTGTGTCCTATGCCTTCTTTCCAGTCCTTATTTGCAATGCAACCCAACATCCTTCCTACCACAAACAGAAGAGTCTTTGATTTTGATAATTATTTAATCATTCCATCTTCTTACAGAATTGAATCATGTCACATTATTATTGTTGCTTGGCAATTAGAAAATACTGTCCAACAAGAACTTTTAAATATTACAAAATCCTGTTCCATAATCTCATGTTAATAATACAGTCTTTTTAATTTTGAAGTATTTTCTGAAAGAAGCTAAGTTTTAACCTTGCAATTTGTGATGTGCTTACATTTATCTCCAAATAATATACAGTGTTTTATCAGTTGTTTAGTTAGTTATATGTTTATCTGATGCTTATTGCTAAAATATTCAAGGGCTTTGACAAGTGTGCTGTGTTAGCAGAAAATACTGTTCAAGGGAGAAAGAATATTCTTTTTCACTTAACTACTTCAATATACCAATTATAGTAGTTACTGTATGACTTATGGGACAACCATTAGAAGAAAAGAGAAAGAAATAGATCAACCAGTCTCCCAACTCACAGATACTTATTGTCCACTCTGTGTGGATTTCTGTCCAAGGTGTCATGGGAGTTCCAAAACAATATGTAATGATTACTTAAAAGGCACAATAATAAATTTAGGATAAACATGAACTTTAAAAGGCTTTTACCTGATTTTGATTATTATTTTTTTGTTCCTCTAGTTCTTCCTTTAAACTTAGAGATTCCCTAGACCTCAAAGGAGTGCCATTTAGCCAAAAAGCCAATGATCTATGTGGAGAGTGATTATTGAACAAGCACACATTATCAGATTTAATCAGTTTGATATGAATTATTCTGAAGACAAATTAAACTTTACACCCAAGGGTCATGAAATAGACCAAAATTATATTCTTATATGAAGGGTACATTCCTTCCAGTTTATTTACTGTGCATAAATAATATTAAAGTTGCACTAAGTGAACTAAGATTAGGATATCTAATAACTGTATTTCAGCTAAAGATGTCTCAACAGGGCAATATTGGAATAGGTACTTACCATTAGGCATCATATTTGAATGTTTATACTATTTTGGCATAAGGGGCATTTCACAAACTTTTTGTTTAATGGTCTAACAGTGCCAATATTTCTTTTTCACCAATTGAATGGGTTGGTGCTAACCTGTGAACTCTCCACCAAGCTCATCATGAAATGGTTGCAAAGAATCATCAAGTGGTCACCTTGATCCCTATGGGAAGAGTGGGTCTCCTTGTGGCGAAGATGGGAGAGACTAATTTAGGAAGAATAACTGAGACTTGTCCTTTATCCCTAATTCTTGCCTGAATTCAGATAACTCATTGTGATGCTATTTTCATCTTCTGAAATATCTTCCCACTTTTTCAAAGACTGGGTTTAATTTTGGGAAATTTTCCCACCTACAAGGCTTGCTTCAATTCTAGACTCATTAAGATGTTTAAATATCTATTATGATTGTTCTTTCCCTAAGGGTTTCAGGATGAATTCTGTCTAAAGTTTTACAGGTTCAGATGTTGAACCTGGTTAAGATGGAGGTGTGTTGTAGGATCTCCACTAGAGTAGTCATTCAAAAACCCCAGCGTAGAATTAAAGTCTGTTTGTGTGTATGTGTGTGTGTGTGTGTGTGTATTTTGTACACATACAAAAGTACAGTGTAATTGAGAAATGATTGTGAAGATAAAACCATACCCTCATGAACAAAACCCTACATGCATAAGGATAATAATCTTTGACAATGTGCATTATGCCTGAAAATAGATTATTTTACATTAGAGTTTTTTTCTGAACACAATAAGAAAGCAAAATTTAAACATATAATTATTTGGATATACACTAGTACTTTACAATCAAAAATATATTGCAGCTCTGTGCCCTTAAGTGAGTCAATTAACTTCTTTGGTTGTAATTTTCTCTTCTGTAAAACCAAGAGGTTGGATTAGATATCTCTTAGATTTCTCCAGGTTGCAGTAATTAATAGTTCTGTGACTCATTTTATGTAACTTATCACATCTTAATTTATGAACTTAAAGTTACATATTTGTATATAGGCTTTTTTAAAAAATGGTTTCATATCATTGGTTTTGTTCATGCTAGCTTAAAACTTAAAGAGAAATTAAAGATAGAGGAGAATGGACAAGAGACAGAAATAAGAAATGGTTCCTGAAGACCAAAGTACTAAAGGATATTATTGGCAATACAATTTTTGAGGTGGATTTGAGAAAAATGAAAGTCACTGTAAATTTTAGCTTCTATTTTGTGCCATATATGTTATGGATGCTAGTTATTTAATTCTCACAACTCTAAAATATCTGTTAATATCCAATTTATACTGATTGGCAAACTATGGCTCACAGAAGCCCAAGATCCATTGAGTTAGAAAATACTACAGCTGGGATCTTTGAGTCTGAGTGATTCCTTATGTACTCTTACCAGATCACAAGGTAGCCTTTATTTATCACAGTGGAATAGCAAAATAGAAGTGAATATAGAAGGGTTAGGTAGCTCATAAAAATGTCTAGGCTTCCATATAGTTCCAAAATAATACATTTTATTGACAGATGAATTTTTATTAAAAATTCTTACTAGAATATATTAAAATAAAATATATATTAATAAGACCATATATGGTGCTAAAAAGACTTATGTGTGCCAATTCTGTACTGTTCGATGATACAATAATGCTAATCATCATAACAATAAAATACTGACTAAATAAATAGAGACCTAAGCTTTGAGCAAAGTTCATCATTGTCTTTTCTCATAACACAGAACTACCTTCACAAGAATGATATGCACACAAAATTTACTCTACAAGAGATTACTCAAAGAATTATTGTTATTTTGTATCAGACTTCAAATCCATTAATGAATATTGAGGGCTCTGTGTTCAGATCTATGAAATGAAGGATAATTTATATTTATTCATATAGTAATTAAGATTTTAACAATAAATAACAATAAATATTTATTATTGGTTTGAAGCAATGAAAATAGTGAGGAGAAGGAGGAATGAATCTATTTTTAAAAGAAGAAAAATGCAATTAAGTCTTTTTGGGATATAAGAATTTTCAGAACTATTATAAATAGAAGGGCCCATCTCAGCTTGATTACTTTAAAACAGCTTCCTGCAACCTCCCACCAAGTAGATGAGCAATTAGTATAATCACAGCAATAAGTCAAAGACACTTGCTGTTCAAACTTGTGTTGCCTTTTCCTTTTGGCATTGCTTCCAGGCTGTTCCAATTGCACACACACAGACATGCATGCACATATTTAATACAATTTTATTTGGTCGTATAAAAGGCAAAATGCAAGGATTGACTTCTTTTTTTGTATACAAGGTTAAGTAAAGGGCACTGAACAAGTAAAGCTGTGCTGAAAAGAACAGTGGCTAAGGCAGGGATATTTGTATAACCCAGCCCTGTAGTGCAGATGGAAGTCTGGCCAAAAAACCATAAAGCATCAAATCTGACTGTGAGTCAATCTGTCAGCACAAGTACAAGGTGACTCAGGAAAAGATTGCATTTTGTTTTCTGAGAAATGCTAAGAGGTTCTAATGCCTTTGTGTGTGCTGGATATTGTTGGTAGGAAAGGATAAAAACGACTTCATAAATGGAAAGAGTGAACTTTTAACAATTGATTCTCTGCTAAAAAATAAAGTAAGAGTGGTCCAAGTGAATTCATTTTTTGGGAAATTTTCAATAGGTGGATATTAAAACTAACTATTGTGTCCACTCTTCAGTGTGAGGTGCCTCTATAATATTTGTACATCTTTTGTTGCTGAGTTGATTTGGCACACAAAGAAATTATTTCTAAGAATCAGCAGCACAATAAAATGTACTTTGCAGTGCCCATCATGAGATATTTTTGCTATGTTTTTAGAGTGTCTAATTTTAAGGTTTGCTTTATCAATTTAAATAATGGTCACTTCAAGTTGCCAAATTATTGGTTTGTCTAGATTTTCTATGTTAACAGAAATTTTAAAAAAATGTTCAATATTGTTCAGCAATAGGAAAAGAGAGCTTTAAATCACTGATTTTTCAGTCTTCCTTATATTGTTATGTATTTTTAATACCCAGCATATGTCTATCCTATTGTTTCAATTATGACAGCCTTGGTTTTTCACCAGTTTGGGAATTCTTCTACAGCTATTTTCAAACGCTTCTCTTCTTTTTTGTCTCTAATTAAGGAAATTCACCAACTTATGGGGAAAATGTCAACTTCACCTTTTCATGAAATTCTGCTGAGAAGTTAAAGAATCAGTATAGCAAAATACATTTAAAACATTCCAACTATTAAAGGGCAAATTATAGGCTCCTTTTGTTGTATTACATTGTGGATATATATATTTTTTATGGTCAAAGGAATCTGACTTTTCCATTTAAGTGATGTATAGGAATACCTGAAAACACATAGATACTGAAGCTGTGTTCTCAGAAAATAGTATTATGTATCCATGAAAGATTTTGCTTACTGAACACATGATTTTAAGAGGAGAGATTATTAGATAAGCATCAAGGTATAAGATCAAAATGGAAAAAGAGAGAGGACAGAAGATTGGTTTGTAATCGTGTAAATTATCCTGAAACTGGATACATGAAAAGTTGAGAACAGCAGGAAGAGAGAAGAAACTTTAGAGGCAGAAATTCAAGGTCAGAGGTCATTACCATATAGAAATCTGAATCAGCTAGCAAAGATAATTGCAAACCTTGACTTCATCTTTAAATGTCACAAAGAGAAAAGAACAATACAAATATTTAAATATACAATTTACCATAGATGCCACACCATGATGAGGCAGCTGACTGAAAGAATGCAGTTAAAATATATCAATATAAGTATATTATTTTTGAAATATAGAGGCAAATACTTGATAATCTTATGAAATTCAGCTTATCTTTAAAGAATAACTGAGTTTCAAGTAATATGGGTGTTAGGGGCTGAGTTGTGCTCCCCCAAATTCATATGTTGAGGTCCTTATTCTGTAGTACCTCAGAGTGTGACCATATTTGGAGATAAGATTTACAAAGAGGTAATTAAGTTAAAATGAGGACATTAAGGGTGGCCCCAATCCAATATGTCTGGTGTCCTCATAAGAAAAGGAAATTTTTCACTGTGCAGACACGCACAGTGAGAAGATCATGTGAAGACACAGGAAGAAGATGGCTACCTACAAGTCAATGAAAAGCCTCCGAAGAAACCAACCCTGCCAACATCTTGATCTTGGACCTCAGCCTCCATAACTGCAAGGAAATACATTTCTGTTGGTTAAGTCATCCACTCTATGATACTTTTATGGCCCTGCTAGAAAACTAATAAAGTGGTAGAGCATTTTATCCAAAGGAAATTGGAAGGAAGATATTTCTATAGACCGTGAAACATGGGTGATTCCTTTGAAGGATGTAGGGAACCTTTTATATTTCACCTGGCCAAGTGCCCTGGTGGTCAAGAAACTTCATGAGGGTCCATATTGTATTTTTCCTTGCAACAAGTTTTGGAAATAATGAACAATGATGATCTAGAATGACATATTGAGAAAAATAAAAAAAATCCCAAGGCCTTTGGGTGAGGGTGGGGCAGGAGGAGGGGAGAACTCTGCAGTGAAACATGTTCTGTATTGATCGGTGATGTTTACCCTGGGTGAGGGGTAGTGAGTGGCCACACACATGCATGTGTTGACCTAGAATTAAATGTCAATTTTTTCTTATTCAAAATATCTTTGCATATGTATCAGCTTGCTCATGGGTCACTACTCCTTTCACTTTGGACTTAGAGTTATTTCATTTAATTCCTCATTCTTTATTTGATCAAATAAAGAAGTTTGGGTATAAATGAAAATTATGAGGCAAATTAAAAATATAATATATTAAATAGTATTTGTTAGGTTTTCTTTTTTAAAGTGAAACGAGGGAAGATATCCTTATAGCTACTGCTTCCTAGCAGATGAGTTCTTTCAACAAAATGGTAAAGCTAGATAAGGTTACTACTTAGCACAGTTACTTAAAGAGTTGATGTCACATTTTTCAGGGTTTAGATTGCATGGAATTTTTAAAAAATCTTTAATGAATAGCAAAATATGATGGTTAATATAGTAATCATCTTTTCTGGAGCCTGAGGGTAGGGAAGATGGTAACATATTTACCTGCCTATTACCTCATATTATCTCCATTCTCAGAGGTTATAGGATTCTTTCCCCTTGCTTTTGGAAATATGATGCCATGCTTGTCTTTTTTAAAAATTTTAATACACTTTAGTGGCTGGAGTTAACTTTGCTAAAATTGAGCCCTAAATGACTTCAACTTTGTCACTGAGAAGCTCTGAATATGAAAAGATCTTTTCCATTCCAGTCTGCCTAAGAGCTGTTTCTCCTCCCTTTGGGCAGGGAACCCAGAGAATCGGAAGCAGATCTCCTTGGTCTGGGGTCATACTGTCAGCTTTGATGCTTACCAGCAAGGGCTACTTAGCTCCTGTTAGGGCATTTTTTGAGGAGAGGAAGGAAGCTGCATAACCTGATTAAGTATCAAGACATCATTTTAAAAGGGATGCTCTGTTCGATTCACAACCATGTTCCTTTCTAGGAACATGCCAATTATTGGCTAATCAATATTCTCAGTACCACCCTCCAAATCGCTACAATGTTCAGTGCTATTTTTAACATTGGATCTACAACAGGAGACCTATTATTCTGCTGAATATTCTGAAATTAGAGACATAGGATGACAGAAAAAGCAATTCAGAGATGGATCAAGAAATATAAAATATCAGGGAGACTATTTCCATATATTATCACGGAGACTATTTCTCTACTGCATAGGATTTTCGATTTTTCAAATTTAGTTCCTCTGTTTTTGAAGACCAAATTACACATGGTTGGTACTTTTCAAGCATGCATTTTTTTTTATCCTAAGATCATTAGTCACAAATTAGTTGGTTATTGGTTATATTAATTTACCACTATGTCTTTTCTTCTGTGAATTTCAGATCAGTTTGCTGTGGCTCTTTGAAATACTTACTCTTGTCCTCATTTTACAGATGGTGATACTGAGGCAGAAAAATAGTAAGTCAACTTACTCATAGTTTCCCCCAAATCTATATCCTGTCAACTTCAAATTACAAATCATAGGGCATGCTGGGGCATATGCTTGGCTTCTCTTTGATTAATAGGGAGGAGGTTGGGTTTGATGATCTCTCCAAGAAGCTTCCAGCTCTACAATACTAGGAGCTTAATTCTGATGAATGGCCCTGATGATACCTAGAACCAATCTATTCCCCTACACTTCAGTTCAGAATTTAAGACACAGCATAGACTCATACAAAATATTTTTCCTCCTTAGTAACTTGTAGGAAAAAATGTATTTCTGCTAAGCATTATGATATTCTGATTTATTTGTGTGTGTGAGTTGGTGGAAGGACCTATCTTATTTACACAGTTGTTTGGAAACCCTACAGAAATTTCAAATTGGGGGAAGGACACAGTGGGGAGTTTGGATCCAGCACAGCGAATGGCATGTTTGTACTGGACAATGTAGCATAGTTTCTCCTAAACTTCCAGTCTGGGCATGAGCTGACTGTACTTGCAAAATAAGTTGGTGATATTTAGATTTTACTAAGCCTAATTCAGCAAGATGCATATTTCCCAACAGATCTCCATCACCGAGGTTTGAATTTAATTTTTTTAAATTAACAAAGTGATTTTGTATAGTCTTTTTTGTTAAGTTAATTTTTATTTTAATTCCAATACCTGATTCTTGGTACATAGAAAGAACAATAATCTCATCTGATTGTGAGTAAATAAAGGGAGCAAATACTTTACTTATTCTTCATTATTGCTTCTGAACTCTAAAGGAAGGAAATAGCATGTTTTAAATAAGGACAGAAGTTTCCCTGAATGGAAATATGATAGGTGTTATTGTCTGTCAACTTCTCCTGCGCATTAACGTTGTCTCTTTTTTAGAAGTATGTTTGTTATCCTGGAAACCTTGCTGAAGGTTTCAGGGGAATGTGGGAGGGGCTGGTGGATGAGTCGGGATTTGGAAGACATTTCTGTTCCGTATTATTGCCTTAGTTTCTCTTGCTCATCTGACCAAAGTTTGGAATCTGGTTTCATCTGCAGTTTCTGAATATCTAAAGCTGCAGTCCCTTAGCTCCAGGTTCCCAATCCCCTGTTAGGGATCGGGCTGCAGAGCTCTGCTCCGCAGCCCTCCCATACCCCGTCAGTGGAAAAATTGTCTTCCATGAAACTGGTCCCTGTTGCCAAAAAGTTTTGGGATCACTTATCTAAAGGATCTAGAAGATAGTGTGAAAATACACATTTAAGCAACTTGAAATTTTGTCAAGGACATGAAAGAAACATTTTCTAACTAAACATAACAAACAAAAATAAGAAGAGAATACTTGTAATATTGCTTAAAGAACCATGAAAATATGACTGTAAAGTGAGTATGTCATGCAAGGTAGGCTATGCAAGTCTACGTGTAAAGGAAGAAAACTACATCTGAAGATAGTGTATGATTTGTTGACAAGGAATGTGTTTTCCACTCTATCACATTATCCTCCTAGATACCCTGCCTGTAGGTACAGAATTATGTATTATATTGGTTTAGCTGCTCTAAGACATATTTCTTTTAATGTGAGCTGAAGCTGAGATGAACTATTGGCAGATGATGTGACCTTTCATCACAATGGGCTACTTAAGGATGCACTGTTAAACTATGGAATCCTGTTGAAGTCAGGCTGCTTTAATGCAGTTATAATTCCATAAGCCTGAAAAATAATGAAAAAAAAAACCACTTCATGAAAGAGAGAGTTTCTCAGTAAAATATGGGACCTCTATACTGTTTTATATGTGTATTATATGTTCTTAATAGACGTTCTCATAAATATCTGCAAAATTCATGTTCTGATATCTCCAGTGTTTGTCAACCCTTGGAGATTCATGGTTCCTTAGTTTGGTAGCTGTGGCTCTCTGACAAGAGATGCATGATAAAATTGTTCCATAACCAAGGGAAAAAAGTAGGGGATACCATTAAAAAAAATGTTTAGAACCAGAAAGCTGACTGAAAAGCCATAAATAATATGTGGGTGTTTTTAGAAATTGGAATATATTTGAATATATATTTCAATACATTATAAAGAGACTTTACAGTAAAATATGACTGAAACTGACAAAAATATAACATTTTTTAAATGATAGCTCATTCTCCACAAGTTTACTTTACAATGAAGAATGGAAACAAAATTTTAAATATTACAGACTACCTCTTATTTGATGTACACTGATGAGAAAAGGGACTTTTTTTTTACATTATCTCTATATTGTAATAACATTGTTAATATTATTATTAATAATGTTTAACAAATTTTTGATGTCTCTTTTGTATATTTCTATATTTTAAAATCTTTGTTTTAAAAGTAAAAGCTCAAGCTCTTATGAAACAATACAAATGTTTATCATATTTTTAACTGACATTTAAAAGGCATTGTTGTAGTTTGCCTAACCTAGACAAATACATCCGTCTGGATATTTTGAACTGATTTGGTAGAAATATATGCATTACACATGTAGATGCAAACCTACTTATATAGTATCATTGTTAGAACCTTTAAAGATTAGTCTGAAAAGTATTATGAGACTATGGAGTTGCCACCTAAATAACATCATAATGTTTATTTTTAATAAAGGAATAGCTTTTTTCTTGGCATAGTGAAGGAAATAAAGTTGAATTTGAGTCACATTATAATGAATGGGTTAGGCCTAGGACATGTAGAAGCTAAGGTTTAGAATATAATTCTATGTTTCACTTAAATATAGTAATTAATCAGTACCTAATGTGTTCCTTGGGTCATAGGGTTTAACTTAGTTTTTGTATTCTGAATAAGCCTGTGTTTTGGGGTTGCCTTCAGACAACAAGTAAATGCTTTAAAGAAATGACCAGCACCAAATTCAGATTGGCAAAATCGTATCACTTATTGTAAAAAGAAGCATTAAATGCCATTAAAGTTCATATGAACAACAAATTTATGCCAAGAAATAGAACATACTAGTACTATTGAATGTAAAACTTTTTAAATTGTTTAATTTTAAACATATATAAATCATATTTGAATCTAATAATATGTACATTATATCCAAACATCATCTAAATCTTTGTCTTTCAAGTTCATATAATATTATAGAAAAGTCAGTTCTTTTCTTTCTGTCTTTTTTTTTTTAAAGATTCATTACCCTGTAGGTTTCAGTTAGTTAATATTGAACAGGGATTCAGGAAAGGATTCTCTTTTAAATCATAGAAGACACCTGAATATGTTTATAAACTGAGATAGATATCCCAGTGGAGGAATAATGAAACCAGAAACTGATGAAATCTGTTCACAGTCCTGGAGGAGAATGGAGACAGGGGAATTGGATGTTAATTATGGCATCTGCAACTGGATGAAGAAGGCATCTTAAATTCAGAAATTTGCTCTTCAAATGCTATGAACACATTGCTTCTCTAATACAATCCTGGGGCATGCCCAATTATTATTTGTGATGTTTATAGACATATATAATTGGTGAAATGCATTTGGGTGTTTAAAATGGCTTTGTATATTGATGCATTAATCTTTGGGTTTACTTTTCTGCACTTCTTTGTGCATGATTTTTCTTTCCCACATTGGCTCTAGAAGAATTAGACATTAACAGGAAAACAAAGTACAAGTATCAATCATTGGTTGGTTGGTTTTCTTTTCTTTTGCTGTTAAACTTCCAAATAGGATTTTGAAGCCCTGATCAGGAATAATTGAGGTAGAGGGGAGCAGCCTCTTCAATGACAGGCTGTGGAGCAGTGGTCATTGCTAGAAGCAGAAGCAGTGGGGAGCAGAACCAATGCCTCAGATCACCTGTTGCCCCTCAGATGAGAGCCATGTCACAGCAGGGCTGGGGGTCTGGCTCTTGCTGTCACAGCTAGGAGGAGCTGTCCAATAGGATCTCCTGGACCATTGCCTTCCTACAATACTGTATCAATAGGGACTGTGTCCCTAGATATCCTCATTTCCCTTTCCATTGTGTAGCCTAGAACGCATACATTTTCTGAGTGCAGAAGTGAGGTTCTTGACAGTCAAGATGAGCACTTGCCCTTCAAGAGCCTAGAAAGCAGTGACACCTCAGCCACTTTACACAATTATATACTGGGGGTGCATTCAGTACTTTTTTGGAAAGGAAACATAAAGATGGCAAGATTTCATGTTTAAGTAGCAAATTACAACTTTCAAAGCCTTCTTATACCTTCAGTATTATACAGTGTTCCAGTTATAGTAAACAGTACTGCCAAAGTTATAGCCTGACTTTTCGAGGCCTAAAATTTATACAGTTTAGGGAGTTCCTGTTAAGAAATGTAATTACAAGTTATAAATTCAAGATTAGGTAACAAAGTGACTATTTCTTTAAAATGAGATGTGACAACAAATTACAAAATTTGAAAAGTTGAATAATACTACAAAATCACAAAATCCAGAAAATGGCATAGTAGCTTTAAGAATCAACTGCCCCAAACTTTCTATGTTTTTATATTTCTGGCTACATATCTTTGGTCACTTCTTTATATGACAACAGTTTATATTATTTCTTATAGAAAAATAGAAAGATTATTCATTCTTGCCTCTAGCATCATTAATCTTTTCTTAAAAATTAAACATTTAAAAATTTAACTACAAAAATAAATTTAAAATACATTAAAATTTTTGACAATTTAGAAAAGTTTATTTCAGCTTCAAAGTCATCATTGATAATGCCATTACAATTTAAAAAATTGTGGTCATATTTAAAAGCTGTGGTCACATAGAGAAAACTTCTATGAGGTGTTTTCAAATATGATCCTTCTCAAATATACTTGATTTTTATATTTCTGATTTAGGTTTATGCCCCCAAAGCACAGAATTTCTGATATATCGTGTTGTGTGCAATTCTCTTCAAAGAAAAATAGATGGTAAATTTATAATTTATATACTATATTTTCAGCAACTTTCATTTTGATAAGACATCAATAAGATCCCAATGCATCACTTAAATTTTTACATAACTAATCCTGGGAAGAATTTTCCCCATATTTATTCTGGCTTTGTAAATTTCAGCATTATTTTTCTTCCAACGCTCACATGTTTTGGGTGCCAGACATCGCAGGACAGATTCATTTTGCAGTAGCATCTCCTCCCCTGCATATTAGTGTCACGATGCCAGGAGAGGCAGCACAATGGGAGGCAGAAGTATTTTCGTAACCCAGTTCTACATCTGGAGAGAAAGCAATAACCTAACCGTATGTTAAAGTGACTACAAACCACATAAATATATTCTGCTGAAATCAAACTAAATTATCCTATATCAGTTATCTACTATTGTGTAAGAAAAAATATCCCATGATAGAGTGGCTTAAAACAGTAACCTTTCTGTTGGTTGGGTATCTGGGGCTCAGTGGGGATGGCTTATGCATGTGGTGTCAGCTAGGGTGGCTTAACTGGGACTGGAAGACCAAAGGTGGCCTCACTCTTGATGGGGTTTTGCTGTTACTGTCACACTCGGGCACCGTGGTTCTCTTCCATGAGGCTACTCTCTCCAGTGGTAGCTCATTCACTATGATCTTTCTCTCCACACATCCTCTGTTTCCCCAGACTAGCCTGGACCTCTTTATATGGAGGGTGGAATCCAAGATTGAAAATGGAATCTACAAGTCTTCTTCAAGTAGGGCTTTAAGATTTTACTTCTACAACATTTTACTGGTGACAGCAAGTCACCAGACCAGCCTGATAGAAGGAGTGGAGAAAGAGACTCTGCTTATTGATGAAAGGAGCAGAGTCACATCACAAAGGGTGCTGGACAAAGGAAGGAGTGATTTATTGGGGACCATGTTTAACAATTCACCGCAATCCCCTACTAAAGTTCCATTTAGCTGGATCTGGAAATGTCTACAACCACTGCAATGCCACCTGACCTTAGCAGAGAGGGGATCCAGAGTAAAGAGACAGTGGTCTTAACCAGCCACAGCTTATATATCTTAATTTTACAAAGTATAAAAAATATGACAATGTATATACACTTTTAGGTTCAGAAAAGAACCTTGGAAAGGTCCTGTGAAAGTAAGGAGCCCTGAGGCATAAGCCTCATGAATATCGATGTTTACCCGTATCCTGGCACTAACATCCAACCTCTTCATAAGGCCAAGATTGATTGATTCTCTTTCTCTCCTACCTACTCCATATCTATTCAATGGGCAAGCACTGTTGATTCAAAAAAATATACCCCAAATTCAACAATTTGTGAAGAACTTTAGCACTAACCCCTTAGTCAAAGACACTGGCATCTCTTGCTAAGAATATTGCAGTAGACTCCTCTGTGATCCTTGTAATTCGATTCTTGCCTGAATTATTTTTTGCGCAGTAGTTAGAGTGAATCTTTTCAAAGGTAAATAGAATCATATGAATTTCCTGCTTCCATTAACCTCAATTAACTCCCAATACATTAAAACACGTTTCAGAACTATTCTATACTGGTCTGTCACTGGCTACTTCTAGAATGTGATTTTCAAGCAGTTTCTCTATTATTCCCTGTGTCTCTCTCATTCTGTTCTACCTTTATTTTCTTAACCACTACTAGAATATAAGATCTTTAAGACCAGAGGTTTTAGTTCATCACCTTATCACCTCGGCCCTGCCTGGCACAAGATAGTGACACAATAAGCATTTGTTAAATAAGTGGATATTGTACAATTAAAATCTAACAATAAATTCTATAAGATATATATTTTCATTCCATTTGAGCGAAAAAGTTCTAAGAAGTGAAATAACCAAAACCACCTTAAGCATATGGAAGAGTTAGGGCCCAGACATTGTTCTAATAGTCTTTCTACTAAACACATGCTAACATAATTATAAGGTTTATTTCAGTGGCAGATGACCTTGATCCACATTCTTACTGTTATAGAGGAGTACCATGAACTCACAAAAGTTGCCTTTATTTCTGAATCTGTTTTCTTCTCTAATTGATAGAAAAACAATTACAAAAGCATAGTCATAAGCACTTACCCCTGGCATACCATGATGGAACATGTTGTGGTCATTAACTATTTGTAGGGAATATTGAGGCATGATTTCTACATCAAACCCATTGTTATCTCTTCAAAATTCAAGCTTATGAGACTTAAAACTTAACTTAAAAATAACACAGTAGTCATTTTTATCATCTCAGACAGCTCTCACTCAGAAATGGATAATGAATGACTATTAATTGAGTCTCAGAAAAAAATCACAGGCTATCTTTTAGGAAGTCATAGTCTCTTTTTTCTATTTGCTCTATGAAGACTTGGAAGCACAGACTCAGCATCCAATGACAACAGACCTTCTAGATCTTATTGTGCTGGGTACCACATGGTTTAGCTCTTTTAATTTGGTTGTGGCGAGGCCATTTAGAAATAGAGTTGATGGGAGTTGTGTGAAAGAAAGTAGAGAAGAGTGGGAACAAAAGGGAGCTAACTTATGTCTTAAGTATCCCGCTTAGAGACAGCGTTGATTATGCTCAAGGTCAGTTTTTCTCCCTGTAGAATCCAGACAGTGAAGTTTCTCAGCTATCCTGGGGAGTCAGAGCAGAGATTGAAACAAGTTGCCTCA
Source organism: Cheirogaleus medius (assembly GCA_008086735.1). Classification (NCBI taxonomy): domain Eukaryota; kingdom Metazoa; phylum Chordata; class Mammalia; order Primates; family Cheirogaleidae; genus Cheirogaleus; species Cheirogaleus medius. Next base: position 85,689,411 of record VBSM01000361.1, read on the forward strand.
GGCTCCAGGCTGGGGAAAGGAAAACGGGAACTGATGCCTTTGTCTCGAAAAGGATACAATAAGCAAATAAGTTGTAGGATTAGACTGAAAGCTTTAAAATACTTTTTGTGAATATTTCTAACCATATATCAGTGCTGTCCTCAAAAAGATATGTTTATATCATAAGTCAGATTTTCTCTAGAGATCTATTAGGTATGCCAACTAATTCCTTAATAGGCTTTGGAAATTAGCTTATTCTTTAATAAGTCCTTAAAAAATGAGCAACCAACATATTTATCAGGCAAGTAGTGCTTGCTGGGTAAACACTGTCTGTATATTATTTACTGAGGGCCTTGCTCTGATCTTGTATGAATACTGTCTGTTGGTTGGGAAAAATACATATTTCTCTTCTTTTTTTATATTTCTTAAGCCAAAGGCAGGATTTTTTACTTCTATTAAAGATTTATTAAATTCAAAAATAAGGAAATTGCATGGGAAAAAAAAGCCAGCTTTCTCTTTAGGCCTTTCATATTAAAATAACATTAAAAAGGATGAAAACAACGCAAATTAAATTTGTTTCCCTGATTTCTCATTTCTTTATTCATGTTCTTCTGTCTTCTATTAATTTTCACCAGAGCTAGATTGGGTTTTCTCTTAACTCTCAAATTCCCTCACTTTTGTTGGTTTAAGCAATACCCACAGGGGACATTTTTCAAAGTGGTGTGCTAGGATTTAGCTGTGGGAGGCCCATTAATACACCACATAGAATTTTACTCCCCATAATGACATTTAAAGAGAGCTATTTGTTTTGACTGTGTTCTTTGTGTAGGTCTGAAGGTTACCATAGTAAAACCCCTTTGGCAAATGTGCAGTCAGAAATTTCTGGGTTAAAGTGGTAGGGGGTAAGTAAGAGGACAATTCCAAAATATTTCATGAGCAAAATCCTGATAAAAGAGAGGGTCTCTGGGGTCTGGTATGTTCCCATTTCCTTCTCTGAGAAACAAGAGCAAATGACTCTCAATGCCTGTTCCATGTAACCCTCAAACTCTACACCTTAAAAGCCTCCAATTCTAACCTTTCTGATTCATGCAACAAATTGAATTTCATGATATTATTCAGTTTTTGTTTATGCATATTCAGTTTCTTGGCTGTGGTAACAAATGATCATGAAACTTAAAGCTTCAGAGGTATTAAACAAGAAAGGACTTTGAAGTTAGATAGTTATGCACTTAAATTCCTAATTTGCTGCTACCAATCAGCTGTCTAAACTTGGATAAGTCATTTAACTTCTCTGAGCTTCATTTTCCTCTCATCTGTAAAAATGGAAAAATACTAATATATTCCAGAAGAGTTGTTATAAAAATTGCTTGAGATGAAGGATAATTTTCTAACAAAATTCTTGGTCTGTGTTAAACACAAATAAATGTTAGCTTTCCATCTCTTAACATTTGCTACCTTTTTAGATAGAATAACCAAAGAAAGATGTGCATTCTCTTTTATTATAACAAATCTTTTGTAAAGTCTTATAAAGACAAGAAAACAATAACCATTATGGTTGCTGTAAATACGCAGCTAAGCGGATTTCATTTGACCCTCCTCAATCTGTTCTGTCTGAATTTTATCAGGTACATCCAAATAATGTAACATCCTCTTCCATTGTGGCTGAATGTTCACATAATGGCTTGATGATTCATGCATTTGAAGGGAAATTGAATTAACCAAGGAGGGAAATAAAAAATTTAAGAATAAGTTTAACAAGATCAATTCTTTTATAATTGGAACGCTTGCTCTCGGCCTTGAAAAATAGCATTTAAAAAGGTGTTCATGGTCTGTGACTATCATTTGTAAAGTGAAAACTAAGTTTCTTGCCCACAGGCTTAGCTTAAAATGGTGTCTTTTAAGGGACTTTTTCATTCTAAAGAATCTCATAGCACCTTTATAGCACATTTTCTCCTAGATTATTATTCTTGTCACTACCTTGCTTTAAACCAAGAGTTCAGTATGGAAACATCATATACTCAACTCCTGGCCTTTGCCTTGTCTCTATCAAAATTGGTGTTATTTTTATTCTTACAAATTATCATAATGTGTTATAGCTTTTCGGTGTTTGACAGGCCCTATGCTACTACTTGTTAACTGTGAGATTTTAATTAAACCATTTAACATTTCTCAGGCTCAGTTTGTTTGTCTGTGAAAAGGGATAATAATTCATTCCTCATATGTTTTTGTGAAGCATTGATGGGTAATATTTACTGAAAGCTTCCTACACACTGATGTGGCAACTAGATTCCAGAGCTGGCCCCCTGAAGCACCACTCCTGAGACTGACGCCCTTGAATAGTCCCCTCCCATCTTGAACATGGATAGTGCCCGTGATGTACTTTGATACATTAGTATTTTAAAAGATGGATGGATGGGAGTTAAGAGGACATTTTAGGAAAGGTAAAGACCATTAGCAAAAGCCACAGAGTAATTTTGGACATGCATATGGGGTACTAAGAAGACCAACTGACTAGAGGAAGCGTGCTGGAAAATGTAAGAGATAAGATTTGATAGGCAAATAGAGCAGGAGTGATATGATGCCTTGTCTGAGCCTCAACTTTAGGAAAGCCTGGAAGCCTTGGCTTTTAGGAGCCCTGAGCTACCCTGCTGTAGAGAACAGACAGAGAGAGGTCACAGGGAGAAGCAGAGGTCGTCGGAGTATGTGGAGAGAAAGAAAGTGAGAGACAGAGAGAGAGAGGGGCCGTGCCATCCCAATGGCTGTCCAGTGTTCCAGCTAGTGTAGAATTCTAGCCATTTGTACCCAAGGTCCCAGATATGTAAACCCCATCTGCCACCTGACTGCAGCTTCATTAGAAACCCCAAGTGAGACCAGGAGAGAAACCATAGAGCTGAGCACCAGTCAACCCATAGAATTGTGAGAAATAAGAAGGCTGATTTTTTTTTGTTGTTGTTGTTGTTTGTTTTGTTTTTTTTTGAGATAGAGTCTCACTTTGTTGCCTGGTCTAGAGTGCCATGGCATCAGCCTACCTCACAGCAACCTCAAACTCCTGTGCTCAAGCGATCCTCCTGCCT
>VBSM01000361.1:85701273-85783567 GCA_008086735.1 Cheirogaleus medius
CTCCCAGAGTGCTAGGATTACAGGCGTGAGCCACCGCGCCCGGCCAGTTTTTTCAGCCTTTTTAAAAATCCTATTTCCCTTATGAATTTTTACTGCTCATTCAGGCATCTCATTTTTAATCTCAATTCATATTTTTATCATTTCATCATTCATATCTTATTTCATGGAATCTATGTTTTATTGACTTTTAGCAGTCTGAAATTAATTTTTTTTTAGAAAACTCTTTAGTGTATTATATCCGATTCTCTTTCTGTTGAGTACTGTATCTTCTTCAGGCTCACGTGTTTTTTCATCTTCTTATATTTGCATGCCAGTACTTCCACTCGGTACCTGAAGAGCTCTACTATACTGTTCAGATTGTCCTTGAATTCTCACACAGTTCAACTGAGTTTAGTGAGAGTCACCTTCTCAGATTCCATGTCAGAAGGCTGATTTTTCATACCAATTTAAGATTCTACCTTCTGGAAGAAATGAAGAGACAGGGCAATGGCCATATCTGGCAAATATGATATTTGCTATGTTTTTTATATAGAATTATTTCCATTTTACTATAGAATTCTTGCTAGCCTAGTTTGTATGGGCACTTGACACTAGAATTATGTGTTTTTTTAAGTATAACTTCACACTGAGTCTTTAATAGCGAATCCTTTCTATTGTGAATATCTGAACCTGTGAGATCCTTTTCTTACATAAGGTGACATGCTTGAAGGTCACATTAATCTAACTTTGTTAGACTCTTCCCCAAATTAATTTCATATGTTTGTATATATGTGAACTTCAGTTGTGGGCAGAGGTTTAATTTTTATTGTGGGGATCTTGCCCCCTTAGCCTGCCCTCTCTCCATGTTTGTACATCTACTAGGTATTAATCTGTTTTATTTTTCCATATATACTGATATTCTTATATTTCTAATTATGAAATTTAATTGAATATTAATAAAATTACAGAAATGTAAATATGAAAATATTTGTTGTTTTGATGAAAGGTAAATCGACTACTTTGTCAAAGTTTCATAAAAGCAAATTGAATTCAGTGGGATTAAAACCACTATAAACAATAGAAACATTTTTGAAGATTTTACAAGATTTTGCATTCAGATACAACTGGGATTGTTTTTTTTTACTGGGTTTGGTTATACAAAAAATATAACTAGAAACACAATCAGCAGATTTATACTCAAAGAAGAGGACTTGTCCTAGTGTCAAAATATTGCTGAAAGAATACCTACTAACGTCTTCTAAGTTAAGGTATGAATCTGCCATTTTTTATGATTCTTAATTCTAATTCTTAATTTTTTTAAGTTGATTGAGCAATTCTTGTCCAATTCTAGTTTTGCTATATTTTCTAAAAAGATCATTAACCTTAATAGAGTTCCATTTAATGACTTGGGTTTTCTTCTCACATACTTTTTATATTCTTTATTCTCTATTATACCTTTCTTAGCCCTTTAATTTTCAAAGCCCAGAAATGGATAGATTATTCCAGTGATAAATATTACTAAGCTCCATGAACTCCTATGATTCTTTTCTGGTTAAGTTAATGTGATTAAAGAGAAAGAATCTGACTTCTTAACAGAAACAGTATAGAGTACATGTTTTAGAAGAGGCAGGATAAAGTGGATCAGAGAACATGCCGGGAATCAGGTTATCTGGATTCAAATCCTGAACCTGCCATTTCCTTAATTGAGTGACTTTGGTTAACTTATTGTAGTTCTCTGTCCCTCAGTTTCTCTTTGGGTAAAATGAGAAAAGCTGTATTGCCTACTTCATATGGCTGTTCTGAATATTAAATGAGTTAATACCAGTAAAGCCTTTTATAATACTCCCTTATTATCATCAGGCAACTGCAATCCATAAATGTCCCAGGACATTTACTTCTTGAGTTCTCAGATTTTGAGAATTAAAACTAAAACTTACAGTACCCAAAATGTTTCTTCTTTCATACATATAATTAAAAAATTCATGTTTTTGATAAAATTTTGTTAATAATTTCTTTGAAAGCCACAAATGTGTGTGTGTCTGTATGTGCGTTAAGTATAGGAGCAAATTAATTAGAAATTAGAACTTTCATATGAAAAAAAGCTGCCTGGTAGCCTGAAACATCTTCAGGGGAAAAAAATAAGCTCAAAGGCTGGATTATCAAATGTAGCAGTTCAGTGGTTCAATTCATACCTGACAGGCTTCAAAGACTCACTATGCAAATCGATCTACCAGCTGTGAGGGTAAGGGTAATTAACATGGGTTTGTTGCAAGGATCTGTTCTTCTATCCATTCTTCTTCATGATTATTTTAGTAGTTTAACAATTGTCTGTAACTACTTAATCCACTGTTAGAGCAGATATAAAATTACCTTACTCTTGTGTGTAAAATAAGACTCCTACCCTCTTCCAAATGCCCTCTTGCCTGCTTGGTATGCTAAGATTAGTACACCAGGTGGAGATGCAGGAAAACTGGATGCAGGCAAAATAGTCTTTTTCATTCATATACATATTTACTGATCCCTTTTGATCTTCTTAGTGTCACATACGTATTAGTGGATTTACTATTAATATTTCTTCTTGCTTCATTAGAATGAAGAATGTATGTATGTGTGTGTGTCTGTGTGTGCCTGTGTGTTGTGGTGGGGTTTGGGCCCAGAGCTTTTGATCCATCATCTAGGCCACCAAGCATAACTGGATCTCTCTCTAGCCAGAGAAAACCACACAAACTCTTAGTAATATTATATATGATGAAATAATTAAGAATCACATTCAGTGTTACTCATAGACTCATCAAAGTTTCTTTTGAGCTTGTAGGACCTGATTCAAAGGGCATGTTAACACAATGTTGCATACTTGAATAAGTGTATCTCTGGGAAAGGGACTTGTAGTAGCTCAGTACTTCAACAACAACCAAAAATAATTCTGCTGAGTATGGCTTAAAATCTAATAAAATTAGAAATAAATTATATAAAGCTGATTTAAACATTGTATTGACCTAGAAATTGAACAAATCATTTATTAAAAGTTAGTGGCTTACTAAAATAATCTTGTATTCACTCATAGATATCACTGATGAAGAATGTTTCATTGTTTGAATATCCCAGAGTTTAATTTTTCCTTTTTATTCTTAATGGAGAATGAGGTTATTTCCAATATTTTTCCTTATTTCAAATAATGCTTCTATGTCTCTTTGTGCATATATGTGAGAGCACATATGTGAGATTTTTCTGTAGGGTTAAACTGCGAAGTTGATGGATGGGTTGTTTTCAACTTTACCAGATTTTGTCAAACTGCTTCCCAAGTGGTTAAACATACATACATTCTATGGATTTAATTACATCACCCCAAAATTCACATATTAAAGTTCATGATGGGATTAGTGCCATTATAATAATAAGAAGAGACACTAGAGCCTCTGTTTGCCATATGAGGACGCAGAGAGAAGGCAACCTTCTGCAAGCAATGAAAAAGGCCCTCACTAGGAATCAAATCAGCTGGCACCTTGCTCTTAGACTTCCCAGCCTATAGAATTGCACAAAACGAATGTCTGTTGTTTAAGCCAATCAGTCTATGATATTTTGTCATGGCAGCTCAAGCTAACCAATATAGTACACGACCAAAACTGTATGAATTCTTGTGCATAATCACCATATTTTGGTATTGCTGATATTTAAAATGTTGTATGATTGCATATGAAATAATATTTTGCTTTGTTGATTGTATTCTCCTGATTATTGAAGTGACCGAGCATCTGTTCAGCACTTAATGGTTTTGCAGGATTCTTTGTCAGTGAATTGCTCTATGTATCATTTGCCCTTTTTTCAATGATTTGTTTTCACATTTGTTTGTATTAAATTCTATATTGGATACCAATCTATTTTGGTCTATAAATTGTATTTGCATGTTTTAAGTGCTTAGGATGTGTAGTAATTTTCATTTTTATTGGTGACAAATTTGTCCATCTTTTCCTTTATTTTCCTTACATTTTGTTTATCATTTGAAGTCTGGTAATGTAATAATGCCTCCAGATTTGTTCCTTTTGCTTAAGATTGCTTTGGCTATTCAGGCTTTTTTCTGGTTCAAAATGAAGCATATTATTATTTTTTCTAGATCTGTGAAATATTCAAAATATTGGTATTTTGATGGGGATTGCATTAAATTTGTAAATCACTTTGGGTAGTATGAGCATTTTAACAATGTTGATTCTACCAATCAATGAGCATTTGTGTCATTATCAATATTTTAATTCTACATCAATATTTTAATTTATTAAATTTATTAACTTATTAATTTGTTTATTTAACCTATGTAGACTCACGATTTTATATTTTATACAATTGGTTATATTCCTATATTATTATTTATTTTGAAGATTAAATTGTCCAGTATTTGGTCACTGAGAGCCTCTTTTCACTGGCTTCTTTTTATTAATACTTTTACTGAGTCCTCATTATTCTTTGAACACTTCTTTAGTTTCTTGAACAATAAGTTATTCCAGACTCATATTGTTTTTCTTTGCCTCAGCCCTTAGTTATCCATTTCTTTAAGGATCTCTGATTCCTTATAGTGGAGAAAGGTATTTAGATGTCTCTATGTACAAGAAGTGCTCATTGCTGTTGGGTATTACTCCCACTTCTCTTCCTATCCTACTCTTGCGCATGCTCACTTACTTTGCTCTGCTCTATCTAATGATTTTACACTAAATTGTTCAGTAAGGGCAGGTAAGATAAGAAGTAGAAGAGGAGGAATCATCAGTTTGAATTCTTTTTCTTTAAAGAAGTCCTTCAAAATTGTATAATCTTTATGCCCCCTGAAATCCATCCCTACTGTCCTACTATATAAATTACTTTTACTCTTTCTTGTCTGTTTCTTCTCACTAACATATCACTTCTAAGAGAGCAAGGATATTGTCTTTCTGTTCACTGATTTATTCCAAGGAGATTTATGGAGAAAGAACAGCATTTGCTTCCTTCTGATGATCAAGAGGGACCTCTGCAACTCATGGTCATGAAGAAGGAAGTAAAGAAAGGTAGGATGTAAATTCTCTTGAGGTAGAGAGGGACTCGTTCAAGATTATTTAAAAAAGAATTCTTCCGTCTTAACTGGCTTAGTGTGTTTACTCCTTTTCTGCTGAAGAAATCTTTGCTATTTTATTTCTTAAATGGTTTTATAGGATTTTGAGAAGAATCTGTATTACTCATTTAGGGAAAGACCTTTATTTTATTACAAAATAATTTTCAGCATATACCTGTAAAAGAGCACTGAATTCATCTGACCCAATCATCTATTCTTGGTTTCATATGCCTAATTATACCAGGAGAATGACAACACATTAAGAGTAGGCTGTTCAAGAAGAAAGGCCCTGCAGAAATGGAAGATGAAAGGTAATTGATCATACAGAAATATTACATTGTCAGTTATAGTTAACCACAAGCTGAATTACGTACTATTGTTACAAAATCAGTGTAGTAGTTAGGAAGCATTATTAGCATTATAACATACATTCATTCAAGAAGCATTTTTTTGACAATTTACTTTATTTTGAGCATTATTCTAGAATCTGGAGATATGTAGGCAGGTAAGTTAAGACTCTACTTGCAAAGAACTCTAATCCAGAAGGGAAATCAGTTCATATACAAATAATAACTTTGCAGTGTGATAAATGCTGGTAGATATGTGTCAGAATGCAGGGAGAAATCAGGACTAATTCATCCTCTCAACATATTGGGGTTATTTAGTTTGGATGAAAGATTTACAGGTGCTCCAGGGTTTTATCTTTTCATCACTGCTGTTGAATAGCTGGAAGGGTTTCTTCTATGTTGCCACCAGCAGGTTAATGTCTATTGTTTATATACAAATATCAGATTGTACCAGAGGCTGATATTTAGGGATGTGGTTAAAGATGTTGGCCAATTTAAGAAGATAATGAGGCAGTCAAAAACAGGATGAACTACGACTCATAGCACACTTTGGAAATTTTGCAATCATACTAAGCATATTCATGATGAAATCCTTAGAACAGCATTTCTCCCACCCACACACATGTGAAAAACCTGTCTCAATCACAGCATTTCTAATGCAAAGTACTTTATATTAACATAGAGTTGCTTATTAGGAATATTTTGGGAGATGTTTCTATTTTAAAGGATTTTATTTTATTTATAAAACTATTCAAAGAAATAGCTTTTTCACTATCTTATGATTTTTAGGCATAAAGTATATTCTGGAAATAAAGTATCTCTAAATTTGGTTTCATTGGGTAGGCATAAGAAAAGGAAGTAGCCAATCTTTGTCACAGCAATTTTTCAAATGATGGAAACTTTCTACCTTACCAGTTTGTAGAATTAACTCAGTGAAAGTAAAGGTTTATGCCAAATATTTTCCTGCAATCTGGTCCAAATGTAAAGATGGGGTTGGAAATAGGAGCAGAATAGCAAATTTTGGATGTATTTGTGCATACTTGTCTTCGAGATCACGTAATGTATGAAGAAAAATACAAATACCAATTTTTATAAAATCAAATTTAACTTAATGCAAAAAGAATACATATTTGGAACCTGGTATTATATTTAGTTTTGCTGGGATTTTAAAATATCTTTTTATTCATGCATTCATTCATTCAGATGTTGAAGTAAGCAATTCTCGTTGTGCTTAAACTAGAAATACAATGAAGAACCAGATAGACATGGTTGTTTGACCAGGGAGTTCAAAGTTTAACAGGTAAGATAAGCAAACATGAATTGAAATAAGTGTAATAAATGTCCTAATGTGGAGTGACAAGGTGTGATGGGTGGGAGGACATAGCAAGATCATCAAATCTGGTTTCTGTGTGTGTGTTTGTGTGTGCATGTTTGTAGTTTGTGTGTGTGTGTGTTCGTGCATGTGTGTATGCACATTGTTTGTGAGGACTTTTCCCAAGAGAAATGATGTTTATGCTGGTATCTTAAAATAAATAGAGAGCGAAATAAATAGAATAGAATCTCCATCGCTCATGGTGCTAGGGGGAACAATAAAAGAAATAATGGCTTTGAAAGCAATAGTTTCTTTTGTGTCCTCAGGTAAGTAATTTAACATTCAGATTATATGTAATTTAGGTATCTTTTTACCTTGAAATTCAATGACTTTATTGAATTAATCCTGAGTGTTTAAATTTTTTTTTCTGCTTTGCAAATTTTTATGACTCAAGATTATCCAGACACTTCACAGCTACAACTTATCCATTTTAATTCTAAAGCTTGTCCACCATTTTTTAAAACAAATTTCTATCTAGGGGCAAATTGTGAATTCTGGTTGAGCATAAAGCTAGAAATTCAGTAAAAGGAAAGTTTTGACTTTTGAAAGATGTGTTGGCTGGAAAAAAATATACTTCTGCAGTTTAGATTTCTTTTGTACAGTTGAATAAATAGAGGGCATGAATTCTGGTATGATAGATGAAATGCAGTTTCTTTCAAGGTCTGAGGTGGAGAAGAGTTCAGTAAGAGAGCAAGCAACAGTGATATTATAGTGAATTCCGATTACTGAAGTAAACCAACTGCAAGGGATTTATTTCTGTCATGTTATGAGAAGCATATCTAGGGAAAGAAGAGGAAAAATATTAAAATGTATACTTTCATTTAATATTTTTTCCACAAATGTTTACTGAGCATTTCTATTGAACAAGATACCATGCTGGGCAAATAAAGAGTTCAAAGTCCAGCAGAACTGACAGATATGAAAAATCAATTATTTTATTAGAATAATAGTGATAGTTAATGCTAAATGAGTTCTTACTGGATGTAAGATGTTGTGCTAAGTCCTTCACATGGCTGTTCTGATTTAATCCTCACAAAAAGTATCAGAGATGCTACTCATATTAATCTAGTTTTATGGAAAGGCAAACTGAGGCTAGAGAAATGAGGTCAGCATTGTTCCTCAGGTCACTCAATCAGTATAGTAATTGCTACAAACTATGTAAATGCAGGGTCTTTTTCTATGAATATTTTTATAAATAGTTTATTTTGGAATACTTTTAGATAATACAAACATAGTACAGAGAGTTTCCATATATCCCTTAGCTAGTTTTAAGTGTGAGATCCCTTAATGTTATTATTTTACATTTCTGTGGTACATTTGCTAAAACTAAGAAGTGCACATTGGTGCATTGCTAGCAACTAAGCTCCAGACTTCATTTGAATCTTTTTTTCTGTTTCAGGAGCCCATATTGGAAACCGTATTATTTTAAGTCTTAAAACACAGCACAAAGAAGGCTCACTAAGATAGCATGAGAGTGGAGTGGCAGGAAGGACACCAGTGTGGGGAAAGGAGAGAGGGAGATTTCCAAAGAGAAGAGGATGCTGTGCTTGGTCTTAAATGTGCACATGAGATTATTTAAGGAAAAAGCAAAGGGAGAGCATTAAAGACAAAGAGAAAAATATGTTAAAATACAGTGTTATTGGGTGAATTATGAGTGGTTCAAAATTATTGGACCAAATCATGTATTTAGAAAAATGACAGGAGGTAAGACTAGGGAGTTAGGCCAGGCTGGCAAGTTAAGGGCCTTGATTAGCATGTTTCAGAACTTCCACTTTATGTTAAAGTTTTGAAAACTATTGAACAATCTGAGCAGAGGAACTATAGGTTATCATGTTTGAAAGCTAAATTTGGTGGCATTATGGAAGTGTGGAAGTTGAATTGACCAAGCAAGATTATTTAGAATCTATTATTATAGTCTGGGTGAGAAATAATAAAAGTGATGAAGGACTAAACAAAATCTCCGCTAATAAATCAATTTGGAGACGTCATAATCAAAGGTCATGAATGAGTTCAAGTTAGCATCATTTGAGGGAGAATGAGACTTCAAGTTTGTTCATTTGCTTATTTGATGAATGGCTGAGCTGTCCACCAAAATGGGAAATGAATAAAGGTAAATATGGGAATACGGTTATGAGTCTAGTTTTTGACATCTTTTTCCTTAATGTCCTTTGATAGAACCATTAGCAGGAAACTAACAAGCAATTAAAAATAAAGATATGGGGATCATATCTGAGATGATAACATGGATTGAGAATTCTTTGCATCATGTCCATGGTGCTAAAGCGAGGCATGGTGAGGCTGTATAGGGTAACAGTAATGGAATCTAAGAACAACAAAGGGTTCTATTGTGAAAATATCAGACTGAGGTTTAAAAGCAATGCTGAGAATGAGCTGGTGAGGAAAGAGAAAGAAAGCTGTAGTAAATCATGACAGAGAAGACAGAAGAGAAAAGAATTTCAAAAGGGAAATGTGGTCCAACTTTGCCAAATGTTTCACAGTTGTTGAATAAAATAAGAAGTAAAATTTAGGTACTTTTGGAGTTAGCTTCAACATGTAAAGATCTTAGAAGTCATCACCCTCATCCTTCCAACAAGAAAAGGGCTGAACAAACTGAAAATCACCAACTTTTCTTGGACCCATTTTAAGACAGAGATTACGGGGCAAATTGCCACCCAGAAATCTGGAGAGTTAGGTGAATACAGACAGTGAAAGCTAACATGTGTTACCTGGAGCAGAGCCCACTGGAGCCATAAACTGGTTAGAGAGCCTTAAATGGGAATTTTGACCAATTATAGAAGTGAGTGTGGACTAGGCTGAGAGTAAGAAACTCCCGGGATATCACATTTTTCTTGGTTCCTTTTGGATCGTCAGATTCTCAAGGTAAAGAGTGAAAAAAGATCCCTTCATGGCTTTGGCAGGGGAGGCGGAAAGTAGCCATTGTAAAATAAGCCCAGAGCATTCCTCATAACAAAGGCCTACTCCAGGGGGAAAATACTAGAGCCCTATCCCACCAGAGGGAGAGGTCTTTCCAGGCCCCTCTAGCTTTTTTACCTCATATAAAGGTGAAGGAAAAACAAACAAAAAACTAAGAAATATTTGTGGAGGTAACTGCTCAGGGACACAAGCTCACTCTAAGAATAATATTTAGTTATAAGATTACAGAACGCCCTCCGCCCCCGCCCTCCACATACTGCCTTTACCGTCAACAAACTCTAGTAAATAACCATGGATTGTAGCTGAAATTGCTACAAGAAGCAGACTGTCTGAAGAGCAGTACAAGTAGAAGCCCCAGAGTCAAGGAAGACACAATTAAAGATACCTGAGGAATTTACAAACTCTGGCACCTACAGGTACAACAAATATTAAACAGCACAACTCCTAGCCACTTTATCATAAAACCTTAACTAGAGGCCAACTTACTTGAGTCCCTATTACCCAGTGCATTATGTCTGAATTTCAAAAAAAATTACAACGCAACCTAAACTGCAGTAAACAAAACCAAGAACAAATGTTTTTTGTTTGTTTGTAAAATCCATAGTTTGAAGAGACAAAGCAAGCATGAGAATCTGACTAAAATAAGATTAAGATTTTAGAATTATCTGACAGGGATTTAAAGGAACTATGATTAATATGTTGAAGGTTCTCATGGAAAAAGTAAGAACAGATCGGTAACAGAAGCAAAGAGAGGGAAGCTCTAAGAAGGAATTAAAAAAACCTGTTAAAAATCAAAAACACTGTAACAAAAATGAAGAATGTTTTTGATGGGCGCATCAGTAAGTTAGACATGACCAAGGAAAGAATCAGGGGACTCCAAGATATAAACTTCATAAAATGAAATGCAAGTTAAAGAAAAAAAAAAAAAAGAATGAAGAAAACAAAAACAATGAAACAAAATTTCCAAGGATTGTAAGTCAATTTCCAGATTGTAACCTAGCATCACTGAAATGCCAAAAAGAGAAAAAAGAAAAGAGCAGAAGAAATATTTGACATATAATGGGAGAACATTTTCTGATATTAATGATAGAAACCAGACCAAAGATCCAGGAAGTTCCAAGAACACCACGCAGGATAAATATCAAACGTCTACACCTAGATAAATCATATTCGAATTGCAAAAGCCAAACACAAATAGAAAACTTTGAAAGAACCCGGAGACAGCAATGAAACAAAAAGAAAACAACTTGAAAATATAATAGTAGAACAAGGATAAGGATTACAGTAGCCTTCTCATTAGAAACCGTTCAAGCAAGAAATGAGAAGCATGAATTATTAATATTTAAACCGTAGAAAGAAAGAAAAAAGCCCATGAATCTAGAATTCTACATCCAGAGAAATTATCCTTCAAAATGGAGGAGTAATAAAGACTTTCTTAAACAAACAAAAACTGATGGCTTTCACTGCAGGAGACCTGCCCTGCAAGAAATGTTAGAAGTTCTTCAGGGAGAAGCAAAATAAGTTATACAATAAGAAATTTTTATGTACATAAAGGGAGAAAGAGAAGGAATAAATGAAGGTAAAATAAAGCATTTTATTTTTCTTACTCTTAACTGATCTAATAATCATTAAAAGCAATAATAATAACAATGCATGGAAGATTATAACATATTGATAAGTAGACTGATAACAGCAATATCATAAGGAATGGAAATAGGAATACGGAATACTCTGCTATAGGGTACCTGCATTAAGGGTGAAGTAGTATTGGATTATTTGACACTGGATTTAGATTAGTTGTGAGTGTATATTATAAACTCTAGGGCAACCACTAAAACATTTAAGGATATGTATAATTGAAATGCTAATAGAAAAGATAAAATGAAATCATATTAAAACCAAATAAAACCAGACAAGACAGAAAAAGAATGGAAGGAAAAAATAAATGCAATATGTAGGAAACAGTTACAAACATGGTAGATATTAATCCCACTATAAAATGATTACATTGAATATAAAAAGTCTAAATACACTAATTAAAAGGCCCAATTCTATGCTGTCTACAAGAAATATTCTTTAAATATAAGAAGTCCATTATCTTAAAAGTACAGAGATGGAGAAAGATACGTCATGCTAACACTAATCAAAAAAAAGCTGGATTGTCGATATTAATTTCAGACAAAGAATATGAGAAAAACCATCAATGATAAAGAGAGGCATTACACAATGATACAAAGGTCAATTCTCCAGAAAGACATAACAATCCTTAACATTTAGGCACTTAGTAACAAAGTATCAAAATACATGAGGCAAAACTGATAGAACAACAAGAGAAATAGACAAACCCCCTATTGTAGTTGAGACTAGCACCCCTCTTTTAGTAACTGATACTGCAGGCAGAAAATCAGTAAAGATACAGTTGATCTGATCAGCACTGTAAATCAACTGGATCTGATTGACATTTATAGAATGCTCAATCTGGCCACTGCAGAATATGCATTCTTCTTTAGCTCACATGATTAAGTCACCCAGATAGACCACTTTCTGGGCAATGAAACATACCTCAACAAATTTAAAAGAAGAGAAATCACAGAAATTATACACTCAGACCACAGCGGAATTAAACTAGAAACTAATCACACAATGATAGATGGGAAATCCCCAAATATTTGGCAATTTAATGACACACTCCTAAGTAACATAGGGGTCAAAGAAGAAGCCTCTTCTTTGAAGAAAAAGATAAATAAAAATATATTTTGAACTAAATAAAAATAATGAAAATATAACTTGCCAAAATTTGTAGGATGCAGTGAAAGTGATGCTTAGAGAGAAATTTACAGCCTTATAGGCATACATTAGAAAAGAAAAGTTAGGCGATCATAGATCACTTTAGGTAAGGAGCTTTGGTCAAATAATGGGGCCTCACAACTGTTCAGTGAGGAGAAAATAGATGAAAGGAATACAGTCACAAGTATAAACTGATCTTTTAAAAAGCATGTTTGTGAGATATAGTTTAAGAATGTCCAGAATGCTATGGCATGAGCTGGACCCAAATGCATTAATGGCCTAACATACCTATACATCAGCTCCTTGTGATGTCTTCATCTTTTCTTCAGTTTAACTTTTGGAATACTAGCCCTAAAACTGATGGAGACACTTAGCAAATCACTAAGTATTTTTAGCATAAATGTAGTTCACTGGATTGCATATATGAGTAGATTACTGAGGGAAGGAAGAAGGACTCATCATAGCTAAAGTAGGGATGGCAGTTGGAGAAAGGAATGAGAAAGTGATCAAGGGAAGTCTGGAGACCGGCCCAGTGGCCTGGGAAGAAAATGCCAAGGCTGACACCACACAGGGAGGGGACCTGGCAGGCAGCCTGGATTCCTGCATCTCCCACCACATGTCGTGCATTAGCAGTTCTGCCAACTTTGTCTTTAAAATATGTCTACATAGGCCCACACCTCCCCGGTTCGCTGCCTCTGTCCTAGTGGAAACCACCATCTGGATTATGGCAGTGTCCTCCTCATGGGTTTTGCCAACTTTCTCTCTCTCTCCTGTCTCATCCATTCTCTACTCAGCAGCCAGACGGATGGTTTGAAAAGTTCCCACTCAAAATTCTTTCCCCATTGAAATATTCTCACTAGTTGCCATTGAAAAAAGAATAAAATCAATAATAATTTCTTTGGCCTGCAAAGTTTTGCGTTAACTGAATATTTGTACAATGTCAACATCATTTTCAGCCGCTCTGCTTATTATTCACTCTGGGCTTGGCCTTCTCTTCACCCAGTGCAGGTCTCGTATTTCCTTTCAAAACACTTCCCGATGTCTGTAATTATATATTTAACTGTTCATTCACTTTCTTATTATCTCTCTCTACACTAATCAATAAACTTTAGGAGGCCACAGTTTATATGTGTAGCCAAAACAGCTCAATAATTATTTATTGAATAAATGTATGAACATTTGAAGTCCGTTGGGGGAGGAGAGAAAGTGAGTACTGAGATTTCTAACTAGACTGGTCACTGACATCATTTTGAAAACATTCAAGGTCTTCCAGAGTTTTTGATAACCGAACTAACATAAGCCAGTCTAAACAGAAGCTACCGTAATTGTTATTTTCTCCCCCTTTCCAGATTATTGGTACAAAATTATAGGATATAATAGTATTAAATATTTACTCAAGTGCTTTCTACTTTTTGTTGACTGTTCACATACTAAATATAGGGAATTTTTATCCTCCTTAGTAATATATCTATTTCTAAATTTTGATTCATTTGATTTTAAAATACAAATTAATGCTTTGTTAATGACATTATTAATAGATATGATTTATTAAATGTCTTTCATATACAAGACACTCTTCTCGGTATGTACTATCTCATTTAACCTTCATAACAACATCTAGCTGTCCATATTATTATCCAAAATAGGTATATAAGGGATCTGCAGATCAGAGAGTCTTGGTAACTTGCTAAAAATCACATAGGCTTAAGCTCAGGACTGTTTAGCTTCAAGATCTGTTCTCTCTACTGTGTATGGCCTGGCCACCCAGCCATCGCTTTTTGGCTGAGCTGATGATTCATTCTTAGGGGAGCTAGATTTTCAGCAATGGATTTACTTTGGATATACGATATGTAAAAAAATACTTAAATATAAATATTACATATAAAAAACAAACATTCTAATTGGACAGAAGTTTTAATTGGGATATTTTGTTGAGAGATTTGAACATACCATCATGTCTTTTCGAAGCTGAAACACCTAATTGATTCAGTCAGATCACTCTCAGTGAAAAAGAAAATGAACCACTGGAGTGAAAACAATTACTCCATTGGAATTTCCTCTCTTTGTTTTGGCTAATGCCATGGCTATGTGTTTTGGTTATAAAAAGATCTCTTTCCTTTCACCTTTCCAGGCTTCGGCTCCTCCCTAAGTAGACAGTCCAGTGTAGGCTCTTCTTCAACATGCTGGCCTTTGCCAATAATCACTGTCCTTTTACCTCCTTGCCAGCCTCACGGAAACTGGGGACTCCCTGTCTTTTTCTTAAGCTCACATCTCGTTGTGGAATGCTGTAGCTGGCTCTCCAGCTCTGGGGCTGCTTTCAGTCCTGACAACAAAACCTACATTCAGACACCCATCCCAAGAGTGGCCTTTGTAACTTCACACACTGGGGCACTCACTCCAGACATTTAGCTGCTCTGTTATCCATTTATGTGAAGTGACCTGAAGTCCCTCTGGGAATGGTAAGGGCAAGGTCAGAGCACAATGGGCTTTCCTTGAGAACATGGCTCTCTCTCTTATTGTCTCATCCTCCGTCACTTCAGTGATTGGCAGCAGGCACTCTAATTCCTACTCCAGAGAGAATTGTTTTATCTCAGTCCTTAATAAAAGTTTAATAGCAGATAGAGCACTTTGGAGAGAGCTCGTGTTAGTGAGATTTTATTTCACCTAATATACCAGCCTATGATCCACTTGAGTAATCTATGGGCTGTTGTAAATAAAGTAAATAACGTATATTTACAGAACTAAGCAAACTGCATTTTATGATGCCATCCTTGAAACTTTCCCACTCTGATCAGTAATAGCTCTCCCTCTCATTAGCGCACATCAGTGAGACGCTCCTCTAATTAGCTATAAACTTACTGCTGAATAGCAGTCATTTCAAGTACCGTTTGTTATAAAAACAAATACCTGGAAATTACACTATTAGTAATCCAATTTTAAGCCCAACATTTAAAACAAACTTAACACCCTCATGCCCACATGCAACATGCTATCAGCAAGTTTTCTTTATATTTGTGGACCTCCAACAAGCCAAGATCCACCAGGAACATGCATGGAGCCAAGCACTGAATAAAGGCATTTCTTCAATTTTGTAATTACTTGGAAAGAGAGGCATATTGACAACAATTTTTGGAAAGGGAGAAATTCTAGTCTCAGTATCCCTGCTTGAAGTCAGTTTTATCTAATCAATGCATATTTTGAAGCACTTACTCTGTCCCAAGTGTTGAAGCCACAGAAATGATGAAGTTACGTATTTCTTGGCCATCAAGAAACTTACCACATTGTAGGGAGCGGGTTGAGGGAAGTAAGTAGACATGTGTACATAAAAGCATAGGACATCACAGTGGGGACAACCAAATGGTGTCCAGTGTACTCTGAGAGCATTGGTGGATTTAGCTTAAGAGAAATGGGCTTGAGAAAGAGGATTTTTAAGTTTATTTGTATTTAATCTAACAAAACATGTGGCATTTGCAAGATAGCATAGCATAATTTAAAGGCAATGGGATTAAACCCTCAGTTTTAGTCTCATCAGTGCCTTTTGTTAGCTGTGTAACCATTTCTGCCATTTACTAACTGGGTTACCCTGTGTCTTTGCGTAATTTTTAACTTGGAGATGTCATGAGTATGGAAATTATGTGAGTAAAACTTAAAGCACAGTCATCTGACAAGAGCAGATTCTCATTAATTTCTGCTTTTTTCCCTTCCCCTTTCTCCCTGTGCTTTCTCTCCTTCCTTCCTCACCCCAGACCCTTCATCTAGAATTCCAGGCCTTTTCACTCCCTTCCAATCTTAGTGTCCTTCTTCCATGTGCAAGTTATTTTTTCTGCCTGGAATGCCCTCCCTCTCCTGTCCTTACTTGGCAGCTTAGAATCCTATTCTTTGCTTAACATGTACCATAAACGCTGCTTCCTCAACCAGGCCTATCCTGATCTCTCCCACATACCATTTCCTTCTGCATTTTCATTGCATTTTGCATATCTTTCTTCATTCCTGTCATGTTACATTGTACGTTGTAGTTACCTAGATACATGTCTTATTTCTTGTAAGCACATTAAAGGTTGGGGTTAAATTGTCTGATTCATCTGTAAATCCAGCACCTAGCGCAGTGTCATTAATATGTAAAAGTTATTCCATAATTATTTTTAAGCTAGTAGAGGTTCTTGCATTAGTTAAATAAAACCTTAAATGTTCTTGGATTTGAAACATTTTACATGAAATTTATCTAACAGAATAGTATCAAAATCAGAAGATCGAAAGATTGTGTATTGAATCACTATAGGACCAATAGGTTAGCCTTATGTAGTCTTTACTAAACAAATGATAAGAAGGTCTTTGTTCAGAAGCATTTTCTTATTAGACAAAGAGCTCATTATATCCTTCTCCTAAAGTTTGACTTGGAATCAAGAGAGTTTCCCTAAATTGAAAAAAATAAAGAAGAAAAAGAGAGAGAAAACAAGAAACTTGCCATGTAATCAGCCACTAAAAGCCATTGAAAACCATATATTTAAAGAATATTTAATGACATGGGGAAATGCTTCTATGGAAAATTAAAAGAAAATTGTAGGATGTCAAACTTTAATTTTATTGTTTAAATTTAATATCAGACAAAGTAAAATGTATGGAAATGTAACCAAATGTTTTAAGTAACTATATCTAGATAAAAATATAATGCTACTGATTTTTTCTTCATTTTATTTTTCTGTATCTTTAATATTTTTTCAATAAATGCTTATTTTTATAATCAGAAAAACAATGAAAATGTATTTTTAATAGAGTAGTGGTTTTGCAACCAAGGGTGATTTTTGTCCTCTATGGAACATTTTGCAATTTCTGGAGACATTTTTGTCACAACCAGGTGGGGGTGTGCTAGTGGCATCCAGTGGGAAGAGGTTAGGGATGCTGTTAACTTCCTACAATGCATAGGACAGTCCCACAGCAAAGGACTAACCCCAAATGTCGATATTGCTGTAATAGAGGGAAAGCAACCAAAATATCCTGAATGTGGAATTACTTTACCACACCATTGTACATCACTCAATATAGTGCACTGTCATGTGGGTCTTAAAACATACACTGCCAAAATGTTTGTTGAGGTGTCAGTCTCACCAGGGCTTTCTTATTCTGAGAAGTCTATCCTTCCTCATACAAATGCTTTTTGCTATATTCTAAATTATATTGTCCTTTGTTACACACATGTGCTTATGTCCCTAACAAGAAGGAGGATTCGTTGGGAGTAAGATGAGCATTTATTTACAATTTTCCTCAACGTACCTTACACAGTACTAGTACTAGAAAGTCTAGTTGTTATGGTTAATCATTCATAACCTTTCAATCTAAATACTCTTTCACTTGTGCCGGAACTCCAACTCAAAACAATATTCCTCAATATTATGTCAAACAGGCATAATGATATATCTCTCTATTTATTTATCTATCTACATATCTATCATCGATCTATTTTTTTGCCTACTTATCCACCTCTCTAAAAATACTATAGTAGATTGTAGTGTTCCGGCAAGTGTTAACAGCTCTCGCAACAGCTCTTGACCAGGGAAATAACCGAGCAGCACGTGGAGAGTGGAGAATAGCCTTTATTCCCTCAGCATGCTCGCAATCTTCCCCCCTTCCCTGTTCTCCTACAGCTTTTATACCTTTGATAGGACTCAAAAAGCGTCCAATCAGCAACAAGCTATAACATCCAATCAGGAATAAGCTTTAACAGCCAATCAGGAACAGTGGGATTCAAAAAGTATCCAATCAGGATCACGCAAGCAGTGTGGCCGGAGGACGGAGGACGGGAGCAGGTGACGGAGCACCCAGCGCGGTCCAGACTGGATGAGACCGGGCCCCAGCAGCACGCACCCGCACACCCACCTGCCGCTGCCTCCAGCCAGCTCCACACAGCACCGGCCTGTGGGTATGCGGGGGGAGGCGGCCAGTGGCCGCGTCCCAGCGCCCAACGGTTTTCCCCATCAGTAGGCCAAGAGAAAAAGTTGCAGAATTGAGTGTAGCTCCTGGGATCTTAGGGACTCGGGGTACAACAGAAGCAGTCTCATTACCTCTCATCTCTGTTTCTCCCTGTGTGTCCATTTAATTCTTTCCGGCTTTCCTAAATAATGAGGATATGACTTTTTTCAGCTCTGAGGTCACATTTTATATACTCATGATGATGAAAGAAGAGATTTTTTTATAACGACTTAAAATTCAGCACAAAGATCCTGGAGACAGCCATTGGCTCACCTTTGTTGTATGCTATATTTAGACCGGACCATGGACAGGGATATGGGTTATTATTAATGTAATATGAAGTGATTCTATGTGAAGCTGAAGGGAAGATAGTTCAATTAGCATAATAATGGCTCTATACACTCCAGAGCTCAATGTTCACATGGTAGATACTCCCTCATTCCCTTAAAAAGGATATTTGATTTCTTGAGAGAAACATTTTGCATTCATTTTATCTATTAGTTTTTGTGAAAAAAATTAAACTGTTTAATATCATCTTGTCTTAGTTCTCCATTGATAGAACACAAAAAAGGCATCAAACTTAATGTTTCCAGTTTCTTTGTTCATTAGCTATTAGGTAGGATTATCAGTATAAAACTAAAGTGAATGAAAGTACTCAGCCACACCACCCCAAGTGTGCCTGCCCCTTGATATTTCCGGAGATTATGTGAATGTGCTGCACCGCCCCAAGATGGTGCAAGGACATTGTGTGGAGGAAGAGGCCATATTTACCTTTAACAAATCCAGACCATTCCAAGATCAAAATATAGTTTCCTGAAGTGTTTTCTTGGCATTGACACAGGAAAGTGACTCCCAATGCCGGAAGCCTCTTAAGGTCCAAATGGGTCCTTGGCTTCGCCCAAGAAAGAATTCAGGAGCGAGCTGACAGTATAAAGTGAAAGTGAGATTTATTCAGAAACTAGAGAAAGCCTACTCCACAGACAGAGCAGAGGTTCGCTCTCCCTGCAGAAGAGGACTGTTCCCCTGGTTCCTGTTGTCCTTCTATTTAAGCAACTATTTAATTATAGGCTACAAAGGGAAAGAATATTCATGAAAGGGATGGTGTTTTCCTGGAATTAGGATGACACTCTTCTATTTCTTCACCATCTTGGTTCTAACCGCTTGGAACTTGCCCTGCCTCCATCCTGTTTTGATCAGGGTAATTCGAAACTTTGTTTTGAGACTTCCTGACTCAATTATGTAATGCTGCAGCAGTGCCCAAAGCAATGCCTAAGGCAACGCCTGCAGCAGTGCCCAAAGCAATGCCCAAAGCAGTACCTAAAGCAGTACCTGCCAGTTCTCTGCCTCAGCATCACTACAAGTTATGCTTAAAGGAAAATGCCAACCAAGATAATCAAGAAAGGTGCTTTCAAATAATACGTAAGCATTGAAACAATACTCCTAGCAATGCAGCTTTGAGTGGTGGAATTGAAGGACAGTAACAATGACTAGAAACCTAAATAACTGCTATGCTGAAGCGAAAGGGACTGGACTTAAGGTTGGGGGGAAACCTGTTATCGGGGAGGAAGAAACACTAAGAAAGAAGGGCAGGAATCAGGATAATCCAGAGGAAAGCAGAAGTAGGGCTGGTGAGGACAGAAAGATTCTTCTTGAGGAAGGGGAGTGGGTAGCTAGCATATGTCCACTCTGTAGCCCCCGTTTATAGTCCCAGCACACTTATGGCTCCAGACCTCTGCCAGGTTCCTCCATCTGCTTAACTGGCCCCATAATTCTTTTTCTTTCTTCTTTTTAAAATCTTTTAACACCTTTATTGAGATATAATTCATATACCATAATATTCACCCATTTAAAGTATATGAATCGATGGTTTTAAGTATATTCACAGAGTATGCAACCTTCACCATAATCAAATTTCAGAATATTTTTATCACCCCCACAAAGGAAACCCATATATTTTAGAATTCATTCGCCCATTCCTTCCTCCACCATCAACTCTAGGAAACCACTAATCCACGCACTATCTCTATAAAATCACCTATTCTGGACATTTGATATAAGTAAAATTATATAGTACGTAGCATTTTTGACTACACTCTTTCATTTAGCATAACATCTTAAAGGTTCAACCATGTTATAACATGTATCAGTACTTCATTTCTTTTTATGGCTGGGTAATATTCCATTATATTTGTATGTTTCTTTTTATTTATACATTCACCAGTCGTTGAATGCTTGGGTTGCTTCTACTTTGGGTTACAATGAATAATGATATTATGAACATTATGAACAAGTTTTGTGTTGATATACATTTTCGTTCTCTTGAGTATATGTCTAATAGTTAATTGCTAGGTCATATATTATGTCAAACATTTTGAAGAAATTCCAGGCTATTTTCCAAATTGGCTTCGCCATTTTACATTCCCACCAGCAGTGTATGTGGGTTCTAATTCCTTTACATCCTCACCAGAACTTTTCATTATCTGTCTTTCTTATTTTATTCATTTTGTGGCATGATTGGCATCTCATTGTGGTTTTGATTTGTATCTCCTTAATGATTAATGATATTTACCATCATTTTATGTGCTTATTGGCCATTTGTATATCTTTCTTAGAGAAAATTTTTGAATTAATTATCTTTATTAGTGTTACAGCTCTTTTAGAATTTGTCTAGCAGGTTTTCCGGTCCTTATTGGAAGACCACCCCCCAAAATATTATCTTTATTGTTGGCTTTGTAAAAGTTCTTTATGTATTTTGAATATAGATTCCATATTGCATATATTCACAGTATTTCCTTGCATTGTATGGGTTGTCTTTTCTCTATCTTAAAATTAATCATCCTTAAAATAAATCTTGATAGAATAATGTATTTCATCAAATTTGAGAAGTCTTTAGTCACTGTTTCTTTAAGTGTGTTTTTTTCTGCTTCTTCCTTTCTGTTCTCTCATTTGATATTTCTATAATGTATGTTTTGCTGCATTTCATGATGTCCCACATTTCTCTAAGGATCTGTTCATTTTTCCTTATTTTCTCTCTATATTTAGATTGCATAATCTTTTTTGATCTGTCTGTAAATTAGATGATTCTTTCTTCTGCCAACTCAAATCTACTATTGATGTTGAGTCTCTACAGCAAATTTTTTATTTGGATCATACTTTTCTATTATAGAATTTCCATTTTTGAAAAATTTATATTTCTTAATTGCTACTCTCTATGTAATGATGAGACATTATTACCATATATTTTTTTAATCATTTAAATATACTTTCTGTTAAATCTTTGAACATACTTAGAATAGAAGCTCGAAAGTCTTTATCTGCCAACTTCATTTCCTCAAATGTAATTTCTATTCACCGAATAGAAATGTAATTTCTATTCACTGTGTATGGGTCACATTTTCTGTTTCTTTCTATGTCTTATCATTATTTGTTGAAAACTGGGCATTTTAGATAATGTCTTGTAGCAATTCTGGATATAGATACCCCCTGAGGATTTTTGTTGTTAACTGCTTATTTGTTTGATTATCTGTTTAATGACTTGGTTGAACTTGTTTAATAAAGTTTATTTCCCCCACAGTGTACAGCCTCTGATATTTCTTAGTGATCCCAGCCTAGGGCATGCACAAAGTTTTCCTCACTGCTAGGGATGACTGTAGTTTTAGCCAGGCTCTTTAACTGCCTCTTTCTTTGAACAACCTATTAATCTTCTAGATGGTATACTTCTACAGCTGCAGTAGAAATTCTCAGTTTTTGTTTGCCTAAGAGAAATCTTTATTTCTCCTTTACTTTTCAAGAATAATTTTACTGAATATTTTTCTTGTAACACTTAATAGTTTGCACTCTGTTTTCTTTTTGATTGCATGGTTTTTGACAAGAAGCTCAGAAGAATATAATTCTTATCCTTGTTATACTATTTGCAAAGTACTTTCTCTTTCAAGATTTCTCATTGTCTGTGTTTTTCGTAGTTTGAGGATAATTTGCCTACGTTTAGAAATTTTTTAGTATTTACCCTGCTTGGTGTTCTCTGAGATTTCTGGATGTATGGCTTGGTGTTTGTCATTATTTTTTGAAAATTTTCAGCCATGATTCTTGTGGTAATAAGAACTAAGGTCATTAGGCTTTTAGTGTCAGGTTTTATGTTACATGGTGCGAAGTCTGGCTGTGTTTAATGTTTGCTGCAGCTATAGATGGCAAAGGTTTCAAATTCCCCTAGCGTTCTTATTTTTTTCTCCCTTCTTGACTTTGGGGCTTATTTTCATACTGTTCCTGAAAAAGTATGTGCTTCTTGGAGGTCTTTCCACTCTAATCCACTGTTATTTCTTGGGAATATATTGATGTGATGATATTGTATGTGGGAAAAAGAAAATTCTATAATTTCCTGATTAAATCTTATTTTAGTGGGCCTGTGTTTCTGGTCTATGTTAATTTCCTCCCACTCTCCATTAAGTGAGATAGGAATTTTAAAGGGTACTGGTCAGGGAAGTACCCATCCTTTAGGTGGGATAAGACTCTGGTACAGTCTATTACCTTGAAAAGTAGGCTTATGTATGTTATATAGAATACTCTGGACCTATTTTAAAATGGTAACTTTCTCTCCAACCCTCAGAAAAACAAGGAACATTTTTCTTTTCTCTTCACCATGAAACCTGTTTGGGTTCTTGGAATTTAAATCTACAACAGTGAAAATGTCCCCTCAAGTCTGCAGCCTCAAGGATTCTCACCCTCTAATAATTTGTCAGAATTATCCTTTGAGTGCTTTTACTAGTTTATGGCTCCATCTGCTTTTTTTTTTTGAAGGTGATATCTACTGTGATTCTTTCTATCCACCTGACTTTCCAGATTTTGGGGTGTCAGTTTGCCCTGCTACCTCACTTTTCTGATGGTTCCAAGTGAAGTAATTGATTCTACTTTGTTAAGTTTGATTCTTGTTACGATAAGAGTGATAACTTCCAAACTTTTTACATGTTAGAAATGAAACCAGATGTCCAAAATAATCTTTAAAGGCATTTTAATGATTATTAGGTTCTGTTTTAAGATCTGTTGGAATACATATCAAATATTGTACCCATGATAATTCTTGTATTCTGAAAAATTCTTAAACATTTAACAAAATATTGCTTAATAACAATATTTATTTTCCTTTATGCAATCTCCGGAGAGCTAGCAGACTCTTTTTGTGATTGTTGTACCCATGGTAACTCTTACTCTATTCTCAAAAAGCATTCAAGAAAATGTTACTTAATGATAACTTTTATTCCCCAATATACAATCTCTAGGGAGGTATCAGCCTCTTTTTTTCAATACAATTTTGATCACTGTTTATAAAGAGGAGGAAATTAATAAACAAATGTCCTCCCAGTAGTTGAAACTTTGAGATTTGAATTTTTCCTTAGCTGAACATAGCTCTAAATAATAAAGCTTCCTAAAATAATCTGTTATAGCTTCACTAGGGTACCTGTTCTACTTTCTTTATTTTGTAAATTATTATGTTATTAATTTTAATTTCCCTTGCATTTAAACAAGTAAAATATAAAAATGGGAAGGAAGGAAAGAAAACTAATTTCTTAAACAATTTGTTGATGTTTATCATTGATGCACAAGATTTTTGCAATTGGCTGTGCCAATTATACTATATTTATATTTTTTATAATAAGTCTAAACATATAGTTTTCTTTCTAAAATTTACTTGCAATAAGAATTTTTTGGCAATAGGCTCATATTACTTTTATTTTGCAAACATCAAGCAATGCGAAATTAATGAAATATAATCATATAAGACTACCCTATAATTGCAATTCTATACCCTTATTCACACATCCTCAACATAAGGTTTAGCAGAGATACAATTATTTCAATTTACAGTGTTTATACTTAAAGATTATATCAATGACTATATTATTTTTCTGCTACTTATATTTTTTAAAAAAATATTAAGAAATGATAGTTAAGTGAAATATACTGTGTTATATATTTCTTTATATTATTTAATCTCACTAATACCTTCAAAACTAATTTTGTCTTGCCAAACAAGTATTGTGGATTATGTACAAGATAAAACAACTTATAAGTGGCTCTTTATATATATTTTTATATGTAAATATGATTTTTTATTACTGGTTATTTTATGTATATTTATTCTTTGCTTTTACATCTTATCAGATTTACTTTGAGAGCTTGAGAGTCAAGAGGTTTATATTATTGTATTGTCTGTATGGGTTTATCTATGAAAAATTATGCATCCTTTTCAAATGAATACAAAGCTTTTGTCAAGATAAATATATTCTGGGCCATAAAATGAGTGTGATAAACTTAAAAGGAGTCCAATCACACAAAGTATGTTCCCTGATCATAGGGCATTAAATTATGAATCAATAATAGAAAAATATTTGGAAAATCCAGAAATATTTGGAAACTAAATAACAAAATTCAACTTAACAGGTATTTCAAAGAAGAAAATATATATATTTTTAACTGTATGAAAATGCAAATGCAGCACATAAAAATTTATGGCATGCTATTACTGCAGTAATTACAGGAAAATTATAACTACTAAAATAGTAGAAAAGAAAATAGTCTCAAGTCATTGTCCATAGCTTTTTCCTTAAGAAACTAAAAGAGTAAATTTAACCCAAATTAATAAGAGAAAGAAAATAATAAAGGCAGAAATCAATGAAGTAGAAAACAGTAACAACAATAGAGAAAATCAGTGTAACCAAAAGCAGTTCTATGAAATAATCAATGAAATTGATAACCTTCTATTTATCTAGCCAGGCTAACCAGAAAAAAAAGAAAAAGAAAAAGAAAGAAAGAAAATGAAGGCACAAATTGCCAATACCAGGGTTGAGAGAGGTGACATCAATACAGATTCTACAAGCTATTAAAAAGCGGGCAAAGGAATATTCTAAACAACTTAAAAGCAATAAATTTAACAACTTAGATGAAGTGGACAAATTTCTTAAAAGTCACAAATTCCAAATACCTATTCAATAGATAAAGTCTTCTCTCATTGTATTTCTAATTGCAAACATTTCCACATAGAAAATTCTAGGCCCAGATTACTTCATTGGTGAAATCTTCTAAACATTTAAGGGAGGAATAATATCTAAACAAATGCATCCAGAAAGTTAAGAGAAGTTAATGCTTATCAACACATTTTCTGAAGCAGCATTATCCCAATTCCCAAACCAGACAAAAATATCACAAGAAAAGGAAACCACAGACTAATATCCTTCATAAATATAGATGCAACAATTCTTAACAAAAACTTAGCAATTAAACTCAGTATATGTAAAAATACAAAACATCATAACCACATGGGATTTGACTCAGGAATTTAAGATTAATTTTACATTCAAAAATCAGTCACCATTGTCAATAAACTAAAAAAGGAAAACATACTATCACAATAGACACAGAAAAAGCATTTAACACAATTCCCAAGTCCATAGCTGATAAAACTCTTAGCAAACTCAGAAGAGAAAGAAATTTCTTCAACCTGATAAGGAACTGAAAAACCTATAGCTAACATCATAATTAATGTTGAAGGACATGAGTTAGAAGACCCGATATTGTTAAGATGTCAGTCTCCTCAAATTGATGAGATTCAATGCAATCTCAATCGAAATCACAGTACGATATTTGGAAGAAATTGACAAACATATTAAAAAAAATAATATATAACAATGGAAAGGACATAGAATAGCCAAAACAAATTTTAAAAAGAACAAAGTTGATGGCAAATCCCATTTTATTTCAAGACTTAATACACAACTATAGAATCAAAAGCTTTGAGTATGGGTTTAATAATAGGCAAATAGATCAGTGGAATGGACAGAACAGAGAGTCCAAATACAAAATCACACAGTGCAGAGGTAATTCACTGGAGAAATGATACTCTGCTGAAACAAATGGACATCCATATGAAAGCAAACAAACATAAATAAACAAATCTACTTACATTATCTACCTAAAACTCTAAACTACAATTAGCATAAATTGGATCATAGACATATATATAAAACCTAAAACTATAAAACTTAAAGAAGAAAAGAGAGGAGAAAATTCTTGTGAACTTGAGTTAGGCAAAAATTTCTTAGGTAATACCTTAAAAGCATGATTTATAAAAGAAAAAAATAATAACTTGGACTGCATTCAATCCAAAAACTTCTGATCTTTGAGAAACATTGTTAAGAGAAGGGAAAGACAAAGCAAAGACTGGAGAAAAAGTCATTATAAATATTTCTAATAATTCACTGCACAAATTCTTAAAGAATTCTAAAGAATTCTTAACACAAACAATAAAAATGGAGAAAATATTTTAACAGGCGCTTTGCTATAAAAGACATATTGATGGGAAATATGTGTATGAAAAGATACCCAGCATCACGTCATTAGTGAAATGCAAATTAAAACTACAATGGACAGCACTACACTACCATTATGGCCAAAATAAAAAAATACTACTCATCTTATAACTTTGGCAAGGATGTGGAGAGACTGAATTTCTCTGACAATGTAGGAATATAAAATTGAACACCACTTTGGAAAACTGGCAGTTTTTTAAAAAGTTAAGCATACATCTACCATGTGATCTACTCATTCTTCTATAATGTATTTATCCTAGAGAAATGGAAGTATATGTTAATACGAAGGCTTGTACAGGAATATTGATACCAGCCTTATTTGTAATAGCCAAAACCTGGAAATGACCCTCTATCAACAGGTAAAAATATAAAAAGTATGCTGTATCCCTATATAGGACTACTATTCTGCCATAAAATAAATGAGCTACTGGTACGCAAAACATGGATGAATTTTAAAGTAATTTTGTTGAGTGAAAGAAGACAAGCAAAATGAATGCATAAGGTAAGATTCTCATTTATATCAAACTTTAGAAAATACAAACTAATCTTTTGTGACTGAAAGCAAATCAGCAGTTGTCTAGGGATGGAAAGATGGGTTAGAGGAGAGGAAAGACATGAATGCAAAGAGACACGAGAAAACTTTTGATTGTAATATATATGTTCGCTATTTTAATTGTGGTGGCTTAATGCATATATTCATATGTCAAAGCATTAAAGTATACATTTAAAATGTGTATAGTTTATTTCATGTCAATTATACCTAAATAAATAAATATTTATGAAATGTAACAATGCAAAACACATGCAGCATGAGTAAGTGAAATGTTAGGTGGGAATATGAAAAGAAAAGAAGAGAGTCTACTCAGAAATACGGTTGTCAGTGATGTGTGTTTTTTCCCTGCTGGATTTATCGTGCTTATTTAATTTTATATATGTCAGTTGATTTATTTTTAGTATCCTATATTCTGTTCCTTGAAATTCTCATAATTTATTTATGAATTCTGGCATGGTTTTGATTTGTCCTCAGTTTATTAATTTATCTCAAGCTCTATTTTCTTTCTAGCCATTTTACTCTGATTTTTAAAGAAATTAAATATATATTCAGATTTTTTTCTTAGTGAGATGTACTTTTCAGGAATTTTTTTCTATATCGTATATTTTTTATTATTTATTTATTTGCTTTATATATTGCATTTTTCCCCCAATTCTTTTTCCCTAACTTTAGTTTTCTCTGTTTTAGAGTCGTATGCATGTGAGTATGATTAGTACTGGCAGCTCTATTTTCCTGATATTGCAGGGAGTAAATTATCTTTGATTCCATCCCCTCTTGCTTGAGATATATCGTCTTCTCAGAGTTAGAGGTGAGGATTTATTAATAACTATATCTTCTGTTTGAGGAGGGAGAGAGTTGGCAGAGAGAGAGTTTCTGTAAAGCCTTAGAGGAATTATGTTCTACCTTTTTTTTAGATGTTAAATTTCCTGTATTATGGTTCACTTCTATTGGAGCCAGGGTTTGGAGCAGGCAGTGATGTAGTGTCTATGGATATGGGGTACACTTCAGAATTAGAATAATTTCTTTAATTCAACTTCTTACTTTGTAGCTTTTGCTTCAGTTAGAGTCAATTGTCTCCAGTCGGTTTTTAAGAGACTACTTCCTACTAGTCAGGAAGGGTAATTTGTGGATATTCATGAGAATTCCGAGAATCATTTACATTCAGCATTATGTCTTGGGGAAAAGAGGGAGAGTTCAGAGTCATGCCATGCATACATTTTGGTATCTTTTATTGGTTTTCTTGTTTTAAGTTTATGGAAAGAAATTATATATATTTTTTTACTTTTTGGTAGTGTTTCTTTGCAGATATTTTGTATTTTAGTAGGGAAACTATTTTGCCACGGTTGACTTCATTATAAATTCCAAAGATAAGTTCCATAAATTCCAAAGATAAATCTCAAGAGTTAAATATCTGTGAGTTATTTAATTATTTAGGAGAATTTGCCAATATATCAATTACTTAAAAATGTGATTAAAAAATATTTTTTAGAGACTGGGTCTCACTATGTAGCCCAGGCTGGTCTCAAACTCCTGGACTCAAGTGATCCTCCCACCTTGGTCTCCCAAAGTGCTGGGTTAAAGGCATGAGCCACCATGCCTGGTTAAAGATGTGACTTTGAATGTACAAAATGGTTTGAACTTTAAACTAAAATGATAAACTTTGTCCCTGTCCTGGGTGGATAGGTCTATTAAATGAAATTCCAATGAGAATTCCTAAGAATCTGTCTAAGAAGGAGCTCTAAATCTTAGAGAGTTGACATGAAGTTATTTTTTTGAAAAAGTGTTCTCTGAGCTTTCTTTATTTAAATTTTTAATTTTGAGGTGGTAGGCCTAACTGAATAAGATGTGTACTTTGTTATTGCTGAAGAGCTCATGTTCTCATAGAAAGCCTTTGGCAGAATGACATATTTAATGAATAACAAAAGTGATAAGAGGCAGTGTCCAATGACTAAGAAACTCTAAGTAAAGTAACTGACACTAGTTTCTTCATTTGATATATCCAACCTAAAATTGCACACATTTTATATATTGAAATTGTAAACATATTCCCCATTTATGATCTTGAAAATTGTAAGGGATGGAGAAACAGAGTTAGACCTTACCCATGGGAAGATTCTAATTCTAGTGAGAAATTGAAACTATTTGTCTGATTTAAAGTTATGAAAGATTTTAAGTAAATATTTTTACTTTTTTTAGCAGCCTTACTTTGAAGTATGATTCTTTGTTTTCTATAATTATGATAATATGTGTTTGCAAAGAACAAGTCTGGTGAATATAATTAATCACTAGGTAAATTTAATCTAAAATGACATTAATAAAGTGTTTGATATATTCTTGAAAATTATACTTATCAATTAACTAGCATAAGATCTTATATAGGATAATAAAACAAAGCAATATTTTTTTAAAAATTTATTTTATTTAACTGGTGAGGATTGTACGTATTTAAGTACTGAGAATTTCATCCCCTTGATTTCTTTGGGTAATTTGCAGTTGGAACCACTTGATTTTTCAAGGATCTTTTCAAATGCAGCATGATCCCAAGTCAGGATGTAGGGCACCCTTAAGAGCAGTGATCTTCTATCATGCACTGAAGACCCTCTGAAGATCTCTTGCCGTCATCTTATCATCAGAAAGATCGAATGGGAAAGACCCTCTGTTAATTAGAAGGGCTCTTTTTTTAAAAAAATGCTGTATATGTTAGGTTTTTAGGTTAAATTTAATACTACAAAGAGTTTTGCTGCTAAAAACAATTAAATCTAAACTCACTGACTATACAATGTCAGTGAGAGAGTTATTTATTAGATTGGGTGATCACATTCAGAGTGGACATGAATCTTATTTGCCTGATTTCTATTCTGGAACTATAAGATTTCAGTATTTATATCCTATGTGAAAATAATTAGTATGTTTTGAAACAAAGTGGAATAGGTGATGGTCACTATGAAAAAATGTAACATGATTAAGTCAGAAATATTCTAAAACTATCAAAAAGAATAAGGCTACATGTGGAAATTTATATGGCAGCATGACACAGGAAGGAGATATTCTCCACAATTAATGGTGGCAAATGATAAACTACTCCCAGATGCCATAACAACCTAAGAATTACAAATAATCTTCTGTAGGGTAAAGGTGGTCTTAAAATTAAACATGATATTGTATAATCAAAATATAAACATTAAAAATGAACCCAAATTGATTAGATGTCTATTATGAATTATATTAATCATAGATACCTCAGTTTTTTAACTTTAGAAATTAAATACAGACATTGAGATATAATTATCTTTTGAGATATAAATATCTTATTGCTCTTAGCTGAATAGTAAGACACTATATTCAGTGATGGAATCTCACAACTGATAAAGAGTCTATACTTACAACTGACTTATTAGATGCTAATATTAGTAACAAATGAAAAAATGACATTTGAGAAAAAGAGTGAAGAATTTTTAACAGAAGGCCAAATTTGAGAGTAATTCCAAGTAACTTACTAAACAAAGGGTGATGAACAAATGTTAATTTTCTCCATTGAAAACCAAACTGACATGTACAGAAACACACACAAAGACTCAAATACAGGTATGCAGAAGAGTTGTGGGATTTAAGTTAGATATCTAAAGGATAAAGTGAAAGTGAACTTTACCATACAATGGCCTAAAGCACCAGGAAGATAAAAAATTCTGTTTTTCTAAATTTCAGTGAAATTGAAATAAGTTATTTCTCTGTGCTGAAAAGTGGGCTGATAATGCATAATAATTTTATGGAATATTAATATTTTAAAAATATTTCTCATAACATTTCAGAAAAAAAGCAGAAGAATAGAGAATAAGAAAGACAACAATGTGAATAAATGGATAGAATTCTGCATTTAGAAATTAGATTTGATTTCTAGTTAGTGGGCATTTTGAGCATCATTTATTTTTACCCTTGGGCTCTGTCGTGGTCAGTTTGGGCTGCTGTACCAAATGTTGTATAGACTGGATGGCTAAACAACAAACGTTTATTTATCACAATTCTAGAGAATGGGAAGTCCAAAATCAAGGTGACAGTAGACCTGAATGAGAATTAGGATATTGGTCTGTTCCTACCTGGAAGACCTAGACACCTATTCACACCTATTCACCTACTCACTAGTAACTAACTATACATACTAAAGAGAGAGACATATTTTGCTAACATGCTAAAAAAAACATGAGTGGTTTCCCTAGGATGATGGATTTCTCCTTATCATAATTTACCTGATAGGATCTCTCATAGGTGGTTCATTCCAAGTTGACCTGTGTCCTTATTCATAGACATCAGATAGTATAATTTCTGAGGACTCCTTTCAAAAAATTGCTCAATCTCATTGACTCTCTGCTTTAATATAATAGATATCCCATCACACCAATAATATCCCCCGTGGGGGAAACACACACCTATTCACATCTTTAGAATTATAGGGTATTCTATTAGTTTGATAGGGCTGCCATAGCAAAATACCACAGACTGCATGGCTAAAACAACAGAAACATATTTTATCACAGTTCTACTAGAAGTCTGAGATCAAGGTAATTTCTTCTAAGCCCTTCTGCTTGGCTTGTAGATGACCACCTTCTTGCTCTGTGTTGACACAGTGTTCTCTCTGTGAATGCAAGTTTCTGGTCTGTGTGTGTGCGTCCTGATCTCCTCTTCTTACAAATATACCAGTTGTATTGGATTTGGGTCTACTCTAAAGATTTCATTTTATCTTAATAACCTCTCTAAAGACCTAACCACCAAATATGATTATATTCTGAGCTACTGGAGGTTAATAGGTTAGAACTTCAATATATGGATTTTTTTTTTTTTTTTTTTTTTTTTTTTGGCCAGGCAGTGAGGGGAGGGAAGCATAATTAAGCCCATAACAGAGATAAGGGAGAGTGTGACCAGGAGAGGGAGAATGTGAGCTGGTGTCCTTAAATTACAATGTTAGGATGAGAGTTCTCAGAGGTGACGTGTGGAAAACCATTCCATAAACCAAGATGATGAAATAATGAATATACTTCTAGTAGATTTTATTATTGGATACTGACTCTTGAAATCATCTTGATTATATTATCTCATTGTGGCTTTGATGAGACGATTTTTTGAGGGCTCTTCTTAGTCTATGAATATAGATGAAAGAACAAAGAGAGTAATGGGGACATGGGGAAGAATTGAGTGACTTAAATTTGTACCCAGCTTGATCCACTTGCTGAACTGATTATTATTGTCTATTGCTACCAAATTATTTACTCTTTCTCATTTCCTTTTAAGAGTTTATTCACATGTACACATAAAATGGTGGCATGCGATATCTAGGACTCTCCAACAATGAATTTAATTTGCTCTTTTTCTGACTTTTAAAGATAGATATTTGTGGGTATGAATTACAGGATATCACTATTTCAGTCATTTTATAATGTAATATGTGCATTAAACTTTTTAATGCTAATTCTGTATCTGTGCTTGTGCAGAGATTTTTATGATGTACAATTTTAATTATCTTTCATTGTGATAAGCTAATAAAAAGAAAAAATGCAAAAAGCCAGGTCATTTACTCCAAAAATATAACAAGCTTCAAAGCCTCAGCAGTTGCTTCTTACAGTCATGGGCCACATAATGATATTTCAGTCAATGACAGATCATATATAGGACACCATTTATGGTGTCCTTCCTATATGGGATGTTTCATATAATGGTCCCATGAGATTATAATACTTTTCTATGTTTAGATATGTTTAGATATACAGATACCATTGTGCTACAATTTCCTATAGTGTTCAGTACAGTATCAGGCTGTACAGGTTTGTAGCCTAGAAACAATAGGCTATACCGTATAGCCTTGGTGTGTAGTAGGCATTACTGTCTAGGTTTATGTAAGTATACCTCCATCATTAAGCAATGCATCAAACTGTACTTATGATCAGTCTTAATAACGGGCTGATGTAGAGTATTTGGTATAAGAAAAATCTTCATGTACACCACATTCCAAAGGCAGAACATAGCCAACTTCCTCTGCACTCAGGCTATATGTCTGGATAAATTATGTTTTAAAACTTTTGTTTGCTTTTTCTGTGAAAAACACTATCTTCCACTGGAAGTCATTTAAAATCAGAATGTATTTGGCCATATACTGTGCAATTGTATGTAGTAAATGAAAATAAAAAAAATATTTTGATATGTGTGTCTAGCCTAAGTAATCTCACTTAGAACATGGTCTAGTTTGGGGAAAATATTTTCTTTTCTTTTTTGTTATTTTTCCTTTTTCTTTCTTTCTTTCCATTTTATTTTTTTACTTTGCAGGGTAGAACGTGGGATGAATTTATAGCAAGGTATTCCCAAGCATGGAAAAAAGAGAATTTTTCCTCTTCAGTAATTCAACAGGACTCAAAAAATGTACAAATTACAGAAAAATATGAACTGTCTTTGGGTGGTTAACTTAACAAAAAAATAGAATTTTATCATGGATACAATTTTTCCAAATAATCATCTCTTGCATAAATCTGTCATTGAGAAAAATATTAACCAAAATAATGATGAAATTTATAGCAATAACAATAAAAACATGTGCTTGTTTTTGGTCTTTTATTTGCTTCCAAAATGCTCAATGTACTTTACGAATCAGAGTTTTAAATCTCCACAGTCTATGGATTACTCTGAAGCAGGTATTAGTCTTCATTTTATAAGCTGTAAAGACTCATGTGCTGAGAGGAGGCTTGTCTAAGATCATGTAGAAAGTCCATAGAACTAAAAGGATTTAGAATTTGGGGCTCACAAATCAGTGCATTACTCTTTAGATAATACTGTTTTCTAGCAAATCTAACTTGTCTTAACTAAAAATTTGCTGTTTTGAAGTTTTTATTCACTGAAATAACTAACAAAATGGAAAATGCATAATGGCTCATTTACAGAACATTTTATATCCTGTAATTAAGACTCTATGAATCAAATTATACAGTGTCAGCTCTATTTCTTTTAGTGGATATCATTGGAAATGAGGCACTTAGCATCTGCCACTGACTTTGACTTGGGGGCAGCTAAATTAACCTTTTTTCTTTTACAGCAATCCTATTGGCTAAAAATTATAGATACTTTTATACAGAGTGAGTATAGATGTCTGGCAAGAGTAACACACAATCATGTTATTTTCTCATGCACTTGTTTTTATGATTCAGTGATTAGTGAACATAATGGTCACTTATGTACAGATATGCTTTAAAACATATATAGTAGTTCCTCCTCTGTGGTTTCACTTTCTGCAGGTTCAGTTACTTATGTTCAATCCTGGTCCAAAAATATTAAATGGAAAATTCCAGAAATAAACAATTCATACATTTTAAATTGCATGCTGTTCTTAGTAGTGTGATGAAATCTTGTGCCATCCAGCTCTGTCCCACATGGGCATGAGTCAGTCCTTTGTCCAGCATATCCAAGGTGTATACATATGCTACCCATGTATTAGTCACTTAGTAGCCGTCTGGGTTATTAGATCAACTGTGGCAGTATAGCAGTGGCTGTGTTCAAGTTACCCTTATTTTACTTAACAATGGCCCCAGAGTGCAAGAGTAGTGATGCCAAAGAGAAACCTAAAAGTACTTCCTTTAAGTGAAAAGGTGAATGTTCTTAACGTAATATGGAAAACAACATAGTGTATATAGGTTTTTGGTACTATCTATGGTTTCAGTCATCCCCTGGGGCATCTAGAAACATATCTCCATGGAGAAGGGGGTACCATTATAGTTTCAAATTACTCAAGTCATTTTAGCAGCATCACTAATTTCCTGTACTTTACTAAGTTTTGTCACTATCATAGATATTTTAAATCATAAGCAAACTCTAACACCTACTAGAGTCAGGCTAGAACCTAAATGTATGAATTAGGTCTGGGACAATAGCATAGGCAATGGGGAGGCCTGGGCTGAGCTGAAGAGATTATGCCTTCTCTATCAGAAGTCCAATTCAATTTTTATTTAAGACTTTCAACCTGACAAAGCACATGTACGTATGTATGGACCTTGCCCATGAAGTAATGCCACTTCTACAGTGAAAGCTTGATATGCTGTAATTGCAATTCCAAGATTTTTATTCCAGTGAACTGAGAGTTTTAAACCATTTTTATAGTTGCCTAACATTAAACTTAAATGGGAAGAAACTATATCATTAATATAGAAAAGTCATTAATGTAGAACAAAAATCAATTGTTACACAATTGCTTTAGATAAAAATCTCATGTAGTTTGTTAAACCATATGAATTGGATTTGACATTGGAAAGGTGATTTAAGAAAAAATAGTTCACTGAGTAGTGCAAA
This sequence comes from Cheirogaleus medius, assembly GCA_008086735.1. Lineage (NCBI taxonomy): Eukaryota > Metazoa > Chordata > Mammalia > Primates > Cheirogaleidae > Cheirogaleus > Cheirogaleus medius. The sequence continues at coordinate 85,736,966 of VBSM01000361.1, forward strand.
TCATAACTTGTCACCATTTCTATGGACCAAATTCTCTTCTTTTGCTTATTTAACAAAGCTATGGAAGCTATGAATGTTCATCAGTGACACTGAGGATTGGCTAATTCCTGGGTTTTGGTCCATATGCCCCATCAATTCAGAATCAATAATCTCTACAGTAGCCAAAATGCTTTCCAAAGTTGTGCATCACTTTATACATGTAGTATACATCAAATGCTAAGATCTCTCCAAGGAAATCTTGACTCTGTAGCACTTCCACATATTAGGAAAGAAGAAAAATACCACTTAATTCAATTGTATAAATGAGAAAACACAAAGAAGGCAGGCTAAGGCAGTTCTCTAGAATCACACAATGGACATAAATTAGAAGGGCAGATTTTACTCTCCTGGTTCCTCCTTGAATCCCCCATTCCTGAAATTCTTTTGTAAGAAAACCTTTGTGGAATCATGTAGCATAAACAAGATAAAAGAAAAAGAGAGATGCATTTTCTAAAAAAATAGAAAAAAGATGCAAACCTTAATTGAAGGAGTGGCCCTGCCAGAGAGGGTCCCTTCTCAACCTTCATGTGCTCTCATGTCCCGTGCTACCTTTAGCTGCCATATGGAAGCTCTTCACACCTACCTGGGGCTCTAACTCCCCCTAGCAGGTCCCATCCTGCTCCTGTTATTGATGCTATCTTCACCTGACTTGGGCTCTGACACCCTACACTAGGTCTCTCCTTCACTGAGCATTGTCCTCACCCACTTAGACACAGACTCTTCAAACAGTATTTTTCCTGCACGGATACCCTCATTGCCTTAACCGAAGCTCCATGCAAGCTGCTGCTCTAGGAGGGCATCTGTCTTACCCTCTTGGACTCTGACTCTGTAGACAGATTGTTCTCCACAAGAATCTCCTCACCTTGCTTTGGATTTTGACTCCTGCTCTGGCCATTGCAGTTACCTTCCCTAATCCCCAGTGCAGACACCTACCCCACATGATAGCTTTAGGGTGGAATTACTTAGGAAGTGAGGGAAAGAAAAAGAATTACAAAAAAGAAGGGGAGAAGGGAAGAGAAAAATGAAGCTAAAATGCAATTTTTAAAGTGCAGGTTCAGATAAACATGAATGCCAGTATTTTACCTTCCAGCTACAAAAGCAAAGACGTTTGGCTTTGGGCTCAGGGTTTATCAAATATTTGTTCAGGTGTTTCTATCTCAGATTCAGCATTTGGAAAGCTGAAGACCAAATGCATACTTCACTTTGATTTTTGGTATTCTGAATTTGTTTGTGAACAGTGATCACATAGTTATGTCAGATCATGTTTGATTGGCATGAAAATACCAGTCATAGGAATATGCCATTTGAATTTTTGTTAAAATATTATAGGTTGCTATCTTATAATGCCTTCAAGTATAGATAAGAATTCTAGCTTTAACTTACAGTAAAAATCTCTTTATATGCTTTATATGCCAAAATTCTATTTGTTGGATGTATATAAATATATATTTATTATTTGGACAATTAATGATGACTATGAAAGTCGATAATTTATGTATAAATATTACTTGGCATTTTCAAATAAATGTGACATGTTTTGACAATTAATTTTATGCAGCATAGTGCTAAAATACTGGGAGGAACTTGTATCCTTTTTGAGCCTTACATCCATATACCCTTATATATCCATAAATGTTAAAATTTGACTAATAATTTAAGCTGCAATGATTGAGAATACATCCTTATTCCAACCTTTGTGCTAATATTTCTAACATTAAACAGAAAACTTTAACTCCAATATAAGAATTATATTTAAAGCTTGGCTATTTAATTCTACTCAGGCCTGAAACATGGGTAAAAAATAAAAGTCTTATGTGGCTATAGTTCAAATCATAAGAGAAGAGTGTAAATTTCCACCCCTCAAAAATTTATAAGAAAAGAAAACTTCAAAGTCAGGTACAAGTAATACTCAGGATAAATCAATATGTATCAAGACATAATAAAGCAAATATAGAATTTAGAGATTTAAGGAAATAAAAATACTGCAGAAAAACAAGGTATTCTGCAAATATCTTTCTTGCATGGCCCTTAGGTAAAAATTAAGCACCTATCAGTATCATTTTCTACCACCAATCCTCATTAGATACTGCAGGAACAATCTAACAGTTGAAAGTGCTGAGAAATTATTGTTTCTACAATACCTGTGCCATAAAATTCAAAATCAACTTTGTTTAAAAATTGTATTTTTAAGATAAAACTTCAGATTATGTTTAAGATTCAATCTATATCATATTATTACATGTAAAATGCATTCTATAGCAGTGACTTTGGCTTCTCTCTTCATTTAGCTATTCAGTATTCAGCTAAAATGTATCTTAGTAGGGGTAACTCTAAGCCATACTTTTGCTTGGAAAGAAATCTCTTTCAAAACACAGATAGAGGCTTATACTTTTCTCACATCATAGATTTGCCCCTTACTTAATTTGTGGTTATTAAGACAGTGAAAATTGCTTTGGATCAGTTTGGCTGAGCTACTGAAATTTCTCAGATAACCTATTTGTTTTGTAAATTGTGTAAATATAGATATTCTCAAAGGATTTTTGATACTTCTTGGTTCTAGTCCTGTCCCAGAGCATTTGTAACTTCTGTGGAGTGTATTGTTTTATGTTTTCATCAAAGCTACTCCAGAATCATAGGGCACAGTCAGGGTGATGCTGATTCAATAACCCTGCTTTCCTTAGTCCTTTATAAGAATCACTCTCTTTTATTGCATTTGGTTTCTTTGAACTTTCACCAATTTCTCTTGGGCTTTCCTGAATATATTAAGATGTATAAAACACTAGAATATGATGTCTGAAACCTAACAAATGAGAAAGTCATACTGGCTTCCTACAATAAATGTACTCTAGATGAGTATAAAATCTTAGTTTGGATATCCTAAAAGAAATTTAAATAGTAAATCAATTTAATGAGAATTATTTTCTGAAATCTTTGTCATCGTGTAGTCTTTGCAAATCATTCAGCAATTGCATCCCTGAACTATTCATTTTTTAAAGTGTTAGGCATTTAATGAGTCACACAAAATTTATTGAGCTTCTTTCTATATGTTATCTAATTTATTCATCACAACTCTGTGGAGGCAGTACTATTAATATCACTATATTACAAAAGAGGAAATTGATGCTTAGTGAGGCTATTATGCCCCAAATTTTGCTAGACCATGTAGAGCTGGATTTGAACTTCAAGAGTCTCATTTCAAGCTAGAGCTTTATTCATATGCTATTCAGAATAGAGTTAGAGGAATCAGTAAAATACAGTGGTTTGCATAGTGGTGACTCAAGTCTGAACAATTAGATTCCTAATATCAACAGGCCCCCAGTAAAGACAGATTATATGTGATTTAGGATGAAAATACAGTAATGAAGACAGTGGTTGGTACAAAGTGGCTGGTAGTAATATTGGATGAATTTCAGAAGCCTTTGTATACCTTATAGCTCATTAATGTCTGTATTTTGTTGTTGACTATAAGGATGCCCATGCCAACTTAAAATAGAAGTAGCAATAATAAGGTTGAAATATAGGCTCTGAAGCCTAACTTTCTAGACTCAAACCTTGACTTTTCTACTTTCACTTACATTTGGCAAACTTCCTAACCATTCTGTGCTTCAGTATCCTCACCCGTAAGATACAGATAATGATAGAACCTATTACTTTGAGGAGTAAATAAAATTAAGGCATAAAAAAAAACTCCTGAGGATGATGCCCCATGCATGAGAACTAGTATATAAATGTAAGCAATTATTAAATGTGAAATAATACGTATTTTTGGAGCTGGTAGGAGGTGACTCCTTTGTTGTCTACATCTAACTTAACCTCGAAGGGGAGCAAACAGTTGATATACATGGTTGCACGTCACAACAAAATGTCCTCGCCAGAAATGTACATTATTTCCATATTTCCTCAGACAAACTTATTGTGGAGAGAGTTACTAAGGGATTTATGGGACTGTGTAGTGTGTCAGCTTTATTTCCTCTGGAGATTGTTTAAAAAAACACAACAAGCAAAACAAAACAAACAAAACCACCCCAGCTTGTCCTTCATAACTACTACCTAGTGGAAAAAGGTTTGTGCACTCGCTGGCACAAATATGATATGGTTGACAAAAATGGAAGGTAGTAGTTCAGGAACTCAGTCTAAGGTACATGTGTGGTGATTTCAGGCAAGATCTTCTCATTTTTCTTGTAGACTAAGAAAGATGTACTTTTTTTTTTAAATCAGCACAAAGGAAAACATCTGAACTCAAACCTCAGGATTCAGTTCTCCTCTGTCAAATAAACACATGCAAATTCAGGTGGTAGGTTTCTTTATCTCTTTATGGACCTATGTTCACTGAAAGATTTATTTCTTTCTATAGTGCTGTCAGGGATGCTACCAGATTATTAAGATCCAAGAAAGGGTGGGGCAGATGCAAATTTCTGGGAAGAAAATGATAGATTGTATAGATAATTAATATGTCTGATTTTGTAAAGCAAATGGCTGAGATTGTACAACGCTGTGAATGAAGTTTAGGCTGTGAAGCCTAGTGAAGAGGGGTGATTAAATCAATGGACGGACATCTCAGATCAGCAGGAAGTAGTCTGAGTACAAACTAAGTCTAAGTAGGAAAAGGAACTTAAGATAATAAAATGGAAACGCATTTATACACAAGGACGAATTTGGGGTGCCATGTAAAAGAGTACTTAAGACAGATATTTAATTAATACTTTTTCAGCCTTTCCTTTTTATAATAAAAGAATTTATTTATTTTGCTGTTACCTTTTTTTTTTTAAATTTCAGAATATTACAGGGGTACAAATATTTAGGTTACACATATTGCCTTTGCCCCACCCAAGTCAGAGCTACCAGCGTGTCCATCCCTCAGATAGTGTGCACCGCACCTGTTAGGTGAGAATATATCAATCCCCTCTGCCCTCCTCCCACCTGCCCAGCACCTGATGAATGTTACTAACTTATGTGTGCCTAAGTGTTGATCAATTAGTACCAATTTGATGGTGAGTACATGTGGTGCTTGTTTTTCCATTCTTGTGGTATTTCAATTAGATTTATTTTTAAAGTCCACTTCAGCCCCCCCACACACAAATTTCCATACACAGTATTTTTATTTTCATTGACTTCTAAATTTTTTTTAAGTTTTCATTATGATTAATTTGTTGACTACTGTTATTTGGAAAATGTCCTAAAATATACAAAAATATGCCCTCTTTTTAAGATTTGCTGTTGTAATTATTATTGCTATTTATACTGTTATTGATGAGAATTTTCACTTCAATTCTTCTGTTGCCAAAAATCATGGTCTGTAAGATATAGAATTTGCCATTTGTCCTAGTAGATTGTCATTTTTCATAATTTCATGTTCTGCATGTGCTGAGAGGGAATGCTAATTTTATAGGGTTCTATATATGTCTATTATATCAAGCTACTGAATTATGTTTTCAAATCTTCCATACAGTTACTAACTTTTTGTTTGCTTCAAATATTGATTACTGGAAACAGAATGTTAAACTCTCTTAAAAAAACTATAAATCAATTAATCATCTTTACATTCTGTCAGCTTTTGCTTTATGTATTTTGAACCTGTGTTATTATTCAGATAAGTGTAGAATTGTTTTAGCTTCTGGTGAATATGCCTTTTACATTACTCATTGAGACTTCAGTATTCCTACTGATGCTGCAATATAATTACATCAGTTTTCTTTTGTTTAATGTTTTCCTGGTATATCTTTTTATTCTTTAAAACTTGTAATGTTTTTAGGAGTGGCCATTTTACATAGCATATAGCAGAATTTTCTATTTTTAATTCCAATCTGACCATCTTTATTTATTAATGCTTGACCCGAGTTAACTTACTTTTGTAGTGATTTCTGGTATATTTTGAATTATTTTTAAAATATTCTGGTTACATACTTCTTTTGGTCATTTTTTTCACTTCCCTCCTTTTTGGGATCATTTGTGTTTATTATTACTGCTGCCTCTGTTGTTGTTACTATCATTATTATTTTTATTATTATTGTCATCATTCTTTCTTAAACCAACTTTTGTTTGGAAGTTTTACTATTATAATTTAAACAAAATTAACTTAAGGTTTAAGTTCATTCTCTTCCTAAACAATACAAAAATGAACAAACTCTCGGATTCTAACCATATTTTCACACATCAAATAGATTAATCTTGTGTAGGATTTTAATCTTTCTTTTTCTTTAATGTCATAAAGTCAACATTGATATTATTTCATATACTAAATGATTATTTGTGTTACCCAAATATATAAAAATATCTTTTCTCACCATTTTTTCTTGCTACTCAGATCTTTCTTCTGGAATAATTTTCTTTGTTTCTAAATTATATCCTTTAAAATTCCCATTAGTAAGTTCTGCTCTTGGTAAGAATCTTGTTTGCTTGTCTGAAAATATTTCTGTTTTACTTTTACTCTTGGAAGATAGTTTAATTGGCTTTAAAATTAATTCACCTTTCTCTCATTATTTTAAAGATATTGTTCTATAATGTCATCCTTTCTATTGTTGTTGAGAAGTCATCTGCCATTCTAATGTGTGTATGCTTGCAAGTAATGTGTTCAGTATTTCTGCTCTTATGATGTCTTATTTGTCTTTTTTCTTTCTGAAATTTCACTACGATATTTTTTAGAGCTGGTTTTCTTTATAGTATATTTTTTCTCCTTAGCATATTATTATTGCAATATTTTCTGCTTGAGGTTTGCTGTGCATTATAATCTAAAAATTAATGTTTAAAAACATCATTTCTGAGAAACCCTCTTTAAAATATTTTACCTCTGCCCTGTTGTCTCTATTTTGTCTCCCTTGATATCTGATTACATATGTTACACCTTTTCATTCTAACCTCTAGGGCTTTTATCCTTTATCATGTTTCTTTTTGCTGCATTTTGTATAATTTTTTTTGATCTATCTTCTAGTTTGCCAATTCTCTGTTTCGTATGTATCAAACCTTCTGTTTAACATTACTTTTCTTTATGTAACATTACTTTTAATTATTTATATTAATTTTAATTAAATAATTTTAATGTTTATATTTCTAATCTCAGAATTCTGTTTGGGCTTGTCAACACTAGATTTAATAGGTTGATTGTGACATATACATCCAATGGATTTCTACACGATAGTAAAAATGAGTATATTACAGCTATAATCATGTACATATATAAGTTTCAAAAATAATAATTTTTAACACAATAAGAAAACAACTAAATGAATAAAGTAAAATTCTGTGTATGTAGAATTTAAATATAAGCAGAACTCAGTATTGTATTATTTAACAAAACTAAATGAGTAAAAATAATGGAGTAATTATTCTATAAGTCAGAGTAGTGTTTACTGTGTTGAGGAGGAAAGGGTCTTGATTCGCAACAATCATATAAGCATCCTCTAAGGTTCTAGAAATGTTCTCCTTCATGAACACTGATGTCTGACTAAATTTTAAAAAGAGTTCCTGGCTCCACAGACCAGGTTGCTGAATAGAATTTCCCACTTAATATATAAATGTCTCACTGTAAGATTCAATTTTTTAGGTATTGCCCTAAAGAATATGTCATTACCTACAAGAGGCTGTTGTTAGATTTTCATAGGTTACCTTATAGGGGGATTCAATTCTGTTTTCTAGGGAAAACAGTTTACATATGCCCATCATCTTCAAGTGCATTATATGAAAACATGATACGATACATATCATATCTATAAATATAGAGAGAGCTATTTTTGTATTGACAACTTTGGATCAGCTCCTATTTATAGAAAATAAAATTAGTCAGGTCATAATTCTGCACTTTAACTTATATTAATAAAAATAATAACCAGTTACTTCCAGTATAACAGTGGGTTACCTATTGTTGGTTTAGGTTGCTGAATTACCTGGAGGAGATAGGATCCTGGTTGGGATAGAGCTAAAAGAAATCACATAACATAGCTTTTGTACTTCAGTGACCTAGCTGTTACCTTGGGACAAGAAGTTGTTGCTGAAGGATAGGAGAAAAGTGGACGATTTGCATTGGTCCAGGAATTGTCAGGAACAGAGAATAAACCATAATGATGACTGCCAGGTGGCGGGCCCTCGAAAGGGGGCAACTCACAGCAGTACGGTTGTGGCTTCTATACCTGGCTACACATCTGATTCACCCAGCACATTTCTTCTGGGACTTCAGCAGTCCTTGAACAGGAAAGATCAATCTGTTTATTTAGTACTTTTCTGGTGGTTTGGACACACAGACTAGATAGGGAACTGGCTCTGTGCCTGTAGGGCCTTGTCAGGTGTCAAAGATCCCAGAACTTAAGGTTCCCTGGATTCTAACATAATAGGTTCTCAGCCCTGAATTTTGGAAGCCTTGAAAAGATTACGGGGCCCCAGGAATCACAGGCACACCAGTTGCCAAGAGCCCCAGGGGCTGCGATTAACCACCACTATTTGGTACTACCATAGTCTGATATTTACGCTTCTCTTTCACCATGTGTTGCAGTTTGCCTTGTTGACGGTCAAGTGTGCCCCTCTTCATTTGCTGAACTTGTAGAGGGAAGAACCGAGATCTTTTTAAAACTTTAATCACCTGTAAGAATTCAAAAGCTACTTTGTGAACAGAATTGAATTTTAAATGTCATTTTCCAGTTATCCTCATCCAGTGTGCTGATTGGTTGTTTACAATAACAATAAATCCTGTCGTGCACATAATATGTTAGTTGTAGCTGTAAGTTCCTTCTTGGAACTTACATCACTCACTATTTTCTGCTGCTTCTGCAAGCTTTGTGGAGTGGCACTGTGTTTTTTTAGTCTACATTGACAGTATACAATATAACGGTTCATTTAGGATGGGCTTTTATGGAGCCTGTCAAGATTTAGCTGTGTTTTGCATAGTAAACCTAATATTAAATGACAAAATGCATCATAGCAGATACTTCACAACCATTAAGGTAGAAGCAGCGAATGTGTAGAAGATTACTATGCATTGCAAATAGTGGAGCAGCTAAGATAATAAATAAAGTATAATTGAAATCCAAGGGGCTTTGGATATTAGTGGTGTAACAACTCTCTGATCTACAGTGTGTATGAGAAATGCTGTAGGAAGATTGGCTTCGACTCTTGTGTGCTGGTCTCTTTGCTCAGCAGGTGACATGCTGAGCTTAATAACCTGCTGTTCAATTTTTTATTTAAAAAATAAGATGGGAGCTAAGTCACAATTGCTTTGGGCAAGTGTCTTATAAAAATGTTTGTGTTTAGAAGTGAGCTAATTTGATTAGAGAGCCATGAAATCTGCTCAACAGTGTAATGGAACATCAACTAAATCTAAACTGGCAAAAACCCAGGACTTTGAAAATTAATGAATATTCAATATTGACATGCTCTGAAAATAAATGTTTTAAATACGAGGAAGAAAGGAGGGCATGAAAGAGACAGAGATTCTATACAATTTGGGACATTTTCATTTCTGTCATATAGTGTTGTGGCAAAAGAATCAATTAGGTAAGTCACCATGAAAATTTATAACTGTGTCAGGTCAGGGAAAATGTTTTGTATTCCAGGACCCTCAAAATCCATACCTCATGCTTTTCCCCTGGCAAAATTTCAAGCACTTAGTTAAATTTTGCCAAATGGTGAAGAAAAGTTTCCATCAGTATATACTTCATTACATTGGCTACAGAACCAACTGGATAGGGAGCAGAGAGGTAGGTTTTATGGCAAGTAAAGAAATGAACTCTGCTTCTAAAAAAGTAAAATGAGTAGGGAAATCATTACTTATACCTACAAAACCAATTGCTAAAAACATGAGAATAAGTTGACAGCTAGAGCATGCTTGATTTCCTAGAGGACAAACATTGATCTGGGCTATCAAAGTGTTATAAGTACATAAAGAATTCCTCTATTTATCTTATTAAAATAAAAAAAGAATATTTCCCAACACCTCAAAAACACCTCCTTAAAAGTAAATAAAAATAAGAGAGTTAAAAATAAGACAGCATTTAAATATGCAACAGTATTTCACCAAGGCCATAATGACTATTGCTCACTTGATTGCTCAGACAAGACATAACACCTTTATGTACAATACGGTTAATGTATGTTCTGTCTTCCTTTCAAGCAACACGGGAATCTTGCCATACATTGGTCAGTCCCTGGCCAAACACTGATTCTTAGACTCTTCCTTATTTTCACATGGCAAACCATAGTAGCAGGATTTGTTTAGGTGAAGGATGAAGCATGGTAAAGCCATGGCAGGACAGGGACCCAGCAACAGATGTGCTATTTAGGTGGCCTGAGTAAAGCAAGTATTTAACTCAACAAATATTTATTAGCATCTTTACAATATACAGCACTATGCTAAACCTAGTGGTTTACAAAAGTGAATCAGAAACTGGCACTGCCCTTACGGATCTTAGATTGCATTGGAGAAAATAATTCAGAGACATAAGTAGTTAAGAGGGAGAGAATTTCTGCCAGGGAAATTACCTCCTTTGTAGAGCAGATTTATTCTTTATGATGACAAGGTTACAATTAATATTTCTCATCCTGTGTTCTCAACTGACCATTAATTTGGCCCTGTACCAGCAAATGCTATCTGGGCTGGACATTCACAACCGTATGTCCAAAAATTACACTTTTATTTTCTTCCCAATTCCCACATAATTGACTTTACTGCCCAACTTCCTGTTCCCACACAAAAGCAATCTGTTCCTAAAGAATTCAGGTTTACCATCTTGAAATGATTTGCTTATTCCTAGACTGACTATACATCCCTGTTTGATGGGGACAAATCTGGTATACACCTATTGTCCAGCCTTAAATATTAATGACACTTCTATCACTTCCCAAGGTGTCCTGCTTGGATGATGAATTATATGGTTACCCTATGTGTACCATCCCCTCGGGTTTCTTATTCTCCATAATTAAAACATTCCATGTTTCTCACTTTTCCTTTTTATCAACCTCTTGGCTCAGGCTTATATCAGTCCTTGCCCAGGCATCTTTAGGAACCTCTAAATTTTCTTTCAGTCTTTGAATGTTTTCATCACCAGTTCACTCTTAACAACAGCAGAAATATCATTAAATGGTAATTTCAACATGCCTTGGTCATTCTCAAAAACATTTTCTAGTTTATTTTTCTTATCAACCAAACTCTAAAGTCCTCTGGATCTAGGAACTTTATCAACTGGTCCTCTCCTGGTGATTCAGCTTTATTTCTCACCTTCCTCTTCTTAATAAGAGCTGTGGGATTATATAGAGGGACACAGCCAACCCATGGTGAGTTACTAGAGGAGAGAGCGCCGGGGAGAAGAATTTCTATTACATTCCTCTCCACTTCCCTACTTATTTCCTGCTGGTGCCATTTAACAGCCAAACCCAACAGGGATCATAAGAACAAGGGAATAGAGTCAGCGCATACAGGTTAGCTACTGGAACACAGGCCAGGGTGAAGAAAGGTGGACAGTGAATCTGGCAGAACAAATAGATGTCCACACGGCCACAACATGGGCAATGGCCTCTTCCCTATCGTGTATGATTTGGACACAGAGAACATGAAGTCACAAGCATTCTAATGCCAGACTAATAATTTGTACCATTTCATCTATTTACACATTTTATTTGCCCACTAACTTATATCTGGACTCATGCTAATTGGTTCAGGGGCCCAGTTAGAAAACCACAGAACCTGCAACTGAGAAACAACAGCCTTTTTGTTGCTTTGGGAAGGTAAGAGAATTGTAAGATACAATTTAATTAATGGAGGTGCTATAAGCATCTCTATTTAGTTCTAATTTTGGAGAGAAGGCTGTACATTTAAAATTATTACTCAAGAATAAGCCAGTGGAATACATTGTCAAGGGACCATATTCAGCAACTTCTTGCGTCATTTTCCATGAATACTGGAATTTCAAATGGAGTGAGAGGCGGCTTCTTGTAAGAAACACATTTGGTGACAGGGCTCTAGAAGGAAGGAATGAGAATACCTGGCTTACTAGTTTTGTAAACACTCATCTATACATAAATGATCTTTCCATTAATTACTTAATAGGCAAGGAAAGGCTTTAGTGGAAAGGTAGCGATATAGGTCTACATTTTCTGTTGGGCAGCCAGAACCCATTCCCCTCTTCTCTTAATAAAAATCTATCACTATTTTTGTTGTGGTTTTGCTATTCCTCATGCAGCCCATATATTTCAGAAAAAGCTGAACCCCAGCCATAGAAATAAAGCCTCATTGGCAGAAGGTAGTTACTGTATCCTTTCCTTTGGCTAGAGTGATTGATTCAAGGCCTATATTCCATATCAAAGCTGGGAATTAAGAGATAAAATTTCCTAAGATTTCTGGAAAAGATGCTTTTTTTTTTGTTATTCTGACAGAACCTTGTGTAGAGACATTCGTTCTTCTCTAAGTGACATAAATGAGAAAGAATAAAGGCCTGGAGGACACAGTGTGCCAATGTAAAGTCACAAGGACAGAAAGTTGCTAATAATGGAGCAAACACTCAGGAGACAGAACTAAGAACTAGAGAGAGGACAGGGTTCTGGTCACAATATTTGTACTGCAAATGTAAGCTTTCAGTGAAGGTAGAAAAATAAGATCAGAACATTTTGGTTACATGGGCCTATGCATTTCCTTTATTGTTTATGCTATTTTGATTTCAGCTTTCTTTGGCAGCAACCAAAATATTATACACTGGCATAACAAGTAGAACCATAATAGGAATTTGATTTTTAGTGTCTTCCTCTTTCATTTTAGTATACTGCTTATTTGATATGATGATTTTTTATTCCTGTGAATTCATTAATCATATTATGCCTTTTAAAATAGTGATATGTATTAGGTTTTGAATATAAGAGCCATTTTGAATTTTTCCCAAATATTATATTAGTCTTTCACTTATCTGAAAACATTTGTAAATATCAGTTGCCCTACACACAGTATCTAGGAGAGATTCTGTCCAAGCAAATTACATTAAGTGGATTTTTTTCTAACCCCCAATTACTACCCAAAGGTCCCATGTCCAAATACCATCATATTAGGGGTTAGGACTTCAACATATGTATTTGGGGGGTGGGCATAAACATTTAGTCCATAAGTGCAGACCTGTAAAATTTCTATTTAGCCAGTACAATTTGGATTGACTCCAACTAATTTTTCTAGCATTCATCCCCTGTCTTTCACTGTTTCTATATATATCACAGCAAAACTAGTGATAGCTTAATATAAGGGATTATATTGCCTTATATTAATTCTCTTATAAGAAGAGACATCAGAGACATCTCTCTCTCTCTTTACCGTGTAAGGATACAGCCAGGCGGTGGCCAGCTATAAGCCAGGAGGAGAGCCCTCAACAGGCACTGGACTGGCTAAAACCTTGTTGTTGGACTTACCAATGACCAGAATTGTGAGAAAATAAATATTTGTTGTTTAAGCTGTGATATTTTGTTATGACAGCTCAAGCAGACTAAGATATCTCTCTTTCTTAACAAACATTTGTTAACGCTGTCCATGTTATTAATACTTTTAAAATTTAGGAATCACTTTAGTGTTTTTTTTAAGCATTTTTTGCATTCTTTGAAGAAAAGGGGTTATGTGAGAGCAAGAATTTATAGATGTTAGTCCCTGTGTGAAATCCATCAGTCTTCACTAAGCATTCTATTTTTTTGGAAGCAGGATAAGTTAAAAAATATAACCATATAACCTTTCAGTAGAAACAAAATCTATGGGATTTACAAAAAAAAGAAACTCAACTTACTTGTATACACTAATAAAACTTTCTATGTATTACTATAATTGACAATTAAGATGTATTCAGTTTTCAACTTGAGTAATGAGTATTAGGATGAATAATAATCAATAATTCTTATTTCTAAGATAAATTTTTAAAAATATATTTATCTCCTCCAAATAGCTGGACAATTTTATATCAACCATGAGAAATTTCATCACAAAAATCTTTTATCAAATTTCATATAAGTTTATTAACTTAAAATGTATAATAAAATTTTAGTTCACAATGAAGATTACTTTAATTTATTAAATTTAATTAGGAATGCTAAATATAATAATATATACTGCTTCAACAACTTACAATTAGGGAAAACTATTTCTGAATGTTTGGTCAATTACTTGCTAATCTGCCAAGTTCAGTAATATGGCCTCTGCCATAGTAAATTGAGATTTCAATGTAAAATAGATGATGCATTCTTTTGGAAATTCCTTTTATGACACAATTAACCTCTTCACCTTTTAGAAAACACATTGTTAGCATATTAGGATGTTATTTAATTTGACATGCTGTATATGGTACTGATCAGTGCCAAATAACATTTTTAATTTCCCTAAAATTTATTTTATATCTGTTAGTTTGGCTTTCAGCTACTAATTACACCATATTTTAGTTTTTATACAACACTTTGATTCAGTATATAGTAATAATATGACAGCATTAACTGCAGGGCATTCTGGGGGTGGAATCCGTTTTATCAGATGTTAGAGGGTTGTTTAATGAAAAACCAAAAGAAAGTCACTAGGAATAACTACAGGAAATATTTTGGATGAAACTCCCATTACAAAAGACATGCCAAGCTTTTTCTCTTGCAGAAAATGTTTCATTCAAGAAGTAATAAAAGTGTTTCAGAAGCACATATGAATAATGAATAAAGAAAATCATAAGCAGGAAGAAAACACTAATATACCAGCAAGCGAATGCTTTCAGGAGGGGTTTATTTTATAGCTTTAACTGTAAACTGTATTATTTTAGAGCTTATGTTAAAATTGGAAGTGCTTTTAGAAATGATTCACTGCCACTCTCTTGCCTCATATCAATCCTTGTTATAACAATGCCATTGAGTGGAAGGCCAGCTTGTGCTTGAACACCTCCAGGGAGAGGAAATTCATTACCTTGCAGGGTAGCTCATTACCTTGCCATGGCATATTCCTTCATAATCCAGTTAACTGCATATATGTATGTCACCTTTCTCTGATTGTAAACTAAAGATAGAGACACAGTCTTATTCATAGGGTTACCCTGTCATAATATCCAGCGAAGGGCCATTTATATGCAAGGTGCTCAATTAATGTATTAACTTGATAATGAGCTAAGGATGGATGCCTAGTCTATGTAGTTTTTAAAAATGTCTTACTTATGATCTCTTTTAAAGAATCTCAAAAAACTTTTGGACACTATCACCAGGCACACATGTGAGTAAAAATAATAGATGACTAATGCGTTTTTATTTTACTTCACTGCCAGTGTGATTTTATTTCATGGATTCTCCTTTTTTGGCTCATTATTTTTTGTTGATGTTTCTATTAAATGCATCTGAACTAGATGAATTATATTACGAAAACTTTATTTCACTATATTTAGGAGAAAAACACCAACTGAGACATTTGCAATAAAAGATTTATTGTTTCAGCAGCTGTTTGGTTGTAAAATTATTGTACTAAAAGCTTATAAATATGTGCTGCACATACATTTAGAGGGAAAATAGCACTTTATGACTTTTTGTCACTTTTTCAACATGATATTCAGTAATGAGTAAAACGATTTTAAGAAAAATCACTTTTATGAATTTGCTCTGGAATCACACTGTCTTGTCAGAGTTAATGCAGGGAAGGAAAGGAACATCAACCTAGAGTCCAAGATCTGGGTTGATCTGTTACTTTTCACCACATGAATTTGGAAAATCATTTAACTTTGCAAAGAGTATGTTTTCTTATGTGTATATTGATGAAAAGTCACATGTCCTGCTTACTTTAAAGGATATCAGTAGGATTAAAGAAAACATTGTGCTAAAAAGTACTTTTTAAATAAAAAGTTCTATATCATCATGAAGGGCTGTAAGTATGGGAGTAGTTTAGAACTCTACCTGCTCCAGATTTGAGTACTGTAAGGCAGACCAACAGAGGTTCACAGAAATCATAGACTTAGATACTGCTCAGTCATTGTCAAATCTGGAAAGCCAGTACCAACGTGACCTGCAGAAACAAATTAGGAAGGCATAGTAGTTTGATGCCTCTACTTAATCTAATATGGTACATTTCAAGAGTACTATCAGCCAATTCTAAGCTTCATTAGAGTCATACCTGCATCAAAATCTGCTTTAGTAAAATTTTTAAATTTAAAGGCTACACACTATTCATAATAACCAAGATTTGGGATCAACATAAGTGTCCATCAGCTGATGAATGGATACAGAAATTGTGACATATACACACAATGGAATATTATATAGCCATAGAAGGAATGAAATCTTGTTTTTTGAAACAACATGGATGGAACTGGAGAACATTAAGTGAAATAAGCCAAGCAGAGAAAGACAAATGTAGCATGTTCTCACTCATACGTGGGAGCTAAATAGTAAAACAATTGATCTCATGGAGATGGAGTAGATTGATGGTTATTGGAGGCTGGGAAGGGTAGTGGGGAGGAAGAGATAAAGTGGGGAAGGTTAATGGGTGAAAAAATATAGTTAGTTAGATAGAATTAACAATATTTGATAGCACAACGAAGTGACTGTAGTCAACAATAAGTTAGGATGTACTTTAAAATAACTAAAACAGTGAAATTGGAATGTTCCGAACACAAAGAAATGATAAATGCCTGGGGTGATAGATACCCCATTTACCCTGATTTGATTAATACACCTTGTATGCCTATATCAAAACATCACATTTACCCTATAAATATATACTATTATATATTCTTAATAACCAGAAATTAAAAATTAAAAAAATTAAAGGCTACAACTCTTAGTAAATGATTTCTCTATTTTATCAGGATTCTTTCTCCAGTGGCTTGAATATGCACAAAGTACACCTTAAAAGGCTACAAAATCATTACCTCATACCATATACAAAATTACTAAAAATGGATCAGTGACCTAATTGTAAGAGCTAAAGCTATAAAACTCCTAGACGAAAACATAAGAGTAAATCTTCATGGCCTTGGATTTAACAATAGATTCTTAGATATGCAGCCAAAGCACAAGCAACAAAAGAAAAGAAATAGATAAATTGGGCTTTATCAAAATTAAACACTTTTGGCCATCAAAGGACAATACTGACGAAATGAAAAGAAACTCAAAGAATAGTACAAAATATTTGAAGAACATATATCTCACAAGCATCTAGTATTCAGAATATCTAAAGAATTCCTACAGGTCATCAACAAAAAGAAAAAACAATTCAATTAAAAAATGGCAAAGGACTTGAACAGATATTTCTCCAAAGATGATATACAAATGGCCAATAAGCCAATGAAAAGATGTTTAACAACTTTGGTTATTAAGGAAATGCATATCAAACCACAATGAAATTCTATTTCATTCTATTACCCACTTGGGTAGCTATATTTATCAACATCATCATCAACATCATTATCTCGCCATCATCATCATCACTGAAAAATAACAAGTGTTGGCAAGAATGTGGAGAAATTAGGACCCTCATACATTGTGGGTAGGAAAGTAAAATGGTGCAGTCACTGTGAAAAACAGTTTGGCAACTCTTCAAAAAGTATATGATAGAATTATTATACAATCCAGCAATTCTTCTCCCAACTATTCATATATACCCCAAAGAATTGAAAACAGAGGTAGTCAAAAAAATACCTGTACATCAATGTTCACAGCAACACTATTCACAATAGTTAAAAAGTAGAAGCTACCCAAATGTCTGCCAACAAAGAAATGGATAAACAAAATGTTATATATATACACACAATGTGAACACACAGTGAACACACACTGAACACACAGTGTTCAGACATACAAAAGAATAAAGTACTGATACATACTACAACATGGATGAACCTTGAAAACATTATGCTAACTGAAAGAAGCCACACTCAAGAACTGTATAATTCAAATTATGTGAAATATCTGGATGAGTTAAATTCATAGAGAGAGAAAGCAGATTAGCATTTGCCAGAAACTGGGATGGGGGAAATTGGGAGTGATTGCTTAGTAAATAAGGAGTTTTGTTTGCGCTGATGAAAATGTTTTGGAACTAGATAAAGGTGGTAGCTGTGCAACTTTACAAATGTACTAAATGCCACACAATTGTATGCTTTAAAATGATTAATTTTATGTTATGTGGATTTCAACTTAGTACAAATAAAATTATTCTACTTATCATTTCTTTGTTTTACTCTGATAAAATGAAAATTTTTAAATACTTTATTCCTAGACAATTTCATTTCTGTGTGTATCAACTTTAGTTTTAGATTTCAGGTGGGACAATAATTGTGTCAAACACATACACACACAAAAATTGCAATTGATAAAAAATTAAAGGAACTTTCTATAGATGTTATGATAGAGAAATAAAGTTCTTACTGTGTTTCTGTGCTAATTAAGTTGTCATGGTGCTATGGCTCTGAACCATAGAAAAGATCTGCTCTTCAAGAGCATATTTTCCTTTTCCTTTAAATTCTTTGTTTCTGCCTGTTTTTCCCTGGGGGAGATGGCTTTTAAGAAATTTGAAGAAGTTGCAAGAGATGCAACTTGATCTTAAGATGCTTCATATTTAGAGACAGAAAGAGGCAGGGCGTCAGGACGTGGAAAAAGAAAGAAATTGTTGAAAACAAGTAAACAGGCAAAGCTTTACTTTTGAAGTAAATATCTACATTTAGGGGTATTTTATCAATACAAATAAAAAGAAATCCACTGATTATAGTGTCAACATAATTTTATCTTCATTTGCAGCTAACATTTACATGTGCAAAATGTAAAATATTCTCTTAAAAGTATATGTTGTCTATTTAATAGTTTCTTCATAGGTGAGCAGACATTGGAAAAATTCTTGAATTAAAGTACTACATTACTGGAATGAGAGTAAATGAATACAGATAGGTACCTCAGTTTTCCCCAATGGTTATATCATACATATTTACAGTTCAATATACTATCCAGGAATTTGGCCTGGGTACCATGCGCATGTATATTTCTGTGTCATTTTGTCACATAGGTAGTTTTGTATAACCAATACCTCAGCCAAGATACAGAACTATTTCATCACTATAAAGGTCTCTCTCATGCTGCCTTTTTATAAGTCACATCCATGCTCCTCCCTTCTAACATCCCTGGCAATCACTAATCTGTGTTCCATTTCTGTTATATCGTTTTGAGAATGTTATATTAATGGAAACATAGAGTATGTGACTTTTTTTATTTGGCTTTCTTTTTTTCACTCACTGTAATGCCCTGAGATCCATGCAAATTGTTGAATGTATCAATAGCTCATTTTATTATATTGCTGAGTAGCATTTCACAGTATGGATGTACCACAGTTTCTTTATTCACTTAGTAAATGATGTTTTTGTTCTTTCCAGTTTTCTGCTGTTACAAATAAAACTGATATGAGCAACCATATTCAGGTATTTTGTGGGGATTCAAGTTTTCATTTATTTGAGAAAAACGCACAGGGATGCCTTTGCTCGGTTATATGGTATGTGTATATTTTGATTTTTTAAGAAACTAACCAGTATTTCCCAGTGTGATTGTACCATTTTACATTCCCATCAGGAATGAATAAGAGATCCAGTTTTCTCTACATCCTGGCCAGCATTTTGTGTTGTCGCTTTTTTAAATTTTAGCCATTCAGATAAATGTGTTGTGGTATCTCATTGTGGTTTTAATTCACATTCTCTTGGTTTAGTGATGTTGAACATCTCATGTGCTTCATCCTTTCATGTGCTATTTGTATATCTTTATTGGTGAACTGTCTCTTCATTTCTTTTTCCCATTCGCTAATTAAATTGTTATTTTGATGTTGAATTTTGAGAGTTCTTTGTATATTCTAGATATGAGTCATTTGTCAGATATGTGGTTTGCAAATATTTTCTCCCAGTCTGTAGCTTTCTTTTCATCCTCTTGATGGGGTCTGCCAGAGAGCAAAATATTTTTAATTTTGAAGAAGTCCAATTTATTGAATTTTGGAGGGCAATCATTTTTGATGAAGTCCAATATATAATTTTTTTATTTTATGGATCATGCTTTTGGTATCATGTCACAGATTTATTCACCAGGCTTTAAATCTCAACCTAAACCTCATACTTTATATAAAAATTAACTCAAAATGGATCCTGGATTAAAACATAAAATTATATAACTTTTAGAAGATAACATGGAAGATTAATTTTTTATGTAAAATTGCTTAATTTCCTATCCAATTTAGGGTTGATTTAAGAGTGTAGATATGCAAGGAAATATTCATAATTGCTCTATGTAAACAAAAAGCATAACATTATTAATTAAGAATTATTTTGGATTCCTTTCAAAGGGTAAGTCATAATCTTTATTTAGCCTGCTCCCTTCCTGACAAATGCTAAACAATTTTGGCAATAGTTGATGAGTTATTCCCGGATTGCAAAAGGCATTAAAACTCATAGACATCAAAGTGGTCACAGGCAATTTCATTGTAATGATATGAAAATCTCATTCATCAAAATGTTTGTGCTATTAATGAGGTTATAGTCTTTGAAATAAAGACTTTGACTTCAATTGAAAATTACTGAGATAGAAAACCACTTTTGAGATGCACAGTGCTCCTTGGAGATATTGGTGAAAAGCCGTCTTTCAGTGCTCTGTTTAGAGGGGGTGCTGGGTGTTTTATAATAGGAGTACTTTCTACAGATTGAGGCAGAATGATATCTGTCACAATGTAGTCAGAGCCAAATTGAGAGTTACTGAAAGGAAATGGCCTTTCCTTCCTCCTCAAGCAGTATTTATAACTTCCTATTCATTTTTAATTTGGCTACACCAGTGTGGAAATTTTCTTTTGACTGAGCCATAAAGCAAATAAATATTTACTTCTAACTGGTGGTAGATAAAGTTGAGAGCACCAATTAAAACAATCACTGAAAGCAGTGGGATTTGAATAAGACAACTTCTTTTTGCAAGTGTACTTAGTGAAAGTGCTGGATGAGTATTGATCTGCAAAATAATTCCTAGACTTCCTTTTAACAGAGAATATTTAATCCATAAGAGCTATAATTTATTATAAACAGCATATCACCTTACCTTTTGGCAGTTCTTGAAAAAAGAAGTATAGGCTTTATGGCACTCCAAAGTTTAGTTTGAAATAAAATGGATGTGATTACACATAAAAGAATTTGATCACTGACAGGAGACTAGAGTGAACTGTCCATACTGGAGACCACAGTTAAGTTCTCCAGACTACAGTATTGACAGAAATTCTTAATGAATCATTCAGAAAATTCAAGAAGGGCTGAAGTATGGAAGAGCTGTTGCCAGGCTAACCTTGGAGGCCATTTATGTTTTAAAGAATGGGAGAGTAGTATTGGATGGTAGTGTTGGATAGGGTGAAGCAGAGGAGGTATCATTTATTACTGCTGTCAACCTCCTAGAGATGATTGGGAGACATGCTTTTGGTTACTCTTGGGATAACAGTGACAACTATCACCATCCAATATATTAAATCCCAATAGGAATGTTTCCATCATCTCTTTGCAAAGAATTTGTTAGATGTAACATTTTCCAGAAGTACTGGAAAATTTACTTATGTGCCAAAAATAAGAGTGAAATTGACTAGAAGCAGAAAGTCCCTGTCCAAGCTAAGGAAATGCAAAAAGTAAACAAATGGTATAAATAGCAAAAGAATGTAAGTCTGTGGTTAGCAATGACGTCTGGATGTCCAGTTTAAAGTTTTGTACTTTATTCCCAATCCTAGTTAGAAATTGAATACAATTTAAAATTTTAACAATATAAATATCTTAATAATTTGATTCTTCTTTAATTAAATGAATATTCCATAAATATGTCATTCTGAGATGTTTTGAGATTTCAATCTCAGAAATGATTGTCTCTGACAAAAACAATTCATTCTAATTGTCCATTTTAAATTCATGTTAGGAATAACAGTGTATTCTCTTAACCTAAACACCCTAAAGAGATTTTCACTGTGGGTCAAAGATTCTCCAACTCTGAATTATGTTGGTTGGTGGTGTTAGTTACCATTTGAAAAATCTTTGATGAGGATGCTTAAGGATCGTTACGTTGTATAATTTAATTTTGCTTTTGGCCTTAAATCTTTAGGATACTTATTTTTAAGTAGAAATGTGCACAATCTAACACATGTGAAATATTTTCAGATTCCCTGTGCCATTTCTGTAAGTAGAGATTGTTTGAGTTACTAGTTATTTTGAATGTTACCATATTTTTAAAGATTTAAAAAATTAAAAATGACTATCAATAACAAATAATTTGCATGTTAATCATGTAGTATTTTGACAGTACAACAACTAACTATGGAAATACACTAAGATACAGGTATTTTCTTTCCACCACTTTAGAAATCAGGTTAACACCATGGAGGATTCAGACTCTCCTTCATAAAAGATATCACTTGAACTATAGAGCAGTTCATTTCTTTCATATCTTGTATATGAGAGTCTAGGATGATAGTGGCTCTGATTTTAAACTATAAATTATAAAATTTATATATGCTTACTTGAAAATCCTTATTATTTTACAATATCTAATAGAAATTATCAGACTATTGTAGTTTTTACACAAGATGATATAATAAAATATGAGAATGAGTGAGACAGGTGTTAAATCTGTCTCCCTCACACTGGTGTCATCATCGGCTTTTTAAAAATGATTTTTACAAACATAAAGGTCCTGGAAGAGTCACTGATACTTTCTAATTTCTTGCTCAACTATATATTGTAAAATATTACATTAGCCTTTTCTCTGTTCCTTTCTGTATCTCTAGTATTTATAACTATTTTACAATTATTTTAATGATATCCTAGAATGTTATTGACTTGAAAGTACCTGAGAAACTATTTTAATCAATCTCTACATTTTATGCATGGAGAAGCTGAAGTCTTAAAGTATTAGGCCCCTCCTGTCTCTACTCAGATTGGTGTCGACAAATTGCGGCACAGGACCAATATCTGCTGAACCATTGATCTTTTATGTAATTCACCATATCATTTCTTTTTCTTCTTTTTCTCCCTCTCTTTCCAAGAAAACCTGTCAACTTCCCAGAAAAACTGGTGGCAGGAAAAGCTTAGAATAATATATATGGTTCTTTCCAAATAATGTGAAAAACATATTTATGAGCAAGTACTATTTTTGCTTTTCAAAATGTCTTTTGGATTTCATTTACCTAACTAGTTGTCTATCTAATCTATCACCTATCTATTTACTGTAACCCTAACTTCTGTCCATGTCACTAATAGCATGGCTTATTAGAAAAAAAAATCAAAATTTTTGGAGTAAAAAAGTCAAAACTCAAACACCATCTTACTAGATGCATGTCCTTTTAAATTTACTTAAATATTATTTTCATAGGCTTTACATATTAAAATGGGAATTATAATGTATACTTAAGGTGATATAAGTGATTTTTAGCAGCTTCATTTTGTCTATTGATATAATCTACAGGTATTTGTTAGGTAGTCATTTAATTATTTATTGATTGAGTAACTTATTACTGACTGAGTTTTAAAACTGTACTCTTGTTTTAAAAAAAGTTCCCATTTGTATTTGGTGAAAACCGAGAAGCATGGACGGAATATTTATGTACCTCCAAAATTCATATGTTGAAACCTTCATCTCGAAGGTGATGATATTAGGATATAGAGCCTTTGGGAGCCCTCATGAATGGGATTAGTGCCCTTATGAAAAAGAGACCCCAGATTAGTGCCCTTATAAAAAGGAGACTACAGAGAGACCCCACATGGGAGGACATGTGAAAGGACAACCATCTATGAACCAGGAAGCAGGCTGTCAACCACACACAAAATCTTCTGGTGCCTCCATCTTGGAATTTCCAGCCTCCAGAACTGTGAGAAATAAATTGAATAAAAGAACTTAGTATGTCCCAAGCACTGTACCAAAAAAAAAAAAAAAAGAAGAGGAAGAAAGAGGAGGAGGAAAACTCTCTAACCCCATTTTACTAAGGAAGAAAATGAGTCCTAGAGAAGTTAAGTAACTTGCTTCATACTAGACAACATGTAAGTTACAAAAATTAAATCCTTTCAACTTTGCTACAAAAACTTTTTTTTAAAATTAAAAAAACATGAATTCAAAATTTATTTTATATATTTACTTTGATCTGATTCATTAATCTCACAAATAACTTTGGATCTGACTGGGGTTTCTCATATTATCCAAGCTACTACATCCTGAGAGAATTTAACTCTGTCCTGAAATGACATCTGAAGCCAATATTTATAACCCAGTCCTGTGTCCTTGCCAAGTTTCCTGTGCTAATGATCTTAAGCTTCAATAACAGCTGTCATGTAGATGAATTGCAAGGTACTTTGGGAGCTATATGAACGTATCACACAGCTTATATCACATATATTTCCTCCATCACCTCTGGATTAAAATGTCACCTATTTTAAGAATTCCTAGCAAAGTACAAAGAAAAGCGTGACTTACATATACCATAGCCAACTGAAAATTCAGAGTAAAAATTAAGGTTGACAGAATGTCATTATCACACAAATTAGATTGGACATGGAAATTAATCCTTGGAATTTATAAAATGATAAAATTATCATTTCTTTGTATTTTCATTCATTTGCTAAAAAAAGAAAATATAGTAAGAAAACTAGTTATCAGCATTTTATGGTTAATTCAGGGGTTATTCAATGGCATAAAATGACTTGATATAATTGAGAAATAGCTAATTTAAATCTTGCCTTTACAATGGCATACTAAATTATTTTTATTACAATTCTCTGATTTCTCTGCAATATATACAATAGCCTCAATATATTCTAATCTGTTATTTAAATTTTTTGAAAAAACATTGAATTTGGATACATTCTGTTTTTACAGAAATTACTAATAAGGAAAACCTACTAGGTGAAAGTGTTTTATTATCTTGTCATAAGAATCTTGTTAAAAATCCAGATTTCTGTGCCCTTCTCAGACAACACTGATTCATACTTGCAAACATAAGGGCCTGAGAACATGGATCTAATTTATAACTCCAGCAGATTCTTATTACCAAAAAAGTGTGGGAAATAACACGTAAGGTAATATTCAAAGTAAAAAAAGAAAAATAGTAAATATATGAATTGTGCTTTTATGTACTGAGCCCATTTGGCCCATTTGGTACTGCCATAGTACACACTCAAATTCTTATTTTGTAAATGAATGTGCATTAATAACATGTTTATTTCATATTTTAATATTTATTCCTTAATTGGTAATGTGGGTATTTGGCATTTCCCAGCTGAACTTGGCAAAACAAAATACATGATGCTTGCAAGTAAAATATATTTCACAAAAAATATATTTAATTTTTTAAAAGTCATTAATGTTTCAGTAAAAGTAGATCCACCAACTATTTGAAAAAAAACTATCAAAAAATAATTCAGGTAATAGTCCATATTCCTAAAGCAAAAGCCATAAATGAACCACACACACACACACACACACACACGCGCGCGCACGCGGCTGTCCTGAGGGGCAGGTGTATCAGGCTCACCCTCTAAGCAAACTGTTTCAAAATCTCTTGCCAACAGAGCCCAGATCTCTTCCAGTCACTCACCCAGTTCTGTGGCTCTAGTGCTACTCTGACAGTAGCTAGACGGTGGCAGTGCTTGATGGGAGAAGCCAGACTTATTTGACCACAGAAGCTTAGTTTTGTGAATACTTACTGTTATCTCAAAGACCACTAGGGCCCAGGGGATATCTCAAGATACAAGGCCCACAGATATCTGAACTCTTCCTACTGACCCATCCTCATTTCGCATGATCTCCACTCATTCTTTCTGATCACGCACTGCATGGAAGCCTGTAGTCTATGCACACGGTATGTTGCTTGTCATTCCCATTTCTTCATTCTGCAACTTCTGTGACAGTAACACTTTCCTTTTACACTTCCCTTCATCTACTCATCCTCACCATCTTTCTTCCCTTGTCAATCCTGTTCTTTAAAACTTTTTCATACACCCGTTGGTCCATAGAGTCTTTCTTCACATCTTCCTCTTAAGTTACTTTCCACACTTGTGCCTTCGTAAAATCCTGGACACTCCTCAGCCATTACGTTCACTTAGATATGTTAAGATCTGAAGATTGTTGTTTTCCTCCAAATCTGAGTAAATATTTTAAACATATAATACAGTGAAGGTCTGAAAGCCATTCAGATAGTGGCAAATGTTCCATATGAAATTAAATAAAATGTCCTTGATCATTTTGAAAGTTGTATTTATAATATACATTTTTGTATGAGAGAGGTGATTGATACAGGGTGCATATTTTAGTCATGCATCAAAATCAAGTATATGTTTATTTGCAGGGCTTTATTTTCAAATTTACAATAAAGATTAATTTTGAAAACTGCATTTTAAACTTTGGAATCAAATTGCTTCTTATTTGGGGGACATGTTGTATATGCATTAGTATTATGCTATATGATAAAATTGTTCTAATTTGGAGCCATTTGCTAGATGACTATATTTTTGTATTTCAAGCTATTTTCTCATGTTGTACATTAATGTATCATTGCACAGAAAGGCTTTGCAATCCAAACATTATATGTTCTCTGTGTAATTGTATTTTACTTATCTTTTATAAACCAGAAACATGCATTGAAAAAAATATATAGCTTCAGCTTTAATGGGCTCTTTTTCTTCACTTTGTTGTAAACATTCTGAAGGCACTTGCCAGGACTTTATTTAGCTTCACATGTCTAGCAAACTGGTCTGCCACAAAGTAGATGCTTAGTACTTGATGGTAGGATAGATGAATGGGCGGAAAGGTGGGTAGACAGATGGATGGGTGAGGGTGAAAGGAAAGATTTTTACTCCACAAGTGGAAATCAGGAAAAAGCATATGGTGTGTATTCTAGGCTTGAGGGAGTTGTCGAGCAGTGCAATGTGGCTTCTTTAGGAAGTCAGGCAGGGCTGCAATCAGGAAGGAACCAGAAGGACACTTAGCCTAAAAGTGAGAAACCAGGTGCTCCAAGGAGAGGTGGTTGCTACTAATAGTTTCAAATACTCACCAGAAGCTCAAGGCAGAAAGTCTTGGTTTTGAGATCACCTTTCCTCACTCAGTTCTTACTCAAATGTGTATAGTGTGCGTGTGTGTTTTAATCTTTGCTATTGCTAAGCCATATGTGACAAGATGAGGCTTCATGGTAGCCCTCTGCCACATCTGGGAGATCCTTGAAAGCCCATTCTGATTAGCTGTAGTGCAATTGATTCTTGCTCCTTCTTCTACTGAGCAGAATTGAGTCTTGAAGGGTAGGGTATAATTTGCTTTCCATTTAAGAAACCTGGATAAAACCTAGATGTACAATCTCAAAACAAATTAAGATATAAATTTATCAGTCACAGCCTTGATTCAATGATCTAAAGAATGGAGAGGAGTAAGGTGGGTTAAGAGGGTTAAGTTCTTCTCACATAGGCTGTGAGTGATATCACAGCTTGTGTCCTCTTGATTTGTAATGGAAATGAGACCCAGTAAGGGGCATCTTACCTTTTAAGCCATGACATTTTTGAAATTATACATTCTAAGCAGGCTGGATAATATTTTAAACAAAACACCATTTGAAAATTCAGTTCACCAGAGTCACTGCACATACTCAATTGCTGATTTTTATATTGCAGTATTTTTGGCTCTAAAATCATGATGAAATAACACCAAAAGCAAATGGGCCATATTATGCACAAATTGTTTGCTAAATCTAAATTGCTAAATTGAGGCTTTTTTCCAGCTGTGTCAGAACAAAAATATATTCAGCTACAAATATATAGAATCAGGATATTTTGAACGTGGAAAAATATGCTAGGGTTCTATTATAAAACTGATTGAAAAAATGATATCTTTCCTTTAAATTCTGTTTTTTAAACAGAGAAAATTCATATTTCTGAACAAATCCTTTTCACATTAACATTTCCTAGGATATGTGTCCCATTTGGTCTATAAACTCCTAAAATGGGATTATGAAAGAATAAATCTGCTCATCTCCTAAAGGGGGGATGGATGGCTGGATTGTAAAATTAAAACCGGTTGTCTATTACACAGTGTACCTTAGGTTCTATGGGATGCACAATGACTCAAAATTTTACAATTATTATCTAGATCCTTAAGGTTCATGGAAAGGTCATTTGCGGTGGATTTATTTTAAAATTACAGCAATGTAAAAGCTAAAGAGAAATTAAGAAATGTAATCCTTTGTTTCAAATTCAAATGCCTAGAAGGCAGATAATGCAACTGGGTGTTTTCTGGCTCCTTATGAATTTGTGATGGGTAAGAATAGGGACCCATTGTCATATGGTCTTTTTTACTTTTAAGAGAAGTTTGAAATTCAGATCTGAAGTGGATTTTTTACTTTTTCTACTAACTGTGTGCAGGAAGCAATTTTCACCTATGACATGCATGCGGCCTTTGAGTCACTTATTTGTCATTTATGTTTCAGACAGTGACTCTACTTTTAGGTGCTAGTACATCTAAACCATCCCATGCTGAGCAATATCATCTGCTCCAGAATGTCTGCCCCCTCCCTTGGCGCCCACTCAAACTCTCCCTGACTCGTCCATCCTCCTTCTTTGAAAAGTCAGAGGAAGTTTTAATTCTTTTAGCAATCTTTCCTCACTCTGAATCCCACAGTGCTCTCTTTGCCTCTGCATTCTTCAGAATGATTTGGTGTCCACCTAATTGGTGGGTATTACAGACCACTGCCAGACAACCGCATTGTGTGTGTGCTGCCCACTAACTTTCACTTTTTTAAATTGAAGTAAAATTCATGTAACATAAAATTCACCATTTTACCATTTCAAAGTATACAATTAAGTGTCTTTCAGTATATTTACCATATTGTGCAACTTCACCACTATCAAGTGTTAGAATATTTGCATCACCCAAAGGAAACCCCTGACCCAAAAAGCAGTCACTCCTCATTTCTGCCTTCCTCCACCCCCTGGCAACCATTACACAGCCACTCCCTGTTCTCTGCACTCCACACCCTGGCAACTACTAATCTGCTTTCTTTCTCTATGGATCTATCTGTTTGGTATTTCGTATGAATGGAATCATACAATATGTACTCTTTTGTGTCTTCCTTCTTTTACTTATCATATTTTTGAGATTCATCCATGTTGTAGCATATATTGTTGCTTCATTTCTTTTTATAAGTGACTAATATTCCATTATATGGATATAACATATTTTGTTTATCCATTCATCAGATGAGGGATATTTGAGTTGCTTCCACCTTTTGGCTTTTTTGAACAGTGCTACTTTGAATATTCTTATAAAAGTTTTGTTTGAACACCTAATTTTAATTCTTTGGGGTATACAGGTAGCATTGGGATTGCTTAGTTTTATGGTAAGTCTATGGCATATCTCTTCATTTATTGAGATCACCTTTAATATCATTCAGCAGTGCATTGTAGTTTACAGTGTACAAGTCTTATATCTCCTTGGTTAAAATTATTCCTGAATAATTTAATATTTTTGATGCTATTGTAATAGGAATTGTTTTCTGAATTTCTGTTTTGGATTGTTTACTGCTAGAGTGTAGAAATATAACTGATTTTTGAATGTCTGTCTTGTATCTCACAACTTGGCTGGATTTGTTTATTGCCTTTGTTAGTTTTAGGGGGGATTTGATAGAATTTTCTTTATATAAGATCATAGATTGTGTCATTTTTGACTAGAGAAAGTGTGTAGTAAAACAAATTGGCCTTGACAACAAAAGGCCTGGCCATTGCCCTTAGCTTTGAAGAAATAAAATATGTCATACCTGATAAGAGTGTTTTTGTATAAGGTGGAGGATGACCATATGAGATCTTTGGATGATGCTGGCCACATGCAATATTTTTAGATTTAGGACTGGCCCTGTCAGAAAGACCAACCATGTGATTTAGGGTGGGGAATTAGGTGGGGAATTTGACACATATTAGTTAACCTGGTGAGTGAGTTCAACCATGTGGGCAATCAATCAATCAATCATGCCTATATTATGAAGCCTCAATAAGAATTCTGGACACTGATCCTTGGGTGAACTTTCTTATTTGGCAATGCTCTGTGTGCATTGTGGCACATCAATAGTAGAAGGACATCATGTTCTGACTCCAAGAGAGAGGACAATGGAAGCTTTGTGAACCTCCTGGAGTATGTCCTATGAGCTTATTCTCTTGGCTGATTTTAATGTTTCCTTTTCTTTAATAATCCATAAGCATGATTATAATAGCTTCCAGTGAGTTTTGTGAGTCCTTCTCTTGAATTATAGAACCTGTGGGTGATTTTGAGAATCCTCCAAACTTGCAGATGATGTTAGAAGTTGGGGCAGTCTTGAGGACTATACTCAATCTTTGCAGTTTGGCTAACTGTGGGCAGGTAATTTTATTTCTTCCTTTCCAATTTGGGTGTCTTTTATTTTTATTTCTTTTTCTTGCATAATTGTTCTGGCCAGAACTTTCATTACAATGTTGAAAAGAAGTAGGAAACATGGGCTCCCGTGTCTTGTTCCTAATCTTAACAGGAAAACTTTCAGTCTTTCACCATTAAGTATGATGTTAGCTGTGGGTTTTCATAAATACCTCTATTGCGTGAAGGAATTTCCCTTCTATTTTAATATTGTTGGGTGTTTTGTTTTGTCTTATTTATCATGAATGGGTGTTAAATTTTGTCAAGTGTTTTTGCTGCATCAATTGACATGATCATATGCCTTTTGTCCTTCATTCTATTAATGTGGTATATTACATTCATTGATTTTCATGTGTTGAGCCATCCTTGCAATCCTGTCAATACTACATGGTCATGGTGTATAATCCTTTTATAATGCTACTTGATTCAGTATTTTGTCGATTTTGCATTTATATTTATGAGGGATAGGATATTGGTCTGTGTTTTTCTTTTCTTACAATGCCTTTGTCTGACTTTGGTATCAGGATAATATGGATCTCATAGAACAAGTTGAGAAGTGTTCCCTCTTTTTCTATTTTTGGGAAGAGCTTGATAAAAATATGTGTTTATTCTTTTTTAAATGTTAGGTAGAATTCATCAACAAATTATTATGGCTCCAGGATCTTTTTGTTGAAAGGTTTTTGATTACTGATTCAATCATTTTTCTTGTTATTATTTATCTATTTATATTTTTTATTTCTGTTTAAATAAGTTTTAGTAATTTTGTCTTTCTAGGAATTTGCTCATTTCATCTAGGTTGTCTAACTTATTGGCATACAATTATTCACTGTGTTTTCTTATAAACCTTTTTATGTGAGATAAATAGTAATATCTCAACTTTTGTTTCCAATTTTGGTAATTTAAATAATCTTTCTTTGTTATTAGTCAGTCTACCTAAAGATTCATAGATTTTTGTTGATCTTTTTAAGGACCTAAGTTTTGGTTTTATTGATTCCCTCTATTGTTTTTCTCATCTCTATATTTAAAAACCTCTATTATTATCTTTATCATTTCCTTCCTTTGCTAGCTGTGGGCTATATTTGCTCTTCTTTTTCTAGTTCCTTAAAGTATAAAGTCAAGTTGTTGATTCAACATGTTTCTTCTTCTTTATTAATGTAGTATTTATAGATATAAATTTTTCCCTGAGCATTGCTTTAGCTGCATCCCATAGGTTTTATTTCTTTTTGTTTTGTCTTCATTTGTATCAAAGTATTATCTAATTTTTCTTGAGACTTCTTCTTTAACCTGTTGGTTGTTAAGGATGTGTTATTTAATTTCCACATATTTGTGAATTTTTCAGATTTCCTTCTATTATTGATTTTAATTCATTTATTTGTTGTGGGGGAGATAATTATGTGATTTCAATGTATTTAAGTTTATGGAGACTTGTTTTATGGCTTAGAATATCATCTATTCCTAGACAATAGACATTCCTGGAGAATGATCCATATGCAATTCAGAAAAAACATGCGTTCTGCTATTATTGGGTGAAGTGTTTTATATATGTCCATTAGGTCTAATTGAATTATAGTATTATTTAAATACTCTATTTTCTTTTTGGTCTTCTGTTTAGCTGTTCTATCTGTTATTGAAAGTGAGGTATTGAAGTCTGAAACTCTTGTTGTAGGAGCTATCTCTTCCTTCAATTCTGTTGAAATTTTTTCTTCATATATTTTGGGGTTCTGTTGTCAGGTGTATATATGTTTGCAATTGTTATATATTCTTAAAGGATGGACCATTTTATCAATATATAATACACAATATATAGTCCTTTTTTCTCAGAACACTTTTTGTTTTAATAGTTATTTTGTCTAAGTAGAGCCAACCAGCTCTCTTTGGGTTTCTTTTCCAAGGGATATCTTTTTATTTATTTTTATTTTCAGTCTCTTACTGTCTTTGGATTTAGTCTTTGGTAGACAGAAAATAATTGGATCATCTTTTTTTTTAAAAAATCCATCAATCAATTTCTGCCTTTTAAATGAAGAGTTTAATCCACATATATTTAATGTACTGATAAGTCCTACTTCTGACATTTTTCTATTTATTTTCTGCATTTCTTATATTTTTCTTCTTCTTCAATTATTTCACTACTCACTTATTTTATGTTTAATTAATTTTTTCTATTTCTTAGTGGTTACCTTGGGTATTACAATTAATTTCTTAATTTATAACAGTCTAGTTTAAATTAATACCAACTTAGTTTCAACATTATACAAATTTACTCCTGTGTAACTCCACCCCACATTATTATTGTCACAAATTAGATCTTTATACACTGTGTGCCCATTAACATAGTTTATAATTAATTTGTATGCATTTGTCTTCTAAATCAATAGGAAACAAAGAGGAGATACAAACCAAAAGTATAATAACACAGACCTTTACCTTTACCCATGTAGTTACTTTTACTTGTGTGTTTATATCTTTGTATGGATTAAAGTTACTTTCTAGCCTGAAGGACTTCAATCTGAAGGACTCTTTCTAGAATTTTATATAGGAGAGCTCTATTGCTCTATTAGAGAAGAACTCTCCCAGTTGTTTTTTTTTTTTTTTTTTTTTGGAATAGGAATGTCTTAATTTCTCCTTAATTTTTTGTCAGATATAGAATTCTTGGCTGATACCTTTTTTTCAGCACTTTAAATACATCATCCTTTTTCCTCTGGCCTCCATGTTTTCTGATGAAAAATTAGCTGCTAATCTTATTGAGGATCCCTTATATGAGGCAATCTACTTTTCTATTACTGCTTACTGTCTTTCTGTACAAATTGTCTTTGTCTTGGGGGATTCCTTCAATGCTAGTCAGGCAATTATAACTCTTCTTTAATGTTTACTTCCTGCACACACAGAACCTAGAGTACAGCAACACGTGAGTGTTCAGGGTCTTCTCTTGTGTTTTCCAAACATACATCCAGATCTGGGCATTTGCATGCCCTTCTACATTCCTCAGACTATGTGGAGGACTTTTAAAACCCTTACTCTCCAAATGTCTGTTTTCCCAGCCTTTTCATTCTCAAGCTTCTTGATCTATTGTTTGTCGCAACTATTACACTTTGCACCACATGGTCATGGCTCATGTTTTTTCCTTTAAATACTTACAACAAACATCACCTAGGAAACTGCTTCAATATTGTGTCTGCTCTGAGACAGGTGAAACACATCAAGCCCTTGAAATGATCCTTTAGAGAACTACCAGACAGGTCAAACAAAATACACTGCCGCATTTCTTTAAGAATAAGGTCTGTATTGTTCCCTGTGATATAAAAACCCTGCACTATCATCTTCAAGAGTGTTGCTGAACTGGATTTGGGGGGATAGTAACTGAATAAATTAAAATGACCTGAAGCTCCCTCACCAAAATCCAAGCTTTCATATTCAGTAAATCTTCTCCTGATTGTTGTAAGATTTTGGTTTGATTTCAGAACTCCAAAAAGTTAATTCTGTCCATTTTGAAAGCTTATTCCTTGCTTTTGCAGTGTGACAGGATTTTGGAGTTCCTTATTTTGCCCTTTTTTGCCTGAGGTCACTGTAGCTTATTTTTTAATAGTGATTTTGATTTATAACTAGAATGGATTCTTCTTATAGTGTAGATTTTTATTGTATACTATTTTTGATGGTTTTCTACTATAAAGTCCAGAATTTTACAAACAGTAAATATTAAGCAATATTTTAGAATGAATGCATGAATGAATCAATAAATCAGTATCCACATAAAAAATTTATTTCCTGCCTAAGTGACTTATTCTACACTATAAAAATCCTAAATATAATTTTCCATATACTCTGAATTATTTCTAGTAGCATTAGTTTTTCTTTGCTCAATTGTGAGTGAAGATTGAGAAAATATGGTCATTATATTTTTCATAATATCTTTCTTTGTGTACACAAAATGGTTTTTAATTTAATCATTTCATAATCTCTAAAATAAACAATCTTTTAGCCTTTCCCCATTAGTTCTATTTTCTGCCTGAATTATCCAGATAAGGACTGGAAAATAGAGACCTATCAGCAGTCTTAAATTCACATGGGAGTTGAGCAATCTTTTTGCAATAAACTTTGGTTTAAAATTTTTTAATTGACTGTGATAATGTGAAATAGTAACAGGAATATTACCCTTGGGAATGACATTTCTTCCACAGTACTAGTGACTGCTCGGATGTAGTTCATTGATGCTTCATGGTTGATGCAGATGGATAAGAGTTATTTCCTAGCACCAGTGAAGGCAGATCCAGGGTTGAGACTGACTGACTTAGAGTTGTACATTCTTAAAGACTAGCTCCATTTTTTATATCCAAAATCTAGCAAGCATCTGCATAAAATTGTTCTATTTATTGTAAAATACTGACAATGGTATTATTTAATGCCCTACATTTATTCTCATAGAAATAATGTTTTCAGAGTGCTTGTTATGTATCTGACAAATTCCTTTATGCATTTTAGTAATAATTTCATGCAATACAAATGCTAACACCCTAAATTAGGTACAATATCCCCATTTTAGTCAAGGAGACTGAAAACCAGAGCTGTTAAGGAATTTATGCAGGAAGACGACAGCTATGGAGGTGCACCACTCTGATTGCCCCTTCAGAAGGAATCCTGCCACTAAGAAAGCAGCCAACTGATCTCCAACATCAGTGTCTTTAGAACTCCTATAGCAGGTAATGTAGCTGAGGACATGCTCTCCTCAGGCAATTTCACCAATATCCAAGTAGAATAACAGGGTTTGGTCAAGGCAGGACTCTTCTACTGGCAATCTTTGCCTTAGAGCTCCCCTTTGCATTCCAGACTTTCTTAGACCTATGCCACGGTCTGACTCTCTTCATTCTCATGTGTCTTCCCTTTCTTTCACAGGTATCAGACCTGGAACACAGCCTCAAGGCTCTTCCTCCTCACTCTTACTCCCTCTACAGTCATCTTTCACACATATTACCCCAAATAAATTTCTTGTACTGGCAACTCTGATTTGACATCTTCTTTCCAGAAGATCCACACTGACACAAGGAGAAGGAACAATATATTGAAAGAAAGCGAGAGGTATTTATTTATTTATTGTTGGAGTGCGTGTAGTGGTTGTTAAGTATACCAGGGTTTTAATTCTATTTCTCCGGCATAGCAGTTTGGTCTTTTTGCACATAATTTTTTATAAATTGAGAACAACCACATCTATCTTGCAGGGTTGTTGTAAAACTCTTGAATGACGTAGTAAAACCTGACCCTCAGTAGGCTCTCAAAAATGGTAGCTATTAGTATTATTGTTGTTAATAAATAATAATTATGTTAAATGGTAAATGTTATGAAATAAAATATAAATGGAAATGTACTATACATTAAATATTGGTTCTAGTATTAAAATTGAAACATGTTCTCCCCTACAATTTCTTTTCCATATTCCATGCCTTATCCTGTCATCATTCTAATTGATGATGTAGGCTTTATATTTCTTAACATTTAGTTATTTTTTAGATAAGACATTGAGCTTATATTGCCACAAAATATTTGAATTGGTGGTATACTGTAATGATATTCAATTACCTACATAGTAATTAATGGTACCTGCAAAAACTCAATAATGTAGCTCTAAATGTCTGCAAATGGCACCATACACATTCTTTGGTCAATTGTTTTCTAAAAGGATTAGTCACAGAGGCCACATGATTTGAGAGTAAAATGCTTAGACCCAAAGTGAGAAAATCTGTTTTCAAGTGTGAGTCATCTCACTAAGATTTGGGGCAATCATTAACTCACAAAAAATGTTAGTTTCTTTATTTATAAAATGGAGAAATTAGGACAACTTATTTATAAAGTCTAAAAATTGATTATGCTAATTCTGTAGAAATTTACAATTTAAGGCCATAAGTTATAGCATAATGTTTCTAGATGTTCATTACTGTATGATCAGGTTTTATAATGTGTACTGAGGATGAATTATATTTTTTAAGACAAAGTTGTGCTCTTTTGCCCAGGCTAGAGTGCAGTAATGTCATAGCTCCCTGCAACCTCATACTCCTGCAACTTTAAGTGATCGCCCTGCCTCGGCCTCTTGAGTAACTGGACCTACAGATTTGCACAACCACACCTGGATAATTTTTCTATTTTTTGTAGAAGTAGGTTTTCATTATGTTGCTTAGGCTGATCTTGAACTCCTGGCTTCAAGACATCCTCCTGCCTCGGCCTCTCAAAGTGCTAGCATTATAGGCAAGAACCACGCCTGTCCTGAGGATGAATTTTTAAGAAAAATTTTAGTCAAATGGATGGTTATTTGTTAATAGTGTAATAAATTACATGAGATAACTAATCCTTGGATTTTGCATTTAATCCTATTCTCTATTTATTCCTAAAAATTACTATAATAGGGGTAAGCATTACAATTGTTAGAATTTCTATAAATTTCACCAAAAAATATTGTTATTAAAAGAAAACAAAACTTTTTCACACCTTCTTTCCTGCACAGAGAAAATGAGGGGAAACATGCATAAATTTATCCTGCTAAAAATGTTTTAAAGAATTAGAGCTATAACAATCAAGATGATGTTTTTATTCTATCTCTACAATAGAAGCTATGCTAGCATTTCTAGACTATGAAGTTTGTGTCATCATGAGAAATATGTTTAAGGTTTATGTATGATAATGTCATCTAAAACAATATAGATTTCGGATCTTACCCAAACTAAAGAGATTGCATTTGGTTTCTGGATCAATGACACACTTGACATTAAAAGCCCATAGTCAACATTGACAGTTAAGAGTAGGTCACTGGTCATTAAGAATGGAAATGCCACCATCTCCAACAATTGAAATCTCACTGCAAATTATCTGAATTCAATTAGAAAAACCAGAGGGGGTAGATATAAAAAAAAAAGTTGCCTAAAGATAATTTTAAGTGGTATGATTCAATTCAATGCAGTCGTTACTCATTTAGTGTCTACTATGAACCAATAGCACTATGCCAAATTCTGCAGTTTGATGATAAGATATGGCCCCTTCCATCAAGAAAGAATGATTTATTAGAAGACATGAAGTTTAGTCCAGTAGTGCTAATTGGCAACTGATGCAAGGTCCTATTTCCTACTGCATAAACAGGACAAACCAAGACTTTTAAGTTTGAACAAAAATGCTAAAAGCCCAGAGAAAAAGGTAGGGAGACAAACATTATAACATATCCATAATAAAATTATCAGACAAAAGCAACTACATCTGTTTATTTAAGAATTTGTGTAGCAATGATAATTTTGTATATTGACTGGCACTTAAATATTTCACAATACCAAAAGTAGGTGAATCATTTTAGGAGGAAAGGAGCTATAACCCAATAAACAGAGTTTTTCTCTCCAATCAATATCCTTCTCTCTCTCTCTCTCACTCTCTCTTTCTCTCCACACACATACACACACACACACACGTAGACACATACATACACACACGCACTTCCCCCATAAGTCACACTGATCCTTGATGACTTATCATTGTGGTGATAAAAATTAATGCAGAGCTATATTTGGAGAATGACTATTTCCAATGACAATGATCATTAAATGGAATGCTATTCTTGCCAGTGCTTTTAGCATATCCAGGGTAGTAGCGATGCCTCTGATCTGGAATAAAATAAGAATAAGAATAGCCTGTGATATCTGATGCTCAAATTGTAAATTTGACTTAAACATGATGGAATATTTTAGATAATAAGGTAATAAATTTCTCTATCCTTCTTCATAAATCCTATTGGTCTAAAGACAATTAATAAAATAACAAGGATATGTATGATACTGTGAATGCCATTTAAAAATAACTGTCCCTAAAAGTGCTTTGGAAACTGGACACTGTTGTTCAGGAACTAAAAGCCCAAGGTGCTGAGTTTCAATGCATTATTTCTTCTTTTCTGTGAGTTAGCAACAGAAGCTGTCCCTTCCAAAATCTGTACAGAAGTTTGTAACTGAAATGTAGGATGGGGCTTGTTAACAACAGCAATCTCTAACAACTACTGAGTGCTTACTGTATGCCAGGCCCTGGGTAGGTGTTTTTGCTTTGCTCTATCTCATTCAGTTTTCACAACAAAACAAGCTACTCACTTTTATTATTCCCATTTTATATGCAAGACAACTGAGGCTGTCAACCCCTTCTCAGGACGTTCTGACTCTAGAACTTGCCTCTCTTGTTTTATAGGTCTCAATTTTAATGCAGTTAATATATTAAAATCATATATATAACGATTACTTTACCTATTTGAAAACACTGTTTTTTATTCCAAGTTTCACACATATATCTGTTTTGTTGATTTACTCTGGCACCGTGTTGTGGGTAGAAGCTTTTTCCAAGCAGAATTGATCTCTTTGATCTGCACCTATCATCTCCTACAACCTAAAGCAATTTGCTGCCAACAATTCCATGTACTTTAACATTTCTTATAGATTCAATGCCTGTTTTTAAATACCATGTGTTAATGTTACTCTAAATACTCCGGGCTTTGGTATGGTACCATTACACATGCATTCCTAGACAAATATACCATTTAAATATTGTTGCCTGTTTTTCTGGTCCTTTGCAGACAGCCTTTTCAGAGGTAAAATTTAAAAGCATTGAATGACCCAAATGAAAAATATTTGAAAGGCAAATAATGATAATGCTTTCAAATGCTAAATGTCTCCCAAGTATTTTTGTGTTACTCTACTTAATTCTACCTGCAGAGACTAGGAATCAATTATTTAATGCAGACCATTTAAACCTAGTATTAGAATTTGGATGAAGATAAAAAGAAATTCTAAATATGTTTCCCACACAGATTTCAGTGCCATTACAATAAGTTGGATGCTTTCCAATCCAGTCATTAGATTGAGAGTCTTTTTATGTGTATGTGTCCAGGTCTCTATGGGTACCTAAAAAATATGTTCTTGCTAGCAGTCGGTATCTGCTATTTATCCACAACTTTGTAGCACACATGATACTGAAAAAATCATTTACGGTGTCTGTATGCCCATTTCTTTATTTGCAAAGTAAGGGGCTGGGTCAGATGACCCATGAAATCCATGCCAGAACTAAAACATATTGATTCTGTAGCCGAGAATGGTGATTTACTGGAACTACTGTGCAGTTGAAACCAACTGCTATCAAATTGAAAATACTCATTTATTCTTCCATTTTTCTATAAATCATACTTTCACAGATACTAGAAAAATTATTGCCATCACTACTGATAGGAAATTCTAAATTCCTACTTGCCTGGAATTATTAGATAGATCATTCCTTTATACTTTATCATTTTTAGCACAAGGCCAGAGAACAGAAGTCTGTGGCTGATCTGGATGTGATTATGAGATAAGATTCATGAGAATGAGATGCCAACACATTGAGGATGCAGAGCAGAGAAGTAGACGGTGTTTTTGATGGCAATATGGAGCAGCAGAAGCAAGACAAACAACTGCTTTCCTCTGGACGTTCTGTTAGTGGAGGAAAATGTATCTTTATTTGTATAAACACAGTTGCTTAGGTTTTCTATTACTTGAAGCTGAATTCACTCCAGCTAATCAAAGTTTACAGTTACCTACACTTTAGGATCAGACGAAATTTAAGAATGATGAAGTCTACTTGCTAATCAGCACTGAGCTATGGTGCTATTTCAGCCTTTTAATATTTTCTTGTGATTGATGTGACGTTTGTCATTTGAATTGCATAGGAATCCTTTTTTTTTTTTTTTTGGCAGACCTTCCTTGATATCATTTGTTATTTATTTTCAATTCTTTCCAGGTTTACCTCTCTCACTATGTGCAGATTATGACAAATGGCCAGCAATCCCAAGTTATTTACTTGATGTGAGCATTTCCAAGAGTGAAATATTTCAAGGGTACTACACTCATGGATTATCAAATCAAAGTCTTGAAAGTGCTTCAAACAAACAGAAGCATAGCTTACTGACAACTTCCAAGTCCCTTGTCCAATCTTAGGGGATAAAAATAAGTCTATTTTTATACAAGGATAATATTTGGTCTGATTCCCATCATGTCTTTTGAGAATACTATGTTAGCCATCTAAGATACTTTTGAGATACAAGTACATTACACAGCATTTAGGAAAAACCTAATGACTGACTTATTTTGTCAAAATGTTATGCATCTTTACCTATCATCATGTTTTCACAGGAAAATTTAAAATATCTTTCTTTAGAAATGAATATCTTACAATTTACACAAACCTTTGAAGCTAATTCAAGACTATAAGGGTCTCTTGGAGATGGATTATAGGGCGACCTCATCCAATCTTATGAACCCTTCAGCTTCAGTTATACACCTATGTCCAGTGTACATTCATGAGCTGGCTGACTATAGATCTGGCAATAGGTTACTTCCTACATATACACTATAGATCTGCTGATAGATAACTCCCTACATATCTACTGCTTGCATAAGTCTTGAAAATTCTCGCTGATGAGTTGCTATCTGTTTCACATAATGAAAAATAGTACCCATTGGTACTACCACTCTTCCTGTATTTCAACATTTTGTTTACACAGTATTGTGAGTCTGTCATATGCCTCATTGAAACAAAAATATATTACATATCTATCGCATTTCAACAATTTAACACTGTAGTCACTTTTCAGAAAGTGTGAATATGGTTAGGCTGCCATTACTTGAGTCCAGTTGTCTTCTGGCTATTGTCATTCATTTTTTCCCTACTCATAAATCATCTCTTTAAGTTGTCTACCTGGTTTCTTGCCCAGGATCAATCTTAAATGGGTGTATGTCAAGATTAAAGGATGTCTTGGAATATATAAAATAGTTATCAAGTCCTTAGTTTCATAAAAACTTGTGAACTGTATTAAAAAGAAAAATGAGATTTTCCATTATATAGAAAGTATATGACTTATGGACTTAACAATAGCTTACAGTAAAGATTTGCTAATTTTTTTGAACTTATTAAAAATAAGATTATTTATTAAATTAGTTAATTGAACAATTTTGAAATTGGTAAAAAATGCTGATTATATATAGTATAGCAAACAAGTTATATGTAATATTAAAATAAATTTTATTTAATTGATTGTCATAAAATACTTGTTAATTTTTTGCCAATCCAGTGTAACCTATGGTTGCAAGTTATGCAAGAATGTTATCTGCACGTGAATGTTAGATGATATTTTAATTTACATGAAAGAATAAAATAAAAGTGAAACAAATACTCATGTCAGAACTTTATTCATTCATCAGTGATGTGAAAAATTGTTTTACTAAAATAGGTAATAGCTTTTGAACACTTAAAATATATATTCTTTTCTTTAATTTTAATTTTTCTTTATTTCAGCATATTATGGGGGTACAAATGTTAAGGTTAAGTATATTGCCCTTGCCTCCCCTCCCCTCTCGAGTCAGAGCTTCAAGCGTGTCTTAAATTTGTTGTGCTACTATCAATGCAATGCTAATAGTCACTACCAAGTTTATTCTGTATTAAACATTTTTCTTCATCACTTTCTTAAGTCTAGAGTACAAAAATGATTAACTAAGCCCTGATTTGTAGCATTTGCAGATTTTCATGGAGTTAATATTCCAACTATCAGCAATTTCATGCTCCCCACAAGGCATTAATGAACATGGAATTGGAAAGAAATATGTAGAAATTCACCATCACATTATACCTTCACCATATGAATACAATAAAGAAAGTGATGGGTTCTGAGTAATTGTTACCTTTGTTTTAAATATAATTTATTTAATTTTAAGTTTATAAAACTTAATATTTATTAATGAATGTGTTTAACGGTGGGCTTGCTATATTCCTGAAAATTTCACAATAGGTTCTTGATATGCAGTACAGGACAGTTCACACACACTATTGAATGTAGCACAAGATGAGACCTAATAAGATTATTCCAGATGTATAGATGTCCTTCATTTGTTCGTCTTTTATTAAGAGTAAAACGGGAGCTATTGGAAATCATTTCAGAGTTCTGTTAGGAATGTAAACTCTGTGGTTAGATGTTCTACCTCAGCCAGTTCACATACACCAATGAATGTAGCACAAGGTGAGGTTTGGTATGAATGTTCCAGGTGTATAGATGTCTCTAAAATTTTTGTCTTTTCTCAAGAGTGAACAGATGATACAGGAAATCATTGTAGGGTCCTGTTAGGAAAGTAAACTCAGGGGTTAGAAGTTCTGCCTTTGCTGCTCAGTATTTTGTGTGTCAATGAGCAAGTTTCTTAGTCTTTTTGTTTTCCAGCCTTCTCATCTATAAAATGAGAAGAAGAAGAACACCAATATCATGTATAAAATGAGAATATATATAAAATTCTGAAGAGCAAGGCCTAGAACATAAGTACTCAATACACATTAACTATATTATAATTGGATTTTAAGATAGAATATAACTTGACCAGATTTACAATTTAACATATCACTCTGCCTATTGTATGGAGTACACAACTATGGTAGAAAAGGCAATTAAATATCTATTGTCTCTCCAGAGAGGCACAGAATGATGGTTTTTGGT
The DNA here is from genome assembly GCA_008086735.1 of Cheirogaleus medius. Classification (NCBI taxonomy): domain Eukaryota; kingdom Metazoa; phylum Chordata; class Mammalia; order Primates; family Cheirogaleidae; genus Cheirogaleus; species Cheirogaleus medius. The sequence goes on from VBSM01000361.1 coordinate 85,779,864, forward strand.
TTCAGCTGGTGAGGATAGAGACAGAGCCAACTGGACAGATTTTGGGAGATATTTAAAAAGAAAAGAACATTGGAGTTATCAAGGATAACTCAAGTGTTTTTAATTTAGGCAATCAACAGATTTCTCCTTCACAGAGAGAAAGAAAAGTGGAAGAGAATCACTTTTGAGCCAGGTGGAAAATCAATAGTTTGTTTTTAGGATTATAAGCTTGAAGTATAGTTAAGAGTTTCAGCACATGTGAAATAGATTGAGGAGACATCTGGGCTGGAGGTACATTTTGGAGTTATTGGCATAAAAATGGAATTAGGTAAAGCCAGTGGGTGGAGAACACTCTTCAGTAGGTAGGGCTATATGGTAGCAATATAAGAGGTCTTATCTGAGAAACATCAATGTTGAAAAGTTGTTTGGAAGAAGAAATATCAGAGAAAACCAGTTACTCAAGGCAGAGATTATACCCATTTCATTGATAAGAAAATTGAGGCTCACTTGTAGATTTTAAGTAAATTTGCCTTAGATCATATAATAAATAAGCAGCAAAGCTGGGACTCAACTCAGCTATTTCCTGTTCTTAGTCTATATACCACACTTTACTTAGTGTATTGTTATCAACTTTAGCCTTTTGATTAAATGACATGTGTTAAGCACTCAGCATTTGGTACCTTCTTCCTCCATTCTCTTTTTGAGTGAAAGATCCATCAGTGTACAACTGTGATACTTATCTACAATATATGGGGGGACAGGGAGAGAGAGGGAGAAAGTGAGGTGCGGAGGGAGGGCAAGAGAGGAGTAGTTGGAAAAAGACTTATGAAGTTCCTTGTCTGCCAAAGTAATTTTTCTAGTTCAGTAATGGTCCTAAAACAATCCATAAAGCATTCCGAGGGACTGCGTTTTGTTGACAATGTCTTAGGGGGAAAAGATAACCTGTTCAGATGCAAAAAGTGGTGCCAAGTGAGAAGCGAAACACATCATTAACCTCCCCATACTCAAATATGAAATGACATGACCACACATCTCCCAAAGTGAAACCAAGAAAAAGGGAGAACTGAGGTGAGGATGGAGGGGCTGGCAGGGCTGAAGGGAGGTGCTCATGCTGTGCACACTAGTCAATCATCAGAGCTTCCCTTGCAAAGATCTCTGACCTCAAGCTAGAATTCAAAATGCAGTTGTATAAACCATGTCTAAAGAATCACAAAAACATTCAATAATAAGTCAATAAAGTGTATATTTTTTCAAATACTATGTAGGAGGGATGCATACAAATCTTTTTACTCAAGAATGAGAAAAACAAGTAAATATGAAAGCTCCAGCTCAAAATAGCTCATGCAAAAGTGATAAACAAATCACCCAGATGAATATAAAACATTCAATTTTGTAAGTGCTGCACAGTTGAAAAAGACATTAATTTCTCACTCTCACCCAGAGGCCCCAACAGTTATAGATTTTTTTATAGTAGGGGAAGAAAACCCAAACAACCCCAGAATATTTCATATTCAACTCCAGAGACATTCACATAATGATGTTCCTAAAGTGGTAAAATGTGGGGAGAATTTTCATTTAATATATAATTTCAGACAATGTTGATGAGTTAGATTAAATAAAAACAGATGAGGGATCAATTTAATCTTGGCACATTCATTATTCAGCATTTGTATAGAATTTACCATTTAAAGAGATTTAAATCTGTTCCAATATATTAACAACTTTCCAGTGAAAACACTAATATTAGCTTCAATTTTAAAATAACAAATTTGTATTACCTCACCTTTTAAATAAGGAAACTGAGGCAAAAAGTTATGTGGCAGTTTAAAATTTTCCCATAAAAGCACTTTCCCGTTTAGTTGAGGGTTCATTCATTTGAAGTGAATTACCTATTCTCTGGAGCCCCATGATAGCCCTAGCTAGGGTAATTTATTTCCAAGAAGGGAGTACTTTGCTTTTAAGAGGAAACATTTTTACTTATTGTATTGTAGAATTGTGTCTGTTACTAATATAATAAGAAATATATATCCTGACTACACTAGCATTAAGCCAAATACTGTGTTCTGTTTTTTCTTACCAGATGTTTTATAGCATGTAAGTGTGTTAAAGAAGATTGATAAACCTCGTAAACTTATATATAAACCTATCAGTAAAGGATTATAAAAAGGAAATTCTACTTCAGTTTGGAATACTTGTAAGGTTTTGACCAAAGATTTTGCTTGACTTTAGCTTGTTCCCATTTGTAAGAGAACTATTTTTATCCTATGTTTTTGCAGCACTTTTGTTTACACTAAGAAACAGAAATATATGCAAAGCTTTTAACCAAATTCTGTAACTAACTCAGCTGTAATTATAACGTTCTGTTTCTCAGATTTTTTGCATCTTTAAAAATCGAAGTTTAATACAGTTGTTTAGGTGCCAATCAGTTTTATTTAATCTGATTTGATTCCTTGAGAAAAAGGATTGAGTTTTTGGAAATTTAAATGTGTGTTATTAAATGTGTCAAGAGGGAAAAGGAAGCTTAAATAATTTTCCCATGTAGCAGTGCCATTAATTTAGCTGCTGAAAGATGAAAGCATGGTTTAAAGGGAGAATATATAATAAATAATAGTTTTGTTTTCACACTATAAAAGTTTAAATTGCTATATTTAAATAATATAGTAAAAACTTTGTAATTAATACATTAAATCACTTATATGTTGACACAGTAAAAAACACTTTTAAGATTTAGATGACGATATTTATAGACATCTTCCAACGACATACATGAGCAAACTTAACACATGTCATATAGCACTGGTTGTCTAATTACATGAACATTTTGTGCATGTCTTTTGGCGAACACAGCAATTATTTCTCTTGGGTGTTTACCTAGGTGCAAAATTGCTGAGTGAAAGGGTAATGATATATTCAACTTTAGTAAATACTGTCAAATGTGTGTTCAAAGTGCTTGTAAACGTGGCTGGTTGCTTCATTCACACTCTCTTTTACCTTCTCACCAATCCTTGGTATTGGCAGTATTTCGTATTTTAGCCATTCTTACGTGTTTGTAGTGATATTGCAGTGTGCAATTTTTGCACACTTTTTTTTGCATTTCCCAGATGACTAAGGATGTTCAGCAGTTTTTATAATGTTTATTAGCCATTTGGATTATCTCTTTTGTGAAGTTCATAGTCAAATAATTTGTGCTATTGTCCATTGGGTCTTCTGCCTGGCCTTTACTGAGTTGTGGTAGTACTTTATACATTCTTGATATAAATGTCCTTTTTGGATGTATATTGAAATATTATAATTCATATTTAATTTACAGATATAGTGTTTGTATATAAAACCTTATTTCTTTACTATTTTACCTATGAAGTTTATGTTCCTTTTCCCCTTCTTTTTGCTTTCTTTTGGATTAATCAAATATTTATTATTAATATTAACTTTCTCTCTTCTAAGTTGTTAGCACAAAATCCCTTACAATTCTTTAAGTCTACTGAAATATTGTCCAGTAAATATGCTTACTCTAAATATTATAATGTATATACTTTATTTTTTTATTTCATCATATTATGGGGGTACAAATATTGTTAAGGTTACATATGTTGCCCTTGCCACCCCTCCCCACCAACGAGTCAGAGCTTCAGGTGTGTCCATCCCCCAGGTGGTGCGCATCAAACTAATCATGTAAGTATACACTTATCCCCACCTCCCCCCTCCCACCTGCCCGACACCTGATA
>VBSM01000361.1:85785678-85854832 GCA_008086735.1 Cheirogaleus medius
TGTTAATTACTGCTCCAATTTCTGAGCTTGAGATTGGTCTATTCAGGAATTCTGGTACCTCCTGGGAGAACTTAGGGAGGTTGTATGAATCCAGGAATTTGTCCATTTCCTCTTCATTATGTAGTTTTTGGGCATATAGTTCTTTATAGTAGTCAAACATAATGTTTTGTATTTCTGTGGTGCCTGTTGTGATCTCTCCTTTTTCATTTCTTTTTGAGTTTATTAGAGTACTTTGCCTTTGAGTCCTTGTCAATCTAGCAAGAGGGCCATCAATTTTGTTTATCTTTTCGAAAAACCAGCTTCTGGTTTTGTTGATCTTTCGTATAATTCTCTTTTTCTCCATTTCATTTAGTTCTGCTTTGATCTTCGTTATTTCTTTTCTTCTACTAGGATTGGAATTTGTTTGCTCTTCTTTTTCGAATTCTTTGAACCTATTCATTCGGTTGTCAGTTTCTAAGCTTTCTGTTTTTTGGATGTGAGCATTTGTTGCTATTAGTTTTCCTCTCAGGTAAGCTTTTGCTGTATCCCACAGGTTTTGGTAACAAGTGTCACCATTATCATTTTGTTTGAAGATACTCTTGATTTCCCTCTGAATTTCCTCCTTGACCCAATAATTTTTCAATAATAGATTGTTTAGTTTCCATGATTTTGTGAGGTGTTGAGTGTTTCTATATGAATTGAACTGTAATTTTATACCACTACGATCAGAAAAGATACAAGGTATAATTTCTTTTTCTTGAATTTTTTATGATCTGATTTGCAGCCCAGGATGTGATCAATTTTGAAGAAGGATCCATGGGCTGATGAGAAGAATGTAAATTCAACTTTATTTGGGTGGAATGTTCTGTAGAGATATGTCAGATCTTTTTGATCAAGGGCTCTCTTCAAGTCCATTATTTCTTTGTTTATTTTCTGTTTGGAGGATCTATCCAGATCATTCAGTGGAGTGTTGAAGTCCCCTGCTACTATGGCAGAGTTGCGTAACATGGTGTTTAGATTAGACAAGGTTTGCTTTATGTAATTGCGTGCTCCTGCATTGGGTGCACAAATATTAAGAATTGTTAAATCTTCTTGTTGGATCTTCCCTTTCACCATTATAAAATGGCCATCTTTATCCTTTTTTACTTTTGCTATTTTAAAGCTTATGTTATCTGCAAATAGTATAGCTACCCCAGCTTTCTTTTGAATTCCATTTGACTGGATGATAGTTTTTCATCCCTTGTCCTCAGCCAGAAGGCATCTTTGTGGGTTAGATGTGTTTCCTGTAGACAGCAGATACTAGGCTTGTGGATTTTTATCCACTCTGCCAGTCTATGTCTCTTCAGAACACAGTTTAAGCCATTTACATTAATTGAGAGGATTTAAATTGGAGGAAGTTTCCATTCATATTGTAGGGTAAGGTCTTGTTGCTTTGTCTTACATTTTATTTATTATAGTCTAATATAAATGATCAGTTTTACAAATTCCATTGGCCCTCACCAACTCTTTTGTGTTGTTATTTTTATGAATTTTAGTTATACGTATATTTTAAAATCTATAGTACATTCTTTATATAATCTTAATTTTATTTTTTCCTGCACTTCTGCCTTTCCTTCTGGTATCATTTTTCTTCTGACTAAATAATTCCCCTTAGCATTTTTTTAAACGCTGATCTGCTCATAAAAATTTCTCTTATTTTTTTATTTATTTGAAAAATCTTTAATTTATCTTCATATTTCAGAGGCATAATTGTAGTTTATAGGATTCTGAGGGGCTATTTATTTGTTATTAGCACTTTCTTGTGGCTCCTGTTTTTTAATATAGATGTCAGCCATCAGTTACATTGTTTGTCTTTTGAAAGTTATATGTATGTATCCTCTGGTTGAATTTTAAATGTTCTCTTTTTCTTTGGTTTTCAGCTTTTTGAATATGATGTGACTCAGTACATTATTTAATTCGATTTTAATATTATGTATCCTACTTGATGTTTGTAGGAATTTTTGGTACTTTGATTTGATATTCTTTGTTAGTATATTCAAAATTCATTATCTCTTCAAATATTTCTTCTGCTTAATTCTTTGTAATTTCTTCTAGTACTTCAATTACAAGTAGTTTGGCTTATTTATATTCCACTAGTCTCTTACACTCTTTTGTGTGTTTTACTTTTTTTCTCTCTGTGTGTATCACTTTGAATATTTCCTTTTGATCTGTCTCCCTGTTTACTAATTCTCTTTTTTCTTATATCTACTTCTGCTTTTAAAATCATTCATTTTGTAATTTCACATATAATAATTTCAGTTCTATAATTTCAACATACAACAGGGGGTTTCCTATTTTTTGCTTGCTAAGTAGGTAAGGTGGGGGCCAACCATCTCAACCTAATCACAGATTAAGCTGAGCTATGCTTGGGTCATTATTTTGGTAATAATCAATCTATATCTCTTTGTTCTAGTTTCTAGGTTATGACTCTCTTAGAGCATATTTTCATAACTAGGCCCCTCCCCAGTTGGTTTTTGTTTCTTCATAGCACTAGACTGCCAAACATTAAGCTCGGTATTTTATTGTCACTATAGATGGTCAGTATACTGCTTCTGCAAAACTTAGCATTGCATGATAAGTTACCACAAATTTAACAGCTTAAACTGATACACATTTATTGTCTCATGGTTTCTGTGGCTCAGGATTTTGTGTCGAGTTTAGCCTGGCAATCTGCTCAGAATTCCACAAGCCTGTATTCTTGCTGTTGGCAGGGCCATGTTCCATTCTTGAGCTTAGGGTCCTCTTGCAAACTCAGGTGGCCTTTAGTAGAATTCAGTGCACAGTGAACTGCAGTACGGAATGGCAAACAGCTTCCCCTTGCAGCTTCACTGTGTGGTTTTGTAGCAGAATGCCTCCAGCAAGACACTTGTTTCAGAAGAATTTTTCCTGACACCACTGAGGGAAGATTTTGGAAGGTCCAAAGAGTGATTTCCAGCTAGTCTTTCCAGTGTGGTATCAAAGTGACTTCTCTGCCACTCAGGTACCACACCCATGTTCTCTCCAGCACGTTCTGGAGCTCAGTTATGGGTCTGGGGCACTTCCCTGAATGCTCTCTCACAGCCCTTGAAGTAGTGTCTGATTTTATATCTACTCTTCCTCTATTCTATAGAGTTCTCTTTACCCCTTAGTAGCCAGTCCCTCATTATTCCAGTGCCCTTTTCTAGTTAATAATTCTTTATATTAAACTTTCCTTGTTCAAATTACCATGTGGCTTCTATCTCCTGTTTGGATTCTGACTAATACACTCAGTACTTGTTTGTAATGATTGCTCTTTTGTCACTGCCAACTATCATGACAAAATCTATGACAGGTGCTCATGAGAATAAAGAGAGATTTATAGCAAATCTACAACTTGCCTAAAACACATTAATATAAGCCACTGGGAATAATAATAATAAAAAAGAAAGTGAGAATTAGAGAAGAAATCTTGTAGAAAAGGGGTGATTCTGTTGCTTAGGAATGAAGAAAAAGCAAGATAATTCATAAGGGAAAATGATGATAGAAGATAAAGTTAAATCAAGGGACGATGACTAAAATATAATTGTATCTTTAATTTCAACACGATTGTTAGGAAAAACTTAAATAAATAAGTAAAAAATGAAAGCTCCAAGTGAAACATGTAACATACTGGACAAATAAACAACTTTAAAAACATGCATGGCCAAAATATAAGGAAATCAATAGGTTTAAAGAAAATTAACCAGGGCAAGCAGTGAGTTAGCAAATGTCAAAGTCTTTTTGTATTCCAAAGGCTTCTATCATACCTCATGTAACTTGAACTGAGATCGATGTACAGGATTTTGAGGACATGATACAAAGGCGGGATCTACACAATTGGTTGTTCCTTGTAAAACTGAACATGCACGTACTCCGTCACTCAGCAATTCTATGCCTGGACATTTGACCGGGCATTTGTACCAAGAAATCCTCATAAAATCATAAAGGTCAAAGCTGGAATGTCTCAAATGTCTGTCAATAGACATTAGGTTATTGCAGTATATTTATGTAAGGAAATAATATACAGCAATGAAAAATGTATTAGAACTACATTCAGCTATATTAAGAAAAATGATAAGATTTATTAATATGTTTAAATGTTTCAAAAATAGTAAGCCACAGGATAATGTAGCATGAATCCAATACAGTATTAGTTTCTTTACACAAATTTTAAAAACTTTTAGCACAAGTAATATCTTCCTAAGAGATACATACTTGAGTTGTAAAATTATTAATATAAGTTTCAGAAAAGGCATGTTTAATACAAAATTTTGAATTGTGGTTATGTCTGAAGGAGAAGGAAAGCAATGTCATCAGGAGATACATGTAGACAATTTCTAAGGAACTATAAAGCTCTGTATTTGGATCTGTGTTTTGGTAGCATCGTGTTTATTATATTAACATCATAAGCTATAACTGAATGTATATATATACTTCTTGAAGTTTCTTATGAATTACATATTTCATAACAAAATTTGTTTACATTCTAAAATATAGTCTAATTTAAGAGAAAGGATGAGAAGTTGGAAACAGCAGCATATTACAAAAGTAACAGCATATTATTGAAGCAAATCATTTATTTTGGTCTGTAGCTTGAGCTATCATTATTCTAAACCTATTCGATATAAGATTCTAGATGCACTTGTCTTGGCTCCATATTTTAGTTAATTTGTGTTTGTCCTGTGTGGGAGTGGGATAGAGAATAAGTAAGGAAATACATTGATGTACTTGATTCACATAACAATGGCTACCGAACTAGCATGTGTGTTTAAAGAGCTATTCCTAATTGTAGAATATGCCAGTGTGGCTTGAGTTCTTTGAGGAAGAATTGCAAGAGAGGAAAGCTGCCATAACGTGATATTAGAAGTATCCTTATTTCATCAGAGAACACTACTCTGCTTTGTAGCATTCTAACATAGTGCAATCATTTTCACCTTTTCAAAATTTTAGGGCTGTTTGCATATCATTATGTTGGGTAACAGTCAACAAGTCCTCTTTTAAAAATGACATTTGAAAATAATTCTTAACATTGTCTTTGAAATCATTTAAATATTTTATTATGTGTTCAATAAAATGTGCTATGATTAGCACAGTAGGTATGAATATGAGTGTATTTGTGTGTGCACACACACATGTGTATATTTGGGAGGAAAAGACAAAAGCAAGAAAAGTAAGAACACTGAAATAATAGCTAAAGTGTTCTACAGATAAGACTTGTAAGGTATGGTAGTGTGATGGATAAATAATCTGAGGAATTTGACTTTGGACTAACAAGTAACATTTACATAAATGTTTATAAAATTAATTTTCATTTCACATGTTGTACATTGACAAAAGAAAAAAATATATACCAGAGTTTATGTATGGTTACAATTAAAATTTTATAACTTTTCTGTTGATTTGAGCTTAGATTATTGAGTTGATAGCCTCAAAATATTTTACTATTTTCTATTTTGTAATTAAAATTATTTAACATTTTTTCCAAATTAATCATTTTATATTATTATCATAGGAACCATGTATTATGGATGTGATTATTTAATAGTTTTATCCATGAGAGAGAGAGAGAGAGAGAGAAATTCAGAAAGGTATACTCAGAAAAGGTGCATTTTGTCCAAGACCAGATTTTAGGTGGCAGAACCTGAACTCAAGCCAAGATTTCTTGCCTTTTAGTTTTTCATCACTTTGCCTGAAGAGTAGGATGCCATGATGATTTCTTTAAGACTAATCTGGAAACAGTGTTTTCAGGTAGAAATGAAGAGAAAAGACTAAAATAGAGAGAGAATTTAGAGGACCCTTAAAGAATTTTGGATGAAGGTAACAAAGGCTGGGATTGAAATGGTAGCTATGAAAATGGATCCTGCTTTCGGCTTTTTAACTGTGTCCTCTGTCCTTTTACACATTTTCTGTGAGAACTAGTTTGATTGAGAATCTTTACAATCCTTTTAAAGGTCTCTCTGGTGTTTTTCACAATGAGCTGAATGCTTTGGGATAATCTCTCTGATTTATCTAAGCTTAGTAAAATGTTCAATAAAAGTGGACTATTTGAATTCAGTGAAAGAGCACAGACTGCTGCTAGAATTTTGGACTGTTTTATAATTTCTGCATATAAAAGAATAACAAATTAAACATTCAAGGAAAAGAACATGTTCCATGGATTTCATCCCCATGTAAAGTAATGAAGTTCAAAATTTGGTCACAGAGCTTTTGTCTATTTGCAATCTCCCCTGTTTTAGCTCCACTTTTCTTCCTACTGCCTTGTTTATTTACTTATGGACAAGTCAGACTATAGTTAGGTGAATATTTCCTTGTGGAATATAATGTTTACTCATGCATGGTAGTGTGCAAAGGGCACTTACCAAGAACACACAAGGCCTACATTCTAGACCAGGCTTTTTTAGTTAGGTTAAATTGTTAAACTATTTAGGTTAAATTGTTCATTTTCATGACCTCCTTTGAGGTCAAAATGTATATTCTAATTCTTTTTTTTCTCTCTTTTTTTCTTTTTATTTCAGCATATTATGGGGGTACAAATGTTTAGGTTACATGTGTTGCCTTCTCCCCCTGAGTCAGAGCTTCAAGCGTGTCCATCCCCCAGATGGTGTGCATCGCACTTATTGTGTATGTATATACCCGCCCCCTCCCCCCCTCCCACCTGCCCGACACCCAATAAATGTTATTCCTATATGTTCACTTAGGTGTTGATCAGCTTATTTTTCCATTCTTGGGATACTTCCAGTTCTATCCAGGAAAATACAAGAGGTGCTGTATCACCATTGTTTCTTATAGCTGAATAGTACTCCATGGTATACATATACCACATTTTATGTATATTCTAATTCTTATACTCATTTTATTTTCCTTACAGATTTAATTAATAACATCAAGTGAAAAACAAAACAAAACAAAACAAAAACTAAGTAAAACTAAGTAAACATACTTCAAATCCTTTGTAAAAGATAAATCAGGAGCAAATATATCTTATTTATTTATATATTAAAAACTATATGGCCAGATTTGATGGCTGGTATGAGATTATGACTACTGATTCAAGGCTGATTACTAGAGAAAGCTATCATGTATATGAATAATCATATATCTGTGTGGCATATTCTGCAGGTTGACTCACTAAATACTATTTCCAATCCCTTTCTACATGCTTCTCTCTTCTATAGGGGCTGGACAACTAATAAGTACATTTTCTGGATTCCTTTGCAGCTAGATTTCTGCATGTACTCTAAGTCTAGGATCTTTTCAGCAACAAACCTGACTGAGAATTGGAAGCCAGAGGTAAGCAATGTGAAATGGCAGCTATACCTAGTGTGTTAGAGTTCTCCAGAGAAATAGACCAATAGTATTTTAAATGACACATAGACCATACTATTATGTGTCTGAGTATATAAATTGTGTATGCGACCCTCAAACAACATGGGTTTGAACTCCACACATCTGCTTATACATGGATTTTTTTTTTTCAATAAATTACAGGCAGCATTTTTATCAGCAGGTTTTGCAAGCAAATCAAAGATACAGTATTAAGACATTAAGCCTGGTGCAGTGGCTTGTGCCTGCAATTCCAGCCACTTGGGAGGCTGAGATGAGAGGATTGCTTGAGCCCAGGAGTTCAAGACCAGCCTGGGCTCTATCTCTAAAAAAAATAAAAAATAAAAATAAATTAGCCAGGCATGGCAATATTAGTCAGCTATAAAACCTGTATATATGGAGTGCCAACTTTTTGTGTCCTTGGCCCTGCAGGGCTCACTGCAAGACTTGAATATGCATGAATGTTGGTATGCATAGTCAATAGTATTAAGTAATGTGTTTGCACAATTGTGGCAGCCAGCAAGTGCAAAATTTGGAAGGGAGGTTAGCAGGCTGGAAATTCAGGTAAGAGTTGTCGTATTGACTCTAAAATCTACAGAGTAGGTCAGCAGGCCACAAACTTGGGCAGAATTTCCATATTGCAGAATTGAGGCAGAATTATTTCATTTTTGAGAAATCTCATTCTTTGCGCAGAAGGCCTTCAACTGATTGGATGAGGCCCACCCACATTCTGGAGGGTAAACTGCTTAATTCAATGTCAACTGATTACAAATATTAATCACATTTTAAGACACCTTCAGAGCAACATCTGGACTACTACTATTTGATCAAACAATTGAGCATCAGAGTCTAGCCAAATTGACACATAAATTAACCATTACACCTGGGAAGATCAGAACTTGGGCAGCTTTCTTTGCATTTCTACCATCCAGTGCTTAGCAGTATAGATGCTGAACCATGTGTTATAGGACTAGTGGGCCTTTTCAATTCTCTGGTTGTGTAGAAATCAAGCTGATTTCCCTGAGTTTCCAAGACAGATTTTTAGCTTCTTAATAACCTCTTGCTAGTTTAAACAAAGTATAAAATGGATACTATTGTCTGCAACTAATAACCTGATCAAGATAGAAGTGCTTTCAAGGGGCATAACCTTAATGATGTGGAAGCTAGAATTGGTTTTCTAACCTGGGGTGAATTAGAAATGAAGAGGATCCAGTTAGCATTACAGAATGAGATTCTGGCACTCCATGTTGATGGAGTCTGTTTAAATTATTGTTCTCATTACTTTAAATAAGCTTTTTTATAAAGCCAAAGCTTTCACAGACTGAATGGATACTGTGACTATCATTGTCTCAAATGACTGACATCAAATAATTTCTCATGATTGAACAAAAAAGAAAGAATGAATGAATAAATATCTTATGCCCCCAGATTGCAACACTGATATCACCAGAAATAAGATGCAGAATTTAATTTTAAGTATTGCTGAATTATAATAGCTGGTTGGTTGAATTTATAGCCTTGTGAAAGATAATCAGGAAAGATTGTGCAAAAGCCTGTTGAATATGAGTTTGACTGAGTTTTCAGGCAAAAGAGGGAGAAACATAATTACTGGTGAATTTATTTACATAGCGAAATTACCAGAAATTCTGAACTTACATAATTGTGTTAGAAAGAGCAGCAGAGAGTGATTCTGTTGACAGAATTTGGATGACAGCTCAGTGAAGAAATGCTCCTTGTAGGCGAAATTTTGAGGACTACAGATGATGTTTTCACTGTGATTGGAAAGAATAATTTGCATGGTGTGGCTCCATTTAAATATATGAGCTAGAGCTAGTTTTTGGCCAGATGACCAGGGATTTGGAAGGATAAGTTTGGGAGATTTATGACAAGGTTTAGGGGAAAATTATGTAAGTGGGTCCACATTTGAAATATCTGTGCCTCATGTGAATGATCAGCAGATGGGTCTGTCTACAGAGGAGTCTCTCAGCAATCAGCTGAAAGATTTTTTGTTTTGTTTATGGTCAGACAATCTCTTTCTACACTCATCCTAGTTCCTATTTTGTGCGATCACGAACAAAGTCTCACGATGAATGTCTACAGATAGGATTATGAACACGGGCTCCCCTCCTCAAGGGTGTTTTGACATTAGCATTCTTGGGAGCCCAACCCAAGAGCGGGAATGAACACAGAACTGCTGGTACAGCGTCAAAATTTGGAAGGACTAACAAGGAACTTGGGAGAAGGCCAGTTATGTTGGAAACTTAGATTTTGAAAGGGCAATGGTTTGTACTTATTGGAGTTGCCTCTTCCTCTCGATGTGAATTTTTCCTTTCTTTCTAATTTACTTCTGCCAGCTATGTTATTCATAAACAGAAGTTTTTTTATTCTCTGTCACCAAAATCAAGATGAACAAAACAAAATATGATCTGACCAAGGAATTTATTTTACCACAGAAGAAGTAAGGATAATTTTTTAGTGCTCATGGGATACATTTTTTAAACTTTTTAAAAAATCATGTTTTCTATCACCAAGTAGCCACTTGTTTATAGAAAATAAAATGGTTATTGAAAACTAAGTAATGAGCCAGATGGAATACACTGCATTAAAGAGTTTTGGTGTTGTCCTACAGAATGCAGAATAGGTTCTTAATCAGTGACATTTTCTCCAGAGCCAAAATGTATGGATCTGGGAAGAAAGGGGTGGAAGAGAAAGTGCTACCTTTTTACTTCGTATTCTTGTTACTTTCTACAGTACTGGTTAGAAGTCTTAGGAAGACAAGAAATCAATACTTCCAACAATGGATGTGTTGTTGCCATTGAACACAAAGTTGAGACAATTAACCAGCCATTTTTTTGTTTGTTTGTTTTTTGTTTTTTTTTTGCTTTTCCCACCACTGGATGGATGGACCAACTGGCAAAACAAGTAGACATAGTTAGCAAGTGATGTGTGTGGACTGCTACGCAATGAGAGTGGGAGAATCATGCTTGCAGCACAGCTAGTAGTAAATATTAATTAAATGCTGTATCTATCCCATAGAGGCAGGACTGCACAGACACCTCAAGTATGAAGTTTTTTTATTTCTCACCAGTTAAAGAACTATAGCCAGTTAAGATTCTTCCTGGGAGCAAATGGGATATGGAATATTGGAATGGAATATGGAATTGGAATATGGAATATATGGCTATAGTAGTAGTGGAATGAAGATGTAAATAAAAACCACAGTCTTGTGAAGAATTCCAGAAATAAAAGTTGTAGTAGCTACCTACAATTTTTTCTTAACTCAGTTACATGTATATTTAAGTGCCTGCATATTTGTCCAAACCCATTTCATTTATATGATAAATAGTTACAATCTATTAGGCAGGATAACACGATTTTTGCTAGAGTTGTTGTTTTGCTTTTGAATATGGGTAGATGGATATGTTTGGCAGGTAAGTAACCAAAGATTTGTTTTGTGGTCAATACTGCAGATTGGCAGTGGGTTTTCTATTAGAACAATTTCAGGAAAGTAGTTGTGTTTATTTATGGTCATATTTTTTCTGGTTATGTAGCCTCCAAACGTATTTTCCTGGCCATTCAGAAATTCTGTGAGTTACTGAATTCTCTGTAATAAATTCCATTTTGCCAGGGTGAATTGTAAGGATTGAAACTTAAAAGAATAATAACTGATTAATTGACTAATTCATTCACTGACTGATTCATGGGACAAATATTTATTATCTACAGTGAGATTATTGAGTAGAAAACTTCCTCTTTCTCCAAATGGAATATAATATTCAAATTTGAAAGAGCAGAAAGTGAACAGTATTCTAGTTTCTAAAGAAGGAAGGAGATCTAAGAATTAATTCTCTTCCTCAAAACATTACCCCGCCTCTCCCTACTCCTTGATCCCCCCTTTCCCTATCTATCCAAACTAGAAAACTAAGGAGAATTATAAAAATTGAAGACAGTATGAAGGTCCTGAGTTCTTGAAAAGGAATCAGGGCTAATAGTTTGGAGAATGGAGACTGCTGGCCTGTTTTTTTTTTTTGACCAAAAATGAGTAAAGAATATGCAGGATAATGATTAGTAAAGATGATGTGTTCACGCATGGTGGTGAGATTGGCATTTGTAGCCTTATTTGGACATGCACTAGGCCTGCACCCATATAAACACTGGAAAGGAGAACCGGAAAACTGGAGAGAGAAGGAAGGGGAAGAGAGGTAGAAGAGGAGCAGTCAATCCTTTTCCACTCTGCCTTGTCATTTGCCATGACAACTATAAGTTTCCCTATGGTAATTCTTGGACTGGGCTGCCAGTGAGCCACTCAAGAGACTCAGTACAGGGTCAGAGGAAAGGGTACAAGAGATGGAGTCAGAAGGGAAAATCTCACCTGTCAAGGAGATGTGCCATGGTAAGAGCCCAGACCCCCACTACAGAAGGATTTATCAGCAAGTCAGTGATTGCTGAGAAACAGCAGAGCTGACAGATGATTACAATTATGTTCCTAGTCTCAGTAAATAGGTGTTTGGATTTTTCCCTTCATCTGGCTGGCTAGGTCTGAATCACAAAAGAGCTAGAAACTGAGGAAGGGGAAGAAGACAAGTGTGAAAGAGCAGATCATGCTCAGTATCCCACTTGAGGTCCCTTGGGCTCCAGTCTGGCTGGCATTGGAGATGCACTGTGCCACTGGGATGCAGGTGGCTGCTAAACCACACGTGAGTTGTAAGAATTGGACCAGACTAGATGGAATTTGTTAATTACCAAAAGTGACCAGGAAAACATGTGGAATATGTCCGAGATGTTATTAAGTGACAGAAAGGAAGATGTGAGTTGGTGTGATTGGAAGTCAATGATTAGAGCCAGTTATATTTGAGAAATGGTAGGGGAAACTACGATAGTGGAATAACCAAAGTGATTCCTTACTGAAATACAGAATAAGGAGAATTTGATTTTGTCAAATGAATCCAAGGACATTTTCAGCAAAGGACTAATGTTGGAGCCAAGTCTTAAGGATCACCAGGATATTGTCCAGTGAAGAAGGATACAGAAAAGGCTATCAGTCAGATGGCATGGAAAGTGCAGTAATTTTAAAATTTTGTGGTTTGATTAAAACATATGAGACAAAAGAAATGGGAGGAATTAGGGTGGAAATACGGCGCAGGGTGAGGGTAAGTTGTCTAAATCTTTTGGTCTAAGAAATACGATGATCATTTCCATATTTTTGAGAGACCTGTGGTGACAGCATGGAGTTTGTCTAAGAGATCACTTAGGAGTTTGCAGAGATAGATTATGAGACCTTAAACAGAAATACCTTGAAAAATGTAGAAGAAGGGCAGTTGCACAGGATTTTCAGTGTTAGAAGTGTTAGGACTTAAACACAAGAATAGGTTGTATGGAAGGAGGAATATTGAGGATGATAATGAGTTTTCTGATCCAAGATGGGGTTACAGTGTTAAATCTTGTATAGGTAGGTACATTGCATGTAAACACAGAGAACTTTCCATTAAAATGAAAAAAAAATTTTTTTTTGTATTTCCTTCTTTCCCTTTTCTTGACCTTCTTTTCTCCCTTTCTTCTCCTACACTATCACTAACATATTTTTCAGTATTTCTGTTTGCATTTTATTTTCCAACTGATTTCAAACCAAGAATTTGAAGTGACTAATAGTTAATGTTCTTCTCTTTGTGGTGTTCTAACATTTCTAACGCTAGATTATTATTCTATTTTTTCTCTTACAGATTTGCAACTCTGTTAAATTGTCCTGGGGAACTAAGGACTGCGTTTATTATTTGATCTTGTTCTGTATTCATAAATAATAACATTCTCATATGCTTGTTGATGAAATTTTTATTAAAGTAATCATATTGAGTAGTAGCCAATAATAAGTTTACGTGCCTTGCTAAAACTTGACTTTAGAATAGTTCGATTCTAGTTACCCCATAAAAATCATTTATAATAACAAAGATCTATATTTATGGATTAATGACTTGAGATATAATAAAATGTTTTAACTCATGCAGTAAACAAAACAAACAATAAAACATAACCAGAAATGATCCTAGGAACAATGATATGATAAACAAAGAAAGCTTGATTGTTTTTGTGCTTTAAAATCATTGACCAAAAAACCCCCAAAACAAAAACTCAAATAATAAAACTGTCTGGGCCAGTTTTCTCTTGGATTCATCTAAAATGTGATTTATTTTTCTCATCTGCTAGTACAAAAAGATGGAATTTGGTTAGATGTGGCCCAATGCCATGAAAATGAGAGATGTGCCAATAATCTAGCTTATTTGACAAATACGTAGTATTTAAACCAGAAAAAAAAAGTCAACATGTTTATTTTCATCAAGTTAAGGTCAGTAGAAATATTTCTATGTAATGTAATATATCATTCTGGGATGTCATCTCCAGAAGGTCAATTAAAGAAAAAAAAATTTGTAGCCTAGATCAAAACCACAACCAAGCCTCCAAAGAAACACAATATTGTAAGTTGCATTTAGATGCAGGAATGTTTACTAATTGCTTACATTAGGTAACTTTGGGGCTATCGCAGCTCTAGCATGTTTTTTTGGGGGGGTACATGGTGTATGGGGTGGAGGCTTAATTTGGTCTACATAAAAATAATGCCAGTTTCCCACAAAGAGAAAAGCCCAATTAAAGGCACATAAACATGATTTAAGTGTCGTCATATGTGTTCCCGGAGCATGAGAACTTTATTTAGCATAACCTCACTACTCATAACCACTACCAGGGGCTGGACTCACTTAGAGAAATATTGGAAATTTTCCAGTTGACTAGTGAGCTAATTGGCCCTCCTATGGGAATGTGTGATAAGAAGTAGAGGAAGGAAGATCAGTTTCCTGGTGTTCCTAAAAACTGTTTGGAAATATGGCATAATGGAAATGTATCTACTTTTCCTTTTGGGTATTTTTAAGCTTAATAGAATTATCTGGATTTTTCTAATGTTCATGTGATGCCATGAAAAAATTTAGTACCAAAAGGAACAGATATTTTCTTCTCCATATAATGTGTTCCAATTCTTAAACCAATTAACATCCTCAGAAAAGAGAGGTGAATAAATAAAGCACCCTTTTACAATGTGCAATATCTTTAAAAGTAAAACACTAAGAAAGAATTATGCAACATAATTTACACTTGTTCTGTAGTATAATTTAAGGAAACCATTTAGTGTTTATATGATGCATTAAAAATTCTGCAGTGTGAATAAAAAGTTAAAAGCAAAATCTTTTATTAATATTTTATTTTCCAAGCAGGTGTTAGAAAGAATTAGTCAGAGGTTTTAAGAATAAACAAAGAAAGTATTGTGAATAAGCATTTTATGAAATAAATGTGTTTTGTTTAGAAAAGGTCTTTCATCTTCAAAGAATTTAATAGTCACAGTGGGGTAAAAAGGTGATAGCTCTTACCTGAAAATCTTTTCTTATACTTCAATTTAGAGATTTTTTTAAAGAATCTATAAACACCCCTCATGTTTTTATCCTTGAAGGTGTGAGGTATTTTCAGTTAAATGTTTTTAATTGGGTTGTGCTGTTAATCACAAACTAAATATCCCTAAATATTTATAAACATCAAATATATATAATTTTTGAGAAAATTAGTAATTTATTTCAAGAAATATTCACTGATCATCTATTAAGATCCAGATGCTGGGGATACAGATGTGAAGAAAATGAATAATACCTCTTCTCTGCCATGGAGACATTCATGTGATTCAAACCATGTAACATAGATTTTCACTAAATTCAGCCTCATAGCTCCAACTATCTACTACTATATATGAGACACTTTCATATGGATGTGTTATGTTAATTCAAATTCAAATATCTAAAAGTACTAATTTCCCTTTCTCTGCCAAAAATAAAAATCCCTACTACTAAGGTCCTTATTTTTCAAAGAAAAACCTCCTGAAACTTATAAATTGAAACCTTCACATTCATTTGATTTCTCTTCCTCTCTCTTTACCTATATCTATCTAGTCATTCGGTTTCTTTTCCTGTCCTTTCTGTTTATCTAGTTATTCAAAGACCCTGACATTTCTGTTTTTAAACTACTTGTTTTCATTCCTACATTATCATTCAAGGAGAAGAAACTTGATAGACAGAATTCAGTTCCAGTCTCTGCTCAGTCACTTACTAGATGTGTGTAAGGAAGTTATGTAACATCTATGTGAGCCTAGGTTTCGTCAGAGGATTGTTAGGAGGATTAAGAAGATGATGTATGTATAATACAACACTCAGCAGAGAAACCACCAAAGATAGGTACATGAGGCATATTAGCTGTCATTATTAGTCCCCTTCCCTGTACCGTAGTTCATGTCCTTATCACTCGTGTGGACTTTTGCCAAACTCTTTGAGCCTCTCTTCCTAATTGCATTCTCTCCTCACGCTCTAATTTTTCCTTTACACTAGCATTTTACCTGTCTTCCTGCAGGAATCTGTTTTTATCATGCCACTCTACTGCTCAAAATGGTGGAAAATTTAGTACCAGTTTCACAAAATCTTTTCCAGAAAATAGAAGAAGAAGGAAAAAGTACAAACATCCCTTATTTTATGAGGGCAACATTACCTGATATTAAAATCAGGCAAAGTCATGAAGATATTCTATGTTGTCTTCCAAGAGTTTTTTATAGTTTCACATTTTACATATAGATATGTGATGCTGTGAAGTTCATTTTTTATATGCTATGATAAAGCATGATTTTTTTTGTTTTGTTTTTTGGTGTTTTTGTTTTTTATGTTTTTTTTATTTTTTTGGACATGTGTATGTGCAGTTGAAGCACCATTTTGAAAAAAGACTGTCACTTGAATTACTTTGTACCTTTTTCAAACATCAATTGACCATGTTTATGAGCTGGTTTTCTGGAATCTCTATTTTATTCCATCCATTTGTGTATTTATTTCTTCACCAATACTACACTGCCTTGAGTTCTGTATCTTTCTAATATGCCTTAAAATAGGCCATATGATTCCTCCAACTTTCTAGGGTTTTCCTCATTATTTCTCTCTGTTCCAGTTCCTTTACCTTTGTATATAAAATTTAAAATTAGCTTTTCTGCACCTTCAAAGCAGTCTGTTATGATTTTGCTTAGATTGTACAAAATCTGTAGATTAGTTTGGGGAAAATTGTCACATTAATTATATTAGGTTTTCTAGTCCATTACGAGAAGATGTTTCTCCATTTAGATCTTCCCTGATTTCTTTCTTCGGTGTTTTTTAGTTTTCAATATACAGATCCTGAACATATATATTTAGAATTATTTATAAATATTTTTGGAAAGTATTATAAGTGATATGTTATTTTTTAATTTTTGGTTTCCAATAGATTAATGCTAGTGTATAAAAACATGACTGAGTTTATATACTGATCTTATATCCTGTGTATTACCAAGCTTATTGACTTCTTGGAAATTTTTGGAAATGTTTTGGAATTTTCTCTAAAGACAAATATGTCCTCTAAGAATAGGGGACAGTTTCATTTATTTTATTCTCAATGTGAATATATTTCATCTCTTTTCCTTGTCTTATTACACTAGCTATGACTTTCAGTACATTATAGAATAGCTGTGGTAAGAGTGAATATTGATGCAGAGTTCCTAATTGTGTGTCTATTCAACTTTCTCTGTGAAGTCTGATGTTATTTTAACTTTTTGTAGATGTTGTTTCTCAGATTGAGGGAGTTTTCTTCTACTGCTAGTTTTCTAAAAGCTTTTTATTTCTAAAAGTTTGTTTTAAAATCAAGGATGGATGGTAAATTTTGTCAAATGTATTTCCAGCATGTATTGATTTGAGGTTTTCCTTATTTAGTCTGTTGATACAGTGAATTACACTGGTTGATTTTTCAAATGAGGAACCAGCTTTACCTTACTGGGATAAACCCTACTTGTTCATGACTCATATTTCTTTTTATATACTGTTGAGTTTAATGTTTTGATATTTTATTTTTTCTCAGTACAGTTTTATTTTCTTGTAATCCTTTTGTCTGGTTTTGCTATCAGAGTAATTTTGGCCTTAAAAAATAAGTTAAGAAATTTTCACTCATTTATTTTCTGGAGAAAAACTTTGTACAACTAGTGGTCATTTAATTTTAGATATTTGGCAAAATTTGCCAGTGATATCATCTGGGCCTGGATTTTTTTTTTTTTATATTAGGGAAGATTTTCAACTATGAATTCTATTTGTTTTATCTATCATCTATCTATTTAACTATCTACCTACCTATCTATCTATGTATCTGTTTATCTATCTATTTACCTGACTGTTTAGATTATTTACTTCTTTTAGTGTGAGTTTTGATAGTTCGCATCTTTCAATGAATTGCTCCATTTCATCTAAGTTGTTGAATTTGTATGCAGAGAGTTCTTTGTACTATTTCCTTATTATTCTTTGAATTTTCAGTGGGTCAGTAGTGTTATCCTATCTCCTTTTTCTATTTTTTAATGATATATGTATATATTTTTTCATTTTGGTCAACTGAAAGTTTATCAATGAATGTTTATCAATTTTACTATGTGTTCAAAGTATTAGCTTTTGATTTTATAATTTCTCTATTATATTCCTGTTTTCAAATGTATTTCTCCTCTTACGTGTATTGTTCCTTTTTTTTTTCTGTTTGTCTGGGGTTAGTTTACTCTTCTAGTTTTTCTAGTTTCTTAAAGTGATAACTTCAATTATTGATTTCAGACTTCTTTTCTTTCTACTATAACCATTTAAGGCTATACATTTCCCTGTAGGATCTTCTTTAGCTGCATCTCTCAAAAGCATTATTATATCTCTTATATTTTGATACATTGTATTTTATTATTCATTACAAAATATTTTCTACTTTCCCTTGAGACTTCATTGTTAAATTATTTAATAGTCTGGCATTTAATTTCTAAATATGTTGGAAATTTATTTCTTATTTATTTCCCTTATGTTATTGATTTCTAGTTTAATGTTTTATAGTGAAAACATACCTTGAATAATTTCAATCAGGTTTAATTTAATAGGTTTTGCTTTGTCACAAATACAGTCTAATTTGGTGAATGTTTCATGTGCCCCTGAAAAGAATTATGTCTTATTCTATGGTTAGGTGGAATGTTTATATGATATAGTTCAAACATTCTATACCTTTACTGATATATTTTTATTTCTTTTATGAGTTACTGAGAGAGGAGATATGCTGAAGTTTCTATGTATAATTCCAGCTTTTTCTATTCTTCCTTCCCTTTGATCTGTTTATGTATTTAGAAGCTCTGCTGTTAAGTGCATACAAATTTAGAATTGCTATGTCTTCTTGAAAAATTTAACTCTTTTATCATTATGTGATATCTTTCTTTATTCATAGTGGTATTATTTTGTTCTAAAATCTGCTTTGTCTTCAAGTTTGTTAAAAAATTGTGTTTGCATGTTATACCTTTTTTCATCTTTTATTTTAAAACTTTGTTCATCATTATGTCTCCCATGGGTTTCTTATAGAGAGGATATTGTTGGGTCTGATTTTGTTTTTTAACCGATTTGAAATAGCTGTTTTTAAATTAGTTTGTTTAGTTCCTTTACATTT
The DNA here is from genome assembly GCA_008086735.1 of Cheirogaleus medius. Classification (NCBI taxonomy): domain Eukaryota; kingdom Metazoa; phylum Chordata; class Mammalia; order Primates; family Cheirogaleidae; genus Cheirogaleus; species Cheirogaleus medius. The sequence goes on from VBSM01000361.1 coordinate 85,804,564, forward strand.
AATGTAATTATTTATATGGTTAGAGTTATGTCTACCATTTCATTATTAGTTTTCTGTTTGTCACACTACTGTTTTTCATTCCTGCCTTTTTTGAATTATTTGCATTATTTGAGAATTTAAACAATTTAAACAATATAGCCATAAATTTTAACTATATTTCCTCTTGTTTGTGTATATGCAATGTGTGTGCATGCTTTCTCTGGGTATTACAAAGCATAATTTGGAGGCACTGTAACATGCACAGAAATAAATATATTTTTGTATAAAATATTTTTTAATTTTGCAGTCCCCAACCCCCAAGCTGCCAACTGGTACTGGTCCCTGGCCTGTAAGGGACTGGGCTGCAGAGCTTCACAACTACCCCCACCCCACCCCCATCCATGGAAAAATTGTCTTCCATGAAACTAGGAACTGGGGGGCTGCACAGGAGTAGGTGAGTGGTGGGGGAGGCCAGCAAAGTTTCATTTATATTTACAGCCACTCCCCATCACATCACTGCCTGAGCTCTGCCTCCCCCTGCACCTTCCCATCCCCCATCTGTGGAAAAATTGTCTTCCATGAAATGGTTTCTGCTGCCAAAAAAGCTGGGGACTGCTGTTTTAACTAATATATCTAAAAAATTACTTCATAACCTCTTCTTTCCTTAGAGTAGCAAAATTTAATAAAATGTGGTATATGCATACCATGGAGTTATACTCAGCTATAAATAGAAGGTGAACTAATACCTTTTGTAACAACCTGGATGGAACTGGAGACCGTCCTTGTAAGTGAAATATCACAAGAATGGAAAAACTAACACCACATGTACTCACTATTAAATTGCATCTAACTGATCAACACTCATGTGCACATATGGTAGTAAAATGCAGCAGAATTCAAGCAGGTGTGGGGTCGGGGGGAAAAGAGGAAGGGTAAATTCACTGTTAACAGGTACAATGCTCACTATCTAGGTGATGGATACACTTACAACTTTGACTCAAACTGTACAAAATCAGTTCATGTAACTAAAACATTTGTGCTTCCATGATATTCTGAAATAAAAAAAACCCTAAAATTCTATTAAATTATATAATTAAATAATTTTGTTCACATGCTTATTTCATATTCCTAAATGTGATCTCTATTTGATCAGTATAATTTTTAAACTGTGTTCTTAAAGTTTGATTAAATTATTGAGGAATAAGAATTTTAGTCTTATTACAGCTATTCTAGAAACACAGAAAAATACTTGAAGAAAAATAAAGAGAAAATAAATAATTTTAGGAACATATACTTTGAAAAAAATCAAAAACATGTTACAGCTTACATGTAATCAGATAGCTGTTTTTTTGTTTTGTTTTGTTTTGTTTTGTTTTCTATTTGGACCTAGAGAGACTACCAAGTCTAAGAGGTCTCAGTTTAAGAGAGGCCACACTGTTAGTAATCAATGGATAGAAATATAACCATTCAACCAAATATTGATTACTGAGCCCAGAGATGCTATAACAGCAAACATAGTCTAGTAATACTGGATCAAAAGGTAAAATAAATTATAGCACGAAAGTATAAACATCCAAGAATGCTATAGACACATAACCACTATGATAACATTGTAATAATGGCAAAAATATAGGGAATTTTTATATTTCCAACTAACTTATTTAAAGTCTTATTAAAAGAAAAGTATGTTTAAATATAAAAAACAAATAAAATGGGTCATATCTCCAAAAGATATCAAGAGACTTCACTCTTTTTGCTACCCATTCATAGTTAATTCCAATAATGCATACTAATCTGTACAAGAATTTGTCTGTAAATAAGTGTATATACCAAATAATGGTTTACATTTATTAAGATTCACCAATAAGTTCTTATTATAGAAACATTTTAAATTCTGAAAAAATGAGTTTTAGGTTTTAAAATTTTATTCAAATACATTCAAACTAGTGGTTAGTTGTGGTGAGGCTTCCTGCTTATTAATATATTGCTAAGGATAAACCTGTTATATCCAAAAGAAATTGGTTCTTTCTATTAATCTGTTTAGTTTAGGTATATTTGTGATTTTACTTTCAAAATTGTATCAGATCCTGATTGGAAGGACCATTTGTGTTTCTCAGAATAAAACTTCACGACTCACATAAATCACCCAAGAAAAAGAAATAATCTAACACACAAATAAGTTGCCTTTGCAGGCTAGATAGATATTCTCTTCACTAACAGTTTCACTTTGAGGAAAAGGCTTCTGTTTATTGGACAAACTGACAGAGACTAAAGAGTACACTTCTTTCTCCTGTTGCTCTTTGTTCTGTCTGAATCATCCTTTGTTCACTGAATCACTGTTAACACCTCGGCACCAGGGAGTGTTAGCTCTTTGGGGATGCTGTTCTTCCTTCTTCCTCCATAAAACAATGCAAACATGCATTGCTAACAGAATGGTTGCAGGTGAAGCCAGGCCTGTACTGATAATACCAGGTAGACAGAAATATAGGCTCTGAGATTTAGTTCTGCCTTGGTATTGGAAGAGGCAATGCGCCATGGGCCCTGAGGTTTTCCTGCTTACTCTTGCTGGGCATGGCAAGAATGCAAAGTACTGACTATGCCCTTTTCCTGGATCAGTTCTCAGGGTTGTGTTCGTAATGAGCAAACTTAGGTAATGGGGTGATGTCTATCTCCAGGCACAGAACAGGCTTCCTTCCACTCACTTTAATAAAAGCAATAGAGCCCCATAATCGGTAATTCTCTGCAACAATGCAACACCCTGCATATATGAGCATACATCATGGGTCCTGAACTGTGTCCCTGAAAATTCATATGTTGAAGCTCTAACCTCCAGTATCACTTTAGGAGTTAATGAATGTTAGATGAAGTCATCAGAATAGGGCCCTAATCCAATAGGGCTGTGGCCTTACAAGAAGATGAAAGAGAGATCTATGCTTTTCTCTCCTCAATAAGGCAGCCATATACCAGACAGGAAGAGAGTCCTCACCAGCCACCAATTCTGCTGGCATCTTGATCTTGGACTTCCAAGCCTCCTGAACTGTGAAAAAATATTTTTTTTGCTTAAGCCAACTCAGCCTGTGGTATTTCATTATAGCAGCCCTAGCCAACTAATACAGGCCTTTTGTGTTGCACCTTTGGGTTTGAACAGAAGAAATATGCGGAACATCCAAGAACAAATATGAAACTAGAGGCCTTTTTCTCTTGCCTGGGACTCTCATCTCTTTTGCCAGTACCTCTGAAACAGTTTTAGGCAATTTGCTAGTTTATGAGTAGGGTACAACCTTAGACCCTGCACATTGCTTGACACTAGGATGCCCATTCTCAGCCCCAGATCATCAATCAACCTTAGGAATGATGATGACGGTGGTGATGATGATGGTAGCTCCTCCTTGCCCCTGCAGCTCTGCTTATGACCATGATCATATACTAGGTACTTTATTAAGCACTTTTTATATATTATCCTAATTGATCCTAACAAAAACCCTATGAAGTAGCTGACATTAAATAAAGGGAATTAGCTGATGTGATTTACATTTTCAAGAGATCATTTTAACTGTCATGTGGACAGGGGGGTTAAAGTTAGTAGTTACTGCCATAGTCTGTGCCAGATGTGATAGAAGTGCCAACTTGTGCTATGTGTGTGATAGAAATGACAGTGCATCTTTATCTATATTAGTGGTTTTAAAATAAATATTTGTAAATGGCTAAAGTCGAGTTGTAACACAAAAAACTCAATGCATTTAACATAATCCTACTCCATTTTGTTGCTCAGGGTTCCATAATTTATTTCTTCTTTTCCCAGGAGAAATAAAACGCAAATGAAGTTAAGAGTCTAACAATGGTATGTCCAAAGTTCAAAATGTGTTTTTGAGCACTGTCCAGAAGTATTTAAAAGACATTTATTTATCTTAGGTTGTAGCTATCTCTATAGAATGAAATCTGAATTCCCAAGAAGTCTTTTTTATTATGGTGACTCACACTGAGTACCAATAAGGGTGATCAAAATAATTGGAATATTTTTTATTATAATAATGTATTTTCGGCCCTTTAAAAAGTGTTTTCATAGCAATTTATTCATTTCCAAAATGTATTTAAAAATGGATTACTGGCATAGGCTATGTTTATGTGAGAAAATAGCTTTAATTTTCCATCTCTCTCCAGGAATCACAGCAATGGCCAAACCCTGTCTCTTTCCTCTCACACTGGCTAGGTTTTCCCCTCTTGTCACATTGTTCTCACAGAGACTGTAGAAAATGAATAAGTCTCTGGCTTTCAGTTCCCCACATTTCCTTAGGTTAAAGGGTTATGTTAATCTCTATTTTTAAATGGCTGCTTTCTATTCCTGTCATGTGGCCAAGAGAAGGCAGCAATATGTACTTCCAAAGTCACCTGCCTAAGAGGGCTTTGACCACTTCTTGTGAATTCTTTCCTTTAGCCTTCTAGGAGCCCCCTTCCCGGGCCCCCTTTTTGCTTCCCTCTTCAGTACTGCATAGTTTAATACTCCAGCGTACGGCTCTTTGAATCAACCACCTGCTCCCTATGACTCGTACACCAAATTTTGCAAAGAACATTCTGTCTCTGTAGTGTTTTGTTTTGTGTTAAATTGCTTTGTAGGGAGATGTATGTGCAGTACTACAAGAAATCTGTAGAAAAGTTTAGCAAAGAACAAAGAGTAGAACAAACTATTCATTCTTTTTTTGTTCTGAAACATGTCACCAAATACTGACTAATAAATACCAAAAAAGCAAACATAAGATTTTAAGTAGAAAAAAAAATGTTTTCTTAAAAACTGGGCCAACTTCTAGAAGAAAAATTATTTACTGATTATGTTTTATATTTACATATGTATCATGATGATTAAAAATACCACAGTATTTTTATTGAAAATTAATTAATAAATTGCTTGAAAAAATAGTGAAGCTAATGTTGCTAAAAGTCATGTTGTTATATTCATATTTGATTTATTTTTATTTACTTATATTTTAAGATGTTTAAGGACAGGGATTGTGTTTTCTTATGGTCTGTTGCTTGATAGGGCTTTAGTCACTGAGTATTTATTAGTTATTGATTCCTCATAATCTGATAAGCAATTCTAATTCAACTGCTTGCTTGCGTTAGCTGTTCTTTTTTGTTATTCTCTTTTTTGGAAGCCTGTCTAAAACCAGGTGTGAAGTCTTTATTCATAAGTGTTCAATCCCTATGCTGTGATCATCTGCATTAAAAGATCAATAGGACATGGCCCCAAGACAGTCAACTTTACTATTTTATTAATGTAGTTTGAAGATAGGAGACTAGTAATAATGTTGCCTAGCTAATAGGTTCACGTGGAAAATTAATTAGTTAATACTTGCAAAGATAATGTAAAAAGCCTGATTTTTTCCCATAGAAATACACACCTCAAAAAGGAAATGCAAACATTTCAACAAACCACAAGCTGTTGCTGGATTTCAAAAGCTAAGATATTCAATCTGAAAGTTATCTGTCATATTTTTAATGAATAATTCAACACTTAATCCATTAATATTAACTTTTCATTTTAAATATAGCCTGATGTCAAATATATATCAAAAAAACCCCTTAGACTTAGTATGCCCTTTGACCATAAATTCAGCTTCTAGAAATTTATTCTAAGGAAATCATAATGAATATATGCAAAGGTCTAATGACAAGAATATAGAATAAAAACTGAAATTACAGTAGTGAAAAATAAACAAATGAAATTTTCAACAATAGGGAATGAGCTAAATAAATTATATAACAGTAATACATTTAAATACTCTAAAACTATATTATACTATAAAAGAATATTTCTTTCTATAGAAAAATATCCTCATATTACTAAAAAGAGTTATGCAAAATATAATCCCATTAAAACATATGTTGAGTGATATGATATCTAGAATCCATTTAAAAATATATTACCCAAAACAGCAAGGAGAGTGATAAATATGTCAATATTGGAAAAATATGATTGTTGGAGCTGAGTAATGGGCACAGAGGGTTTTTTACATGATTTTTTCTTCTTTTGTGCATGCATTAACATAAATTACATAATAAAAACTTAAATTTTCCTTAAAACTTTAATTTCTGCTTAGAAACAGAGGTGAGGTTGTAGACATTAATTTTAGATAAAAAACATTTTTGGCCTAATTTTAAGGTATGTATGTATGCATACATACACACACAGATATATATGTATGGTGTGCATATAAGTATGTATGTGTGTTTATTTAGAATATGATGGAACTATTCATAAACTTAATTTCTTTTATGAATTTCTATATTTAAAAATTCTATAGTCAATATTTATTAAATTTAAATTAGAAACAAACAATAATTATTATAACAGCACATCAATCCTGGTAACAATTTTTTTCTCCATTGTATAAGGACTTTAAGTATGAAAGCTTTTCATTTACCCATTACCCAAATAGATATCACTGAATTTATTCATAAAAAGAGGATTTTAATAAATAATCCTTTCAAGAATTTGTGAATATGCTTCATTGATTGTGGAATCAATAGGCTATTTTTAATAAATCTGGCATGTTAATGAATAATGGTTTGATCCAAATATTTCATCTAAAGCAGTGGGACATTTATATTCCAGAAGGCAGGATCATTCAAACCCTGATTATTTAACAGACTGTATTCATGAGAAAGGTGTATTGATTTCAATGGCTTTATTGATTTTAGGTCTGTTGAACCTAGGCACCTTGCAAATTTATGGGCTGGCTTCATTGACTTCATTTTGATCTAATATATAGTTGTTTTTAAAAAGGGCTATAAAAAGTTTCTGGCATCTGACCTTCCCTATACAAGATCATTAACTTGTAAATTTTTATTAAATTTCAAATGTCTTTCATAAAGGAATGGTAAAATCATTAATTTTAGCTTCTGTTATGTAAAAAAGGGAAAACAAAAAGTTAGGTACTGTTGAAAACTTCAAATATTTAAATAAGCATCATTCATAAGAATTTGTTTGGGTATAAAATTCTACACCAGGGACTTGACTAAAAGAATCTAAGTGGAGCTGGTTTTCCACACTGCTAAATGACCCCAGAGACTTACTTGGGAAAAGCCAATAAAATGTTAAAAATAACATGGTTCTGATGACTGCTTTTCTTTAAATGAACAGTATTTCCTAATTAGTTAGGTCTTACATAATTATTTCAACTTTCTCAAATCAAATTTGCTGACTTTTCTGTAAAGTTTGGATTCTAATTCTTTAGATACTATGAATTAAATGTAAATTTGTCACCTAGTTCCATAGAAAAGAAACTAATTCTGCTCTTATTATGTACTACATTGCAAATCACTAAAGTCTTCAAAAATTGGAAAAATGGTTCTTTCATAAGTCATATCATTACTGATGTGATTAATGCAGATTGTTTAAATTCTCTCTCTCGATTTCACATAGTATTTCTGCCAAAACTATGTAAATAAAGTTTAAGACTGTTTTTAGTTACCGTGGGTATAGATAGTTGCTCAAATTTAACCAATGACTTCTTACCAAAATTTTGCATCTACTTCTATTCATTATATAACTCGTTGGCTATCTCAGCAATATTTTACTTTTATCATTTAAATAAACTTTCTTTCATTTCACCTCTTTAACATCTTTCAGTAAAATTAACTGCCTGGCCATGTGTGCTCTGGTGTAAGTAGTTAATGCAAGTGTTAAATTGGACAGTACTGTGATTTGCTGTGGAGGCTTCCACTTCTAGATTGACATTGATCCATGAATGAATTCAATCATGAAATAAAGACAGAACAAACAAACAAATGCTTATTGACAGTCTAACATATGCCGGAGGTGCTTGGTAGCTGATTACCTTAGTAGTTTATGGCTTCGATGTTGAATTTTACTACCTGAGTTAGAATTCTTTATTTGCCCATCACCAGCTGTTTGATCAATGATTTAACTTTTCTTCCTTTCCCCAAATGTAAAATGTCTGACTACTAGTTTCAAGTAACCACTTCAGGATTGTTTTTACAATTAAATGAATTGCTACATCTGAATCATTAGAACAGTGTCAATCACAGTAAACCTCCATAAATATTAGTTATTGATATTTCACGCTTACGATAATTTACTGTGATATTTTAATATTTAAATATTACATGATTTCATTATTTAAAAAATTATTTTTATATCCTATGCATGTTCAAAGAGTAATACAAAAGAGCATGCAATGAAAGAGAGAGTCATTCTCATCTCCTGCCATTAGTCCTGTCTCCAGAGATAAATGATTATCTACATTTCCATGGGTATAGTCTCACATATATTCTACCCAGGTATGTGTACATACTTCCTCTTTTCTTTCTAACACAAATTAGTACATTCTAATAGAGACTGGCCTACAACTGCCTATTAATTTCACTTAATGTATCTTGAAAGTTTTATATTTCACCAACTATAGGAGAAGCTCATTCATTTTAACAGCAGTCTTGTGTAAAGTTAACCAGTCTCAAAAAAAAAAAATAAAAAAGTATATGGTACTCTTTTAGTCACATATTCTGGCACTGTCACCAAAATTGAAATGTTTAGCGCTGAACAGGACTAATAAAATGATTCAAAGATTGTAAAAAAATATAAAAAAACTTAACCAGTCTCTTTATTCATTCTTTCCTTTCTTTTTATCATCACCAATGTTTATATCTATGTACTTATATGCACACATATTCAAATACATATACATTATATATTTACATATACAGACACTATTCAAATATTCAAATACAAACATAAACTATAAATACACACACTATACATAGTGTGTATGTTTATTTTAATACATGGATAAATATATCTGTTGAACAAATCGATGCAATTAGACTTTTTAGTTCAATAAGGAGTCTCTTCTAAATGTTTTATGGATATTGCTAACCTGCTGTCCATACTGGTTGTGCCAATATAAATTTCAACAGTAATAAATACTTATGTGTGATTCACCATAAAATCAACATAGTCATTTAATTTCCATATCTATGAGTCTACTCATATCTCACTACTTCTTTGGTGTAATCCATTGCATGTATGGATTTTACTGTTTTGTTTCATCTTAAAATATGAATGTACTAGGAAATTCTATTTTAATAGTGCATCTATATTGTTACTTTACCCCAGTCTTCCGTTTATATATTACAGTTTCTGTTATAATACTTCGTTGTTCAAAGGATATTAAATTTTATGCCATCAAATGTATTTTTGTATTGCTTCTGGCTCCACAACAGACATTTTCTTATAATGGTTCATGTTTTCCCTAGTACTTTTTCATTTTTATATTTTACATTTAAATCTTTTATTCACCAAAAAATTATTTTGGTATAAATTATAAGTTAAGAATCAGGCTTTTATTTCCTAAATAAAAAGCTCAGTGGACCCAAAAGTGTTTATTAAATTAACCATATTTTTCAACTACTTTAAAATGTTATTTTTAATATTTATTATATATTTAAATATTTATGCTTCCTTCTATTCTGTTCAAGTGAAATGTCTCTTCTCATGCCAGTGCTACAGTTTTAGAATTGCTGTAGCTCTTCATATTATAATATATAATTGAGTTAGTCCTCATTCATTACTCATCATTTTTCAAAATGTTCCTAATTATTCTCACACAAACTTTGGTATTAGCCTCTCTTATCTTTCCAAAAAATGATGTTGACTTTTTAATTGAGATTTTATGAAAACATATTTTTCATTTTTTAATAGGATGCTTTAGTCTAATACATTGGAAACATAATGGAATACTATAATTATTTTTAGTTTCTATATAGAAAAGCTATTTATTTTTATATGTGAATTTCACAATCTGCCATCATATCAAGTCCTATTGTGGTTTCTAAGGCTTTGTAAAGTTAATTTGCAAATATTTTCCAGATATATAATAATATAATCTTTAAAAATGATAATTTCTTATTGGTTTCCAATTTTTATACTCATATTTTATTTTATTTTCCAGTTAAATTGTCTAGCATTTTTATATTTTTACTGTAATTAGTGGTGGTCCCAAAGGTCTCTTTGTATTGCTTCTTATTGTAATGCCATTTGCTCTCATAAATGGTCCTCAAACTTTTTTATGGAACAAGTCATATTGAGGGCTTGTTCACAGATTCCTGGACCCCACACCCAGAGTCCTGATTCTGTAGGTGTGGTGTGGGACACAAGTATTTATATTTCTAACAAGTTCAAGTTCAATATTGCCCACTTATTTGTTATTTTTCGTAGGTAAATTTTTTCCTGTTTTTCTTTTTATTTTTTCTCTCTTTTTTTTCTTTCTCTTATTGTTTTTTTACTCTACAAAGGATACCTGAGATATAGTAAATTTTGATCATTTTTATTTTTTTAACCACTTCGGTACCAGCTTCCACTGTAGTCGACAGCCACAGATGAACGCGAACCTCGACTTTAGCTGATAGCCGTGATATGAAGGCACACAGCCGAGCGTTGACTTTAGTTGACAGCCAAAAGCTTTTACTTTTACAGCTTTTATCTCTGCAATTGCAGTGTGTATGTTCAGCTAATAAGTTACTACGAATCTGTGACCTTTTAACAAGTCCTTAGTAGGAGTTATTATAGCTATTTTCCTAAAGCTGCCTGTAAGTAAAACAAGCTTTCAGTGCTTTAAAGCTTTCCTCATCACACAAGAGCAAAACGGATTCGTCGTCAATGGACAGCACAAACTATCATGTGGACTATGAGTGCCGGCTGTGGGAAAGGTTTCCCAGCCGGTGAGTGCGGTACCGAAGTGGTTAAAAATCCTATTTGGGGGAGAATAAACAATATACCTATAAGTAACACAGGGATCAAAGAAGTCTCAAAATAAATTTTAAAATATTTTAGACTAAATGAAAATAAAATTACAGCATTAAAATACGTGTGATACAGCAAAAGTAGTCTTTAGAATGAAATTTATAGGATTGAACGCATGTGTTAAAAAAGAAGAAACATCTGCAATCAATAATCTAAGTTTCTACCTTAGGAAATTAGAGAAAGAAGAACAATATATAACTAAAGCAAGCAGAAGAAAAGTAATAATAAATGCTAGAGCAGAATGCAATGCAATCAAAAATTGGACATTAATAGAGAAAATCAACAAAACCAAAAACTGGTACTTTGAAAAGTTCAAATTGATTAATCTCCAGTCAGGCTAATAAAGTAAAAAAGAAATTAGTGTTGTCAGAAATGAAAAAGGGCTGTCTATTTGCTCTGTTGATTATTTCCTTAGCTGTGCAGAAGCTTTTTGATTTAATCAAGTCCCATTGATTTATTTTTGTTATAGCTGTGATTGCCATGGGTGTCTTTTTCATAAATTCTTTGCCTAAACCAATATCTAGAAGAGCTTTTCCTACATTTTCTTCTAGAAGTCTTATGGTTTCATGCCTTACATTTAGGTCTTTTGTCCATCTTCAGTTAATTTTTTGTGAGTGGTGAGAGATATGCATCCTGTTTCATTCTTCTCCATGTGGCTATCCAATTTTCCCAGCACAATTTATTGAATAGGGTTTCTTTTCTCCAGTGTATATTGTTATCTGTTTTTGTAAACATCAGTTGGCTATATGTGGATGGTTGTATATCTGGGTTCTCTATTCTGTTCCATTGGTCTTTGTCTCATTTTTGTGCCAATACTAAGCTATTTTGGTTACTATAGCCTTGTGGTATAGTTTGAAGTCTGGTGATATGATGCCTCCAGATTTGTTCTTTTTGCTTAAGATTTCTTTGGCTATTTGGGCTCTTTTCTGGATCCAAAGAAAGTACAGAATTATTTTTTCTAGATTTGTGAAATACTGCATTGGTATTTTGATGAGGCTTGCGTTGAAGCTGTAAATCACTTTGGGTAGTATGGACATTTTAACAAAGTTGATTCTACCATTGCATGAGCATGATATGTTTTTCCATTTGTTTATGTCATTTGCAATTTCCTTCCTCAGTGTTTCATTAATTCTCTTTGTAGAAATCTTTCACCTCCTTGGTTAAGTATATTCTTAGGTATTTTATTTTCTTTGTAGCTATTGTGAATTGTATTGAGTCTTTGACTTGACTCTCAGCTTGACTGTTATTGGTGTATGGGAATCAACAGAGCAAATAGACAACCTACAGAATGGGAGAACATATTTGCAAGCTATACATCCAATAATGGTCTAATAACTAGAATCTACAAAGAACTCAAGCAAATCAGCAAGAAAAAACACAAATAACCCCATTAAAAGGTGGGCAAAAGACATGAACAGAAGCTTTTGAAAAGAAGATAGACAAATGGCCAATAAACATGAAAAAATGCTCAACATCACTAATCATTAGGGAAATACACATTAAAACCACTATGAGACATCACCTTACCCCAGTTAGATGCCCTTTATTAAAAAGTCCAAAAACAATAGATGCTGGCATGGATGCAGAGAGAAAGGAATGCTTATACACTGTTGGTGGGAATGCAAAATAATACAACCTCTATGGAAAACAGTATAGAGATTCCTCAAAGAACTAAAAGTAGACCTGCCATTTGCTCTAGCAATCCCATTACTGGGTATATACTCAAAGGAAAATAAGTCATTTTACCAAAAAGATACCTGTGCTCAAATGTTTATTGCAGCACAATTCACAATTGCAAAGATGTGGAATCACCCCAAGTGCCCATCAATTCATGAGTGGATTAACAAAATGTGTATGTATACCATGAAGTACTATTCCACCATAAAAAAGGATGACTTAATGCCTCTTGCAAAAATTTGAATGGAACTGAAGACCATTATTCTAAATGAAGTATCTAAAGAATGGAAAAACAAACAGCACATGTACTCACTATTAAATTGGAACTAACCAATGAACACACATGTCCATAGAAGGAGGTAAAACTCAGTGGAAATCGAGCAGGGAGGGAGGGGGGGAAAGGGGATGGGCAAAAACCTGCCTAATGGGTACAGTGAACACTATCTGGGTGATAGCCACACTTATATCCCTGACTCAAGCATTAGAAAAGCAATCCATGTAGCCAAAGACATTTGTAACCCTGTAATATTTTGAATTAAAAAATATTAATAGAAATGTAAAAAAATGAAATGAAATGAAAAAGGGACAGCCACTACTGATAACATGGACATTAAAAGGATAATAAATGAATATCATGAACAACTCTATGCTGACATATTTGAACCAGACCAATTCCTTGAAAGGCATAATCTGCTAAAATTCACAAAGGAAGAAATAGATAATCTGAATAGGTCCATATTTATCAATGAAAGTACAGAACAACTTCTCTTGTGAATACTGGCACAAAACCCCTCAACAATATATTAGCAAATCAAATCCAATGAAGTGTAGAAATAATTATATACCATAACCAAATGGAGGTATGCAACTCTGTTTTAACTTTCAAGAATCAAATAATGTAATCTATCATATCAACAGGATAAGAAGAAAAATCAAGTGATAATATTAATAAATACTGAAAAGGTATTTGATAACATTCAGCACCCATTTATGAAAAAAACTCTCAGCAAACTAAGAACAGAGGGAAAATTGGGAAATTTCCCAACTTGATAAAGAACATCTACAAAAAACTTACAGGTAACATTATACTCAATGGTGATGTCTATAACATTGGGAATAAATCAAAGATGTCTCCTGTTACTACCCCATTCAATATCATAATTTTACTGGTAGCTAATGCAATAAGATAAAGAAATAAAAGGTATATGGATTGGTAAGAATGAAATAAAACTATCTCATTTGCACATGACGTGTTTGTCTATGTAGAAAATCCCCAAAAATCAAACAAAAATCCCGAGATTGTAGCAAGGTTGCAGGATGCAAGCTTAATATACAAAAGTCAACTCTTTTTCTATATGTTAGCAATGCATAATGGGAATTTGAAGTTGAAAACAAAATGTCATTTATATTAAAAATAAGAATTAAAAAAATAGTTAGATGTAAGTCTTAAAAAATATATGGAAGATTGATATGAAGAAAACTATAAGCCCTAAAAGAAATCAGAAGTTATCTAAATAAATGGAGAAGTATTTCATGTTCACAGATAGAGAGACTCAATTTTGTTAAAATGAGAGCTCTTCCCAACTCTATGTGTAGATTTAACATAATCTTCACCAAAACCCCAGCAAATTATTTTGTGGATATCAACAATTGATTTTAATTTACATGAAAAGACAAAGACCCACAATAGCCAACATAATACTGAAGAAACAGTCAGAAGATGGGCACTACCCTACTTTAATACTTATTATAGAGGTAAATTAGTAAAAGCAGTCTGCTGCTGATGAAAGTATAGACAAATAAATCAATAAAACAAAATAAAAAGTCCTGAAATAGACCCACACAAATAATTAATAGTCAATATAAAGTCTTTGATCTTTGGCAAAGAGGCAAATTCAATTCAATGGAAAATTGCATACAATTAAATTCCTGCATAAAAAACTGTATATGATAATGTACGTAAAAACATATGTGTATGTACATGTACATTAAAAAAGATTATGAAAATATGGTCACTATAAACTCCAGATGAAGAGATTTAGAATTATTTTTACCCTTCTCCTTATACTCTTCCATATTGTTTAATTCTTGCTTCTATTAAGTATCATTTCATTTTATTATTATAAAATTAATCTAGTTTTATTAAACCAGGGGTCCTCAAACTTTTTAAACAGGGGGCCAGTTCACTGTCCCTCAGACCGTTGGAGAGTGCGCACTGTGGGCCCAGGATGAGTTGGCTGCTAAGCAGGACAAGCAGCAGTGGCAAAAACACCCGGCGGGCCGGATAAATGTCCTTGGCGGGCAGCATGTGGCCCACGGGCCCTAGTTTGAGGATGCCTGTATTAAAATATCAAAATAAATGCTAATTTAATCATTTAGTAAAATATCCTAAGCATAGATTCTAAATCAAATAGATCAAATAGTAGTTTACATAGTTTGTTCCTAGGCATATAACAATGGTTCTGTTATGGACTAATTCAAAGTGTATCTTGCTCCTGAAATGTTTTTCTTCTTCTTGGAGATAAGTTTCATTCTATTAATAAATGAGTTTGTTCTTAAGATCCTGACATTAAAAGGGAATCAAAAGACATTCTTCTATAATATTTTCTTATTTTGATAGATATATTTGTCGTTTCTGTGACTAGTTTTCATTTCACTTTTGTATAGCAGTTGAGATTAACAAGATAACATTTTACTTTTAATCATTATATAATAGTATATTTAATCTGTTCATGGTACAAGCTCTTCTACTAGTTTCTTTTGAGATGTGGAATATTTCTGCATAGTTCTTAAGACCTATCATAAGGAAGTGACTTGTCCTAAGAGAGTCAACACTACCATATTTGTTCTATGCTACTATGCTTGCAAATGAATAGCTTTTCACTATTTTTACTTTACAAAGCATCTTTTGTCTCTATCACATTTAAGATAAAATTCAGATAAAGAAATCCTTGGTTTCAGCATTATTTAATTTCTAACAGCAGCAAAATCAAATAGTTTCATCTGCAGGTGTATTTGTTTTTCACATTTTTGTCATCCCTGAGTGAGGGACACAACCAAAGTCTTGCAATATTGCCACAGTGTGTTATTTATACTACTATAGGGAACCATTCATTCTATTTCAGTTCCAGGCAACTATTTTCTAATACTTTTAGATTGTTTTATAATTGTATTCTTACATTATTTAGCATAATTCTTTGGTTTAATGGTGCTAACTTTAGGTCTGGTATTGAGGATAGAACCAAATGTTTCTTTATTGGATGACCAAAATATATATTTTAGCTATTTAATGTAGTTGTTATGTTGGAGGGACTATGATACCTCTGAATGCATATAATAATTATTTTAAGATGGGGCATTCCCCTGTTTGTGCTGGTAAATATTTAATAATCAGCTCTCTGAAAGTAAAAAAAAAAAAAAATCTGGATTTATAGTACTGGGGATTTCCATGGTGTACATAGTCCCATCCTGGTCTGTTTCAACCTATCCAGTGATATCAACTGGTTTTGCACAATTCTGAACATTGACCAATTAGCACTCTTGAGTCAGCTATAGCACACCACAGGGGGCTCTCATACTTCAAATGTTATCTGAATGTTGGAAAGAGTTAGAGTCTCCATATTTCAGTTTGTCTCCTTTTTCAAAGAGCCATTTTTCAATTTGGTCTTTCTAATGCTTTCTAATGCTACCAAAACTAGCTAGGCTCTTTCCTGATTTTTTTTTCCTGCTTTCTAGCTTTCCTAATAAAATCAGTTTGATGGGTTAATCTTAACTTACTATTATGTAAGGTAATGGGTTTTTTTTCCCTAAAAAACATTAGAATCTTCATATATTATTTTGTATTTTGTTCCATAAACAATTGTATGGGAGTTATATTCTTACAAATATTCTTATAAGATAATTTAAATTTATAGACTAAGGATCTTTTGGGATTGAAATAGAACTTGCAATTTTTACCTATTTTATATTTTATTATTACACGTTAGGGTAAACTATGGTCATGTCAAAGTTACTCTTCTTTCTCTGAAGTATAACTAATAATGGTTATTTTAGCTTTTTACCGTTTTCAGAATGTCATCCTTTTGCTAGGATCTCTAGAATTAGAAACATTTGGCAAACTAAGGATTTTAAAGATCCATGCCTAATTTGTTCAAGTTCCATGAGACAGAATGAAACTATAATTACACTGGAATGAAGAGGATAGTAGTCGGACACTGAGTTCGCTGATAGGATCTTCAAGGAATAGTTTAAGAAAAATTCTGGGTGGATGCCTGGTTTTGCTTAAGGAGATGATTGCTTGTACTGGCACTGTCTTCTTTACATAAATTTTTGTTACAGACATTACTGCAATCTTTCAGTCGTCTTCTTTCTGACTTTTGTCTTCTATTTCAACCTTTGTATTCCTTAAGGCAATGTTGTTGTGTCATCCATTTAATATAACCTTATGGGGTTGAGCAAACAGAAGCCAAAAATAATTTGGAGACTTCTTTATTTATTTCTGAGATTTGCACCTTCATGTCTGGGTCTAGGTTGTTTCTATAATTTTTTTTTTTCTTTTTTACTCTGTACAGCATTTTCCTTGCATGACAAAATTCTACTTGAGTGTGACACCGACCTACACCACCACCACCAACAATAATAAAATAGCCATGTGGAGCCTGGGAAAGTAAATTCTGTATTTCTAAATATAGTATTTCACCACATATATTTAATAAAGTGTATACAACCTCCTATGGCAAAAGAAAGTACACCATAGTAATGATATGAGCATAGGAATAGATGTCCATAGGGATGCATGATAACAGTCTACAAAGCCTGTAAATTATTTTTTGAGGTGGTAAGGAAAAAGAAAATTTGTTCAGAATACAGGGTGTCCTGAAAATTGCCCTGCATAGGGAAAATGGGAAATTGTAGCTAAATGTGCCATTATTTACAAAATATTCATTATAAAATTTTTCCTTTATATGGAGACTTTGGGGACACCCTGCAGTTACCAAGGAAGAACAGCAAAGTAGTAGGTTCAAACGTAAGAAACAATGCTCAGGTTAAACATTAAGAGGAAAAATGGTAGATCTTTTCAAATATTAGGATGGGGTTTATAAGAAGATTTAGAATTCACTATTTTTAATTCAGTTTGAAGGACACAATCCCCCCGCCCTTACTTACTTCAAGCTTGGAAAGATGCTAGCTATTAAGTTCTTTTTAGGGAATTAAGAAGAAAAAAATCTTCTTGATATTCCCTTGAACTCATGTTCTTATACCAATGTTAGAATAACATAGCAGCTGCTCTCTCAAATCATGCAAATCCCAGGAAAGGTGGTTGTACTTGGTGATTGTAGCTAACTCAGCCCCTCTGGGGTTAGAGTCGCTTCCTCTTCTTCCTGTTACCACAAATATTTGTTAAATAATGTGCAGGGATAAGGCATCAAAGCTCTACAGATGCATGGGTAACCCTATCCCTTCATTGTTTGGGGTTAACAAATAACCCTCTGAACTCATAAGACCCTTTCCTGTAAGAAGACAACACCAAATTGTCACACATGACATTTCCTTTCACGAAAAGGAGTCTACATTTTTGTAACACTCCTGTCTTTTTCTAGGGAAGTCAAAGAGAGTTTATTGATGAGTTTAGGAGATAAACAATACAGAGTCCTTTTCTCCCTCCCTTCAGCTCAAATAACACAGCTTCTGTGTCATGACATCATATCTTAATTTTAATACATTTCATAAACAAAGGGGGTTTGAGAGGAGTTTTACAGCACTGCTTGTGACTGGGAATACACTAGAGAAAATGTCAATCAAATTATGCCATTTGGTATTAGGAACTTCACTGTTGCAACATGTAGCTTTGCTGTATCCTACAACCTAGCCTTCATTGGTAATCAATATGATATTTTGCTCTTCATCTACTTGAATTCTTTTTATCATTTAAAAAATGGCTTATAACTCAGACTGGGAAAACAGAGCATGTTATTTATTGAGCTCTGTATTTTCTAGAATGGAAGGAAAATTCTTGGGAAATCAAACAAACTATTTCTAAGCCTGCACCAAGCATGTAGCATCATCATAGGTAGATGTTATATAACTTGTTTAAAGTATAAAGGATATTTTTATCTTAAGGATCATTTTATTTAAATTAAATTTTATTCTTTTCAAATGTAATTTTCAAGATTATTAGGGTGCAGAAATATTTGACATTATCACTGGGTGTCACAATGTACCTCCTACACATACTTAGTATAACTCAGTATAACAACTAGGAATGAAGAACAGGAAAATAAGGGACGTTTCTAAAATGATACTCAAATGTGTGTGCGTATGTGTGTTGTCTGTGGTATATATGTGTATGTGTGTGTGTTTGTGTGTATGTGTGTGAGATAGGGACCATTACACAGTGCCTACCATCAGTATATTCCATTTCTCTGTTACTGACACATTGAAAGATTGTGTTCAGACTGGTAGATTGACTACAGGACTATCGTGTCAACCCTCCCATATGTACTGCTCTTTCCACATCCTAGATATTAGCTAATGCAATGGTTACACTTTGGACATTTACAATGTAAATCAAATATTCCTTGATACTTTCTAAAGAATGGAGTAATACTAAATTAGATACTTGTTTAAATAAGTTAGACAAGAATCTAAAGTAGTGATTCTGAACTTCTTTCAGAGGAATGAAGAATTCTCTTCCTAGAAACAAACAAAAACTTAAACAGTATACACATAGACACAAGAATGAATTTTACATACAATTTAAGAGAATTTGTTAACCTTCTGAAATCCATGAACATGAGTTAAGAATGAGGGACCTAGAAATTCAGTAATGCGCCTCATGGATTATGAAATATTCGGGTTGTGTGTGTCATTAAGGCTACAATAAGCTCTTGAAGTAACACTGGGACACTGACGAAAGACTGATTGCTCTACTATTTTTCCCTCTGTCCTCCCATATTTGACCCTCCCAAATCATTGCAACTTGCCTTCTGAGACTGATTTTTCATAAAAAATATCTTCTTTGTATCAGCACAACCCTATAAAGGAAATATTTTTTTTAAAGATATGTAGGTACATAGCTCATGTTGATATGTAAACAAAAGAATGTGTTCACTATGTAAAGGAATTTTCTAAAAAAAAAATATGGGTAGGATTATCTCACTATGGAAGGAAGATAGAAGAGTCACAATTAATGTGTTTATGTTCAGTAATAATTTTTCCTTGTTGAGTTTTATATATAATCAGAAATTACTTTGTAGAACGTACTGACTTTGGGCTATAAAAATTTTTAATTTCCATGTATGCATTACAATTTTTCCATCAACATTACATGAAACCACTTCTTTCAGCAGATCTAAGGAGAAACCGAACTTTTGCTTCAGATATGACAGCTTTAATTCTTTGACATAAGTGTTGTCTTAACCACTGTGGAACAAGCCACAGAAAATAGGATCTTAACTGCAATCAAGTTATGTTTCAAGAAGGGTCATTAACATTACATGTATCTCCTGATATATTCTCCTCACTTTGCGTCTAGAGGTTGTGGTAGAATTCATATTCCCTTTCTTTCTCTCTCTCTCTCTCTTTCTCTCTCTCTCTCTGTCTCTCTCTCTCTCCTGGAACCACTGATTTGTTTTCTATCCCTATCGTTTGCCAGAATATCATTTAATGTCAGAATATAACCTTGTGAGTCTGGCTTCTTTAACATTATGCATTTAAAGTTTATCCAAATTAAGAGACCTTGATATTTGTTGGGGCCTTTGTTCACTTGGGGTGAGGAGGGGAGAGTGAAAGAGGAGGTGCAGGTAGCCAAAAGGGAAGAGAAGAGAAGCAATGGAGAATTGGAATTGGGTCTTAATAGACACCCCTTCTCCTTCTCCACACAATGTGATCAAATGGTGAAGTGGTCATTTCTTGCTTTAAATTTTCATGTTTCATAAAATGTCCTATTCTTGTTTCAAAAAAAATTTATATAATAGCATTGACTTGCAGTGGACTTGAAAGCTTTTCTCCCATGGATTATTCATGGAATAATATTAAGTATGGAGAAAGAAAAAAAATTGGTCCTAGACAGAGGATGTCTTTTGAGTTCTATTACAGAAAATACAATCACATCTTGAAAGTTGGAAGTATTAATAATAATGACAGCATGATCACAAATCTTTATTTCAAAGCATGTATCAGTGAGAGAGGGAGAATAAATTGGAGTATGAAGACTTGTTTGATCTGCCTTTGAAGGTAAAATTAGAGCCACTTATAGGAATCAAAAAGTACAAGAGGGTCAAGCTAAAACCATGAGAAAGGCTCCAAGAGAAATAAAATGCTTTTGGTGTTTGAGGACATACATGTAGAAAAGTCACTTAAAGCTATGTTTCTACTGAGCTACATCAGATTAGGCTTAGTTTTTTTTTTTGCCAAATTGATTTTAAAAATGGACATAGGATTTTTTTAAGATTCACTGTTTACAATATCATATTTTGGATTCTAGATTGTTTACCATAGTGATTAGAGAATTTTAGAAATATTGATTTGGTAGACTTTGAAAAGCAAGATTAAATGCAATTCTTTTGTTTAGTATTCCTCTTCCCTTTGTTTCATAGTTGCTTTGCATTTAATAATTTTCTAAGGGCTTACCTTTTTGCTCTATTGAAGATTATCCCATAACTGAGCAATGTATATACAAATACTCAATGCTGGTAATTTTTTTTTAGAAGGAAGAGCAGAAATTAAGTGTTTAGCCCTTTGAAAAATGTTTTGTTTCTTTTGTTCAAATTGATTGTGTATCTCATCAATATGGAACATGAATTATGTGTTTGAATGTTTTGTGCCTCAGGGTTTTTACAAATACATGTTACTAAATTTAAAAATAAATTCTATTTTTCCACACCAATTAGTGAGATTTCAGTATACATTGTTCACTCGCATTTCCTTTCCATGGTGTATCATTAATCTATATCTAAGTTAGTGACTATATGATCAATGAAGATTATACACACAAGAAAATTTATTTCTGTATCTTGCCTTATTTGGGGATAAAATCATTTGTATTGTGAAAGTAGCATATTTTTTTCCCATAAACACTAGAGGGTTCAGTAACTACTGATCACCATCTGAATAAGTTTACTTTAAGACTTTAAAGAAACACTTTAACATGTGAAATTGAGGATAAATTTGAGGATTCTGTTTTGAGTAAATGGATTTTTAATGATCATAGTCAGCAGTTGTTGTATGCTTACTATGCTAATTCCTCAATATATATTATTCTTTTAATCTTAATAATCCCAATGATGGAGTTGTTATTATTAACTCCATTTAACATAGCTTAGAGAGATTTGGTAACTTTTAAAATCCATCTAAGACATATGACCACTAAGTGATCAACCTTGATTTGACCCAGGAAGCTTACTCATGGACTCAGAGCTCAGTCCGTAGTGCTATGTGATTCCTTTCTTCAATCTGAGACTCTGGGATCATCATTAAGCCCATAAAAAGTAAACTTAGTTAATGCTCAATTACATATGCTTAGAGATAGAAAGATTTTAGTATCTAAATGCAACAACAACAAAGAAGGCAAAATATTTTGGTTTTGGAATGCAATACCATTTTTGTTCATCTTTGGATTAATTTTCTCTTTTTATGGCCAATGATTAAAAATAACTCATTCCATTAACACTCACAGGTGAGTATAAACAGGTTCTAGTTGTGGTGAAGAATGAAGAGGTAAGACGTTATAAAATTCACTAAAACATATCCACAAGGCACATTAACACAAATGTATCTATAGTTTGTTTTTATTGGCTATAATATACATGTAATCAGATATTTTCCAATCGTAAAATCTTTTATAGATGAATCAAACATTCCCAGAAAACACTCTTTGGTATTTAAAATCAGCACAGATTTGAGAGAAGTTTAATATTATAAAATTATGTTGACTTATAAAGGAATGGTCAACTTGCAAATGTAGGAAACATGACTTCAGAAAAGGACACATTCTTGTTTTTATCCAATGGGGGACATTGAATAAAAAGGTTAAAAAATTTTATACAACCAGAAAGTTAGTGTTGAGGGGATAAAGATCTTTAATCAGATATTTTCTTGATCTGGTTATTTCCCTCCTTTTCCCCTGATTTCATGCTTGGCAAGTAGCTTTTGGATTAATGTCTCTGTTCACCAGTTACAGTAAAATGAAGAAACAATGGGCCCTGAAGAAAAGTTGAGTATCCTTATCACTCAACAGGTTATCCTCTATAAACAAGTGCATTTGACTTTTGGCTCTACATATCAGTCCCTAATAAGGGTGGCTAGCAAAACCTCTTTTCCTATATCCAATACCCTCTGGACATCATTTAGAAATACATTTGTAGAGTTGTGTGTCAGAGTGTCAGACACTGGACTTTATTCTGAACAACCATCTCTTACCTTCTCCAGGTACCTTTCTTCCATCTCTCAGCAGTGATTATGAAATGGTATATTTTTACAGCTGTGAAGCCAGTCACAAGTAATTTGTTACTAGTAATAAAGCGTTGAAGTTTTGTGAATGATTTAGGTTTTACAAATTAGATTGGGTCCAAGGGTACTCATTTAATAACATCGCTCTTTGGCCAGGGGCAGTGGCTCATGCCTGTAATCCTAGCACTTTGGGAGGCTGAGGTGGGAGGATTGCTAGAGGTCAGGAGTTTGAGACCAGCCTGAGCAACGATGAGACCCATCTCTACTAAAAATAGAAAAAATTAGCTGGGGGCTGTTGTCTCAGGTACTCAGGAGGCTGAGGGAAGAAGATCACTTAAGCCCAGGAGTTTGAGGTTGCAGTGAGCTACATAATTGCATTTTACCCAGGGTGACAGAGCAAGACTCAAAACAAGCAAAAAACCATCTCTCTTAACTTGTGTTTTAATAAGCCATTTTGAGTTGGGAAAAAAACCTGTGGAATTGCAACATATCTAGTGTTTTGAGAACTGCATATAAACCTTGCTTGTCACATTTCTGGTCCACATCATGAGCTATAAAATGACAAAAGAAATATTTGGGACTAAATCATACAGTGCCATACCATTTTTAAATGCTGATATACCCTATTATCACTTTTATAAAAAGCTTTCTTTATAAGTAAAATAAAAAAAAAAGATAAATTCAGAAAGAAGTCTACAGGTAACCTAAATGTAGTAAACCTGATATTGGGCCCTCTGAATAAATGATGAGGTTCTGCGGATGAGAGAGTGTTGCACAGATGCAGGGTATCTATAGCAACAGTCTGTTTCTTCTCTAATTGGTTGCTTTGTTTCTGTTAGTACTTTAAATACAACGGATTTTTCAATAATTACTCAAGATCCTATAGATAATGTACTACAGGAATGTGAAGGTAAAGACAACTAAATTTCTCATCCATTATTAAGCCATCATTAATTTTCCTTTTTGAAGCTTCCATCATGTTTCCTCTTTTTTTAATGCCAGCCACCAACAATTTGTGTTGTCAACCAGCCACTAATGAAATTGTTTCACCTGTTTTTTGAACTGTAAGTTACTTAGAGACAGTCTTTATATTATTAATTGTATTGTTTCATAGTGCCTTATAGAGAGCTTTGCACATAGTAGGCACACATTGGCATTGATTGAGTGGATGGTGTCATTCATATTAATTTTAATAATTATAAAACTAATTAAAGCCTGAGGAAATCTAATATAGCTTACTACTTTAAATTTTTGAATAAGGAACCAGAATCTCCAGGAAAACATATTTTATGTTCTTGTTTTCTTAATTTGACAGAGTACCTTCCTTAAATAATTAAAGTAATACTTTGTACAAAACACACACTTGAAATAATTAGTAAATAATTATTAATTTTAAAATTAAATATATTTAAAAAGTATCAAATCTAATTTAAAATAACCATTAAAGGGGTATAGTGATAGCAGATAATTACATTTTTAGAACAAATTAATTTAATATGACTTTAAAATTGAAGAATATGCAGAAAATCTTATTAAGGCAATACCTTTAGCTGTTTCTCTTTCAGATGTTTTACTAGGTTGTAAAAGTAGTATGAACAAAAGAAAATTAGAGTAGAATGAGACACTTGGCTTTTGATCTTTATTTTATAATTAACTGTCTATATAATTTGGGGCAGTTATTTAACATCTCTGAGACACATGTTTCTAAAATGGATGGTAGACTGTTAGCCTATCATTCTGTAAAGCCTGAATGTTAGTAAGGTAAAAATATCGTCTCTGAAACTAGCTCCAGTCTTCTGATGAATATATAGAATGAAGAATTAGAACAAGATGCAGAAAACAAAGTACATGTTTGCAAAGTGATTGATTTTAATATTAAATAGAAATAATACAATAGTTAAGATGTTTTATTCTTAAAAATGATATGAAATTGGTCTTTGAACTTAGGATGAAACACTTATATACAACATTCAAGTTACAAAGCAACTTTTTGACAATTCAGATTCCTCTCATGTTGACTTCTCCATGATCTCCTCTGGAAGGAACACAGCTTTTTTTGACAATTCTTAGATATATGTACATCTTGCTTAACGGAAGAGAGCATCCTTTAGCAAGATTTTCTGTAATGTGAATGCACAACAAACAATGTTCACTTTAATTTACATTGTAAAATTTTTGCATCACTAGAAATAGATTAATCTATTGTCTTTCAATAAATGTTACTGGAATAATTACATATCTATATGCAATAAATTAACTTCAATTTATACCTTGTAGTGTATATAAAGATTAATTCAAAATCAATCATAAAAATAAATGTAAAGCTTAATATTATAAAAGTTCCAGAAGAAAAAAGAATATCATCTTGGATTTGGTAATGATTTCCTAAATGTGATTTCAAAAGCATGATCCATAAAAAGAAAAATTCTTGAACTTGACTTCATTAAAATTTAAAACTCCTGCTCTTCTGTTAAGCTAATAAAGAGAGAAAACACAGAATGAGTGAAAATATTTCCAAATAATATATCTGATAAAGGACTTGTGGCATCATATATAAAGGATTTTCAAACTACAAGGGAATATTACTCAGCAGTAAACATGAATAAATTTGAAACACACTATAATGATGATGAATCTCAAAAAAAAAAAAATAGTCTGAGTGAGTAAAGCCAGACCAAAAAAGAATACCTGCCAGATGATTTAATTTATATAAAATTCTAGAAAATTTAAATTAATATATAAGAACAGAAAACAGATCAATTGTTGCATAAGGATGGGTGGAGACAGAGAAGCAGGAGCTATAAAAGACATGAGGAAATGTTGAGGGCTGATGAATATGTTCATTATCTAGATGGTGGTAATGATCTCATGGATGTATATGCATGTCAAGACTTATTAAATTGCACATTCTTAAAAATTATAGTTTTTATATGCCAATTATACCTCAATAAAACTATTAAAATTTTTATACAATGAATTTAAAACATGATAAAACTTCAAATTTTTCCTTGTATATTTCAGCTCATTTTTATTTCTCCTTATGCCCTCCTGTACCAAAAATAATGTCAAAAAAATTAAACATAATCCCTCACTTTAAGGAGCTCAAAACAATGGAGCACTCCTACTTTTGAACATCAGAATAGCAAGTTAGATTCTTTAAAAATGTTCTCATGCTATGATAAAACTAGATTCTGGATAACATTTTAATTTATTACTAACCTGAAACAATATATTGGCACTCAATATAGGCAACAAGTAAACACGCAAATGAATAAATGGGCAGACAGATGAAAGTAGAGCCATGAGCTATTGATGACTTTGAAAGCCTGAGGAATTGGAAGCCAAGCTTTACAACCCATGCAAAATTGGAATAATGAGCCCAACAATTTTCAGTTATATTTGTGAACCTAAGACTCCTCAAATAGGCCTAGACTCTTGAAAGAGTTACTGCCATAGTGATAAGATGGGCTAGGAAAAAAAAATCACTGGTCAAATAATAAATTCTACCAAGAAATGTGTTGTTTCCAAAGTTGCTACAGGGAAAAATATTAATAATACTCATTACAGAAAATTTATAGCCAGTAGCCTGCTCTTATACAGGTCCGGTGTTCAAATATTCACTAATCATGTAGTCAGGGAAACCTCAAGCTTATATATTAAATTATTAATAAGATGGTGTTAAGTTGGGGGCACAATCTGGCATTAAGCAGAGGCCAGCACAATCCTCCCTGGTTGAAAGCACATTCCATTTGGGCTCTCTGCCTTCTTACATATGTGTTCCACAAAATGTGTGCTCCCAATTAGAAAAAAGATTACCAAACCTAGGAGGAAATAAACCATCATAATTGAGCGTCAGCAGAATAGAACACAATTTCTCATATTGAAATTGTCAGATAAAATATAAAGAATTATTTTTCAAATGTGGTAAATTTTAAAACAGAGAATAAAAAATAACTAGAGCATTATCTAAAATCACTGGGTAGATTTTTTAAAGAAGTAAGTATATATTTTATATGTAAAATCTACAATTGTTAAAGTAAAAAACAAATCAATGGATGCATTGAATGGTAGATTAGATATTCCTGAAGAAAGGAACAATAAACTGAAAGATAAAGCTGAACATATATCTCAGAAATGAAGACAGACAAGGATTTGGAAAATGTAAAAAAGATGTTAAGAGATATAAAGTTTGGATTGAGAATGTTTGCCATATATCTAATCAGAATTCCAGGGGGAAAAAAATGGAGAAAATGAGGAAGAACCAATATTCAAAGTGATAAGTGCTAGAAATATATAACAAATAGAGGTACAGACCAATTATAAAAAGTATCGTGTATGTCAAGCAGAAAAAAGTTTATAAAAATTATATGTAAACACAAGGGTGAAAATTCAAAATACAAAATAGAACAAGGATTATAAAAAGAAAAAAAGGGCCACATATATATATATATACACACACACACAAAATTTAGGTGACATCTGGTTTTTCAACTGCCATGAACCAAGGTAGCACTGTTCAAGCAGTAATGTTCCAAGAAAAAAATTGAAATTGCAGTCTAGTTTTCTAGCCGCATAACCTATCTTTCAGAAACCACGACAGAATATTATCATTTTCAGCTAAATACAAATTAACGGATACGACTACAAGATACTCTTGATAGAAAGCTGCTTTTTTTTAATCTGAAAGAATGTAAGCATTTATTTTCATAATTTGCTATTGTATAATCTTTACATTTTAATCAATTTATAATTTAATATTTTTAGTTAAAGTAAGGAAGTAAATAAGTATTTTTTACCTCTAATTTACAAATAGCAAAAAGCTTAACTGGCCTTTGGCAAGAAAAGATACAACGTCTCTGAATGAAGTAGCTGTAGTAAGCCAAATAATAACAAGGGAGGTAATTTCAAAGAAATAGAGACCAAAGAGTTCACACTATTTTACGTAAAGTATGATGGACAGTGAAGTGCTAAAACCACAGTATGTTATTTACAGAGATGTACTGGCTATGCAATAATAAAACCATCAA
Organism: Cheirogaleus medius; assembly: GCA_008086735.1. Lineage (NCBI taxonomy): Eukaryota > Metazoa > Chordata > Mammalia > Primates > Cheirogaleidae > Cheirogaleus > Cheirogaleus medius. The sequence goes on from VBSM01000361.1 coordinate 85,832,512, forward strand.
GACTTAAATAGCACTTATGTAGAAAATACAAAGTTGTTCAAAACAAAAAAATATATATTTGAAATAAAGAATATGGAATTACAAAGCCAATTGAAGCAAATGTTTTAATTATTTTCACATACAAATATTAGTGTTTCAGGATGCTAATATGGTATGTAAACACATAAAACACACACTAGCATGAGTATTAGGGGAAAACCCCATCAAAGGTGTTTGCTTGGAAATGTTCAATGAATCTGCAACAAAGAACCAATTTCCAATGGCACCATAATTTGATGCATTCAGAAACTGACTAATGATACAAGACCAAGTCATAGAACAGATCTAGCAAAGTGAGGCATATACTTCATTAAGAAAGAAAATGACCCTTAAAGTAGAAAAAAGAGTTGGCAAATATTAATATTTGATTAAATCTATATAAATTGTGTGGGGTTATAGTAATAATGTATACAAAGTAAAGAAAGGACTAAATAAAATGCTAGACAGTAGTAGTTTTTGGTAGGAGTGACATAACCAGTATCCAGGAGTTAAAGTTTTTTAATCCACTAAGAAGGATAAAGGACCTTAGCATACTTCAACTGGTTATGCTTTCTCTGTTGTATGAATTCTGGAATGAGACCACCTGGATTTGGAGGACTAAATATGTATCTATTTGGTCCTCAACAAGTCATTTAACCTTTCGGTACTGCAGATTCTTCATCTGTAAAATGGAAATAACAATAGCATGTATCATATAGTATTTTCATTAGGATTCAATGAATTAATATACATAAAGGACTTAGAATAATGCCTGGCACACAGAATTACGAAAATATATCTATTACTATTATTGTTATTGTTTTTAATATTTCCAGAGAAAATTTACATGGAAAAAGCTTCCCAATTACTTTTATAAGGTTACCTTGATACCAGAAAGAGACCCTAAAATGTGCAGGGAAGGAAAACTATAAGCCAATAAGACTCAAAAGATTCAGAAATCCTACACAATATAAGTATAATAAAAATTTTGGCACATAAAGTCTACCAATGCATAAAGTATATAATTTATATCCTGCCCAAGGAGAATTAGTTTCATTAATGCAAGGATGATTTATCATTCTTAATGCAACTTGTCTGTTTACGTAGATTAAAAGAGGAAAAGACATATGATTGCCACAATTGATTTAAAAAATGTATTTTAGGGAGTTCAACACTCATTCGTGTAAAATGACATATAGAAAAATATAAATAGGCAGAAATGTCCCTAACCAAATGAAGGATTTTAATCAAAAATTTCAAGCAAGCCATCACAAATATTGGTGAAGCCTTAAATAGATTGGTGACATCTATTTAATATCAGGACCAAAACAAGACCATCTAGTATCATTGATTCCAAACTATCACCGAAAACAAATTAAACAAAAAGAACAAACAAAGAAATAAAAAGAAGAGCTATAATCAGTACTGCCCAATGAATAACTCCAAGGAGAACATCATATGCTTTGTGGATGGTGCCTCTGGAATGTGTAATAAAACAGGCCTGATTTTAATGTAGGAAAGAATGAAGTAAAATTGCCATTATTCACAGATAAATGATTGTCTATATAACCCACAATATCCACACAAACTGTTAACATAATAATAGACTTTAGTCAAATGAACATACAAAAATGAATAGTATTAGTATCAGCAACAATAATTAGATATTTTAAAATAATAACCATACTAAAGCATCCCATTACTCGAAATTATATGTTTCTTCTGGATATTTCTATAAAAAAATGCAAAATTGTATGAAATGAGAAAACTATAAAACTTAATTGAAAGATATTTATTACATAAAAAGATAAGGCACACTTATAGATAGGAAGTCTTAATACAATAAAAATGTCAGTTCTTCTTAAATCAATGTATGCCTTTAATGCGATTATTTAAAAAATTCCGACAGAGTTCTTTTCCTAAATAGATAGTGGTGAGTTCATCTTGAAATTCCTATAATAGAATAATAAATCAGAGCAGTGAAGATAACTTTGAAGAAGAATAAAGAGAGGGTATTTGCGCTACTAGATAGCAAGATTTATGATAGGGTAGTATTAGTACAAAGAAACACAAAAACATATATGCAGAAATATATATACACACATACATATTATGTTATTAATAATGGAATGTCCGATTGTCTTAAGTACTAAGTTTGACAGTTGAAGTCTCCAACACTTCCCTTTGACACTTCTTGTGTCTTTTTTTTTTCTAATTGCGAAAGTACATCCTCATTCTTTCTCATTCTTTCAAATGCATGTTTTGGCTAGTTATTATCTTTCAAATTTTGTTCAGAGCAATTTTTGTGAAATCATGGCTAAGTCAAAAATTCATGTTGTTTTTGAATATGAGGTCCATCATGGAACCAATAACACTGCAGTCAGTTCAAAATATCAACAAAGTGTTTGGGAAGGATGTGGCTAATGAACACACAGTACGTGGATGATTTGAGAAATTCCATTCTGGCGATTTTAATCTTGAAAATGAGCCACATGGGCATTCAGGAGGCTGTATGTGGTTTCCAGAGGATCCAAGCAAAGGAAAGTGGCTGTGGAGTGAGGCACAGAATGGGAGATAGCATATGGGAATGTCATTGTCCAGGATAGAATATAATGAGGTTTATTTAAAAGTGCCCGTATAACTCACTCGGTGCTGTTTTTTTTACAGAAAGGCTCACAATTTAATTCAAAGCAATTTTCATTGAGGATCTACTGTGTGTCTATGTCACACCCTGAGATCTGGGCCATACTAGAGCAAAGGCACAGGATGTGTCCCTGCAACTCCATTTCAAGTGTGTTAAATTTTTTGTAGCACTAATAATGCACCAAGCTCTCTCTTACATCTGGCACCTTGTCACTTCATTGTTCTGCCCTGAACAGCATTTCCCTCAGGTCCTCAGGTCTCACTGTAGCTGTCTCCTCCATGGGGAAGACTCTCTCTGACTTAATACCTTCCTTCCTAAATGAGGTATGTTCTTCATTAAGAAGGACTGTGTCTTTGTCACATATTGATCCCAGTGCTCAATATGGTACCTGATAATAGATATTTACTAAATATGTGTTAAATATTAAATGTTGTTTAAAACATAGGTCAGGCACACGGGTGCTTATAATCAAACGTAAGTGCAGCACAGTTTGCTCAGAACCATCCGCTGTTGCTCTATGCATAGCATGCATCTCTTTCCACTTAAGTATGAATAACTCAAAGTTCAGGACTACATCTTTTTCTTTATTGGCATTGGCCGTATTTCCTGCCATCACGTTCAGATAATGTTGATAGCCTTCACTAGAGCAATATTTTAGGCTCCTAATGAGATTAGCCATTTTGTACTCTATGCCTATATTAACTATTCTACTGCAAACCTAATGATTTGTTTATTTAACTGAGTACTGATTTCCCCATTAAGGCCTATTAGCACCTCAAAATTGGCTTTGTAAACCTGGGAAGACCTGATGACTATCAGCAATTAGTAATTTGACAGATCCTTTATATAAAATTTAAATAGAGAAGCAGAACACTTCAAGTAAATAGCTTTATTTGGTTATGAATTTAGGTAGAAGGCAAAAGTTGGCAACATGATATCTCACATTCTTATAGTTGAAAGAGGGCTGTCGAAGTCATCATTTCCTTAAATTTGGAATTATTTTAAGTGCATTTTAGCTAAGTATATAGGACCTACATTTATCTGAACATGTGGAACTTGAATTTTAAAACCTATAAAAATTTAATTCTAAATCTGTGATTTATTATTACAGCTAGGGATGGGTTGGTTGGCTTGTTGACTTAATTTCTTTTTGTCATGTATGTGCCTGAGAAAAAGATGGAGAGAAATAAGAGCAAGAGAAAAAGAAACAGAACAGTTGACTGATGACCTTTAAAATGGATCAAAACAACAATCTATTTATATCCGCTGGGAAATGCTCATCACTTTGAAGGCATCTCACAGCCCCTTTATACTATGTGGCCTTTTTAGGTGTTCCGTTTTCATCCTGATCTAAATAAAGAAAGTAAATGCTGCACAGGATCAAATTTACATTCTAGCTAAATGAGAAATCCATTAGGTTGGAAACTCTGTAGAAGTTGCATTGCTGTGGCCATTGATTTCTCTTTCCTGGTATCAGCCTTGCCCAGTATGCACTGAGCACACTCTCCCCGCAGTGCGTCCATTTACTCACCTGTCATCACCTCGTGGAGAGCCCCACGGGGCCCCTGTAGCACATCTTTGCAGAACCTTTACTTTTGATGGTGAAAGCTGCAGTGTGGCTCCAACAGTGTCCTGCAGATTGCTGTGTGCCCACCATTTTCATCACTCACAGAACTCCTGTAGTTACAGAGAGCTTAAAACCAATGCAAAATGGGATCAATATTAGTAAGCAGGGCGAAAGTTTCAGTACACCACTATCTTAGACATTTAAAGTTTGTACTAGGAAAGTTAGATCAAATAAACTAGGGCAGCCCGTCAGCAAGTTTTATCTCGCTAGGCTGCTGTTTCTGAGGACCCAGACACCAGAGGGAACTGAGGAAAGATCTTTCTTTGGGTAGGTGAGGAAATATCAAGTCAATTTGTTAAATTGTGTATTTTTTATATGTTTGCTCAGACTGATCTTAAAGAAGTTTTTTTTAGCTTTTAACAGGCCCTAAAGAAATAGGAATTAATAAAAGCAGAGTTATGAGCATGGTGGCCATATACCTTATTTTTCAAACCAGGACACTTGAGAAAATGGAGTGATGTCCTTAAATGTTATGCCAGTGCAAAAAACCATAAACTAGGACCATTGCCTGGAAAACTGGGACCTATGGTCACCCTAATTATGGGAAGAGGGCAATTAAAAATGTAACGCTAACAGAATCTATTAGGACTGAAAGATTAGGGTTTAGTTTGGCAAACAGTGATATTTATTTGACAAATCTGATGAATAAATATGAAGCCAACCTCCTATATTAATGTGGAAGGTGAATAATTTGATTGGAGTTATTAAGACCATTAAAACTGATTGCTTTAAGATTTGTTGTTATTCTGTTAGATTAAAAGATAAATCAATGTCAGCTTGTTACTGGGACCCTCCCAAGTAAATCAATCAATGACTAACTTAGTGTGTGCCTTCTGTTTCCAGTCATTTTGGTTTCATTTGCACAGGCTGATTTTTGCCCTTGAAGGTAATATTTGTTGTATTTATGTAGAATGTGAATCAATGTCACTTCTTCCAAAAATTTTAATTCAAAAATATGCAGTTACTTGCTTGGTGGAATCGAGACCTTGCACATCTTTAAGCAACTTAGAAGAAATGTGTGCATGATTTATAGAACAAGCAAACAAAGCATGACCTTTCCTGAGCTGATTAACAGTGCAATTCTTCAGAATAGCAGTTTAGTATAGATTCACTCACACTGAGTAATTTTATAAATGTAGATACAGATAAAGTACAATACAAATATATAACACAAAAATGTAACATGATTACAATAAAACACTTATATACTATTATAAGAAAGTTCAAATCACTTTCCCTGAGCCCTGTTCTCTAGTAAGAAAAAAAAAAATGCTTTATATGAAATTTATGAATGGCATGCATGAAATCATTCCTTGTTAGTTTTAATATTAAAATATCTTTCATCTTCAATTATAGATACTTCCACGCATCATGAATTGATACATGCCTTAAAATGGAGTAGAATTCAATTAACTTAAAGCAATTAAAACTCAATATGATAGACAGATGATGATAGATATTTTTAAAATTTTTTTGAGAAATTTTGGTTTTCTTCCTGTGACCCAGAGCATTGTGTGAACAGAACAGGAGTATGATGTGAAACCATTTATAAATCTATTCTGGCTACTTTTGCAGTTACAGGAAGCACTTTGAAAGAGTATACAATTACAGTTCTTTTTATTTTCATCTTGCAATGTCAGGCTCTTTTGGATCAAGTAAGATAGGTTTAGAATGATTGGTTTATCACACTTTTAAAAATAAAATGTGTACCAAGATTCACACCACCATAATAAGAGCCTACATGTGGATAATCAGCTTGGGAACCCCACAATGGCAGGCCTTTATGTTGATGAGGTGGTGGTTGTTGGTGTTTTTTAAGTCCCCTAAGGGCAGGGACCATCTTTGTTTATCTCTGTCACCTGGTCGTATGTGTTGAACAACAGTGCTGGGGAGTCTTTTCTAACTGGAATGTAAATATATAAAACCAAAATGTTGATGTTATCCTCGAGTCAATAGAGTATTATTGTAGTTATATAATTTTTCTTGTTTTCTCTTGGTTAAAAAGCAGAATTATATGCGGTTCCTCTTTTCAAGGAAATTCTTCAGAAAACCATGCTAAATATGTTCTTCCCTACCTCTTCTCCCACACAATATTTTACTGACCACAGCTTCACGCTCATGAGATTGTTGAATAAATATTTCCGGTCAAGAATCACAAACCAAGCATTTTAAAGTCAACTTGTTTCTCTTCCATCACATTCACAGTCCAGTGTCTTTTGAATATGGAGCTAATTTTTAGGTTGGATTTTGTTTCAGCAGTTCTTTCTTGCATGAATCTCAACCTATTTACATGTAAGTGCATATAAGGAAATGCTGTTAATATGGGGAGAGCTATTCCTAGAAAAAATTGAGAAGTAGGCCAAGTCTCTTTTTGTGTCCTCCCCACACTTCCTTTGAGCACTTACTTCCCTCTGTTTCCCAAGGAAGCCACTATTTCCTCATTGCCCAGCCTCCTTCTTATAATAGGAAGGAATGTAGGAAATGGCATAAGACAGTTTCTAACTGATGTTTTTTGTATTTTAAACAAAACCATGGAATTCGTGAGGAGTTTGAAACAATAGATACTATTTACCCATGCATAAGGACAGCATCCCCCAATGAAAACCTGATTACCTTTTAAAATAACAAACTTATTCAGACAAATAGACAAGTTGACCTTTGAAAAAGCTTCAGTTAATATGATCATATTTTATTTAAAACCTTCCACAATGACCATCTGAAATAAAAAAGCCAAGGTCAAGCCAAAGCTGTATTTTAAATTTTCATTTTTAACCTAAGGCTATTAAAGCAAAATGAAATTTAGAAAATGATCCAATTTTGTTTCAATATTCATATGTGAGGACAATTCATCTTTTAAAATAATTCAATCAGGTTTTCCCTGGATGAGTGGGGAGATAGATGCTGCAGATTTTTGCAGAGTAATAGGCCAGGGTATGGAAGAGAAAGTTGTAACTTCTGGAGGTGTTCCTGCCTCACTTGCCTCTATGGTGTTGTTATTGATCTACTTTCCTACTTCTAATATCCTCGAATGAGAAGCCATAGAGGCATGCAGTGGTCTCTCTTTATCTCATGTAGGGCCTGGCTCAGCTGGTTTTCTTAAGAGCTCAAATAACAGAATGTCATGGCAGCAATGCAATTGGGAAATAATGTGTTTCTAGCAGAGAAAGGAACCTTTTTTTTAAGAAAGACAAAATGAGAATCATTCCATACTCGCATGACACAAAGCAACTTTATTGCAAGAGAAGAACTCCAAGAAGTAGGACAGAAAGAAGAAATAGTGAATAGTAAACCTTTTAAATTCACTTAGCCCCAAATACTTCAAATAACTAAATACAAAGAAAATGCCTAAGAAGGAAAATCCAAATAAGAGGGCAAAAATATCTCTTATATCTCTTTCATGTCAGACAACACACCATCCAGAATCACCTGAGGGAAACAATCAACCCTCCTGTCCTTGATGACAGTAACATACTGACTTTTTACAGTCCTAAGACTCAGAAAAGAATGTGCAAGTTTTATTCCTATAAGCACAGAGAGCATTTTTCTCTCTTTATTTGTCTGACTCTTTGATAATTTTGTGATGTGTCTCCTGTGAACATTCTTCTTTTAGGAATTTTTATTTTGAGTACTAACTTCTTGTGTTTAAGTGAAATGACTGTAATAAAATGTGCAGAATTGATTGCTTAGAAGATTTGTATTCTTAAAACTGATGTCCTTTCTGTAGCCATATGGTATGAACTAAAGAAAAAAGAGAAACTCAGATGCTTCTCTACTGATGGTACGCTGACCTTTACCAGAGGGTACTTGCTAGGATAATTATAGGATTCTTTAAACATGATTTGTTTTATTTTCTCTTCTGTGTCAAGATATCAAATTTTCCCTCACCCTTTCCTAGGAAAGGATGCAAGTAAGTTGAAGGCACATTACCTATAAAAATGTAAAGGTGGTATTTATAAAGTTCTTTCGTGAGTCAAGATTGGCTATGTTATAGTAGGTGACAAACTACTCTCAGATCTCACTAACCAAAAAGAACAAAATGTTATATTAATATTTCTTCTTAATCCTACACGTCCCACCAGGGCCAGTTGAGGGACTCTGCTTCGCAAAGTCAATTATGGATTCAGGATGGCAAAAATTCTACTATGAGCTATGTAGCTGAGATATGTAGAATAGCTGTCTTTCTCAGTCTTTGCAGCAGAAGAGAGAGAACTGGAAGGTATTTATTGCTCTGGAAATTAAATGTTTGGTCTAGCAGTGACATGCATCACTACCACCTAAAGTCCATTGGCCACAACTTGTTACAAGGACCCATCTATTTGCAAGAGGTCTCGGAAGTATAATCCTCTGAGGTACCAAGAAGGAACACAGAACTCAATGTGCATGTGTTCTAGAATGTTCTATCATAGGTCTATTCTTCAGACATACACAACTGACTAGAGAGATGAGTTGATGTTACATCATTGTGGAAATACAAATTGGAAAGATAGACTGTGGCTAGACTGTAGTGGACTTCATCGAGCTAAGGGATTTGTACTTTATATTATAGGCAATGAATCCTGTCTGTTTTTGAGACTCAGAAGTTGCTCTTGGCACCATTATGGTACCCAGAAGATTGAAACACTATCATGTGGAGTGGAGGTAGGGTTGAAGAGGAGAAAAATTAATTGGAGATAGACATTCAATAGCATTTCCTCCAGGATGCCAATATTTACAACTTCTTTTTTGGACATTTTCCTTGAATTCAATGTTTTCTTCATTTTCTCATTATTTACCTTTCCCAAATTTGACCTTGCTCCTCACTTCCTGTCTTCCCCCACAGCCAAAAATTGTTTTTTTAAAAAAGCAATTTCTGACAGTTGTATGGGAATTACATGTTCGGTAGCTGCATTAGTAAAGTTAATCTGCCTCAGATGTGCAATGTGGACACAGGCTGAAATCAGGAAATTATTTTACCTTTTTAAAGATAATGTGGTCTGAAAGTTGTGACAGCAGCGGGTATTCGAAATTATCTGGAATGTGCAGAAGAATCTAGATAATCTAGAGCGGCTGATTTTGTGTTTAAGAGACTGAGGTGATATTTTGGGTTAGCATTTGAAAGGGTGTATTAGTAGTTTACATAAAAACAATACTTAAGGAAAATTATAGAATATAGCCCTTACATATGTATTGTTTTGTAAAACATTAAGTCCATTCTTTATGTTATTGCCAGTTGTCTTCTCAACTACAGCCCTATTTGTGCCCCTTCCCTGCTAAAAATTCATAGATCCTCATTATGTGGAATGGAATTTCCCAAACTGTGCCAATAATATTACTGCACGTTAGTTCCATGGTCAAATGCATTCGTAAATGCTAGGTCACACAAAGAGAAATAGTCTCTTTCCTAGAACTAATTGGTGGTAAATTTCTAAGAAAGGACTGTTTTCCAAAGTCATTTGATCATAGAACTCTTGTTTTTCTTTGTGGGTATTCTTTAGAGGTAAATGATTATTAGAATAGAGGGCAAAAATCCAAAAAGTATACACCACTCACTACAACACAGAGTCTCTGGTCACCAAAATGTTTGTGTCTGTGTCTATGCGGTGATTCTCCCCACACACAAACAATTGATTCTGCAATAGCCACCAGCTAAGTGTCCTTGACTTCAGTTCAATTCTGATACTGTCTACCTTCAAATCCCACAGGTTGTGGTATTAGACCCACAAGAACACAAGTTGTGGTATTAGACCCAAAAGACCACAAGTTGCAAGTAGTAGGTTGCCACCTAAAGGTCTGGCTGAACTGCTATAAATCAGGGATTCTCATGACCTTCTCCTTGGTTTCAATAATTTGCTAGAGCAGCTCATAGCATTCAGGGAAACACATTATGGAAGAGATGCATAGAGCAAGGTCTAGGGGAAGGGGAGGACAGCTTCTATGCCATTTCTGGGTGTGCCACCCTCTAGAATCCTCCACGTGTTCAGCAATCTGGATGCTCCCTTAACTCTGTCTTTTTCTTAAATGGAAGCTTTGTTATTAGACATGGTTGATTAAATAATTGGCCATTGACAATCAATTTAACTTTTAGTTTTTCTCCCCTTCTTGGAGGTTGGGGGCGGGGCAAAAAAGTCCCAAATCTTTAATCATGTCTTGGTTTTTCCCATGACCAGCTCATCCTGAAACCACTTAAGGGCTGCTAGTCACAGGCCATCTCATTAGCATGCAAAAGACACTCATCACTCTGTCAGAAAATGGCTGTACAGATCCAATATATATATATATATGTATATATATATAATTTATCTATATATAAAAATCATAATATCACAATGATGTATTACAAATAAATTAAAACCACTTAAAAACCGTTTTGAAATTGTATCCTTCAGTTGGCTTCATAGTGAAATGGAGACTAGATTTTATTTTCTCCAAAAAAGCTTCTGGTAAGTAAAATGAGACATCTGGTTTGGTAATGAAGAGAAAATAAATGATTTATAATGGTTGTTTGGACTATCATAAGAATGTGGAGAGACAGTGAGATAGATAGTTTCAAGAGCTCTTTAGGAGCTTAAATATTGAGAGTTAGTCGTAGAATTGGAATGAAGGTGAGGGATTGGTACATTTCTAGCATGACTCTGAGATTTATATCTCATGTAATTATCTAAGTGCTTGTGATATAGGTGAGATAGGAAGTAATAATAATAATAGCTAATGTTGAATATTTAATGTCAGGCAATGTTCTTACCTTTACCTCATTTAAGTCAATTAATTCTTAAAATGAATTTGAATGTTTTGCATGAGAAAATAGAGGCATATATTTTTAAAAATTGCCTAAGGTTTTCACCTTTTAAGTGGTTGGATTGGCACTTGAATTCAGACATTTGTCAAAGAGCCCATGTTCTTAAACATTATGCTATAAAATATCTGTCTATCTATTTATCAAAATCCATGAATAAATAGAACTTTTTAAATATGAGCTTGGTGATGGAGTGAGATGAGAAATCATTAATTTGTTCATGAAGGGTCTGTGGCACGCATTGGGCCTCCAAAGAGAGCAAAGTAATTCAACATATGGCTCTATAATGCAAATGAGAAATTTGGAGATACATATTTGGAAATATCTGGCATAGAGACGGTTCAAAGAAGCCAAATGAGATAGTCACAGAAGTTCAGGAAAGTGTATATCAACAACAAGTTTCATATAACAAGTAGAGAAAAAAGGTTCATTGGTTTTAGGAACTTGGAGGCCATTTGTTATCTTAGTAAGAAGCAGGAGAGGTAGAGGAAAAGAACTGTGGTTGAGTGGAATGAATAATAGAAGTTAAGGAAACAGAAATATTTTCAAAAAAGACTTATTAAGAAATATGAATGGAAAGAGTAGAATAAGTGAAAATAAAGATTTTTTTTTAGTGAGAAAGAATTGAATAGTTTTAAAGCTAAAGGGAAATGTCTTTTTGAGAGGGAAGTGACAGAAAAATAGTCAATTGCTTAAGCTTCTTAAGAAAGCAAGAGAGAAAAGAATCTGCTAAAAAAGAGGAGAGTATCTCTGTGAAGGAAGACCATCCCCTGTGATAATGGAGGATGAACGGAAGAATAAATGAGTGCTTATGAATGTGGGCTCACAGGTTATATTGCATGGTGTGGAGTGGTTCCTGTCTGAGGGCTCCTTTGTCTCTGTAAATCAGAAGACAAACTTATCTGCTGAGAAAATTGATGAGATAGTCCCCAAATTATCAGACCCTTTCCAAGTACTCTAGAAATTACTGGGAAAAAAAATTACTAGAGAAAAGAGATATGCCGTATAGAATTATTAAGATAATTAAACTTAATATTATTGAAAAGTCAAGTGGTTAATGTTTATTATATAATTTAAAATTTTCATATTTGCATAATATTTCATAGTTGATAAATTACTTCCATCTACATTTCCTTTGAGTGTCACAATAACAATAAACTAACAAGAGCTTGATGAGGTAACTACTTCACCAAAATATAATACATGATGTAAATAATCGTTAAATCAACAATGATCTTCCCACTAAGAGATAATCACCATTAACATTTTGCTATATTTGCTTCTATATGCTATCATGTATATGTCTTCCAAAGGAGAGGCCAAACTGTACATTTACTTTTGCAACCTACTTTTTTTTATTCAAATACTTATTTTGTGCATTTTCCCCACTAAGATTATAACTGGAATTGTATTATATCAATATAGTAATTTGGGAGGCATTAATATTTTTATAGTATTGATGATTCTCATATAATTTTCCTATATTTATTCAAGTATATTTTTAAGCCTTTCAGTAAAAGTTAATAGGTTCCTTAGTACTATCTTGTGACGGAGATTTAAAGACTGCTTCTTTACAGCCAAGCCTATGGTTTAATCAGGTATTGCTCACTTTATTCTTACAAGGTCGTCTTTTCTTTCCCTTCTCCAACTTTTTAAAAGCCACATTTATTTGAAAGATTGGAGAGTAGGTAGAATTTATTTATTTCTCTGAGTAAATGACTCAATGTTTTGTTAGCTTATTTGTCTCAAATGGTGAGATTCAATCCTGAAGTTATTGAACATGGTTATGACTCTTTATTTGTTTACTACAGAGGTGTTTTGTGATTAGCAAGTCTCCTTTGCACAATGTCTTCCATACTGAGGGTGAAGAATAATTCTAACTTGTAATCATCAATTGTTTACGTAGCCACTTTCTCAAGCCCTTCGGGAAATGATACCAAAATGATAATGGTACAGTGTTAATGAAGAACTACAAACTATATTGCAGTGTTATGAAGAACAGATAATTTTGAATTCTTAGATTTATATTTCAAATAATGCCTCCTCTCGCTGGGAACTCTTATCATTAAATTAACTCATCAACAAAAACAAGTTTGAGTAGAAAACTAAATGAATATTTTCTTTAAAAAATTCTAGGGACTTAAAAATAAACTTTAATCTTGCTATCTTTAACATCATGATGTTGAGATAGGAGAAACAGAAGTATGGAGTAGGAGGAAAAATAAAAGGTAATGAAAGTAGAAATAACAATTTTAAACTTTCAGCAAATAAAATTGAAGCCAAGTTTTTGTTAGACTTAGCAAACAACCTTTATCAGATTCTGTGTTCCAGATATAGAAAAGCATACAAACATTATCCCCAATGGGATTTACTAGGATCCTAGGACAAACCTTTCCATTTGATTTTAAATTCCCGGATATTAGCGTTTTTTTCATTGTTTATTCTCCTCTTTACCCACCATACCCTGATAAATAAGTAGTGACCACCATCTTTCTCTAAGTCTTCCTTTGATGTGACATAAGTATTTTCTATGTATTCCATTTCTTCATGTATATCTAAAAGAACATGTGAATTAACATATATTTCAAAAGTTACTATAGTTTTTTTTTTCTGCTGTTAAGAAGAATTACTATTCTTTACTAAATTTCTAGAAAAATCACTCACTCGAGATTTTTTAAAGCTGCTTATACTAAAATTTATTGATGTATCTTCTACTTTAATTTTTTACTGACTTTGTAAATTATAACTTAATTGGAACAGCAATAAATGAATTATGGAAGTCAAGAAACTAAATAATGTAAAACCCCATCTGATATGAGAATAATCAACTCTAAAAACAATTCAAAACCTGTGGGTAGAAACTTTATCTTCTACTAATAATCTCCTAAAACCATGTAGAGTTTTAAGTTAGGATACTTTCTAGAATACAATCATGTTGCAATAGCAAATTAAGAGTGTCTCCTGTTTTTTAAATGGGAACCAATTCCCATCCATGCTTCTCAGTGGAGAAAGTGAGAAAAGCTTTTAGATTTGCCATTTTGCAAACTGACAATACAACATGTAGGACAGCTGCCTACAAGAGGAAGACCCTTCAATGGATATGAGGCAATATTAATGTTACTTTTTCTTTTTTGTGGGAGTTCCTGTATATACTATATGTGTGATCCTCACAAATACTCAAATGTCAACTTCAATTTTTATCCTAAAATCTAGATGTACTTATATTACTCCATTCATATTAACTTTTCAGTCTTTTCTGTGATCATTTAAAGACAGTGTAAAGATTAGTGCACAGTGTGTAGTCATAGCATATTAATTTATTCAAATGCTAATTCACTTCAATAATTCAATAAACATTTACTGACAACTCTTATGTGTTAGATGCACTAAACAAGGTCCTAAAGAATGAGAATGTAAATGAGCCTTTCCTTTAAGAAGGTTACAATCTGTAATATAAATAGGAATGTACATGTATAAATCAAAGTTTTAGGAAATAGATGTGATAGCAGCTTTATGAACAATTTCAGAGGAAGGTAAATTTTTTTCTACCTAGGAGATCCAGACATCTTGAAAGGCGAAATTTGAACACACCCTAAAAGTGAGTATTGACTTGCCATACGAAAGAGAAATGAGAGGTATTTCAAGAAGGGTATACCATGCTATTTACTATCTCTAATTTACCCAATAACTGTCAGAGCGAAGAATTATATTGGTTGAAGTTTAGTGTCTGTGTGTCAGGAAGGAAGGAAAATTACTAAAATGATAGCTTGGGGATATTGTTTTTGAAGTTAATGAATTTTGATTTTATTCTGTAGGTAGTAAAGGGTCCAAAGAAGGTTTGAGAGTAGAAAATAACATGATTGGATGTTGGTCTTAGGAAAATAACTTACTTAGCAGTGTTAGGGTGGACTTGACTAGAAAGAGACAATAGCACCAAAGACAGTTTTGAAAGCAGTTGCAAAATCTCCAGTGAGATGTAATGAAGGCCTCAGTTAAATCCTGGACAGTAAGGAGGTTACTGAAGAGGGTAATGGAAAAAAAAAAAAAAAAAAGCTACTCTTTTAATAGCTGAGAAGACCATTTCCAGTCAAAAGATAGAGACTAGAACATAGATTTTGATTTATTAGACCGGATGTGATTTAGGACAATATGCCAAATACAGATAAGTCTTTCAGTAAAATTGATGATACTGGGAAAAAGAAAAATGGGAAAATAATTTAAGCAAAAAGGGAAGAAGACATTAGAAGATGCATACATGCTTGTTTAATAAAGACAGTGGCTTGCCTACAGAAGGGTTTAATCTGAATTTCATCTATGCTGTAACTATGTGGCTGATGAGAAGTGTAGGTATGAGGTAGATTATGTCATTTTTTTGGACTATCCTTCTGAGACTGTTTCAAGAAGCCACCAAATAAAATGAATGTTTATATTTTAAATTTTAGTGGTAAGGAATCTCCATTTATCATAGGAAGAGAATTTTCAGGAGTATAAAATCTTATTTGTTCTTTACCACTGAATTTTTCCACAGACAGAACAATCTATAGCTGCTGACTCCTGCCTTCGTTGACTCTGGATGATTGTTGAACAGGAAGGGTGCTTGAGCACAAAAACAAAATAATGAATTTACATAACGTCACAATTGTGTACCAAAAGTTAGGTTTGCTAACATTTGTATTGCCTCACTTATCCTCGCCAGAGTTGCCACTAGCCTGTGCCAAGAGAAAACTACCAGTCACATGAGCTTTACTCGTGAAAAGCAGGTGGGTAATGGCAAAGCTAAAGTGCAACAAGCCTGACTATGACATAATTAAATGTTATTAATTATTTTTTATGTTCGAGATATTTAGATATTGTCAACACAAGTGCATGCCTAAACTCCAGTGAGAAATATACAAAACTTTCCAACTCAAGATATTATTTGAATTCTTATACTATTTACCAGAGGATGATATAAAAATAAATTTGTTTTTGAATCCTTAGGGAAGTCATTTAAACACGTGGATATCAAGCTACTATTTTTATGTATTCTAATTTTATCTATTCATTTTTTTCTAGCTCTTCATTTATGTTGTGAGATCTTTCTGGGCAAAATGCTATTCCTGTTATTGAGTACAGATGCACTAAATGCCTATAACTACACATTTAACTCTCGTGATTGTCTAATTTTGTTCTCCCTACACTGTAAGTTCTTCCAGTTCCAGGCTTTCTTTATATCTCTAGGTATAAATAGCTAGGACTCAATATGTGTTTAAAGGTAGTGGGTTCTTTGGTATTGCTTCTTTGAGGCTACTTTATTTGAAAGTGAAACATGTCAATTTTTATGTAATATATTTTCATTTTTTTGCAGAAAGTGAGAAAACCCTTTTAGTTACTCAAATCTGTTTGAGTGTTTTGCATTACATATCACTGAGGAATTGGAGATCAACGTGGTACAGGGCTGTTTCCCATACAGTAAAATATTGATGGCCGGCAATTTTGCTTTATAAGATTCTACAGTCAAACTTTCTCTCAGCCGCCTCTAAAGGGACCTGGCACACAGAGTTCTAACTCTTAATGTTATTTCTTGCATCATTTTGCACCTTTTAAAATTTCCTCAATGACTCAAATCCTTGGCCTTTGGAATGTGTTTTGTTAACTGGAAAGATGTAAACAGCTCATTTAACTTGACCTTCAAATGTTCTTTCCCTTTTCCTTTTGGTGTGAGCATAGCACAGCCTGTTAGTATCCACGATAGCTGTGAAGTGGCATCCACTCCCTCCAGCTCTTCCCCTTCCCAATGCCAATCATGCTTCGTCAATACTGACAAGGAATTATTAGTCTTTGTTTCCTTTACACTGTATATTGGCAAAACAATCATTGAAAGGAATTGTAGAGGTAGAAACCATTATCTTTGCACTATTGTGGTAACACAGCTTTTAGGCTTGCTGAGAATATCCATTAGTTTTGTCCTCTTATCTAAAAATGATTTCTTCTTTGCTTTGTATTTCTCCTGGAGTTGAATATTTCACCACCTCCTGCCACGTTAGGGACAGATACCTTTATTTCTTCAATACCTGAGGCATTTTTCCTATTGGCCTTTGTTCCATGCTTAAAGGCATTCTTGGTACATTTCAATCCCAGTTGTATTAGCTGTAATTTGGGTACTTTTAAAAATCCTATTTGATTCTCAAGAGCTTTTTTCATCTTTTTTATTGGCCTGACCTCAGTCTACTGAGGGAAATTTGTCCTAAGGTACATTCATATAGACTCCGCATGTGTACAGACAGAACAGGAGCATTTAGCTAGGTGCTTTGCTCAAATTACAGCTAAGAAAATTTGCCTTTGAAGTTTTTGATTATATCAGGCCTTAGAAGTAAGACTTAGCAAAATGATTCCTTCAAATTTTATCATAAACTCAGCTCCCTCTCGTTTCTTAAAGATTTCGCCTCTTGGAAATAAATGAAGACCACCCAAATGACAACAAACAAAGGCTAGTTATTCAGAGCTTACTATCTCAGGGGAGTCTGCCACCATCACTTGCATTTGGCAGAGACTCAAAGACAGGCTGAGGATAGAAAAGCTTTATAGTTATAAAAGAGAAAGGCTTTAGGTATGCATTCACTGGAGGTTGTTGGCATGGGGAAGCTGCAGGTGGGCTACCTAGAAGCAAGGCATTCTATATGATGGTTTGAGAAACATATTTGGCTCCCTTGGGTTGTTCCTGAATTGGCAATAGGGCAAAAAAATAGGGAAGCTGACAGTTACTGACCAAGACCTGATCCTTCTGGGCCCATTGCTGCAGATTGTGGTGTGGCTTCTTGGGCTCCTTGCTACATAGGTCGTGGGTTAGAATTTATTGCCAAGAGTTTTTTTTTTTAATCTCAAAATTGAGCAACAACAATGCTTTGTACGCTGCTAAAAAGTGACTAAGGATTATTTATTTCAAACGAACTGGGCTGCAATCTATTTATTCTTTTTTGTTAACCTATTGCCATAATGAGTCTATGAAAAAATAAAAAGTACCTGATTGGGAAAGTACATTTTCTAGCTAGCTCCTAAGAAGGGTTTTCACTCATTATAATCATGGTGATATAGTCTATGTGACCTTGAAAAAGTCATTCTCCTCTCCAAAATTTATTTTATTAACCAGATTAGGAAATATATTCTATAATCATATCATTTCTGTGCTCTCAGTCTTTAAAATTGTTAGGTCATTTATAGCTTCATAGAAATAGGAGTGAGAAAAAAAATCTAAAAAACAAAATACCCAATGAAAAGTCATCAGGATTTTCAAGACCGTGTAGAATTTTCAGAGAAGTGATGTAGCTAAGTCCTTTCCAGAAAAGTAATTTTGAGTCATACATACCACATGGACAGTGTATGGAAGAGGGTCTCCATGGACCATGAGATATGGGGCCAGCAGGCAGGGGCTGGGAAGGGTTTGCTTCTATCTGTCAGTGACATGGCACATAGAATACCATTCATTTTGAGAAGGAAGGGCACCCAAGTTTTAGGGGTCATCTGTAGAGATGTAGACAATGATTACCAAGGTGAAAAACTGCCCGTTATATAGTGCCTTGGATTCCTTTTTTTTTGTCAATTCTGATCACTTTTTCTACCTTCAAGCTGATATAAGGGTAAATTCAAAGTCATTATATAAAGCATTCTTCAGCTTTCTTAACCATAGCTTAGGTATGAAACTTGATTAATGTGTTTCTAAAGATTAACCAAATCCCATGGCTGTTCTGAACTTCCTATCTTCACCCTATACTCTTAAATAACCAATTACATTACACTACTATAAAATAACAAAGTATCAGTCAAGTTTTCTTTAAAAATCAAAATGATAACCATTGTGCTAATGATTTTGAGTTATACTTTATAGACATAACAGGTAAAGAAAATTATCATAGTAATTAGTCAATATTTCACAGGGGTGAAAATTCTACTATTTTTCCACTGGAAAATAATTATTTTCAACAGGAAGTAAACTTGGAATGGATTTTTGTATATTATGTAAATTTCTAATTAAAGTTTTAGCATAAACATGGATTTATTCTACATTTTTGGACATTAAAATATAATTGTATATGTTTGTGTGTGTGTGTATATTTCCTGTTGGCAAATTTATACTGACTCTATTGATTAGACAGTGATAAACATTAAGGAATGAATAGCTGAGGATAAGTTTTAAATCCTCTATATATTGTTATAGAGATAAGCTTTCAGTCACTTATGCTATTCCAAATCTCAAATAAAATATGAGTGAATCTTGGTCATAGTGGCCTTTGTCATTCTTTCCATTGTGTTTGATCACAATGCCAGGTAAAAAGAAAAGACATCCCTTTCTGTTGACTGAAATGCCCTGCAGGTATGAAATAAAGGTTCCAAACTTAAGGCCTTTTAGTGTAGAAAATGTTCCAGAGTGAATACTCCAAGGATGTGTAGCCCATTGTACTCAGTATAAGGATCTAACATTCATGGTATTTTTTTCACTGGGATTATTGATAAAAAAGGAGAAACCAAAAGAAAAAAAAAATAAAAGGAGGGTAGGAGTAGAGTGGGAAAAATGCCCATAAAATGAACAAAATAACAGAAAGAGCTTGATTCTGAAAAGGCCACAGCTACAGAATGAGTCAGATTCATGCAGTGATACTTAATCTGGGCTCTTTCTCCTTGTTCTCAGCTCCTTTCTGGTTCATTCATTTTGATAAAATCTTTTCCAATTCTTTTACCTTCTATGGATTGATAACACTAGTTGGCACAGCTAGGTATTAACAATGGGCATAATCACTGTTGCTTTCATTTAAGTGAGAGTAATTCTCACCATGAACACACAATATATTCCTCTTATTTCAACCTTTGAAATATATCCAGAGATTAATTGCACATGCTTAGGATTCTAAGAAAAGAGAGATTTAGTCTCTATCTGTATCTTTAACTCTACTCTTACTTTATGTGAAGTGTGTTAACTGAGAGTTGAAAGCAGACCAGGTAAACTGGGCAGCTTGAATAAAAAAAAACAACCAAACACCCAAAAAAGAGTGAACAGGGATTGTCTAGGCCAAAATTAAGTATCTTTATCATTCGGTAGTTAATCTTCTTGGCTAAACTGCCATCTTTTCCTACTCTTGTACAAGTTCCAAATAAATTTTTTATTTTGACACCAAAACCTGGTTTCATGAGTTTCCTGAATAAATATAGACTGAAAAGCACCTTGGCCAATTATATCTGACAGGCCCTTCTGGAGCACCCTTCTCTACTCCTACGTGGTTTCCCTGTCTGTGATAAAATCCCACATCCTCAAAGAGGTAATTAAATCCTTCACTCTCCTAGCATCCTACCTTCATTCATTCATTGATGTATTCATCCATTAAATCAGTCAGTTTCATTACTGAGGCCCTTCCATGTGCTGGACTCTATTCTAGGCACTTGGAGACATCAGTGAACAAGACAAAGAGATTGGCTTTCATGGAGCTTCTACTCAGGGTGGGAGTACAGAGAACATAGATAATAAGCAATAAACATTTTAAATAATTATAGAGAATGTTAGAAAGTGAAATATAAAATGAAAAACGTGGAGCAAGGGAGTGAGTGGGGACTTGAGGTGAGGTGGTACCTGTCACTGCTCTCAATCAATGTGATATTGCAGAAAAAAACAGGACAAGGTAGGGAAGCAGAACAGATGAAAAGAGCAGTCTGAGAAGAGCATTGCAGAATGAGGAAACAGAGTGAACACTCTAAGTTGGGAGCATGACTGGCATGTCACAGGAATAGCAGGAAAGCCAGATGGAAGGGATAAGGGACAGAAGCTGAAAAGAAAGTCAAGTCATGAAGATGAAAAAAAAAAAAAGACAAGACTCAGCTCATTACGGACCTCATGAATCATGGTGCTGACGTTGGCTTTTGCTCTGACTGAAGTAAGGGACTGACAGAGGGTTTTGAGCAGAGGGATGGTTGGCATTATCTAACTTTGATTTTAAAAGGCTTGTTATGGCTGTTGTTTGAGAATCTGTCCTAGGAGGATATGGGAGGGCTGTGAGGAGACTACTGTGGGCTCCAGAGGAGACCTGAGACTTGGACCAGGGAATTCGCATCCAAAAGGGTGCAAAATGGTCAGATTCTGGATCTGTTTTAGAGTGTAGTCAGAAGTGTTTTCTGACAGATAGGATAGGAAGTATGAGAGAAAGAGAAGAATCAGGGTCCCAAATGTGTCTACTTCTCAGTAACTCACAACCATACTAGATCAAGCCTCTGTTTCTTACCAGAAGCCCCGAAAAGCCTCCTACCTGGCCTCCCTGCTTTCATCCTACAGGCTACATTTTACTCCATGACAGCAGTGACAGAGATCTTTTTAAAACATAGGTTACTAAACATCTGCACTGAGTTCTCATTACACTTAGAAAAAATTATGTCTTTAACATGGACTTTAAGGTGTAAAGGAAATATATGGTCTCTGTGCCTTGACACTTTATATAATCTGTCCCTTTGCCCACTATGCATCAGCCACCATTTGCCTTCTTCCTATTTTTAGAAAGTTGCATATGCCTTATGATCAGTGCTATTTCCTTTCACGGAAAGCTCTTCCCCTGAGTTTTCTATGGCTCATTCCTTCCTGGGCTTGTTACTTCCTCTTGAGTGCCCTTCATATTCCTTCAATCACTACATTCTCTCAATATTGTATGGGGGTTGTAGCCCGAGCAAAAAGACAAGGAAAGAAAGAAAAGATCTAAGAATTGAAAAGGGAGATATAAAACATTCACTTAATAGTACGTTACTTATATGTGATAAGAAATTCAAGAAAATCTATAAATATACTAAATGATATAACAGATTCTAAATTTCAGGTGATTATACAAAAATAATTCATATTTTTATATATCAGCAAAACACAATTAGAAAATGAAACAGTGCTAACATCTCTATGAATATAAAAATAATCAATTATCTAGGGATAAATCTAACAAAAGCTATGTAAGACCTCCACATTAAAAATCTATGCAATATTATTTTTAAAAGTGTTCCAAAATACTTGAGTAAATGGAAGGGTACAGTATTTTCATTGACTTGGAAATATTAAAATATTGTTAAAAGTATCAGTTTATCCCCGGTTGATCTATATATACAATGCCAGTGGAAAAATTTACAGAATTTTTTATGTGAATAATGTGAAAGATAAACAGCTATTTCTGAAATGTATATGGTAGTTATTCAGAGGACCAAGGAAAGCCAAAGTCCTCTTGAAGAAGAACAAAGATGAAACTTTCAACATGTTGTTAGA
>VBSM01000361.1:85854932-85879561 GCA_008086735.1 Cheirogaleus medius
TCTATTTCTTAACAAGAGTCACAGTTAAATAACTGAGTTCAAATAGTGATAATTCGCTGCCTCTACATTTACAGTTTGTGTGCTATTCTGTACGTGTATTATATTTCAATAAAATTTTTTAAGTTCTTTAAGAGACATTACACATGAATGTTAAGTGTATTCCTTGCTTTATCCTGGTTTGAAAAATAAGCTGAAAAAGCTTGTTTTAATTACTATTGGGGGAATCTGAATGAAGATTTTTAAGTTCAATAATACTACAGAATTACTTTTAATTTTGTTATGTGTGACAATAATAGCATTGTGATTGGGTTGAAATGTCTTTATTTTTCATAGTAATATATACTGAAATATTTAGGGTTGGAAACACATGGTATCTGTAATTTTCTTTGGAATGCTTCTGCAAAACAATTTTTGATACAGAAAATAGGGCAAATTATTAACTGCTGCTGAAATTCAGCTATGGTTATATATTTTTTCATTATACTATTCAGTATACTTTTTTAAATGTATGAAAACTTTTATTATAATAATAAAAAATAAGAATGGACTAGGTTAGTTCCCTGTAGAATACTTGCCTCATTTGAGTGATTATTTATTATTTATTGAATGTATGAATAAATGACTGAGTGAATGAATTAAAGCCAAATCAGTAACTGAAAGATAATTATTTCTGAAATTCAAAATAATTTTTAATTTCATTAATCAAGAGGTAAGATGGAGTACTATTACACAAAAACTCTGTAACCATCATGTTGATAAAATAGTCATGATCCATTCAATTGAATTTCTACTTAACTAAAGTGTTTACAGTAGCACTTTTTATCTTATAAATTTAATTTTGTTAAATATTTTTTCATGACTCAGATTGTTTTTCCTTGGAGTGAAGGCAATTGTTTATCATTTGAATATTAGTTAGCAGACGTCAATTGCACACATAGCTAGTGCATATGATTTGACTCTTGCGAGAACTGCTCCTGGTTTAGTATTATTTATTGTTTTATAAAACCTGACATTTGGTTACTTTTATTTGATTTGTCCTTTTGTTTTAAAATGTAGTATAATTAATGTTGGTGTAGGGTGAGGCAAGGAAATATATCAATTAATTAGTAGTTTCTGGTTATTTGGTGTTACCACGTTTGTGGTAAAAGGAGCTTTTGGGACATTAGAGGCACATTGAGTGGATCCACCTTGGACAGAAAGAAAATTTCCTCTAATTCCTACAGTTCTGACTAACAAGATGCCATCTTATTGAACTATAAATTCAATTTCTTTTCAAAACTTTAATTTTGTTTTATTTAGAAAGAGATTGAACCTGAGAGAGAAAATCTTTTTGTGATAAGGTCTCACCTGAGGCCAACTTTGATGTAACTCATATAAAAGCTCAGTAAATAAGAGCAAGACAGGCAGAAACCTAGTTTTATCTGTTCGTTTGTTTGTTTGCTAGTACCAAAGCTTGTAGATGTTACTAGAGCAGATGCCTCAAAATCTGTAATTATAATTTACACTAGTGTTTAGGGATCTTTTTGAATTAACTTCTTTCTCCAATAAGGGTAAGTGTCCATGAGAATATGATGTTTTCTGCAGGCTGTTCTTATTTCCAGCCAAGAAGCTTTATACAATATTTACATTCAGCCTTGTTCTTGTAATTACACCTTTCCTTGAAGCCATTAGCAGTATTGAGAAAATGATTCTTTCATTTGGAATTTGTCTTCCAGCTAAGTCCCAAATTGTTACCATAGAACAGACTGCATTCTCTCCCCTCTGTGAGCAGTACATTTAGATCTAAGAATTTAAAGCCTAAGAAATTTTAAATGCTACACCAAATAAACAGAATCCTCAATTTAGAAACTCTTAATTGTCTGTACTAATGGAGGTTTGCATAATCCAGATAAATTGAAGCTAGGGAAAACTTGAAGCTTCACTTAGCATCCTATTTTAACTCCCAATTTCTCATCTTTTTCTCTTCCCCTAGGCTAGAGCAGCAGAGTTCAGTGGATTTGGCCTTCTCTGTCTTCCTTTTTTTCATCATCCTCTGTTTGAGGTGGGAATAATGACAAAGTGGTGGTAGCACAGAGTAAATGAAACAGGGTATAGTCATTTCATACAAGGCATAATTTAATACTTGAGAGTGGAGATTTCCTTAGTTAATTTATATCAGTAAAAAACAATTTTCTATGGTTTATATTAGGGTATAGTGCATTGATCAATAACCCTGGTGTGTGTGTGTCTGTGTGTGTGTGTGTGTGTGAGAGAGAGAGAGAGAGAGAGAGAAAGAGAGAAAGAGAGAGAGAGATTTAAATTCAATATTTTGTTTGGCCAGAGAAAGAGGGCAGTACACATAGCAGGCTAGTGAACATTCTGTACTTAGCACCAAGGGTCTTATCCAAGCAACACAATAACATTTCAGTTCCATAATAGATAGCAGAAATCATTATCAGTTATTACTCATCAAGATGATAAGTTGTTTTAATACTTCATTCATAGCCTTCAAACAAATATTTATATTGTATTATTTACATCATAAGGCAATAGGTGGTGAAGCAGATTGATTTTTCTGTCTCCATAGTGGAATATTCTTGCAAAGATGAACCAGGAAAATTATCCTGAAATAGCTGATCTATAGTATGTTATTAAAGGCTACCAGGCAGTTACTGTAAAGTCTCTATGAATAAATTTATGTTTTTTAGGACTCTTCAGATATCTGAAGTCATTCTCAAGTTTGTGGACAAAGATATTTACTCTTATAGTGATAAGAACATGCATTCATTTTTGTCTCTGGGCCATTTTCTGGTGCGATGCACAAGGTCATATAAAAATCACTGGGAGTATTTTAGTGAAAAATATAGATAAGATCCAAGCTCAAATGGAGTCAGCTACATTTATAGAACACTTAAGGTGTGGCTGACACTGATCAAAATACTGTAACTTTGTTAACTCATGTCATTCTCAGAACAACTCTACGAGGTAGGTTTTAATAATAGATTTGTTTTACAGATGATGAAAATAAGGAAGCAAATGGTTTTGTATTGTCCCCCATGGCTGCAGAAGTGATGAAGCTTGGATTAAAACCCCAAAATAGGGGATGTGGAGTCTATGCTCATTATTATACCATGCTGTCTCTCAGTGTGAGCACAATGGAGCTTATGTTCTTGGGTGGTAATGATAATAGAAAACAAATAAAAGAGATGAATAGGTGTTTGAAGAGAAAAAATTCTAACTCTGATTCTTTTGAATGTTTCTAACTTGCAGATAATTAGAATTAGGAAAAACAATGACCATTTGGTCAAAAAAAACCTTTAAGTATCATACTATACACTATAGAAAGACAACTCAAGCAATTTCAGGACACTTGCTGTGATTTGGTGAGATGTTTCTCTCTTTCGGATTCTTAAAAGAGGGATTTCTGGCTACCTGAAGATGAGTGTATTTTATCTCTTTCTCTACTTTATAACATGTTAAATTGGCCAGTTTCTTAGGATGCCTAAACTTTGTGAATAAGAGTACTTTCCTTCCCCACCATTATGTGACTACACCATGGGAAACAGAGCTTTCTGGCTGATCCCAGCAAGGGAGAAAACATCAAGCTCTTTTATGCTGTGACTTAGAAGTAACATATGTTCCTCCCACCTACATGCCTCTGGTTAAACATAGGTGTAGAGCCCATCTGCCTCCAAAGGTGCAAAAGAAACTGGGACATCAGATGACAATTTTGTTGAGAACCACTGTCCCTACCAAAGTCCACACTTCTGGTCACCAAACATCCTCTTGTTCTTTCTATACTTATAACACACTCATTCCTCTCCACAGAAATGCAATAGACCCAAACTCAATCTAATTGACATTCTGAGCTCAAAGTGCAGGGGTCCTCAAACTTTTTAAACAGGGAGCCAGTTCACTGTCCCTCAGACCGTTGGAGGGCTGGACCATAGTTTAAAAAAAAAAAAAAACTATGAACAAATTCCTATGCACACTGCACATATCTTGTTTTGAAGTAAAAGAACAAACAGGCAAAAACACCCACTTGTGGCCCGTGGGCCGTAGTTTGAGGACACCTGGTGTAGGGCATCTGGATGATATGCATTGTTTTCTACAACAAGTGTGGAAGTGGTATCTCTAGGTCTACATACCAAACAATTCCAAAGACAGTTATCTGCCCATTGGATAGTGAATACTCTAAAATGGCAACACAATGCAAGATCCACAATAAACATTACAACATGGGAAGAGAAAGAATGAGTGCCACAAAGTAGTCACTGATACATAGTATTTTCCAAATCCCACTGGGCAGATATTTTGAGGACTCTTTACTCTGGGGATGGGAATTTTTCCTTAAATAGAACCTAATTTTGCTCACTTGCCCACTGTTGTTAATACTCTCTGGTTCTACTGCAGGGATATTGTTTATTTCCATTATCCTCCTTGACTCATCCAAAATGAACATTGGGGGAAATGAGCTGGTTGGGAACCCAGCAACTTTCTTCACTCACTTCCTGTTTCATGAAGGGTAAGTTTGGGGCAGATATTGGAGTTTTCAGTCCAGATTCTGTTTTCTTTGGCAGGTTAATTTTCTCAAAAGTATAATATTTATGATTCTAGTCCATTCCACATGGTAGTAACAATCCCATAGTACTTTCCTAGCCATAATTCTCAGATCATTTCTATTCTACTGCCTTTCTGCTTTTGAATCTGTCTCTCTTGATATAAAGAGAGTTACCTTGAGAGTGTCAGACTTTCTCTTAATCACATTTTGCCCTGAGCTAAAAATTTCAAAAACGGGCAAAACTAATCTATGGTATTATAAATCAGGACAGTGTTTACCTTTGTGGGTAGGGATACAAGGAGCATGAGGGGGATTTTTCAAGTGCAGGAAACATTTTATTTTTTTATCTGGTTACACAGGTATCTTCATTTTGTGAAAATTAAACAGGCTATATAAGATTGGGTATGCTTGTATGTATATATGTTATGTGTCAATAAAAAAATTACTTTAAAAATCACCAAATGGGGCTAATCTTTATTTCCTAGCAGATTAGTGAATTCAGATCAACACTCTAATTTAGAACAACTAGAAGAGTAGACAAAAACAAGCAAATAAACCTACATCCCCTTGAAGACATCAGTTAATTAACAAGACAATGAAGAATTTCAGGCCAATATCTTGGAGGAGAAAAATAATCGGAGAGTTGGGTGTAACATTTGAGTGGATTTTTCATTAAAGATATATATCTGTTTTTTTCCTAAACCAACAGCAGAAAATAAGAAGTTGATCAGAAACTTCAACTGACCCACTAGCAAGGGAGATAAAAATTGGAGTTCAGAGCAAAAGAAGGGGCACTAGTGTACATCTCTGACTGTGGTTTGGGGGGACTGATGGGAATAAAGATGATGTGGAAATATACCAGCCTTCCAAGCTACTGAAGTTCAGTTTAAAACCGTCTCCAACCCTGATAGCTCAAGGTGATGGTTGTTGCTACCTGATATAGACTGAATGTTTTTGTTTTTCAAAATCCATATGTTGAAATTTAATCCCCAATGTGATGGTATTAGGAGGTAGGACCTTTGGGAGGTGATTATGTTATGAGGGTGAAGTTCTTGTGAATGAGATTAGTATCCTTATCAAGGACACCAGAGAGCTCTCTCACCTCTTCTGCCTTGTGAGGACATAGCAAGAAGATGGCTGAGCTGTCTATGAATCAGGAAACAGCCCTCACCAGACACTGAATCTGCCAGTTCCTTCTTCTTGGACTTTTTAGCCCCTAGAAATATGAGAAATAAATTTGTGTTTGTTTATAAGCCACCCAGTCTTTGATATTTTGTCACAACAGATCTAACAGATTAAGATACTCCCCCTAGACTAATTGTCTGCAAGAGGTAAATTGAATCCTCTCTGGAGAAATTTAAAATTATGTAGAGCCTTAAATTATCTACAAATTTTCATAGGTAATGTCTGTTACTTTTAAATAAAAGCATAAAAGGAGACAAAATCCTATTCCTCAAAATAAAAAGAAACAACAGACTATATGAATGAATCTACAGAGGATCCACGTAATTTATCAGATAGACTTTAAAATTAAGTCCAAAAATACCAAGTGCTGAAAAAGATATGGAGCAATGGGATCTCTAATGCATTTTAAACTCACTGATGGATGTTAAAATTAGAACAATCACCTTGAAAAACAACTTGGCATTATTTTATAAAATTGAGCATCAATACTGCTTTTAATTCTGTGATTTAATTACATACTATAATACTCTAGAGAAATTCAACAAGAAGGCAATCTAGGACTTGGATTTGTAGGATCTGAAGCTTGTGTAATATTGGGAACACAAATGAAAACAATTAATATAAAATTATAAATTCAAATTAGGTTCAGTTCTTTGTAAAGAACTTCTTCAAGTGGGGTATCTGAAACTGAATCTTTCTGAGCTTTACAGCAAACCTACCAGTAGCAAGTTAAAAGGCATTGGCAGAGAAAGAATGGCCCAAACAAAAGCAAGGCTAAATAAGTGCTATGTAATATGAGTGACAGGGACAAAGTAAGAGGACCTAAGGAGCCACTGAATGTGGGCTTTTAATTTTTAAAAAATCTGTTTAGATATATTTAAAATACAATGAACTGCACATATTTTAATGTATGACATGAGTTTCGACATATGTATACATATGTGAAACCATCATGACTATCAAGATAGTGAGCATAGCTATTACCTCCTAAATTTTCCTCAAACCAGTTTTTAATCCCTCATCCCACCTTTGCCCTTCCTACCCCTTTCTCTAGGAAACCACTGATCTATGTTATTTCACTATAGATTGGTTTACATTTTTAAGAATTTTATATAAATGAAATATTAGAGTATCTACAATATTTTTATCTGACTTCTTTCAGTTGATGCATTTGTTTTGAAATTCATGAATGTTGTTGTGAATATCAATAGTTTATTATTGTTGCTGAGTAATATTCCACTGTATGAATATACCGCAAGTGGTTTATTCATTTCCCTATTGATGGGGATTTGAGTTGTTTCCTGTTTGTGGTTATTACAAATAAAGCTGTTATAAACATTTATGTAAAGTAACCTTTCTCTTGAAGAAATACCAAAGAATGGAATGACTGTGACCCACTGTTTGTGTATGTTTGATATGTTAAGATACTCCCAAATTGTTTTCCAAAGTGACTATAAACTTTAGCATTCCTCAAAATAGCGTATGGAGTTGTAGATGGTTCAAATTCAACCCAACAATTTGTATTTTTAATTTTAGTTATTCTAATAGGTTATAGTGATATTTCATTATAGTGGTTTTAATTTGCATTTCCCTAACGATGGATATTGAATACTTTTTCATATGTTTATTTGATATCCATACAGTTTTTGGCAAAATGTCTGTTTAAATCATCTGCCTATTTTTAATATTTTTAATTGCTGACATTTGTGATTTATGTATTCTAGATATAGGATTTATCAGATCTCATTTGCAAATATTTCTGTTGTAAGTTCTTACAAAGCTTACAACGTGTACAGCAAGAGTTACAGTTGTCTACAGAAGACTGCTTATAACAAGATACTATGATACGAGTATAAGAAAAACACAGAATCAGAATAATATGAGTAATTTGAAAAATGTAGAGGCCATATGGAACACTGTTAATGAATGCTCACAATGTCCTTAAAAATTGTCCTGCAAGACGTCATAGACAAAATGATACCTGAGTTAGGCTGTATTTGATGGGTGAAAATAGTTGTGCAAAATGAACGGCTCCATGCATTCATTTACATCACTACTTTCCTAAGGTCCAGGGATCTTTTCGAGGAGTAGGCAGGGCAGGATCCTGACCTCTTCCTCTTTGATGCTCATGGCTATTTCTGATGAACTGTGGCAACCCAGATTGAGGAAACTGTGGAAAACACAGTGATGGTGTCCTAGTGCATCCACATATTAAAGGAAGGGAAGGTAGAACTGGTGTCTAAGGGCCACACTGGAGATGAGAAAGCACTAGAAGAGACCTAGGTGTGGACACAGTTTGTACTGATGGGAAATACTCCCCTGACTGATGTTCCTATAAAAAAGGGGTTTTCTATAAAGCAACCCAAAATAAATATTGAGGTTTTACCCACGTATGGTATCTGTTACATATCTTTCTCTGTTTGCTTTGTTTTTATAAACAACCCTTTAAAAATGTAAAAAAAAAAATCTTTCTTAGTGAGCCATATAAAAATAATTGGTGGCAGGCTGTTGTCATATGGACTGCCACAGGCCACCCCCTTCTTTTGATTGTCTCTCTCCCATTTGAATTAACATGTTACCAGAAGTGTAATACTGGGGACCGTGACACCTGTGGCAAGGAGCACAAGTGAGCTTCACTCTGGAGAAAGAAATATCTTTCTTCATTTCCCCAAGGAACGTTATGTAGCCGCACAGGGAAGGTCTTGCACAGAACTATCAGGTAGCTTGGGTTTCCTCATGCTCTGCAGCAATTCCTTTGGCAATCAGAGTGTTGTGGCTGATCTTAGAATTTTCAAGGGCAAAACCATAGGTCCCCTTAAAGAGTAACCAAAGATATCACTGAAAAGGTCTGGTAAAGTAGGTTAGAACTGCCCATCATTCAACAGCAACCAAGAAAAAACCTGAGTTCTTGCTCTCGCCCAGCAAGTAGGAGCAGCAAGCAGCAAGGAGGACTGATTTAATGGATCACTTTACACAGGGACAGGAGTCTTGGGAATATTGGGATAGACGATGAACTCTGGAAAATGCTAGATTTCTAGCTAAGTTGGCGTTGGCATTGTTTGGGGTATTAGTTGCACATAGACATTATATGAGAGAGTCTATAGCAAGATATTCCTATGGGATTTAAAATACAAGTTCTGCCATGGAATAATCACGTGTTCATGTGGAAATCACTAAGCTTCTCTGTGCCCTAGTTCACCTATATGGAAATAAGAATAATGCTGTTAATAGTACCTATCTCACAGAGTTGTGAAGACTAAGTAAAAGAATATGTGTGAAATGTAGTATATATACATATATACCAAAATTTTAACACCGAGTTTCTTTGGTTGGTGGCTACAAAAAAATTCTGATTTTCACCTGTGATCTCATCTATATTTTTTAAATCTCTCATAATGGGAGCATAAAATGAGTGAGTGAGAATATTTTTCAGGGGAGTATATTGTCATCAGGATAGCCTGTTAAATATTTCTGAGGGTAGATATTGTGTAGAGTGATGAGATGTAACCTCTTAAATACTGAATTACATCCTCAGTTGTAAAGACGAAACTGCTGGAAGGCACTGATCTTAGCATATCATATTCCAGCATGATGCAAGGAGAAAGGTCTCAAGAGCTCACACCTCCACAATCAAGAAAAATTTAGCTCCTGTTAGTGCAAATTAGAAAACCCTCCTGGCAAATGGCCAATATAGCCCGTCAATCAGTAAAGTGAGGTTGGATGCTTATTTATTAAACAATTCAAGTATCAGTTCCAAACTGCAGTCCTCTCAGAGTTTCAGTAATCCACACTTTCCTCGTCATGTTTAATGTTTGGCGCTGCTGCTTTTGCTACTGCTACTGCTGCTCTGTCCCACTCCAGTTGATTTGATACAGAAGCAACAGCCCTGTATGATGTAAGGCCACTTAATGATTAATTAGTGCCTCTCTCATTAAGGGGATGCTCTTGTTGGAGTCATGATTAACTTCAGAGCTGCTGGAATGGTTACCTTGTAGCAATACTGTGTTGTTAGTTGATATGTGTAGGTGCCTTCATGTTTGGTGATTTAATTGCATTGCCAGAAAGTGTTTGCTTCCTATTATCCTTAAAACAACCTCATCATGGAAATCTGATAGATGCTTATGGAAAAAATAGATGTAAACATATTCAACATAAATGTACTAGTGTGCTGGTGTTATTTATATTCATGTTTATGTATATATTCATGCATTTTCAAGCTTTTCCTTGAAATCCATTTGTGAAATCTATTTGAAAAAATGCAGCACATATGCATATATATTATATCTTAGTTTGTGTGTATGAGAGAGAACTATACTCCAAATGTAGAGATAAATTTAAAAAATCAAAGGCAAGGCTAAAATGGTACAACCAAAGCAGCTGAGAAAAGTTAAAAACAGGAGGAGTTATAACCATAACTGATCAAGATCTCTCTTTACTCTCTCCTTAAATTATTTCTTTTAATATGGTCTCAAATATTTAGGTTGCTGTAGACATAAATTCTAATAACTCATATGATATTGAAAATCTGACATTGTGAAAAATATATTGTGATGCATATGGCTTGAGGGAATAGGTCAGTCAAAGGTTAGCTCTTACATTCAGACTTTAAAAAATTATGTTATTTCTATGTTCCACCTAGCTTTATTCACTGCCTTATTTCCCAAGTTTTAATACTTGCTTAGGACGGCACTACTAAATTTGGTGCTTTGTATGTGTGACTTTTTGTGTTTCAGTCAAAGTGCAAAGATAACTTTTGTTCTGAATGCATAGGTACTTTTCCCTTAGTTGTTGTACAAGGAGTGAGACAATAAGACATACTGATAATATCAATTAATTCCATCCTTATTGCTGATATTGCTATAAATCATTGTTGATGGTGTGAGATTCTCCTAGATGATAGATTGCAGAGATATACAATGGAAATGAAACCCTGGAGGCAACTTGTTGAATTCTAGTAGAATCCTGTTAAAGCACAAATGATTCAGATAGATGTACATTCCCGA
Organism: Cheirogaleus medius; assembly: GCA_008086735.1. Taxonomy (NCBI): domain Eukaryota; kingdom Metazoa; phylum Chordata; class Mammalia; order Primates; family Cheirogaleidae; genus Cheirogaleus; species Cheirogaleus medius. Next base: position 85,865,661 of record VBSM01000361.1, read on the forward strand.
TGTATGAGGAGTAAATGAAAAATAAAAATAAAATGACTTTGAAAATCATGCAATGTTAAACAAATCCAAAGTGATATTATTTTTATTTTTATTTGTTATTTTTATTATTTTGATTTTATCTTATAAAATCACATTTCTAGAACCATAGTGAATATGTATAAGTTTTCATTTGCCTTTTTTCAGAATGTCATATAAAAAGACTCACTGCCTATGTATTTTTTCTGAGACTGGCTTCTTTCACTTAGATGTATTTGATATTCATCCATGATGTCATTGTGTGAATTACTTGTTCATTTCTTTTTAATTGTTGAGTAGTATTCTATTGCTCAGGTTACTACAATTTATCCATTTGCCATTTAAGGGATATTTTTTGTTTCCAGCTTTGATGATGAAATAAATCCACTGTAAACAATTGCTCACAAGTTTTTTAGTGCACTTGGGTAATGCCTAAGAGTCAGATTGTTGAGTTGTATGGTCAACATATGTTTAATTTTATAAGAAGCTGCCAAAATATTTTCTAAAGTGACTACCATTTGTCATTCCCTCCAGCAATGTGTTGCTTATCCTACTAAGTATTTATTATTGATGTTTCTTTGATTTCAATCATTCTGATAGTTGGGTATTAGTATCTAGCTATGGTTTTAATCTGTATTATCCTAATAAAGTAGAAATGACCACTTTTATGTGCATATTTGCCATTTTTATATGTATCTTCATTGGTGAAGTATCTGTTAATATTTTTGCCTATTTTTAATTTGAATTGTTTGTTTTTTGCAGTTGTGTTTCGAGAGATTATCTACCTATCCATCTATTAATATCTTCTGGATGTAGGACCTTTTCTATCTCATTTGAAAATATTTCTTCCAGTCTATGCATTATCTGTTAATTCTCTTACTTACCTAGTGTCTTTCAAAGAGCAGAAATTCTTAATTTTAACAAGGATCAAATAATCTATTTGTTCTTGTATAGATAGGGCTTTGAGGTTGTATCTTAATTTTTGTCTAAATCATGTACACAAAGATTTCTCCTTTGTTTTCTCCTGTGAGTTTTATAGTTTTAGGTTATTCATTTTAGTTGTTTTGTAGGCCAAACGTCAGTTTGTGTTAATTTCTGTATGTGGTATGACAAATTGTTACAATTCATTTATTTGCATGTAAGTTTTCAATTGTTCTGTCATTTAATTAAAAGTTTATTTTTGCTATTGAATTGTCTTTGTAATTTTTTCAAAAATCAGTTGACTGTATATGTGTCTGTCTACTTCTAGAATCTGTTCTGTTCTATCATCTGTCATTTTGCCAATACCATCTTGTCTTGTTACTATAATTTATAGTAACTTTTGAAATCAGGTTGTGTTCTATGAGTCTTATCCAGTAGTTTTTGCTTGTTTTTAATTTTAAATGTTGTACTTTCATATCTGTGAGTTTTATTTGGGTCTTTTAAAAAAGATCTTCCACATTTCTTCTTAATATGGTCAGTTTTTCTTTGTCTTTTTTATATAAATGGAATATAGCCATATCCATGATAATTTTTGTAGTATGTTTATATGATTTACCATTTTATGAAACCAATTCCTCTTTATTAATATTGCTTTTACTATAATTCCACTTGTTATTAATATCTATTTTATTTCCTCATATGAAATTTAGTATCAGTTTGTCTGTTTATCAAAAACCTGTTGTTTCTATTGAAATCACATAATAATCATAAAAACTTAGCTATGTTCAACATTTTAAGTTGATGACATCTCCTAACGCCATTGGTATCTCTTTTCATAAGTTTTCTGTTTTCTTTTGTGTCTCCAAACATTTAAAAGTTGTCATCATATACATGTTTTATATTTACACATAAGTTTATTTTTAAATTTATATACATATTTGCTACTATTTGGTTGAACTTTTTTCATTTCTAGATGTTTCTGGTTTCTTGATATATCTGTGTCTGAGCTTATGTGGAATGTAAATATCCACTGAGGATAGGAATTTAAAGAGTAGCGAATCACCTATGTTTATCATCTTACATTTTTTCAATACTTCATATATACTAATCGCTATCCTAAAATTTTAGCTTGTAGGATTTCATTTAATCCTCCAACAACTTTTGATGATGAAAATTAGTTTTACAAAGGTTTAATGTCTACCAAGTGGCCCCACACTTAGAATATGGTAGAGTCAGGACTTGAGCACAAGTCATTTTTAGTCAATAGTAATCAATTGAGGACCTTCATATACCAGAAATTATTCAAGGATATAGAGATACAACCTTGTCTCCCTATGGATCTTAAATTGTAGTGGACTTTGGAGCCAGTCTTCTCACCTTATGTACAATATTACCTCTACCTTTCAATGTTTTGTAGCACTAGGAGTGAGATCTAAATTATGAGATCTACATTCATTGTTCTTGTTTGAAAATTACCTAGCAAATGTTTCCTTAGCACTTAAAAAACAGTTCTTCGGTTATTATTTTTTATCTTGCACTATGATTTCTCCTTCCAGTACAATTTATTATGTCTCTATACCATAAAATAAACCCTGCCTCACCAGAATTTTATAGTTCAATTGTTTAACAGTCCCTGTGTATTAAATCTACTCCAACACAACTGATGTACTACAATTCAATTCCGGCACTAACCACGCAGAGTAAACGTAGATCCACAAATTAAAGGGCATGTTCCCCAGTAACGCTGCTGTCACTTTAAATACTAGCCACAGGTGGGGACTCCAACCCTACTTCTGATCATCTGGCTCCAAATCCAGGGGTTCCCACAATCACACTCAGGTTTGATAATTTGCTAGAATGAGAGAACTCGGCAAAGTGCAATACTCATGATTACATTTTTCTTATAAAGGATACAAATTAGGAACAGCCAGATACATAGGATGAGGTCTAAGAGGGTCTTGAACATAGAGCTTAATGCCTTCCCCTATGATATCTGGCCATGTCACCTTTCTGGAGCATTAATGTGTTCACCAATTCAGAAGTTCCTTTGAGTTTTGGTGTCTCGACTTTTAATTGGGATTTCATTACATAAGCGTAATGATTATATCACTGACTTTGTGATTGGACTCAATCTCTACCCCTTCCCCAGAGGTTGAGCTGGCTCAAACCTCTAATCATGTGGTTGATCTTTCTGGTGACCAGCTATATAGAGGCCCACTATGAGTCACTACGTTAACATAAATTTATATGTGATCCAAGGGGCTTATGAAAAACAAACACAAAGGTCACTCCCAGGAACCAGAGACAAAAGCCAGTGAAATCCTTCATTATACAACAATATCCTACCATCAGCATTATAAGGAACCTGTTCTGTTTAAATATAGTCCTGTACAACATAATGACATTTAGGACACAACAGACCACATATAGGATACTGGTGCATAAGATTATTATAGCTATTTGTACAGTATTTTTTCTATGTTTAGATATGTTTAGATGTACAAATGCTTACCACTGGGTTATAATTGCCTACAGTATATAGTACAGTAACATGCTATTTTGGTTTGTGGCCTGGGAGCAAGTGGCTATACCTTATAGTGTAGTAGGCTATACCACCTAGGTTTGTGTAAGCACACTCTATGATCTCACAATGACAAAATTACTTAATGAGATCATTGTGAGATCATAAGTGACACATGACTGTATTTAAGCTAGGAGAGAGTTAGCAAAATGAGTTTCTAAAAATTTTTCAGTGTGACATATTAAGAGATTGAAGTATAAAGGAGTAACCTTTAAACTTTGAAAATATCAAAAATTTCAGTGGAAGAAAATCATACAACAATCCAAAAAAGGGGAAGCTTAGTTTTCTAATTTTACTAATTCCAGCAAAGTATGGTCCAAAGTTACTAGAGGGATTTCTGCCAAGTGAGAAGGTATGTAGAGATTTAGAAAGTGAAAGCCTACATAGCATATTATTAATCTCACAGCATATTATTAGCTCATATTTCAAAGGCTAACATGGCAAGTTTGAGTGACATAACTAGTTTCTAATGTCTGAAAATAAACAAACTGAAAAAACTTTTAGTTTATTTCCTACGCTAAAAAATAATTAACTATGAGACTTTAAGATTGAGGTGGCTCCAGCACTCCCAGTTTCCATGTGAATAAATTGAAATCCAACTCAATGTAAATGGTAGCATCCTAGAAAAACAAAACTTAGGTTTTACCAATCAGAAACTTCCAAACTACTTCTAACTAGAAACTTGTAAGTCTACTGTTCTGTTTTAATCAATTAAATATTTTCTTTTTCTTGCTTCCATGAACACCTTTTAAAAGTTTTCTCCGTAGTGGAGCCCCAACCACTTGCATTCTGGTGTTACCAAGTTCATGAATTTATGTCTACACAAACTCTAGAATTTCAACATGACTAAGTTTATCTCTTAACATTGTTAACTTCTGTGTGTTGAAGCTACCTATAGTTTTTTGGAGCTTCATGAAATTTTCTAGAATGACAGTTTTATAAATGCCTTTCTTCAAAAGTGGCATAGATTGTAATCCAGAAAAGGGTGATACTTTTTAATATAGTTAAATTTAAATCCAGTCTTCCATAATTATCATTCCTCATTTAGAAATTCAATATCTGCAAATTCTATTTTAGGGGTTTTACAAATAAATTATGATAGCTTAAGATGTTCCTTTGCTGGTAAATGCCCACAGGGAGTGTTGAAAATAAATGTAGCTCTAACAGTACCAAATCTAAAGCTTGTCTCTGAGAGAATTTTCAAGGTAGTCCTCTATGGTAACTGACATGAAAACACTTTCTGAGCATAAATTTCATTTTCAAAAGACTATCTTAATTGTTTTGCTGTAACCCTGCAACCTATTTTGATTTCTCCTTAAATTCACACAAAAAGTTGCAGTATTCTTGGCATTATATTCCTCCCATAGAGCAAAATCTTCCCAAGACATCCCTTCCAGAATGGTGTCGACTATAGTTACAATGATGTTATTTTCCAGGACTTACACTGTCAGGGAAAAAAAAAAAAAGTGTAGCTCTAATTCCCAAAAAGTCACATTGATCGTGCGCTTGAGTGAAACAAATTAATTATGAAAAAAAGAAAACACACATTGGAAACTGAACAGGGAAAATGATTAACTGATTTTTTAATATAATGGATTTGTCTATGAATTATATTCAGAAGAATCTTATTTCCTGTTTTTAATAGACACATAATATTTAATTATCAAAAAATCCTACTTAGATTGTATTTTATTACTTTTAAAATAAATTAATCCCATTCTATTTCTACATATAAAATAGATTCTATCAATATATCTGAAAATAAGGTCGTGCTAACCTATCTAACAGTTAATGTACTGCAATACTATAATTGTGCAGTAAAATGTCATGTTCAAAAATAGAAATACTTTCAAATACTTCATCATAAGAGGAATGGATATTTTAGTCATTTGCAAAGAGTTCTGTTCAGTTGACCCAATGAAAAAAATGGTCGTTGCACTTTAATGTAATTTTGCAGCTCCCATAAAAGAAAATATCTGTATAAAATTTATCAGTAACTTTTCATCTTTGATATGTGCAAGTTGAAGTAAAACAACGTAAACACTCATATACACAAGATAAATTCACACATTCCTGTGAATTCTCTAAATTCATACACACAAATCTGCATGCATGCATGCATGCATGTGTGCACATACACACACATTCAAAACAGAAAAGTGTGGGGGTGAAGGTAGTTTTTTTCGCCTCAACTTTCTACTCTTAAGTGAATGCTCTGGGAATAGTTTGGCTGTCTTGAGTCAAATTCTTATTTTTAAAATCTTCCTTCACATACAACATATGATGTATGTGAACTCCAAGAATATTCTGACTTATTGCCTCTCTGATAACTTAATTGGAGCCACTTCTAATTTTAGGAAATAGCTTAGTCACATATTTGGGATTCTACTGTGTTTCAGGAGAGTTTTTTGTTTCACAGTGAAATGATTTGAGCTACACAATCCATTTTTATCTTACAGCGGTGAGTTTGTCTTTCATACAATCAATACCTCCTTTGGGAAATCATAGGGTTTTCTAAAACATTTTAAAACGTTGTTTAAAAGGTATTTTTGTATGATCATAACAATTTCCTGGCATTTAAAGTTTATTATGGTAAATATAGGAGTAGGCTAAGTATAAGTGTAGGAAAAGAAAAGATGTTTTAGCAAATGAATCAGATCAAGTTTTTTTTATAGTTCCAAAAATTGCAGTGACTGTGGCTTTTAAGATAGACTAAAAGATATTATGGCACATGTTTTCCCCTTAAAATTGTACTGTTCCTATGAAGGGAACTAAAACTATTTCTAACAAATCATAAATTGGGAGAATTTAGCTTTATCTATTCTAATATGTTCATTTAAACCTCTGAACTGAAGGGTTTTTGTTTGATGTGGGAAAGAAGCTGATCACACTATCAGGACTGGTATCTGGCTGGAGATGGAGGAGGAAATGACACTGAGAAACAGGATATCACCCTGCAGGAGCATGATGTTCACTCCTGTCTTGTTTTCAATCCCAGGACAAAATTTATTTGCATATTTTGTAAAGAGAAGAAACTGAATGGAAAGCAATTATTATGTTATAAATTATTCTTCTCATTCTAAACATTAATCATCGACTTAAAAAGTCTAATAATCTGTTGGTCACTTTTGTTTTCTCATGTAAAAGACTCATACAAACATTTTAATGCAGTAAACAAATTAACTGAGTGCTATTCCATTTCACCATATATTTAGAGACTTCAAAGTTCTTCAGTTTGGGGGCCTCTAATAATTTATCTTATGGCTAGAAGTTCTTCAGTGTAGTGACTACATTTCTTTAATCAAAATATTTTTCTTTCAGTTCACGACTGCAGTTTAATCAATGTGTTTGAGATGAAGTAGGAGACATTTCTTGATGTTTGATAATTTCATAAAGAGAATCTTATTTTCATTATTAGAATATTTGGCTCTTCTCAATATACCTAGGTTCTTCAGGTCAGAATTTTTTTCCTGCCTATAAAAGTGTAGTATCAAAATTTTCAATGTACATTTTGGACCAATTTTGCAGACTTCATTTATAAAGAGTCTGATTTTGTGACTGAGCTGTGTAAAATAAGTACATAAATGTGCAGATTGAATATTATAGTAAAAAAATGCTTTCTTTCATCATAGCATTGCCTTTGAATTCCAGGAAGTCAAGAGTGCTAATGCTGAAAACCTGGGGGGAAAGGTAGATCTTTTCACATGACAGTTCTTAATCTTCTTTTCGTTGTTACAGATATGGAGATAGTATTTACCCATTCAACATCCTTCTCCAAGCAAAACTTAGAAAAGAGATTACAAAGTACAACTTAAAGTGTAGCTCTGTCTCACACTCTCTCCTGATGTTTTATTTTTGGTAGGGAGTTGGCAGAAGTTGTGTGACATTCAACAAAGCATCTCTCTACAGATTTAAATTTTCCATAACATCACTGACCAAACAACAACAACAAAAAACCGGAAAAAAATAGACATAGATTATTTAATTTTAAAGCGCTTACCTATATAAAATTATTGTTAATTTTCCCAAATTGAAATTCTACAGATAGTATTCATATGTCTGGCTTTCATGTACTTGAACAGTAAGAAAGAACAAATTTATGTTGCTGTTAAAATAGCAGTAACTTGAATATGTAGATTTTGAACAATAATATGAATAGATTCATACCAAATGTCCACTGCTTTATGACTTTGCCTTCATTGTATAATTCTAGCTCTTGAATAATTAAAAAAATGCTCAGACATCATTCTAGCCCTTATGAAATGTAAATGCACTGTTCATCTCTTCTTTATCATTTTCTTCCTTTTCATTTACATATTATCTATAGTAACCATTCCATAAAATGAAAGTAAGAGCAGAATGAAAACTCATAACATCTTAATAGCTGATAATCTGAGTTTGCTAATATAAGAGGCTGTGGCATAAGAGAAATTTGTTTCTGTCGTTGTAATTCCAACTCCATTATCTTACACTGAAGTAACATTAAAAGAGTGAGTTAAAGTGATATTATTTATTATTCTGGAGATAAACTTTACTCTTTTTTAATTTATATAGTTTTAAAGGATATATATATGCTATTAGTCATGTATGCATTTCTCAGTACCCATTTCTTTAGTAAGGGCTTTTTAATTTACTCCCTCCAAATACTTATGGATCATTTTTATTATTTTACTAAAATTTAAAGGCATCTAAGTAATACTTCTAGATACTGATGGCACTTACAAAACTCCTCCCTCCAAATCAAACCAAATCAAACATTTTCATCTCCTAAATCCTTAAAGTTCCTTGAGAAAATATATCAAACTGCAAGAAGAAAAAAAACACTGATTAAATCCAGTACACTACTTGATTTGAATATTGTAAATAGTGGAATTTTATTGAAAATCTAAAGATGGGGGATATCTTTAGGAAAACTGTCTGAGTATCAAGAGAAGGAAGGATAAAATTTAGCAAAATGGATGAAAAAATAATACTAAAATCCATGGAACTGTCTACAAAGGCCCTGCCATAGGGAAGTATGAAGGTAAGGGTATGTAGGGGAACAAGATTTTGACTCAAATGGCACAAAGGAAATTTACATAACCAAAATGTTTGTACCCCCATAATATTCTGAAATTTTTAAAAAACTTATGTTAAAGGCTTAAATAAGAAATATTTTGTATTCCCATGGGGCAAAGTCAAGGATAAACTCCAATTGACTGTGAAGAACTGTAAAAGAAGTCAAATCTTAACTTGAGATACAAATGGAAACTATACTAGCTTATTAGAACAAATGAAAAAATAGCAAAATTTCATAAAAACAAGGTCAAAGAAATATAGGGACATGGAATGTGGCAATAATTTTGTGGTAGGTAAAATTATATGATGTTCTAATATTTGATAGAAATAATTAATTGACAAAACTGATGTCAAATGACTTAAACATTCTAAATTTTTTTGATCTATCTTAAACCTCTTTTTCACATATTTCTATAGTCCTCATGATGAAGTCCAACCAAGAATTGATATTAAAGTTTCATTCTGAACATAATCAGAGTTTCCATTTTATTATGCATGAAATAGTAAATGCTAGACTATTATTAAAATAAGTGTCAGTAGCAATTATTAAACTATTATCCCAATATTAATTTATTACAGGACTACTCAGATTCATGAAGCAAATCCTACTAAATCTAAGCAAAGAGATAAACAGCATCACCGTAATTGCTGGAACCTTCAACACCAAACTGACAGAACTGACAGATAATCTAAGCAGAATATAAATAAAGAAACACTGGACTTAAAAGGGACTCTAAAACAAAAGGGCCTAACAGACATTTACAGAACATTTTACCTAAAAACAACATAATATACATTTTTCTCATCAGGACATGGAACATTCTCCAAGACTGATCATATCTTAGCTATAAAACATGTCTCAACAAATAAAAAAAAATAGAAATCATAACAAGTATCTTCTCAGACCACAGTGGACTGCAACTAGAAATTAACTCCAGGAGAAACATTGAATTCTACACAAAGTCATGGAAATTGAACAACCTGCTGCTGAGCAATTATTGGGTCAATAATGAATTTAAGATGGAAATCAAAAGATTCCTTCACTTGAACAGCAAGGGGAGTACAAGCTACCAAAATCTATGGGATTCAGCAAAAGCAGTCCTAAGGGCCAAATTCATAGCCTTAAATGCTTACATCAAAAAGACATAAACATCACAAATTGACAATCCAATGACACCTCTCAAGGAACTAGAAAAGAAAAAGCAAACCAAATCCAAAGCCAGGAGAAGGAAAGAAATAACTGAGTTCAGAGCAGAACTAAACAAAATTGAAAACAAACAAAAAACAACAACAAAAAAAAACAATACAAAGGATCAATATAACAAAAAGTTAGTTCTTTGAAAAGATAAACAAAATTGATAGACTTCTTACTAGATTAACCAGAAGTAGAAGAGAAAGGACCCAAATAAGCTCAATCAGAAATGAAAGAGGGGGATTGTAAAAAATGGCAGATTAGCGAGGACCTCCTGGTTCTCTGCTCTCAGAGTGGGATGTGAAGAAAGTGGTCTAAATCACTCTCGTGAGTAGTACTCCCACAAGATCGGCTTCGAGGAATTGCAGGGAAGCTTCGAGGGTCAAGCAGTGTTGGGAAAAGGAGGAAAGTGACTCAGTGGATTTGCCACAAAGTTCCAAGAGCCCGAGTTGTACAGCAGGGATTGGAGCACAGGCCAGCTGCGCTCAGCGGCCAGCCAGCTGGGACTGTGTGATCGGTCCCACAGGGGGAAGTCTTCTCCTTCACCGACCTCCACACCCATGCAGGCAGTGAAGCTCCTGAAGTCAGCACAAAGAGGTAACACGGGAAATCAGGCGGTTCGCAGAGGAGACAAGAGCGGAAAGCAATTTGAACTCTCCAGTGCACTGTGCGGGGACTCTTTGGTTGGGAGGTCTGTACACACCAGCGGCTTATGCTTCGCTTTTGAAGGGGCAGAAAAGTGAGAGAGATCGCTCATTTGGCTGAGTTGTCTGGTGGAATCCTGCAGCTCAAGCTCCCCTGGAGACGGAGTGGAAAAGGGAGAGTGTTAGGTCCTGGGCGGAGCCTCCCAGGGGACTCTGGCTGCTTAAGCTCCACAAATGAACTGGATAGATCCTCCAAACAGAAAATAAGCAAAGAAATAATGGGCTTAAACAAAGCTCTTGATCAAATAAGTCTGACAGATCACTACAGAACATTCCACCCAAATAAAGTTGAATATACATTTTTCTCAGCTGCTCATGGATCCTTCTCCAAAATTGATCACATACTAGGTGGCAAATCAGATCCCAAAAAATTCAAGAAAATAGAAATTATACCATGTGTCTTCTCTGACCATAGTGGTATAAAACTAGGGTTCAATTCCTATAGAAACACTCAACGCTTCACAAAGTCATGGAAATTAAACAATCTATTATTGAAGAATTATTGGGTCAAGGATGAAATTCAGAGAGAAATCAAGAGTTTCTTTGAACAAAATGATAACCAAGACACATGTTACCAAAACCTGTGGGATACAGCAAAAGCATATATAAAAGGAATATATTTTCCTGAGAGGAAAACTAATAGCAATAAATGCTCACATCCAAAAACCAGAAAGATTAAATACTGACAACCTAATGAATAGACTCAAGGAATTGGAAAAAGAAGAGCAAACCATTCCAATCTTAGTAGAAGAAAAGAAATAACTAAGATGAAAGCAGAACTAAATGAAAAGCAGAACAAGAGAATTATACAGAAGAAGAACAATACCAGGAGCTGGGTTTTCAAAAAGATAAACAAAATTGATAGTCCTTTTGCTAAACTGACAAGAACCCAAAAGGAACATACTCTAATTAACTGAATAAGGAATGAAAAAGGAGAGATCACAACATACATCACAGAAATACAAAACATTATGTTTGACTACTATAAAAAAATATACGCCCGAAAACTGAATAACAAGGAAGAAATGAACAAATTCTTGGATTCACACAACCTCCTTAAGTTCACCCAGGAGGTAACAGAACTCCTGAATATAACAATCTCAAGTGCAGAAATTGGAGCAGTAATTAACAACCTACCCAAACGGAAAAGTCCCGAACCAGATGGTTACACTTCAGATTCTTACCAAACATACCTATACAGAAATTATTCCACAATATTGAGAAGGATGGTATCCTTCCTAACTCATTCTATGAAGCCAATATCACCTTGATACCAAAGCCAGGAAAGGATGCAACAAAAAGAAAATTACAGACCAATATACCTCATAAATATAGATGCAAAAATCCTCAACAAAATTTTAGCAAACAGAATTCAGCAGCACATCAAAAAAATAATTCACCATGACTAGGTGGACTTTATTCCAGGAATGCAAAGCTGGTTCAACATACACAAGTCTATAAATGCAATTCGCCTCATAAATAAAAACAAGAACAAAGACCACATGATTCTGTCAATAGATGCAGAAAAGCATTTGACAAAGACTGACACACCTTTATAATAAAAATTCTTAACAAAATAGGCATAAGAGGCTCATACCTTAAAATTATCAAATCCATTTATGACAAACCCATGGCCAATATCATACTCAATGGGGAAAAACTGAAACCATTCCCACTTTCACCTGGAACTAGACAAGGATGCCCACTATCTACTCCTCTATTAAACATAGTACTCGAAGTCCTAGCTATAGAAATCAGGCAAGAGAGGGATATTAAGGGCACCCAAGTGGGTGAAGATGAGATCAAACTCTTGCTCTTCGCCAATGATATGATATTATACCTAGAAATCCCCATGGATTCATATAAGAGAGTCCTAGACTTGATAAATGAATTCAGTAGAGTCTCAGGTTACAAAATCAATATACACAAATCAGAGGCATTCATATATGCCAAGAACCATCAAGCAGAAACTCAAATAAAAAATGCAATATCTTTTACTATAGTCCCAAAGAAAATTAAATATCTAGGAATATATTTAATGAAAGATATGAAAGATGTATATAAGGAGAAGTATGAAACACTAAAAAAAGAAATTGTAGAAGATGTAAACAGATGGAAAAATCTACCTTGTTCATGGATTGGTAGAACCAATATTGTTAAAATGTCAATATTACCTAAAGACATCTACAGAATTAATGCAATCCCCATCAAAGTACCACTGTCATTCTTTACAGATCTAGAAAAAATAATTCTTCACTTTGTATGGAACCAGAAAAAAACTCGTATAGCCAAAGCAATCTTTAGTAAAAAGAACAACCTGGCAGGCATCAGTCTTCCTGACTTCAAGCTGTACTATAAAGCAATAATAATTAAATCAGCCTGAGATTGGCACAAGAAGAGAAGCATCAATATTTGGAATAGGACTGGGATTCCAGAGATGAAACCATCTGCATACAGCAAACTAATCTTTGATAAAGCAGACAAAAATATACAATGGGGAAAAGAATCTCTCTTCAATAAATGGTGTTGGCAAAACTAGATAGCTACATGCAAAAGAATGAATCAGGATCCCTACCTCTCACCTCTCACAAAAATCCACTTGAGATGGATAACAGATTTAAATCTAAGGCATGAAACCTTAAGAATCCTAGAAGAATAGGTTGGGAAAACCCTCTCAGACATTGGCGTAGGCAAAGAATTCTTGAAGAAGATCCCCAAAGCAATCACCGCAGCAACAAAAATAAACAAATGGGTCCTGATCAAATTAAAAAGCTTCTGCACAGCCAAGGATACTATCATTATCACAAATAGAAAACCCACAGAATGGGAGAAAATATTTACTCTCTACACTTCCGACAAAGGTCTGATAACAAGAATCTATCTAGAGCTCAAAAGAATTAACAAGAAAAAATCAAACAACCCCATTAAGAAATGGGCAATGGAAATGAACAGAAACTTCTCCTAAGAAGACAGAATAATGGCCAGCAAACATATTAAAAAATGCTCAACATCGCTAATCATTATAGAAATGCAAATCAAAACCACAATGACATATCATCTAACCCCAGTGAAATTGGCCTGTATGAAGAAATCCCAAAACAACAAATGCTGGTGAGGATGTGGAGAGACAGGAACACTCTTACATTGCTAGTGGGACTGCAAATTAGTGCAACCTTTGTGGAAAAGAATTTGGAGATATCATAAATTGCTAAAAATAGAAATACCATTCAACCCAGCAATAGCATTATTAGGCATCTACCCAAAAGAGCCTAAGACATTCTATTATAAAGACATCTGCACCCGAATGTTTATGGCAGCACAATTCACTATTGCATGTAGTGGAAACAACCCAAGTGTCTATCAATTCATGAGTGGATTTAAAATTTGGTATATGTTTACAATGGAATATTACTCAATTCTAAGAAATGAC
>VBSM01000361.1:85879661-85933679 GCA_008086735.1 Cheirogaleus medius
GAAGCTCTGACTCAAGGAGGGAGGGGAGACAAAGGCAATGTATGTAACCTTAACATTTGTACCCCCATAATATGCTGAAATTAAGAAAAAGAAAGAAATGAATGAGAAGATATTACAACTAATACTACAGAAATATAAAATAACATCTGTGAATACTATGAAATCTCTATGCACACAAACTCAAAAACATAGAAGAAATGGATGAACCCCAGAAACATGCAACCTCCCAAGATTCAATCAGCAAGAAATAGAACTCCTGAACAGACCAATAAAGAGCAATGAGATTGTAGCAGTAATAAAAAATCTTCCAACAACAAAAACAACAAAAAAGCTCTGGACCAGATGAATTCACAGCCAAATTATACCACATCTACAAAGAAGAGCTGGTACCCATACTACAGAAATTATTCCATAACATCAAGGAGGGAATCCTTCCCAACACAATTCTATGAAGCCAGTATCATCTTGGTACTAAAGCCAGAAAAGAACACAACATAAAAGAAAACTACAGAACAATATGCCTTATGAATACAGATATAAGATCCTCAATAAAATACTAGCAAACTAAATTCAACAGCATATCAAAAATAATCTATCATGACCAAGTGGACTTCATCTCAGGGATGTAAGGATGGTTCAACATAAGCAAAACAATAAATGTTATTCACCACATAAACAGAAGTGAAAACAAAGACCACATGATCATCTCAATAGACGTAGAAAAAGCATGCAACAAACTTCAGCACCCTTTTTTGATGAAAACCCTCAACACACTAGGCATAGAGGGGACATATCTTGATATACAAAAGCCATATATGACAAACTCACAGCCAACATCATACTCAATGTGAAAAAGTTGAAGGCATTCCCCCTAAGAACTGGAAAAAGATAAGGTCCCCACTGTCACCATTTCTATTCAACATAGTGCCAGAAGTCCTAGCCAGAGCAATTAGGCAAGAGAAAGACATAAAGGCTATTCAAATTGGGAAAGAGGAGGTCTAACAATTTCTTTAGGCAGACAAAATGATCTTGTATCTAGAAAACACCAAAGACTCACCAGGAGACTCCTGGAATTGATAAATAAATTCAGTAAAGTCTCAGGTTACAAAATCAAGGTACAAAAATCAGTAGGATTCCTATATCCCAATAACAGTCAAGCTGAGATTCATAGCAAAGACACAATATCACTCACAAGAACTATAAAGAAAATAAAATACTTAGAAATATACTTAACCAAGGACGTGAAATATCTCTACATAAAGAACTATGAAACACTGAGGAAAGAAATCACAGATGACATAAACAAACAGAAAAACATATCGTGTTCATGGATCAGTAGAATTGACATTGTTGACACAATACAGGGGGGAAATGGTAAACGGGATGTAGGATCGTGAAGTCTGGAAAGTGCAAGATAAACAATAGAGAATAGAGCATGGGATGGCTGCACCTGCCTGGCCAGTGTGTGCAGTGGGATCTGACCCACAGAGAACGTCCTGCTTCCCCACTGACCTCCACAACCACTCAGATGGGGACCTTCTTGAAGATGGTGCAAAATAACAGCAGGAGACATTGGGCACTGTAGAGAGAAGAAAATAGCGGGAAGCATCTTGAACTCCCTAGAGCTCTGTGGTAGGACTACACTGGGCAGGGAGGGACTGGTCTGAGTTACTGCTCCAGGAAGTTAGGAGACAGTCATCTCACCTCTGGCAGTCAGTGGGACCAGAACACCAGAGGTGAACACTGAAAGGGGGCTCTAACCTGGAAACCACTGCAGACGATTAGGCCTTAGGCTCGCTGAGTGTGGGTCACAAAGAGTAAAACCTCCTGCTGGACAGGTGTGGGATTGCAGGGGGATGACACACAAGAGACAACTGGAGTCCTGTTGACTCAGCTTCCCATTCTGGCATCTGCCAACTCCTGAACAGTTGCCCCCCTCCAGTGCTAGCACTCTGAGGGTAGATGGCCGCCATTTTGGGGGTTCACAACCCAGATGCTGTGGTGTGCTACAGCTTCCAGTGGCAGACTTCCTCCAGCTTGGGAACTCGTGCAACAGGCTGCGCCATTCTGCCCTTGTTGTCAACTATCCAGCCTGTTTTGATGGGCGAATTTTGAGTACTGTTAGTCATCGGAGGCTAATACTTGTGGTATTCACAGGCACTGGGGCACTGGGCGGTCTCAGACATCACCTCTCCCCCTAGAACAGCGACTTTCCTGTTGAAAGTGGTAGGCTCCACCCCTAGAGGTAGGGTGATGCAAGAAAAGCTGTGACTGGTGTGAATCTGTGGGGCCTTGGTGCAGATCAATAGTTAATAGCCCAGCAATTCTGCCTGTCAGACCAGCTTAGGTCATCCAGTAGGATCATAACTCTAAGGCCTAATCTCCACATCCGGGCAGCTGCCAACAGTGGGGTTAACGGTCAGGGAAGGAAAATCCTGGCCAGAGGCCACAGCAGGTGCACCAAGTAACCCCTCCCATCAGGAGCAGCCTCACAAGTGTGGTGGAAGAACCCTGAATAACATACTAGCGGCTCCCCCTAGCTGCAGATCAAGAAACCATGGAAACATACACATACAGGCTGGTAGGCAGCAGCTGCGATAAGCCTTGCACCTACCACCACTATAAGGGGTAATATGGTCCAAGTAACTCTCAGGAGTGACAAGATCCTTCCTAAAGATTGGGGCATTAGGATTCTCAACCAGGAACCAGAAACCAATACAGAGGCATCCAATTATCTCAATAACTGGCTCCTCCATACAAGCCACAACCAATGACAGAGAGGCTAACCCCATAGCTCAACACAGTGCCCTCCATCTCAAGATTTAGAGGGCAGTGGAGTTATATACACAGGTGCAATTCACCACATGGGAGCTAAAGCTGGGGGACTAAACTTATTAATCTCCACTGGCAAAAGATGAAGACAACAAGTCAGAGGTAACTCAACTTGCCAAAATACCTCTAAGGCAATACAAGACCAGCAGGCCTCCTCCCACCACTGTTAAGGAACGTCCCTTGGGGGCTTGAACTTAACAGCACAAACCAGTCCTCGCACTCCCAGTTCTCAATAAATTACCCTGCTGAGAAAGAACCAGAGAAAGAACACAGAGAATATGAAAGAGCAGAGAGAAAAGTCACCCCCAAAAGAAATAATGAGATTCTCAAAATTGGATACTAATTTAAATGAAATAATTAAATTGACAGAGGAATAATTTTGAACATGGATTGTAAGGAAATTCAATGGAATTGAAGAGAAAATAGAAACCCAACACAAAGAAACCAGGAGAACAATACAGGAAATGAATGAAAAATTCTCAAAAATAATTGAAATATTAAAAAAAGAAATCTTGGAAATGAAGGAGGCATTCAAGGGACTTCAAAACATAGTGGAAAGCCTTAAAATAGAATGGATCACCCAAAGAAGAGAATCTCAGAGCTTTAAGGTAATGCCTGTGTGCTAAACAAATCAGATGACAAAAAGAACACAGAAGCAAGAGACAAGAACAAAGCATAAAAGAAATCTGGGACTATGTAAAGAAACCAAATATAAGAATTATAAGGATCCTGGAGAGAGAAAAAAAATATATAAGGGCTGGAAAATCTATTTCTTGGAATACTGGAGGAAAATATGCCTGTCTTGTCCAGAAACCTAGATATGCAGATACAAGAAGCACACAGAATTTCTGGGAGACTCAATGTGAAGAGGCAAACACTATGTCACATAATTATCAGACTGATCAATGTAAACATGAAAGACGATATCCTTTGCACAGTAAAATGAAAACAACAGATAAGCTACAAAGGAAAACCTATCAGACTAACTGCAGACTTCTCAAATGAAACCCTACAAGCCAGAATGGAATGGACACCCATCATCTTTCTTCTTTTTTTTTTAATTTTATTTATTTTTTTTTTTTTGAGACAGAGTCTCACTCTGTTGCCTGGGCTAGAGTGCTGTGGCATCAGCCTAGCTCACAACAACCTCAAACTCCTGGGCTCTAGCAATCCTCCTGCCTCAGCCTCCCGAGTAGCTGGGACTACAGGCATGTGCCACAATGCCTGGCTAATTTTTTCTCTATATTTTTAGTTGGCCAATGATTTTCTTTCTATTTTTAGTAGAGATAGAGTCTTGCTCTTGCTCAGGGTAGTTTCAAACTCTTGAGCTTGAGCGATCCACCCGCCTCAGCCTCGCAGAGTGCTGGGATTACAGGCATGAGCCACCACACCTGGCCCATCTTCTATCTTCTTAAACAGAACAACAGCCAACCTAGAGTTCTTTACCTAGCTAAACTGAGCTTCATCTACAAGGGAGAAATAAAGGCTGTCCCAGACAAGCAATCACTGAGAAGACCAGATCTGCTCTGCAGGAAGTTCTCAGACCTGCATTATACACTGAACAGCGCAATAGATACCCACCAAAATAAAACACTCAAGAATTAAAGTCCAGAACCCAATTCTACAATGGCTCAAGAAGTAAAACAAAACAATAAGAACTTAACAATATGAACAGAAATCTACCCCAAATATCAATCCTCTCAATAAATGTGAATGGCTTGAATTGTCCTTTAAAGAGATGTAGACTGGCTGAGGGCATAAAACATTGTCAGCCATGTATCTGCTGTCTCCAGGAAACACATCCAACCCACAAAAATGCTTCCAGACTCATGATCAAGGGTTGGAAAACAAACTTTCAGGCAAATGGAAACCAAAAGAGACCAAGGGTGGGGATTCTGATTTCAGACAGCATAAATTTTAAAATAGCAAATGTGAAGAAAGACAAAGATGGTCACTATACAATAGTGAAAGGAAGAATCCAACAAGAAGACTTAACAATTCTTAATATCTATGTACCAAACACAGGAGAAACAAGATATATAAAGCAAAACCTGTATGAACTAAATAGCATGATAAACAGTAATGCCATAGTAGCAGGGGATTCCAACACCCAAATGTCTGAAATGGACAGATCCTCCAAACAAAAAATAAGCAAAGAAATAATGGATTTAAACAGATCTCTAGAACAAATGGGTCTAACAGACATCTACAGAACATTCCACCCAAATAAAACCCAATATACATTCTTCTCATCAGCTTGTCAACTTTCTCCAAAATCAACTGCATCTGAGGCCACAAATCAGACCTCGAAAAATTTTAAAAACTGGAAATTGTACCATGTATCTTCTCAGACTATAGTGGTATAAAACTAGAGATAAATTCCAACAGAAATGCTCACTGCTTCACAAAGTCAAAGAAATTAAACAATCTATTGCTGAATGACTGCTGGGTGAAGGAAGAGATTCATATGGAGATCAAAAAGTTCTTTGAATTAAATGATAATGGGGACACAAGCTATCGAAACTTGTGGGATACAGCACAAGCCTTCCTAAGAGGAAAACTAATAGCAGTAAATGCTCACATCCAAAAGTTAGAAAGCTCAAAAATCAACAAACTAATAAACCAACTCAAGAAACTGGAAAAGGAAGAACAAATTAATTCTAAACCTAGCAGAAGAAAGGTGATAACTAAGATTAGAGCAGAACTAAATAAAATTGAGAACAAAAGAACTATAGAGAAGATCAATAAAACCAAAAGCTGGGTTTTTTGAAGAGATAAACAAAATTGATAGCACCCTTGCTAGATTGACATGAACTAGAAAGGAAAGGGCTTTAATAAACTCAATCAGAAATGAAAAAGGAGAGGTCACTACAGACATCATGGAAATACAAAACATTATCTTTGAATACTTTAAAAATCTATATGCCCAAAAGTTACAAATGTGAAGGAAATGGATAAATTCTTGGAAACACACAATCTCCTTAAACTCAATCAGGAGGAAATAGGACTCCTGAGCAGACCAATATCAAGTGCAGAAATTGAAGCAGCAATATAAAAAATTCCAAAAAAAAAAAAATCCTGGACCAGATGTGTTCACACCTGAATTTTACCAAACATACAATGAATAACTCATACTTATATTGCAAAAAGTATTCCAAAACATTGAGAAGGATGGTGTCCTCCCCAACTTATTCTGTGAAGCCAATATCTCCTTGATATCAAAACCAGGAAAAGATGTAGCAAAAAATGAAAACTACACACCAATATCCCTCATGAATATAAATGCAAAAATTCTTGACAAAATTTTAACAAACTGATACCAACAGCACATCAAAAAAATAATTCACCACAACCAGGTGGGCTTTATCCCAGGGATGCAAGGCTGGTTCAACAGAAGCAAATCTATAAATGTAATTCACCACATAAATAAAAGCAAGAACAAAGACTATATAATTCTCTCAACAGATGCAGAAAAAGCATTTGATAAAATCAAGCACATATTTATGATAAAAACTCTCGACAAAATAGCCATAGATGGAACATTCCTTAAAATTATTAAGGTTATATATGACAAACCCACAGCCAATATCATATTGAATGGGGAAAAATTGAAAGCATCCCTGCTTAGAACTGGAACCAGACAAGGTTGCCCACTATCTCCACTTCTATTCAACATAGTACTGGAAGTCCTTGCCAGAGCAATCAGACAAGAGAAGATGTCTGAATGGGGGCAAAAGAGGTCAAACTCTCACTTTTTGCTGATGATATGCTATTATCCCTAGAAAATCCCAAGGATTCAAACAAAAAACCCCTGGAATTGATAAACGAATTCAGTAAAGCCTCAGGATACAAAATTAATGCACACAAATACAAATCAGTGGCGTTCATATACACCAATAACAGTCAAGCCAAAAATCAAATCAAAGATGCAACATCTTTCACAATAGCATCAAAGGAAATTAAATATTTAGGAATATATTTAACGAAGAAGGTGAGAGATATTTATAGGGAGAACTAGGAAACACTGAGAAAAGAAATTGTAGATGATGTGCATAGATGGAAATCCCTACCATGATCATGGATTAGTAGAATCAATATTGTTAAAATGTTCATTCTACCTAAAGTGATCTATAGAATTAATGCAATCCCTATCAAAATTCCGCCATCTTTCTTTAGAGATTTAGAAAAAATAATTCTATGCTTCATCTGGTACCAGAGAAGACCTCGTATAGCCCAAGCTATCTTAAGAAAGAAGAAAAAATTGGGAGGTATCAGTCTGCTAGACTTCAATCTTTACTACAACGTCATAGTAACCAAAACAGGATTGTACTGGCACGAGAACAGAGATATGGATATTTGGAATAGTACAGAGATGCCAGATATAAAACTATCCTCATATTGTCATCTAATCTTTGACAAAGCAGACAGAAGTATACATTGGTGAAAAGAATATCTATTCAATAAATGGTGCTGGGAAAACTGGGTATCCACATGCAGAAGATTGAAACTGGATCCCCCTTTCACCTCTCACAAAAATCAACTCACGTTAGATAACAGACTTAAACCTAAGGAGTGAAACCTCAAGAATTCTTGAAGAAAATGTGGGGAAGACTCTCTTAGACATTGGCCTAGGTAACGAACTTATGAAAAAGACCCCCAAGTCAATCGCAGCAGCAGCAAAAATAAACAAATGGGACCTGATTACATTAAAAAGCTTCTGCACAGCCAAGGAAACTGTCCTTAGAGTGAATAGACAACCTACAGAATGGGACAAAATATGTGCTTTCTACACATCAGATAAAGAGCTGTTAACAAGAATCTATATAGAACTTCAGAAAATCAACAAGAAAAAATCAAACAACCCCAACTATAAATGGGCAAAGAACATGAACAGACTCACTGGGTGCCGGTCAGGTGTGGGTGGTTGTGGTTATAGAGGGTGCAGTGGGTAAACCAACAGCTAATGGAGATGGACGCACTGTATGGGGGAAGGACATGCTTGTGGCCATGGCTTGAGTGAGGCAAACGCATTTCATGTAACCAAAATATTTGTACCCCCATAATATCCTGAATTTAAAAAAGAATGAAAATATGAATAATAAATCAATAATAACAATAAAATATCCATATCTGAAAAAATATATGTATTAATATAAAGTCTTTTTTTAAAGCAGACTGTTTTACATTTCCATCTTCCCTTTAACCCAAATAACTCCTTTTCTTTCAATAACTCACATACCATCCTCATCATATGTGTTCATGTGTCCTTCAATTTTATATAATATACAGATATACCTAAACATACTTTCTCATATACAAGTTTTTTTTATTTCTATAAGAAAGATAATATTATTTGAAATATTACTCTACTTTGCCTCAGTTTGGCTTCCTTACTTGATAATACTATGTTGAAATGCTGACATGTCAAATCTGATATAGTTTTAATTAATACATTTTAATGTCTGAATAATATTCTATTTTAGGTATGTTCTACAGTTTATTCAATGTTTTTCTCAGTGATTGGATATTCATTTTACCACCCATGACATAAATAGGATTGTGATTGGCAGCTTTGTATACTTATATTTATATTTACTTATTTGTTTTATTATTATAATATGGGGCCACGGTCTCACAAGTGATTGGTTGAAACTGTATGTAATAATATATTTTAATTGACTCTTGTAGAGGCATAAACATATTACATACCAAAACATATTTTCATCCCAAGCAGAAATGGGTGTGGTTGTTCCTGTTTCTAAGTTTTTCCTACTTTAATTGGTATAAAGTATGCATTAAATTTTTCCTATTCAGTTTATATTTGCATTATACATCTAAATCTATAATTTCTAAACTGTGTTATATGTATGTTTTTCAAATAAAAATGATGTATTTTGACTTTATTAAGGATAGTTTTTGGTATAAAATTTAAAAATTTTTTCTCCAGACATAATCTTCTGGAATTCCAGTCTAAGTTAAAAATACTAACTTTTATCTAGATTGTACACTCTTCTTGTAAAATGTCTTGCATTTTTTTCTATATAAAAAATTAGATGTTAAAGTTGTTTCCTAAATTTTTACTTATTATATTAGGGTATAAATCTGAGTAAATTTTTAACATGTTTTTTCTCAATTTCATTAGTTATAAAATAGAGATGATAAAAGTCTGTGTTATTGTAAAAATTAGTTTTATTATAAAAACCAAATCTTATATAAAAAAATTACATGGTAGGCTGTAAACACTACTATATAAATGCCAGTTATTTTAATAAAGTAATAAGAAGATGATCAGAAGTCATAAATAAGTCATTTTCAAAAATATTTTTCAATATTTATGTAAAAACTATCAAATTATAGTATGATTTCAGAAGGCATTTTAGTCTCTAATATATTTATATGTTTGTTGATCAACTTGGATATTTCTGCCTAAGAATTTATGTTTTGTTTGAGTTGTTATGAAGTTATAACTTTAAAATCTAGTTTACTTGATATGAATTTATGATCTCATTTTAAAATATTCTAGGCCACTTCAATGTTCTCAGGCAGTGGTGAATTTAATGAGTTAATGATATATCGGCTTAAGAAGAATTTCTTGTTTTCTGTTTTGGGTACTTTGCTGTTTTTGCAGTATGCTTCTACTTTTATGAGAAAGTTGCATGGGGAAAAATGTGACAGTATGCATCTGTGCACCAAAATACCTTTGGAATAAGGTATCTATTCTTTAAATAATTAAAATATTTGCAAAAAGCAAATATTTAAGAGGAGAGACAAGCAAAGGTTTGCTCAAATTAATAAATAAAGATCAATTCTGTCAGTCATAAAATGTACAACACCCCTCTGATACTGCTCAGAATTCCCTTCATTCACGTTTTCTTATTAACTGATCAAAATCAGAAAAGGACATCTACAAAAATTAACCTCATTCTGAAGTTTTAGTCTCCATAGCATGGTAGTTATAATTTGGGTGCAAGAAAATCAATTATGGACTACCTTATTTTCTCCTTCCTGATGCTTCTAGGGATCAAATTCAGAACAGACAACCCAGATATAAAACCATATACCTATAACCAACTGATCTTTGACAAAGCGGACAACAACATATTCTGGAGAAAAGAAGTCCTATTCAATAAATGGTGCTTGGAAAACTGGATAGCCACATACAGAAGAATGAAACAGGACCCCTATCTCTCACCACTTACAAAAAATAATTCAAGATGAATAAAAGACTTAAGTGTAAGGCACAAAACCATAAAATTCCAGAAGATAATGTAGGAAAAACTCTGCTAGATATCAGCCTAGGCAAGGAACTTATGACTAAAGCCCCAAAGGCAATTAGAGCAACATAAAATAAATAAATGTGGCTTGATTAAGTTAAAAATATTCTACACAGGTAAGAAAATAGTCAACAAATAGACAACCCACAGAATGGGAGACAATATTTGCGAACTATATATCTGGCAAAGGACTGATAACCAGAATCTTCAAAGAACTCGAGCAAATCAGCAAGAAAACAAACAAACAACCCCATTAAACACTGGGCAAAAGACATAAACTGAATATTTTCAAAAGAAAATAGATAAATGGCCAAGAAACCTGAAACAATGCTCAACGTCACTAATCATCAGGGAAATACAAATTAAAACCACAATGAGATATGCCCTTCCCTCTGTTAGAATGGCTTTTATTAAAAAGTCCAAAAACACTAGATCCTGGCATGGATGCAGAGGAAGTTGGTGGGACTGTAAATCAGTATAACCTCTATGGATATCAGTACAGAGATACCTCAAAGAATTAAAAGTAGACCTACCATTCAATCCATCAATCCCACTACTGGGTATCTACCCAAAGGAAAAGAAGTCATTTAACAAAAATACACCTTCACTCAGATGTTGATTTCAGAACAATTCACAATTGCAAAGATGTGGAATCAACCCCAAGTGCCCATCAATTCATGAGTGGATTAACTCATGGGGTACTACTCAGCCATAAAAAAGGATGAATTAATGTATTTTGCATCACTTTGGATGGAACTGGAGACCATTATCCTACATGAAGTATCTCAAGAATGGAAAAACAAACACCTTATGTACTCTCTATTATATTGGAACTAAACTATGGGCACATATTTGCACAGAGGGAAGTAAAACTCATTGAAACTCAAGCGCAAAGGAGGAAGGGAGGGCCAAATCCTACCTGATGGGTACGATGAACACTATTTGGCTGATGGTCACATTTACAGCCTTGACTCAAGCATTACAAAAGTGATCCATGTAACATAAACATTTGTACCCCCTTAATATTTTTAAACAAAAAAAATTCCAAATTCCAGGGACTCTTAAAACCCCCATACCCAGAGATATGCGATTTCATTGGCCTGGTTTTCCTTCCTTTCCCCTCTTTATTTAAAAATCCTACCTTTTTAAAAAAATTTTGATCCCTTATGCCATGTCAGCTTCTCTGTGACATCTTCAAGGGTTTTCTACTCTTAACAATCACTCATTCCTCTCTGGTCCATGCTTCCTTGCCTTTTATATTTAGCTAAGTTACAGCCTTTAGGAATATCTGGGGGAAAACTTTTTTTTTTAGTTTTAGAGGTGAAATTTGTGCAAATAATTTCCATCTCCATAAATGAACTTTATAGAGAAGCAGAGACACATATAGTATGAAATAAAGACAGATAAATCTTAATACTCTTTCTTTTATTTATTTAAATAGATTCAGGGGATAGAAGTGGATTTTTGTTGTTGTTGTTGTTATATGGATGAATCACACAGCAGAGAAGTCTAGGCTTTTAACATACCCTTTACCTGAATAGTACACATTGTACCAAGTAATTTTTATCCGGCAACCCTCTTCTACTCTCCCCCTCCTGAGTCTCCAATGTCCATTAAGTCACTCTTTAAAACCATGCATACCCATTTCTTAGCTCCCACTTATAAGTGAGAACATGCAGTATTTGGTTTTTTATTAGAAAAGTGGCCTCCAGTTTCATCCAAGATATTGCAAAAAGCATTATTTCATTCTTTTTGAAGTCTGAGTAGTATTCTTTGGTGTATTATATATATCCCAATGGGATATATATACATATATATACACACATATATATATACACACACACACACATAAATAAATGATATAAAGAAAACTATATATATATATATATATATATTTTCTTTATCCACTCATTCATTGGTGGGCATGCAGGTTGGTTCCATATCTTTGCAATCATGAATTTTGCTGCAATAAACATATGGTTGCAGGTGTCTTTTTAATAAAATGATTTCTATTCCTTTGGGTACATCCCTGGTAGTGGGGTTCCTGGATCAAATGGTAGGTCTAATTTTAGTTCTTTGAGGAATCACCATACTGTTTTCCATAGAGGTTGTACTAATTTACATTCTCACTAACAGTGTATTACCATTCTTTTCTCTCTGAATACACACCAGCATCTAATTTTTTTAATTTTTAAATAATGGTCATTATGACGGGGTAAGGTGGCATATTATTGTGGTTTTATGTTTCTCTGATGATTAGTGACATTGAGCATTTTTTAGTATGTGTCTTAGACATTTGTATGTCTTCTTTGAAAAATGTTCATGTTTTTTGACTACTTTTTAATGGAGATATTTGTTTTTTCTGGCTGATTTGTTTGAGTTCCTTGTAGATTCTAGGTATTATTCCTTTGTTGGATCTATAGTTTGTGAATATTTTCTCCCTTCCTGTAGGTTATCTCTTTAATCTTTTATTTCTTTTGCTGTGCAGAAAAGTTTTAGTTTAATTAAATCCTATTTATTTATTTATTTACTTATTTATTTATTTTTGTTGTGTTTGCTTTTGGGATCTTAGTCATAAATTCTTTGCCTAGACCAATGTCCAGAAAAGTTTTTCCAAAGTTTTCTTCTAGGGCTTTTATGGCATCAGGTCTTACATTCAAGTCTTTAATCCATCTTGAGTTAATTTTGGTATATGATGAGAGATAGGGATCCAGTTTCATTCTTCTGCATGTGGCTATCCAATTTTCCCAGCACTATTTATTGAGTAGAGGGTCCTTTTCTCAGTGTATGTTTTTGTCTGGTTTGTGAAAGATTAGTTGCTTGTAGCTATATGGTTTTACTTCTGCATTATCTATTCTTCTCCACTGATATGTGTGTCTGCTTCTATACCAGTGAAATGCTGTTTTGGTTACTATGGCCTTGTAGTATAATTTAAAGTCCAGTAATGTGATGCTTCCAGATTTGTTCGTTTTGCTTAGGATAGCTTCGGCTATTTGGGTTCTTTTTTGATTCCATATGAAATATAGATTTTTTTTCATTCTGTGAAAAATGACATTGGTATTTGCTGAAAATTGCATTGAGTCTGTAAATCACTTGGGGCAATATGGACACTTTAGCACTTTAGCAATATGAGTTCTTCCAACCCATGAGCTTGGGATATTTTTGCATTTGTTTGTCATCAACAGTTTCTTCATTTTGTAGTTTTGTAGTTCTCCATGTAGAGATCTTTTACCTCCTTGGTTAAGTATATTCTTAATATTTTTTTTGTAGCTATTGTAAATTGTATTGAGTTCTTGATTTTATTTTTAGCTTGACTGTTAATAGTGTATATAAATGTTGCTGAATGTGTACATTAATTTTTTAAACTGAGGCTTTACTAATACTCTTTCTTTTTTTTCTCTGAAAACAAATAAAATAAAAATAGGAAACTTTCAAGCCAAGGAAGAGAGTTAAGATTTCAATTTATGACCACTCTATGCACAGTAGGGGGTCAGTGACTACTGAGAAGGGGCAGGATATGTTGTCTCCACAAAGATTGCTCTGAAGAAATATGGACTCTTTTCATTAAGCCAGAGAGGCAGAAGAACTTCTAACATTGGAACTTAGAAGGTACAATAGCAGTAACATGGGCCAAAGATGAAACCTGTTGTTTTAGATTGCCCTGGAAAGAGGCCTTAATTAACTTTCCCTCTGTTCATAGAGTCTTACTCTTATTGGGAAAGTGAGCAGGCAGACAGAGGTCAGACTGCCTGCTTATTTCAAGGGTGGGCAGAGGGGTACCCAGAAATTTGCATATTGAGATTCTCCAATTAAAAATACTTGGAGACTCTCCAAGTAAAAATTGTTTTAAAAGTCATAATTAAGGCCAAATATATTTAAACTATCATCAAAGAAATCTATACCCAACTATAGTGTTGGAAGTGAGCTATATGAGCTGCTCAAACTTTATGTATTTTAGAAGACAGTTTAGTGATTTAAAATAATAAAAATTATTTTACTAAGTGCTATCATTTGGTTTATTAAAGTCTCAGAGGAAGAGGATAATTCAAGGGACTTTATAACAAAAAACTTCTTGTGCTGTATTTTAAAATTATTTATTTGGTTGTACATTTCCTCCTCTAACCCAGAAGCTCCTTGAGGTCAGTGGAATGGAATGAAAAACACATGGACTTTGGTATGACTTGACCATGTGTTTAACTACTGGCTATGTGACCTTGGGCAAGTTATTTAACTTTTTGAGCTTTGTTTTTGTTTAATCTGTAAAACCTACTGGAAATTATTCTGCATAAGCCTTCCACATATGAGACATATGGTACATATTTATGAATGGAATTAATGGAATAATTAATTCATTAATGGTTCTTTGTATGAAAGAATTTACAATGCTATTTATTTACTCTGTGTGATGGTGAGTATAAATGGATTGCCTCTAAATGTAAAATATGCTTTATAGAGTCATACGATGATAAAGCTGAAGATTTAGGAATAGTTCCAGGTCAGTTAATCTCAATAGTGAAGGAAGGAGAGTATTTTAGAAACATCTGGTTCTATGCATGCTAGATTGTCTCAGGAGGGCTCCTGTGGGGTTTGGAATTTTATCACAAACTGTATGACAATATTTATTTCTCTCCTATTGTATGCAATATTGTTAATTATTTCTTTCCAGTCTCTATATCCAAGTTAAGAATCAATTTTTCAGCCAAATAACCCCATTTGCAAAGTATGAGACTCTCACTCAAGGCAGCATCATTTTTTGGGCCAGCCAGGTCTAACACCAGGCCTTTGATACACTGTGCTTTCCCACTAAACTTTATGGCTTAGGAAATGCCAGTATTGGAAAGATGAGGCAAAGTTGCAGAAAGAATTAAAGTGGAATTGAGAAACAAAATGAAGGAAATTTATTACCTTTAGAAGTAAATTTTGTCTTATTTGAAATTAATGTCTGTGATTATTCAGCGTTAAATGACCTAATGAGTCACAGGACAGAGAAATCAAGATACACAGGGTAATTTGAGTGTTTTATAGTAAGCTGGTATCTGGTGTCTGTAGGCTGGTTAATTAAAAAAAAAAAAGTAGGACTAACTTCAAGTTGGGAAGATGTGTTTGCTGACAGAAGCTTGTGGAAAGAGACTTACTTAAAAGGAGCTACTTGTTTGGAGCAAGGAAAAGTAACTATAAAGACAAATATTGTCAGAGTGCAAGGCCTGTGGTCAAGTTCTGATGAATGAACACACATCATTTTTGCAATCATAGAAAGAAAGAAGACTAAGCAGGTTTGTTTGTGAAGTAGAAAAAGGAATTACTCATGGAAAGTTTTGAAATAGAATGAGAAACTTTAATGAATGTTTAACTATAGAGGTGGATTTAACTTTTTAGCATAAAAATATAGAAAACATCCCCTTCTACCAGTTCCATTCTGCTTCATTGGCAGACCTGGAATAGCATGTTAATAGTCAAGAACTTGGTGATTCCTCGGGTTCCATCAAGTAGCACAGAGGCAGAAGAGTAAGCAAGACTTCATGTCGATTGCATTATTTTGATAAATATTGCCATATTTTGTTACTGTGTGCAATATTTGGTACATCAGTGGCATAGATTTTCCTATATTTAGGTTTGTGCTCTATACTTTCTCATGCCGGAGTAAAGCCCTGCCCCACACACACACCACACATGCACTCACAGACCCCAAAATTTATCTGGATGGATATTCTCTAAAATGCCTGCTCTGAACACTTCTTCCTATTTTAAATTTGCACCATACTCATTTTGATATATGTGAAATTGCCAAGGCAATTAACTGAAATCAATTTGATTTTTAAATTTTCTTATCTGACATTATACAAGAAGAGCTGCCTTATTATTAAATATAAAATTTCACTATTTCTTTACATCTGATGATAAATGATATATCACTGAGGGAAAGTGTAATGATTTTTTTACATGTCAAAATTAGATGGAATTTGAACTTTTATTCCTAAAAATAAAATGATTAGATTATAATAATTGTCTCATAAATTTTAGATAACATCCTCAAATGGCAAATCTGTCATTGTCTAATACATAGCTCCCAAATCCTTCTATGGAACAATTAGGAAGCTGGAACTCTATTTTTTTCCATTATGTCATTTTGCATGGCATGAAAATTAAAAGAGTGCTGAATATAGTACTCTATGTTGGAAAGATTAATGAAATGGAAATTAGAAGAGTCAAGTTCTATTCATTTCAGGATTAGAGAAACAGTGGCAAGACTTTGGGCAAATCACTTAAGGTGTATGCACTTTAATTACTTATAAAATAAAGGGGCTGTATTAAATGACCCACTCTACATATAAAATCAAGTCATCCTTTATTACTTAGGCCAGATTCCCAGGCATCCAATTCAGGAAACTGAGAGTAATTCTAGATGCCAAATAAAATATATCACTATGATCTGCTGTGCTACTTTCTTTAGTTATTCCCTAAGTATAATCATTTCTTGGTTTCCACAGTTAATTGATACAGACTTTCGTCTCTTACCTGCTCTTCCTTAATGGACCCTGGCCTGTTTTTCTTTCGCTCCCTTAGTGTTGCTGATCTCCAATACCTCTTTTGCACTGCAGTGGGGATGCGATCTCTAAAACGGAAAGCTAATGATGACACTACCCTGTTTAAAACAATTTAATAGTTCCGCCCAAATCCTTAGCATGCTATTTAAGGCCCTTCATAATCAGTCTTTTTCTGCCTCTCCTTCTAGCCTCAATTTTCACCACCCTCTTAGCCCATGTCATGATTACTTTGACCTCTTCTACCCAGAATGTACTGCTTTACACTGCTCTGAAGACACCTATGATGTTTTTTTGGCATCCTCGTTCAAGTTGCTTTTATTAATACTCCCTGGGCTTCCCTGCTTCCATTGATGAATCTCAGCAAAGAATTTCCTTTTAGAATTATCTTAAACATCTTTCTATCCAACAAGGCATTCTTGCCCCTCTCCTCACTCCATATCACCTCAGAGTACAGTAGAATTGACTTCTCTGCTGTGCCCACTGCTTTGTATTTATGTCGCAGCACCTATTTCATTTTATCACCATATATGTAATCATGTGCACCTGTATATGACTCTATTCCAGTTTATATTTATTTTCAACTCCTTGAGAAGTATAACTGAGTTGTGTTTGATATTTATACTAAAAGTCATAACAATTGCCTTATAAAAGTTATGCCACTCTTTAATAATAGATAGCCTTTGAAGGTGAATTAATTTATTAATATGTTATTGACTGCATTTTTCATATATTTGGAGGAAATAGTTTTGTGATTTTTATGGTGGAATCAGAAAATAGTGGTTAAAGTATACATGGAGGCTGGGTGAGATGGCTCACACCTGTAATCCTAGCACTTTGGGAGGCCATGGTGGAATGATAGCTTAAGGCCAGGTGTTAGATACCAGCCTGGGCAATAGTGAGACCCCATCTCTACAAAAAGTTTTAAAAAAGTTATCTAGGTGTAGTGGCACAGGTCTGTAGTCCCAGCTACTCAGAGGCTGAGGCAGTAGGACCTGCTTTAGCCTAGGAGTTTGAGGTTGTAGTGATCTATGATGATATTACTGCATTCTAGCCTGGGCAACAGAATGACACTGTGTCTCTAAAAATGGAAGTGTACATAAAGATATGTATCCATCGATTTCAAGAATTAGTGCTTCTACTTTTCTACTTCTTTTATCTCAATGATCACATCATTGAGACGTAAAACTTGAGATAAATTTAGGATTGTCCTAGCATAACTTAACAAAACGGATGATTTTCCATGTGAAATCTTTTGAATTTTGAATATTAGCTGTTAATATAAGAGTTCTAATGTCTTTTTGGCTGCAATAATATACTTAAAACACATTATATATGTGATAATTTTAGATTAAAAATTTCTTAGGATCCTAGATTCAAATTATCTTCCTGTATTCTTTCTTTGTTTTCTGTAAATATTCATTTTTTTCTATTGAAAACATTTTTTATTATTTTGGTAGGACTATACTTTACCATAACTATTGAAAATGTAGGATTCAAATTGAGATTTGTTATGACTGTACACACCAGCATTTGAAGACTGA
This sequence comes from Cheirogaleus medius, assembly GCA_008086735.1. NCBI lineage: Eukaryota > Metazoa > Chordata > Mammalia > Primates > Cheirogaleidae > Cheirogaleus > Cheirogaleus medius. The sequence goes on from VBSM01000361.1 coordinate 85,897,854, forward strand.
GAACAACAAATTAATGTAAAACATCTCATTAAGTTTTTTTTTTTTTTTTTTTTTTTTTAGAGACAGGTCTCGCTCTTGGTCAGGCTGGTTTCGAACTCCTGACCTTGAGCTATCCACCCGCCTCGGCCTCCCAGAGTGCTAGGATTACAGGCGTGAGCCACCGCGCCCGGCCCATCTCATTAAGTTTTAATGAGAGTACATATTGAAATAGTATTTTGGATATATATTTTATATAAACAATCATTAAACAACAATGCTGCAACTCACTATATTAGGAACCTGAAAATCAATCAACCTGCAAATACACACACAAACACACACACATAAAGGGGCTGAATTTCGAAGGGCTTATGTTCTAAGAAGGGGTAAAAAATAAAGAAAATGTATTGCAGTGCAGTAACTATTATAATGCAAAAGAAAATGTGGAAATTTTTTTGTGGTAATTGTTTTTGGGGGATTTCTAAGGCTGTTGTAATTTACAGGGCAAAAAACATTTCTACTATAGGAAAGAGTAGATAGACAGATTCAAATGTAAGAGAATATTACATTCCGCTCTTTCAAAGTACAAAGTTTGTGCTAGGGAGTGTAGAACATAGAGGCAGAATAGCTGGTCATAGGTGAGTTTAAGAAGAGCCTTGCTGCTATGGTAAGAAGCATTAGAACCTTATTCAGTTTACTGGACTGAATAAGGACTCCCTCCTTATTCAGGGAGTCATTGAAAACACATTAATAAGGAGGAGATAGAACAAATGTACCTTTAATTTAATAAAATGGTTACAGACATGGCATTGCCTGGAAAAGGAAGAAATGAAGAACAATTAAGATACTCTTTTAATAATTCAAGTAAGTTTGATGAAGGCTTATATTAAGACAGTGGTGATCAAAAAGAAAAGGAGAATACCTAAGGCATTTTTAAGAGATAAAAATAAAAATAATATTTTATGGTTCCTTAATGGAGGAGACTAAAGAGTTTAAGAAAACACTAGTTTTGTGATAAGGAGACTCTCTGGATGTTGGTGCCTATAAAAACTAATAGTAAAAGGAAAGAATAGGATTGAAAGGATAAAAAGAATTTAATATTTTTATGCTCAGTTTGGGATGATTTTTAAAGCATACAAGTTATGTTCTGAAGAAAATTAGAAATCTGGGTCTGAATAGTTAATATTCTGTATGTCTTAGATTAACAGAAAATCGACAATGTGTGGCTTAACCATGTGGTGGCCTATTTTTCTTATATAACAGTAATCCAGAGATGAGGAGATGCTGTTGTTGCTCCACTGCCTAATAATGTTAGTATCTGAATCTCTTTCATTAATTTGGTTTTAGACTCACTCATTTATTCTCCTGGTCACAAGAGATTCCATCTCTATTCTACATTGGTATCATGAGCAAGATTAAGAAGGATAAGAGGAAAATTATAAAATCAGAAACAAAATATTTTGTATATTTTTGAACTCCCAGCTCATCATGGTGGAAGCTCTACTCCAGATATGTGGCCAAAAAGTTGGTGCTCCCTCTGTCCCAAGCTGTAGTCAAGGCCTATAGGATGTCCCCAGACAGGGTAAGCTACCAGCATTTCTCATCCTTCCCAGTGCAATGTTGCAAAAGATAATTTCAAACAAGTTGTCTTTTATGCACTCAATAAGACTAATGGGGAAAAAGCTGTATTTATGGGGTGGTAGACCAAGAATAGTGGGGTCCCATCACTCTTGCTCCAGTTCATATTTAGGGTATAGATTCTATGCTGCAAAATGCAAGCTCAGAATACCAAAGACTGTTACCAGAATACCAGACTGGAATACCAGAATACCAAAGGCTGGAATGACATTAGAAGTTTCCTACTTTGGGACAAATGGCCTTCATTAAAACAGTCCTGCTGAATCACTGATTAAATACACAAGCAAACGACAACAATAACAAGCCACAGTGAAAGTGCGATCCATACATGGGAAATAAAATAAAATAAATATCAGGCAACAGAAACTACCTGTGAGAGATTGCCTGTAGATGACAGACTTATGAGATAAAGACTTCAAAGCAACCATTATAAATATATTCAAAGAAATGATGAAAAACACATTTCAATAAATAAAGGTAGTTATGATGACAATATGTCATAAAATAAAGAATATGAATAAAAAGATAGAATTTACAGAAATAATAAAAAGTAAATTTAGAAGTAGAAAAATATAATAATTTAAGTGGAAATATACTAGAAGGGCACAAGAGTATATTTGAACTAGAAGAAAGAATCAACAAACTTGAAGTTGGATCGAGAGATTGTGCAATATAAAGAATAGAGAAAACAAAATGAAGAAAAATAAAAGAGCCTCAGAGAAATGTGGGTCATTATTAAATGTAATGGGAATACCAGAAGGAAAGGAGGTAGGAAAAGGAGGAGAAATGATGGTTAAAAACTACCCAAATTTGATGAAAACCTTAATCTATGCATTCAAGGATTTCAACAAACTCTAAACAGGATAAATTCAGAAAAGATCCACACCAAGACACATTACAATAAAAAGATTGACAACCAAAGGTAGGAAAACATCTTATAAGCAGCAAAACACAAATAATTTTACATGTACAAGGGAACATCAATAATATTAGCAACTGACTTCTGATCAGAATATTGGAAGCCAGAAGACATTGAGATGACTTAGTTCATATACTATATGAACTTAGTTGATATACTATCAACTAAGAATCTTATATCCAATAAAACTATGTTTCAAAAACAAAGCAGGTATATGACATTCTCAGATAAATGAAAGAGACAGAAGTTGTTCATTGCAGATGTGACTTAAAAAACTATTAAAGTAAGTTCTTCAGGCTGAAATTCAGCAATCCTATAGTGTATTTCAAATCACATAACAAAAAAGTACAAGAAAAGTAATTATATTTTATAAAAGACAGTGTAAATGCATAGTTGTTATTTTTTCTTCTCTTCATTGATTTAGAAATAATTCTATAAAACAATATGTCCATAATTTTATTTTGGAGCCTATAATATATAGAAATGTAATATATTTGACAATAAAATGATAAGGGAGGTGTGTGAGAATAAACATGTTCTGGATTAAGGAAATGATACCAGATGGGAATTCAAATCCATAGAAGCAAATAACAAAATATGATAACACATGATCATATCAATAAACTCAGGAATAACATTTGATAATATTCAACTTAATTCAATGACAAAAACTCTTAATAAATTAGGACCTAAAGGACACGTCTTCAACCTGATAAAAGGCATCTATGAAAAATTCCTGCAAATATCATTAGCAATGATCAAATTCTGAATGTTTTCATCCTATGTCAGGAGCAAGACATACATTTACACTCTTCCCACCTCTATTCACTTCTATTCCTGGAAGTAAAGACAGAGAAATTAGGCAAAAAATAAAATAAAAGACATATTAAAAAGGAAAAAAACTGTCTCTATTTGCAGATGATATTTTATATACATAGAATATATATATTATTTTTTATTTCAGAATATTATGGGGGTACAAATATTTAGGTTACAAATGTTGCCTGATGATATTATTTTGTATATAGAATATTTTAAGGAATCAGCTAAAAAACTACTAGAACTAATCAATGAGTTCAGTAAGGTTGCAAAGTATAAGAGAAATATAAACATCAATTAGATTTTTATATATGAGCAATGAACAATCCAAAATGCAATTAATAAAATAATTACATTAACAATAACACAAAAATAATTATTAGAAATATTTTGTTTTTCAAAGAAGTACCATTTAATGCTCTGGAAACTACAAAACATTTCTGAAATAAATAAAGGTAAAGGCTCCCTTGTTCATGAATTAGAAGACCCGATAATTCTAAAATGGCAAATTAAACTACAGATTCAATGTAATCCCTCTCTTTCAAAACTCCACCTGGCTTTTTGCAGAAATTGACCCCAAAGTTCATATGAGAATTTGAGACAGTCAGTACAGCTATACTGTTATTTAAGTGAACAGCACAATTAGACAACTCATACTTCACAATTTCAAAACTTATTACAAAGCTACAGTATTCAACACAATGTTACTGACCTAAGTATAGACATAGGTCAATAGAATTGACAGTCCAGAAAAAAATTATTATATTTTTTCAAAGATGGAAACAAATTGATAGTAAAGGATGGGGAAAGATATTTTGATTTATAACAAAAGTTTCCAAAATAATTTAGTGGAAGAAATAATGAGCAAACAATTGCTTATCTATAGGCAAAAAACCCCACCAAAGTTGGACCCTTTCTATATACCATACACAAAAATTAACTCAAATCAAATACCTTAATGTAAGAGGTAAACTATAAAACACTTAGAAAAATATAGGAGTAAATCTTTGTAATCTAAATTTAGAGAAAAACATTTAAAATAAAGCACCAAAGCATACATGAGAAAAGAAAACAATAAATTAGACTGCATCAACCCTAATTTTTTTTTATTTTTGCTTAAAAAGACACAATTAAAAAGTGAAAAGATAACCCACAGAATGGTAGAAAATATTTTCAATTTACATATCTGCTAAGGGACTTGTATCCGGAATATATAAAATAAATTTTAACAATCTAATAACACAAGACAAATGACCGAATTTGTCTTGTATGGGCAAAACATGTTGTTAGGGTCCTCATGACCACCCTGAGTTTCCATGATTCACTAGAAAGAGTCACAGATCTCAGAAAAGCTGTTATATCCATAGTTATTGTTGACTTGTAAAAGAATATAGATTAACTTTAGCAAAAGGTAAAGTCATGTAAAACAGAGTCCACAAGGTACCAGACAAGAGTTGGTCTCTCTCATCGTAGCCATATTGACAACTCTTAATCTCCCAGCAATGATGTATGACAACAGCACAAAGTATTGCCAACTAGGGAGGATTACCTGAAACGAAGTGTACAGGGTTTTATTGGCAGTCTGACATGTAGGCACAAACTGACACATGGTTGACCTTAGTTATTCAGTGTTCAGAGCCTGCAGAGGGCAAGCTAATATCATATTGTCCAAGGCACCTGGTACAAATCACATTGTTAGCATAAACTACACGGCATACACAAAAGCTTGGACATAAATCTATTTATATAGTAGCATTACTTGTAATAGCCAGAAAGTAGAAATGACTTACATCTATTAGCTGATGAATGGATACATAAAATATAGTCAATTCATGTGGTAGTATACTATCAGTAATACAAAGGAAAAATGGTACAACATGGATGCCTTGAAAACATTATGCTAAATGAAACAAGCCTGTTGCAAAAGATGACATATATGATTCCTTTTATCTGCAATGTCCAGAAGAGTCAATTCTATAGAGAAAGAAAGTATTGTTTGTCTAGGGCATATGTGGTTCAGGGAATAATGAGAACAGAGTTTTTTGGGGAGTTTATGAGAGTGATTTATAATTGATTTTGATGATGGCTGCACAACATTGTGACTATATTAAAAGTCATTTAATTTTATACTTTAAATGTGTGAATTGTAGGGTACATAAATTATATCTGAATAAAGCTCATATAAAAAAAATCTTTCAAGAAGACATATATTTACATCTCATTAGTCAAGAATTCTTTCATATGGTCAGTCTTTGGTGCAAGAAGGGTGCCTGAAGAATAAAAGAAATTTTAGCTTCTCTCTTTTTTCTTAGTTAATCTAGCAAAAATTTTGTTGATTTTGTTTATCTTTTCAAAAAGGCAACTCTTTGTTTTGCTGATATTTTCTATCATTTCCTGGGATCTATTTCATTTATTTCTGCTCTGATATTAATTATTTACCTTCTTCTGCTAATTTTGGGTTTAGTTTTTTTGTAATTTTTTAGGATTTAACATTAGACTGTTTATTTGTGATCTTTATTCTTTTTTGGTATAGGTGTTCATTGCTATAAATTTCCCTCATAAAACTGTTTTTGCTGCATCTCATCAGTTTTGGCATGTCGTGCTTTCATTTTCAAATATTTTTTCAAGATATTTTTAAATTTCACTTTGAATTTCTTCTTTGACCAACTGTTTGTTTAGGATCATGTTGTTTAATTTCAACATATTTATGAATTTTCCAAAACTACTTCTATTATTGATTTCTAGTTTCATACCATTATGGTAAGAAAAGATACTTGATATCATTTTAATCCGCTTAAATTTGTTGAGGCGTGTTTTGTGGCTTAACATATGATTTGTCCTGGGGAATACACTATGTGCTCTTGAGAAGAATGTGTATTGTGTTGCTATTGGATGGACTATTCTGTATATGTCTGTTAGATCAATGTTTTCTAAAAGGTGGTTCAAGTTGAATGTTTCCTTATTGATTTTCTGTCTGGATGATCTGACTATTGTTGAAAATGGGATATTGAGATTCCCGAATTTTATTGTATTGTAGTTTCTCTCTCTTCAGATCTACTAATACTTGCTTTATATGTTAATATTTAGGTGTTCCAATATTGCTTTATATGTTTAGGTGCTCCAGTACTGCTTTATATATTTAGGTGCTTCAGTGTTCGCTGCATGTATATTTAAAATTGTTTTATTTCTTGATTAATTGATTCTTGACAAAAATTTCTAGATTTCGTTCTCAGTTTGACTGTTGTTGGCATATAGGAATGGTACTGATTTGCAAACTAGTACAACCTCTGTGGAAATTATTATGGAGATACCTCAAAGAGCTATAAGTAGAACTACAATTTGATCCAGCAATCCCATTACTGGGCATATACCCAAAAGAGAAAAGACATTCTATAAAAAAGAAATCTACATTAGAATATTTATAGTATCACAATTCACAATTGTAAAAATGTGGAAACATCCCAAGTGCCCATCAATACATGAGTGGATTAATAAAATGTGGTCTATGTATACCATGGAGTTCTACTCAGCCACAAAAAACCCCTTGTATTATTCTGGATAGAGTTGGAGCCCATTCTACTAAAAGAAGTATCACAAGAATGGAAAAACAAGCACCACATGTATTCACCATCAAATTGCTATTAACTGATCAACACTTAAGTGCACATACAGTAGTAACATTCATCGGGTGTTGGGCAGATGGGAGGGGGAAGAAGGGGATGGGTATATTCACACCTAATGGGTGTGGTGTGCACTGTGTAGGGGATAGACATGCTTCAAGCTCTGACTAGAGTGAGTCAAAGGCCATATATGTAACCTAAACATTTGTACCCCTGTAATATGCTGAAATTAAAAAAATAAACAAAAACAATTTTTTTTTTAGAAAGTAAAAGGGTGAATGGATATTGAGTGGATAAATGGCAACATCTCCAGCAGTCTCTAAACCTTGGAATTAGCACAGAGTTCTGAAGATCATCAGGATGAATAGTAGGTACCCCATTCCTTAAAACAGTAGAATCAATTCCCTTGTCATTGTAAGTATCAAAGGGTATTTTTTAAAAGACCACATCCTCCATCACACTTTTATATCATGATATTTGTCAATCGGGGTGATTTTCTCCTTATTTCAAGAATATTGTGATCTAGACACTCTGGGCAAACCACATATATGTATCTATATATATTTATGAGATATCAGTGTACTTATATAAATGATAATAGTTTTTACTTTCATTCACATAGAGATACGGTATGGAAAGTGCATCTCTCGGAAAAGCCTAGAAAACTGTCAGTAAATATTACTAGTCGTACTTAGTATGTAAATACTGACATGTTACTTGTTCAACACCATCATGCAACTAGTTAGTGACATAGTCTAAGACTGGAATATTTTTGTAATCCTTTACGTTGGTGTAGTTCATAGAACCCAGTTCTCTGGTGAGGGAAAAAGAGGAGTTATGCATCCTGCATAATTTTTTTATGTCACATTAAACTTTAAAGTCCATATGGATCATATTGGGCCTCTCCTTTTAAATCTTCACTTAAACTTCATTGGTTATCTGAATATTCTAAATATGGTTATCTGAATATTCTAAATAATGACAATTCTGCAGAGAGGCATTTTCCAGTTACAGTATTGGTCTAATATTCTTTTCTAAACATACCTCCTGTCTCCTGCTGTTGTATCTCCATGTTTCAAAGTTATGTTACTTTCACTGCTTCAAATAGGACTCTGATAAATTCCTGTGTCTTTTGTTCATGTTCTGTCTACCTTGTGTTCTCCCTCTGACTCCCAACTTTCCATGTCAAAATCAGCTCATTCTTCAAGGTATGCAATTGATTATATATCTGCCATATTGTGTTTTCATAACTCCTCAACATTCTGTTTTCTTTCCACCTTAGAATGTTACTTGATTTGCATTTTTATCTGGCATTTATGTTAATTTATCTTGGGTTATGAATATTTGAGTAATTTTCTTTATGTAACTAAAGATTGCAAGCCCTTTGATGGAAGTGACTGTGTCCTCATTTATATTTCCAACACCTAAACTTGCATAAAGAAGGAGTTCAAGGCATCACATTGAGAGAGTCTTTATGACTTATGATTGAGAGATATCATATACATTTCTTGAATAATTATGCATTAACACCTGGTGCTATGCAGATACTCAGCAACAAAATATGTTTCAATACAACAGAAAACAGAGCATGTAAAAGGAGACAACTGTGGGAACACAAGAGTTCCAGGGGGGCCAGGTGGGCACCAAGAAAATAAGCATACATAATTCATTGGATTGGTGCCTCATATAAAAGTAATCTCATGAGAAACGAATTTGAGGTCTCATTACCCTGTTTAAACTCATGAGGGTTTTTAGAGCCCAGTTCATTTTCAAAATGAAAGACTTCCAAACATGGGCTGCTGCCACCTTTAGGGATTAAAATATTCATCACAGTGAGAGGATAGAGCAGCTTTGAACAAAACCAACCACTTGTGGTTAGCAGAGAGGATGCTGAAGTCTTGACCTTGTTTGCTTTAAGTACCATGTTCGGCTTTCCAAATATATTTTAAAAAGCAACAGGAAAATTGTCAATTACATGTATGTTTAAGAAATTAGTTGATATCTGCCACCCGGGACCAAATGTTGCTTCCAGTATTTTTCCAGTTATTCAATGTTTCAAAAATTATCTACAGTATACTAAAGTTCTCTTAAATATCATGCTTTTTCTTGCTCACAGTGCTAGAACTCACATGTAGAGAGACATAAAATAATGGAAATCTTTAAAAACTAACATTTTTTTCTTTTTTAAAAGAAAACATGCAGCTATGATACAGCATTACATTGCTTATCTAAAACATGGGGAAAAGAGAAATTGTTTAAAGTCATATGACAGGTTATTATTTTGGTTAATGTGAAATGTTCATCTGACAAGCTTATTGAGTTTGATTTGTGTGCATAACTCCACAGCAAACCGACAGTTTCTCTGATATCCCTTCCCCCCACAAACCGACACCAACGAATGTGCCATCTGAAAAAACAAAAACAAAACAAAAAAACCACCTGGAGTGTTAAAGTGATTTAACCAGTATGATTTATGTTAATGGTACAGAAGAGAATATTTCTTGGTTCTCAAAAACATAACAGGCAATTGATGTGCCATATTGCAGTATGGTTTTAGCTATCAACATGTCAAGATTTAGTTTTGCTGTTAACATTTTACGATTTAGAAGGCTCTAAGAATATGTGCAGTATAGCAACAACACAGGCTTCATTCCCTCAGCTATATTTATTGGGCTCTCATTTTTCCCTCTTTTATAGAAGAAATTGAAAAAGAAAGAGTAGGAGAGACGGACAGGCATCCATTCAATGTATTTCATTTTCTTTATTATGTCAAGTAATGAGAAATAAACAGACAGAAACTGAGTTCTTAATAGCTTATGCTCAGACCAAAGAGGATTTGAAATAGAGGACTCCACTGTATATTTTTATTGGTTTAATATTTCCAACAGATAACATAACCATATCAAGGAACATACCACTTGATCCTAGACCTTCATCAATTACAAGAGTCTCAAGGTTAAGGATATATTGTGCCTGCTACCGGATTGGGAGTTCCCGGTGATATTACCATACATAGAGTAACATAGTGAGTGAGAGGCTGGTCAAAATCACCAGAAGGCTGTATACTGTACATCAAGTTTATTTCTACCAGGCCAAGGCTTCAAGTGGAAGAGCAAGGCTGCAAGGCTCCCGCAAACAAGGTTAAGTTGCTGGATAAAGAGTAAATTAGTGTAAAATATTAATTTATTACATCATCAGGACTTAATCTGTAACATTAAGAACAAAGATGATCTTTGACTGATCATCATTTTCTAGCTCTATGTAGATGGCTTTTATCCCATATTGATTCTCCTGAGACCACCGTCAATATTGATATTTATGTAACTATTGAAACAAGCTCAACACCAGACATGAAGACTTAAAATAATGAGATATGTAGGGTATACAAACATATTTATTCCATGATCAAATAAAATATTTTAAACTCTGCATACATTTTTAAATGATATTTCACTATGAGACAGATGGAGTTATTTTTAAAGTAATTCTATTTTATCGCTTTTTGAAAGGAAGGATTTTCCTTTTAAAATGGACTCAGCTGCTCATCGAAAAGAGAGAATGTTATGTTCCTGGCTAAGTTTATCTTTAAAGAACTCAACATAAACAAAAGAAAAAAAATTCTAAAATGTGTGTTTTAATTCCCCTGAATGAGAGATAGGAGTCATACAGACTTAAGAGAGAAAATATATTTTTTTAAAGTGTGTGTGCGTATTGTATGTTTGTGTATAATGGTGCCATTAACTGCATTTTCACATATAAAATTAATACTTTTATCATCAGCAAAAAAACTGACTGTTGTAGGTCTTTACATCTTATTCTTTTTCAGCATATGAGAAGATAAATTTTAGAGCACTTACATTAAGGTAAATGGTAGCTACTTCAGTTATCATTGTGTTAGTCTCAAAAACACACACACACAAATATAAATATGACTATTTTTAGAGCAGTTTTAGGTTCACAACAAAATTGAGGTGAAGGTACAGAGATTTCTCATATATCCCTTCCCCCTACACATGCATAGCCTCCTCTACTATCAACATCCCCCCAAAATGGTAACATTGACACATTATTATTACCCAAGTCCACAGTTCACATTACGGTTTACTCTTGGTAATGTACATTTTATGGGTTTGGATAATTGCAAAATGGCATGTACTCTTCATTATAGTACTATACAGAATATCTTTACTACCCCAAGAAACATATATTTTTAAAACATAAATGTAATATTTTCTCCCACACAGGAAACAGAATAAATAGGATGAAATAAATATCACTTTATTTAGCAAGTCATCTGGCCCAGAATGTTACTAGAGTTTAGGTGCAACTTGTTCCAAAATAATTTAAATTTTACATGGCAGATTTTTAATTTTTAAATTATGTCATTCTAAGCATTGGCAAGTGGATATTGCTCAGTCAGTCATCTTCCCTACTAAGTGAAAAATGATTCAGAATTGTTTTTAAAATAGGTGAAGAATGTTACCATCATGTTTTTAATTGTTAGGATCTGATTAACAATATCTGCCATCCCAAAACCAGTTCATTCAAAGGCTTAATTATAACTTAAGGCAGAAATGGTCCTTCAGCCTCTTGGGCGGCACTAGTATTATTTAATATTTAATATTTAATATTTTCCCCAAGATGTCTTGAGTATTTTCTTTGAATTAAAATCACAAAATTTACTTTCTTGTTTCAAATAGTAACATGATTTGGGCTGCTTTATAGTTAGTTTATAAGCTTCCGGAGCTTTGGGACCAGGTCTTTTTCATTTTTTGTATAAATGAAATAATAAATGTGAAAGTGCCTGGTACATACTAAGAATCAAGCAAATATTCTACTTAAAAATCTTAGAATAGGCTGGGTATAAATAAAACAAAACACTGATATATACTTTGAGCTCAACTGAAAATGATATAAAGTCCCAAAGTAGTGACTCCAGGATCAAAGGATATAGATAGCTATAAGACAAACTATCTTTCAAGTACAGAGATTAAATACATATCTGAACAGATCTGATACATTTTGCAGAATACCCCATGCTCCAGTACATGAAACAGGTCATTGTTAAATTATTTACAAATGATAAGCCATTAGAAAACCAATGTGATATAAGAAAATATTATTCCAGTGTAAAACAAAATTTTTCAAAGTGGCTATAATGAAAGGCCTAGCAATGGCCATTTCATAAAATGAATTCTAGCTAACAGCATAGCAGCCCATAAAATGAAATTACATTCTCTCTGTATATGTCAGCACTGATGATATCAAATCAATAACTCTGCAGCTGTCAAGCTGAGGTTGAATTTGTGGGTAGGAAAAAAAAACATGTTACATAGTCCATCTATATGATTTCATATAGAAACATTCATTTTTAAATCAAAATATCCTTTCAGAAAAGTTAAAGAGGAGCAACTATATTTTATGTGATTTATACTTTTAGTGACTTGAAATATTTCTAATAGATGTTGAAATGGGTTGAATGAAGGATTAAAATATTCACATTTATATCTCAGCAATATTTAAACAGATTTGTTTACTTTGTTGTATTTACATATTAAGTGAAGGCAAAAATGGGGGTAGGGAGAATTTCCATTAAATATATAGCCATTCTAGTCAATTAGAATGATCAATTATTATATTTCTTAAAATTTGAGAGCAATAAATTTTTAGCAATCTATGATATCTTATTAGAACCAAATAATTTTTATGTGCAAATAACAATAATGCCATCTGTTACTTGTTTAGAGTTATACAGTTTACTGTGCTTTTATATAATTATAATTATAGTGATTATTTGGTGCTTATTAAGCAACACATATAACGTATACCTTATTATCCTGTGAGTGAATTAGATAATCAAGATTTTAAAACTTTACGAATCTTGCTCAAATTAAAAAAATAAGAAGTGAAATCATAATTTGTACCTACCTCATACCCCATAACCTCAATTGTATATTCCATAAGTATTATTCCATTAATTTTGATGAGAATCATTTACTGCCATGCAAACACATGTCCTAGGTCTTGGTCACTACGTACACGTTGACTGTATTCCATTGACCCTAATATCTCACTCATCCTGGAAGGACCAACTAAAGTCACCATTTTTGTTAAGCAAATGAAGCAAATGACTTGTGATGTCTCGAAATAAATAGCTTCTAACTATTTTCTTTTGTCATTATATTTTATTTTTTCTTAAGGGGATCTCTTTTCAGAAGTATATTTTGTCCTGAATTTGAATTATTTTTGTTTATATCCCACCTCATAGAAAACATAGGAAATAATATATTTCTGACTCAAATGCCATGTTATTTGCTAATAATATTATCTCTCACTCTGCTTATTTGAAGACTACTTGGCCACATGACAGACATCCAAATAATTCAAGATATGAAAATACTATCCTTGAATGTCTCCTGAACATTCTCCATAACTCTTCCCCTATTATTACTTTAATTATATCAAATTTGTCAACTGTTTTCTATTGCTGAAACACTGCAAGGAGAGACTGCCTGGAGTTTCATTTTACCCTCCAATATATTGTCCAAATTGATGCCAAACTTACCATTAGAAATTATCACCATCTGGCCACAAATGTTCAATAGCTCTCTACCATTCTCAGAAAATTTCAAGATCTCTAATATGACATGTGAAGCCCTCATAATCTGGTTTCTGTGTTGCTTATCACCACCTGTCCCTCTTCTCCCTATTCCTTTCTCTCTCCAGTCTCCTCATCGAATATATCAAACTTGTTTATAGCTTTGGAAAATAAACAGTCATTTTCCACAAAGGTCCAGGGATTAGGTATTCCAAGCAGAAGAAACCACATGAGTAAAAGATAGTGATTTGAAGTGGCATGGTGTGTACAAATAACTAATACAGTAGAGTGGTATAGGATGGTAAAATTGTAAGAGTTGCTCTTGTATTGAGCATTCTCTGACCTTATTTGGGTAAAATTAATTGTTTCTTCCTTTGTATCATTAAATGTATGTATGGTGTTGTATTTATTTGTTTAGCTACTAAAAATGTTGTATCACCAGGTTTGGATTTGTTTGTCTTTGTGAAACTAGAACCAAGCAGTGTTTGACTTATAGGCACTTACATGTTTGTCAAAAAATTTAACTTTTAAGAAATGATTTAAGAATTGGTAAACTAATTTCAGGATTTCAGATCACTGAAATTTTTATAAAAGCCTTTATAAAAATTTAAACATCACAAGGTGGTATATCCTGCTTTTTAGCAATAGTGATATGTCTATAAAAGTTTACACTAGACTTGGTGATCCCAGTGGCTACAGCAACAGGACTTTCAATAAATATTAACTTTTATGAAAAACAATTAAATTTATTCACAGGCATCTATTGGCAAGTCATCCTGAGAAGGAAATAGAGAAGGAACCAGACACATTGGACAGTCTAAAATAAGGGTGGCTCATAACCCTGGTGCAAAGACACTGGAGGCAGGACAGTGTGTTTTTTGTGTTGGAACAAGGTAGGACTATGTGTTTTTCTTACTGGAACATTTTAATATTAAATGGGAATTTTCTTCCTAGAATTCCTCTGCTTTTAGCTTTTTGCGTTTGCATGAAGCTTGAGCCTTGATTAGTAGTCAACTTAAAAATAGGACATTAAAAGACAAAAAGATGGTTAGAAACAATTGCCAAATAAACAAGTGCTGGGCATAGGAGTGCCTCATGGGAAAGTCTACTCAGATAGTGGTCAGCATGATGAGGGATCAAGCATAATTAGGCAGATAACCAATTTCAAGAGATAGAAGTTGAGAATATACAGGAAGTTAGAAACTTATATTAATAATTATGATGTAATCAGAGATCATTTTGTGAAACAGGTTGTAATACTGAAACTTTATACTTACAATAGACCAGAAAAGCAGAAGTTACAGATGTAAAACAATAAGGTAGAATCACATGTACTTATAGGACATTTACCCAAATTATTTTATTTTATTTTATTTTATTTTTTTCTTGAGACAGAGTCTCACTCTGTTGCCCAGGCTAGAGTGAGTGCCGTGGCATCAGCCTAGCTCACAGCAACCTCAAACTCCTGGGTTCAAGCAATCCTTCTGCCTCAGCCTCCCGAGTAGCTGGGACTACAGACATGTGCCACCATGCCCGGCTAATTTTTTCTATATATTTTTAGTTGACCAATTAATGTATTTCTATTTTTAGTAGAAACGGGGTCTCGCTCTTGATCAGGCTGGTTTTGAACTCCCGACCTTGAGCAATCCGCCCGCCTCGGCCTCCCAGAGTGCTAGGATTACAGGCGTGAGCCACCGCTCCCGGCCCCAAATTATTTTATTAAGTGAAAATGTGTATTTATGGAATGGTATCTAATCATAATTTTTGTATAGTAATAATAGCTTAGCTTTCTTGGATCCCACCAAATTATGCCAAATATCTTAAATTATTCACCATGTAGTGTGGCACACTTTTCCCCCCAAGTATCAGTTTTATTTATCATTCTGAAAATCATTACTAGATTAACAATCATTTTTTCTGCATACGGGACATTCCATATAGGTAGGGTAAATGTCTATTTTTTTATTGTTTTGTATCAATTTTGTAGCACACTATCTGGAAAACAAAATTGTAAGAGTTCAATATTTGCAAAAAAATGAATTATATATATAAAAAAACATTAAATGAATACATGACAAATTGCCTGACAAAATGATATTAATATGGTAATTTTACCAGAAATTCATTTTCTATAATATGTATTTTATTACTGTGAAATTTCAATGTGCATGCATTTATGCTTTATATAAATAGTAATATATTTTATTAATCACAAATATTAATAATTATCCTAACACATATATTGTTAAACTATGATTTAAAAATGATGAAAAAAAACAAACCTGTGGCTGGAATTTCATTTTGTTCAAACGCAAAAATGTTATGAAAAATGTTATAGAAAATGTTATAACAATTTGAAATAATAATAATGTCATAGGGGAATGATATTGGCTTATTTTAGAATTTTAATCTGATAAATTTGTAGAATGTTCACTTCTGAATAGTAAAGTTAAAGTAAAACCAAGCGGTGAGCGGATGGTTTATTCATGGGTTTTATTTATGCAAATGAAAATTTAAAGCTTCAAGATCAAAAAGGAAGCTTATCCATGATCAAGTGGGATTTATCCCTGGAATGTAAGGATGGTTCAATATACAAAAATCAATAAATGTAATGTACCACATTGACAGAATAAAGGACAAAAAACATGATTATTTCAATAGATGCATAAAAAGCATTTGACAAAATTCAATATCCTTCCATGATAAAAAAAACACAAAAACCTCTCAACAGATATGACATAAAAGGAATGTACCTCAACACAATAAAAGCCTTAAATGACAAGCCCACAGTTAACATCATACAGTTAACATCATACTCTGAGATGAAAAGTTGAAAGCTTTTCCTCTAAGATCAGGAACAAGATAAGACAAAGATGTCCATTCTCACCACTTCTTTTCAACACAATACTAGCTGTCTTAGAGGAAGTAGGCAACAGAAAGAAATAAAAAGCATCTTACTAGACATCTCTGTTTGCTGACAATATGAACTTATATATAGAAAACTCGAAAGACTCCACCAAAAAGCTGTTAGAACTGATACACAAATTCAGTAAAATTTCAGGATATAAAATCAACATACAAAAATCAGTAGTATTTCTACACTTTAAAAACGAGCTATCTGAAAAGGAAATTAAGAAAACAATCTCACTTACAATAACAACAACACCAACAACAAAAATAAAATATTTAGGTATAGATTTACCAAGGAGGTAAAATGTCTATATATAGAAAACTATGAAAATATTGATGAAAGAAATTTAAGAAAACATAAATACATGAATAGATATCCTGTGTTCATGGATTAGAAGAAATAATATTGCGATAATGTTTATAGTAGCTAAAGTAATCTACAGATTCAACATAATCCCTATCAAAATTCCACTGTCATTTTTCACACAATTAGAAAAAAAATACTGAAATTCATATGAAATCATAAAAGGCTCCTAATAGCCAAAGAAATTTTGAGCAAAAAGAACAAAGCTGGAGACACCACACTTTCTGACATCAAAATATACTGCAAAGCTATAATAGTCCAAACAGCATGGTATGGCATAAATACTGACACATCTACCAATGAACAAGACAGAAAATTCAGAAACAAATCCACACATTTACAGACAATTTATTTTTAATAAAGGTACCAAGAACACACAATGGGTAAATGACAGTCTCTTCAGAAAATGGTGCAAGGAAAACTGGATATCTACATGTAGAAGAATGAAATTGGATCCTTATCTCATGCCATATACAAAAATCAACTCATCATGGATTAAAGACTTAAATATAAGAACTATAGGTGTAAAACTAGTAGAAGAAAACAGGGTTAAAGCTTCATGACATTAATGTGGGCAATGACTTTTTGGATAAGATCCTGAAGGCACAGGCGACAAAAGCAGAAATAGACAAAGGAGATTGTATCAAACTCAGAAGCTTTGCACAGCAAATGAAACAATTAACCACAGTGAATGGACAACCCACAAAGTGGGAGAAAATATTTGCAAATAATACATCTGAGAAGGGGTTAATATCCAAAATGCGGGTGTGTGCCACATAACAACATGTCTGTCAAGGATGGACTGCATATGCAATGATGGCCCCATAAGATTATAGTGGAGCCAAAAAATTCCTATTGCCTGGTGACGTCGTAGCTGTCTTAACATCAGAGTGCAATGTATTACTTTTTCTATGTTTAGATTTATTGAAATAGACAAATACCATTTTGTTACAATTGCCCACAGTATTCAGTACAGTAACATGCTGTACAGTTTTGTAGCCTAGGAGCAAAAGACTATACCATATAGCCTAGGTATCCAGTAGGCAATACCCTCTAGGTTTGTGTAAGTATACTCTATGCCATTCTCACAACAATTAAATCGCCTAAGGACACATTTCTCAGAATGTATTCCCAACAGTATGCAACACATGACTGTATATAAGGAACTCAACTCAACAACAAGAAAACAGCCCAATTAAAATAATGAGCAAAATGAACACACATTTCTCAAAAGAAGACATGCAAATGGCCAACATGTTCAAGAAAAAATGCTTAACATCACTAATCATTAGAGAAATACAAATTAAAATCATAAGGAGCTATCACCTTATATCTGTTAGAATGGCTACTATAAAAAAGATGAAAGATAGGAAGTGTTGGCAAGGATGTGGGGAAAAGGGAATCGTGGAACACTGTTGGTGGGAATATAAATTAGTACAGGCCTTAGTACAGTATGGAGATACCTCAAAAAACTAAAAATATAAACTACCATATGATTTGGCAATCCTACTTCTGGGTATATACACAAAAAAATTGAAATCAAAATGTCAAAGAGATATACTCTTTGATATACTGTTATGAACACTGCCATGTTGATTGCAGTATTATTCACAATAGCCAAGATATGGAATCAACTAAAGTGTCCATCACTTTGAATGGATAAAGAAAATGTGGTATACACATTGATATAGTATTCAGCCTTAAAAAGGAAGGAAATTCTGTCATTTGCAACAACTGAATGAAACTAGAGGAAATTATGCAAAGTGAAATAAGTCAGGCAGAGAAAGAGAAATATCACATGATCCCACTTACATGTCTAAAATCTACAAAAGTCAAACTCATAGAAGTAAAAAGTAGAATTATGGTTACCAGAGCCTGGGAGTTAGACGAGGAAACAGAGAGATGTGGTTCAAAGTTTATAAAGTTTCAGTTAAACAGGAGTAATAAGTTTTGAGATCTATTGCATAACATGGTGACAATAGTTAATAATGTGTTATATATTTAAAAATTGCCAAGAGTAAATTTCACATCTAGCAAAAGCTAAGTGAGGTGATAGTTATGTTAATTAAATTGAATTAATCATTCTACATTATATATATATATAAATGTATATCTCAAATAATCACATTGTATCTCATAAATATATACAATTATGATTTATCGATTAAAGCTAATAACAATAGAACAATAAGTAAGCTTATTACTTGATAAATTGCAAAAACTTCCTTGGTTTTGTATAATACTTTTTAAAATGCTATCTCTTCATCTAATTCCACAAAAAGTAGTTATATTTGCAATTCAGTTTAGTTTTTAAAATATTTTTACTTTTAAAATTTATAGTAATCTAAGTAATACCTGTATAATAGTAAACAAATCAACTAATTTCTGCTCCATGTTCTCTCAGCACCAGTTCTATTCCTTGGAAGATTTTAACTGATTAAAATCTGTTTCTTTTGCTAGTTACCTCAAGATTACTAAAATAATATATTTATATCATAACATTAAAATCTTTCAAATTATTTATATTCCAATGTTGACACTTGGGAATATAACATTCTCTACTCTCAACCCAATTATCAAATGCAGGTTTTCAATATCTTTCTAGAGTGTTTGTTATGAACAAGGCTTTTGTAAGCACATGTACATGTAACATGTAACTGAAATATAACATCCCAATAAGTTGGGCACTATTATCCCATTGAAGTGACTGAAGTAAAAAGAGCTATGACCTGCCAAGTGTCGATAGCCAGCAAGTTGTGGGACCAGGGACATATGATTACTAGAGATCTATCTTCATACCATCATCTCTTAATTCATAATGTCTTTTAACTTCTTTCTTTGTAAGACAAGAATTTTTATTCATTCTACAAATATTTGTCTCCAAATTTAATACTTGCCTATCATTTCTGTGAAATATTATAGCCCAAACTCTTACTATTAGCTACTTTTATTCTAGAAAGAGAAGAAAGATAATAAGCATTAATTAACTAAGATCCAAGACTTACTAGGGCAATGTGAATAGAGAGTAACTGAGTCACTGCTTTAACAAGGCTTCTCCAAGAACAAAGCATTTCATCAGAGACCTGGATAGGAAGAGACTCAAAACTCTTTTAGAGAGATGAGCTAATGTTTAGTTTGAAAAGCAAAACTCAGCTGGTGTGTTTATGAACAGAAAGACGTCAGAGTGACAGGGAAAGAAGAGACATAAAAGAAAATAAGGTCCAAGTGTTAATTAGAGGCCAGGTCATGCTGTCCTTTGTATGCCAAGTGTAGCAGACAGCATCAAATGCCATATCCCCTTCACACTCACAGTCCCCATAGAAGTACAGTGTCTTATACCTGAGATTCTTCTTTGCTCAGAAATTTCTGTCTCTGCAGAGCTGAGCAGTCTGGAAGTGCTTGAGTGCAGCCTTTGGCCAATGAATGATGGAAGTCAGAATACATTTATTATAGTTTTCTTGCACTTTGATGGGACAATCCGAAGCATGTTCCATACTAGCTTTCGCAAGTCTCAGGATCTGTTTCTGGGAAATCCCAACTAACAAGGGTTAAATCTAAAAACTTGGACTTTATTCTAAATTTGTTAGAAAGCAATTAAAGACTTTTTAGCAAAGAAGTACCATGATCTGAGTTACATTTTTGTTGTTTTCTTTTTTTAGAAATCGATGTTTATTTTCTGTCAACCTTATTTCCATCTTGTTTACGAGCCTGTGGAAGGACAGCTTAAGATCTCTCAATGGTTATTCCTACACATTCAGTAGTCTGAGCCGTGGGAACTTCAGGCCAGTCTTCCGTGGCAGGCTGAGTGCTCATCTTCAGTGGGGAACTCCTGAGTAGGCACTGAGGGCCCCTGCATGCCTTCGGACCAGTCTGCAACCTCGGGTTGAGTAGCAGTAAACTCAGGAGCTGGAGCAGTCCATTCACCCGGAAATTGCTCCCTGGTCACAGCTTTCTCAGTGGCAGCCTGCTCTTCCTTTTCAATTTTTTCAGATTCTCTGTAGAAGTAGAGATCAAGCATGACCTCCCACGGGTGTTCACAGGAGATGGTGCCACACATGCAGAGAACTTCCCCAGCCAGCATCTACCACATCAGATGCATTGAGTGAACCCTTGTTGCATGGGATGGTGAGGTCCACATAATGCAGAGGAAAATTTACGTTGCATAGAACGATGGTAGGCAGGATAACATAAGATGTCTCTGTGGTCAGCCCTGGGGTCAGTAACCACCAGCAGATGCAACTGCCAGAATTCTACTCGGATCAGATTAGTGAAGGTTCCAGAAGTGAAGAGATCAGCAATAGGAATGACTCCAGTGGCAGGAGCAAACTTTATTAATTAAAGTTCACTGTTTATATTGAGGCTCATTCTTAATGTTCTACATTTTTACAAATTTTGATAAATGTTTAATGTCATATATTGAGACTTTTTTGTGGGTTGGAAGATTGATTGTTCTTTTTATTGTTCCATAATATTATATTGAATGGATGTACCACAGTTTATTTATATATTCACTTACTAAAGTACATCTGAGTTGCTTGCAGTTTTTGGCGATTATGAATAAAGCTGCTATACATATCAGTCTGTAGGTTTTTGTGTAAACATAAGCTTTTAATTCAATTGCATAAATACCTTGGAGCACAATTGCTGCATTGTATGGTGAGGCTATGTTTAGTTTTCTGGGAAACTGCCAAACTGTCTTTCAACGTAGCTATATCATTTTGCGTTTCCTCACAAATAAATGAGAGTAACTGCTGCTCTATACCTTTGCCATCGGTTGGTTATTTGTCAGTTTTATGAATTTTAACCATTCTAATAGATATATAATGGTGTCTCATTATTATTTTAATATGGAACTCCCTAATGACTTATGATATTGAGTGTCCCTTTATATGATTCATATTTATATATTATTTTTGGAGAGGTGTCTGTTCAGATCTCTTGCCAACTTTTTAATTATTATATATTGGAGCTGAAACTAAAGTATAAAAACATTTTTTACTAATTTTTGTAGAAGACTTGTTATTCTCTTAATATTTGATAGTGAAATGACTAGGTTTTTTTGTTTTTTGTTTTCATTCATTCTGCTATATACACTCAATTCATATCCTTCATAAGAAACTGTAGTTTATTATTTTTATTTGGAAAATACTTTCCAACACTACTCCATTTTCTCTGTTCTGCTGAAAATCATATTAGTTGAGTGTTGGCGCTTTGGGTTAATATTTTATGTCTTTCATCAAATCTCTCATACTTTCTATCTTTTTGTTCTATTTTCAAAGGAATTTTTTTGACCTAGTTTTTCTAGCATTGCCTTATTCCTTCAGTATCACTTTCTAGAGGATTTTGTTGTTATTTTGTGAATGTAATATTGTCCTGAATATTTTATTGTCCTGAGTATAACATTCAGATTGTTTTCTTCTAAATATACATTATCTTTGTTTACTCCAGAATTGTTTTTCTCTTTCTTCATCTTAGTCTGTTTTCACATTGTTGCAGGTTTTTCTGAAATTCTTGATGACATTGCTTTTCTGTTTTGGAAGAAATGAGATAGTAAAAAGCTGATTTCTTTGTATTTGGTGGAAATTGTCTTAATATGTGGGTAGAAATGGTCAACTGGAAACTTAGTTTTATATTAATCAGAAAGACAGTAATTAATTCAAAGAAACCCTCAATGTCAGGGTATGAAGACCTTTAAATGGGATGTTCTTCACTTTTGGAAGTAGTTCAGGAAGGAAATTTTCATAATTAGAATTTCAGTTATTTTCTGTTTTCAATCTTCTCCACTGTATTTGGAATTTACAACTTTTGAGCTTCTCCAAGTTTCAGAAGTAACATTTCTTAAACTGCAACTCCCTCCATTCTGCTCATTCTCCTTTAATACTTTATTATATATATTTATATCTAGATTTATATCTATATGCATATCCACTATCCATCTAATGATGAAAATTAGAAATCTCAAAATTAAATGAATAATTTGAAAAAATAAATAGCCGAATACATCTCCTATTTCTTTCTAAAAATTCCTAAGAGTAATAAGTAGAAGGAAAATCGAACTAGTTTCAAGGTAATAAAAAGAAACAGAAGTTAGTATTAAGTAAGAGTTTATTCCATCTGAGAAATCTTTCCTCCTCTCCTCTTGGATATTCAAGATAAGACTGTTCCATGAGTTACTGAGAAGGCACAAACACATATGAGAAAAGATTTACTATTGTGAGCTACAGAAGTAAAGAAAAATGATTTCTCCACTACTGAAGGAGGGAGATTCAGTGCTTTGTCAAAAAGCTGCAATCCTTTCTGGGGAGTAGGAAGTGTTTGTAAGTTGAAAAGAAAACATCTGAGTGTGGGAGAAGAATCCAGCTGGAGACACAATGGACTTATTGAAGACATTACCATGTCATAATTTTGATTTGCTGGCCATGGTTCTATAAATATTGCAATAACCTTACTTCCCACTCCACATGCACAGCCAGCACCATGAATGTTCTTACCGTTACTCTGTTACAGCATATAGGCACATGCCACTTGAGCCATCAGTGGGCAAAGTGAGGATACCACTTAGGCTTCTGATAAAGCAAAGATCTAATGTAAGTTAAGAAAACTATTGTCCCTGTTATCTGGAACTTTTTAAGTCAAGGTTTTCCCATGACTTATTAAGGACAAACAAATGTTTATCTGAAAAAGTCTTCTATCTTCTAAGCCAGAGAAGTCTAAACTATTATCACTTCCAGTGTTCATAGACCTATTCTCCCGATCTTGACCATTGTCCCATCTCAATCCATTTCCCCTTCTCTTTATCAACATTCTTGTCTTGCATTTCAGTTTTTCCATGTCTGGCTGTCAGCTTTTCAAAATAACTGTTAATTTATATAATGAATTTCACTGAGAAGGTATCATTTTACAGCACTGTCAACATATTGGGCACTTTGTCAGGGGTTTTCAGGAATCACACGTCCTTCACAAAAGAGATGTGTTGCTAATGATAACAAAGAAGATGTCATTACACACCAGCAGTAAAATATATGGCTGCTCTGAAAATATTTTCTAAGCACCTGGGAGTTAGGTTGGGAATATTTCTTATCTGCAACTTCAAAATCATATCACATAGTAGTGAATACTTACCTATAAGGCTGGCCTTGATTAAAGTAGCTACACGTTGAACATTGCTGATTCATGTCTCCCTTTTTTATGACATCTACCCTCCTCCTACTATGTTTAAAACAGCAACTAAAACAACAATAACTACCAGCAGTGGCTCACGCCTGTAATCCTAGCACTCTGGGAGGCTGAGGCAGGAGGATCCCTCAAGGTCAGGAGTTCAAAATCAGCCTGAGCAAGAGCAAGACCCATCTCTACTAAAAATAGAAAGAAATTAATTGGCTAACTAAAAATATATAGAAAAAATTAGCTGGGTATGGTGGTGCATGCCTGTAGTCCCAGCTACTCGGGAGGCTGAGGCAGAAGGATTGCTTGAGCCCAGGAGTTTGAGGTCGCTGTGAGCTAGGCTGATGCCACGGCACTCTAGCCCAGGCAACACAGTGAGACTCTGTCTAAAAAAAAAAAAAACAACAACAAACAATAACATTGAAAAGGGACAATAGAACTAATGACCATTAATAGAAGCAGTAGAGGCCAATAAAAATTGTTAATACTAAAAGGCATGCTTTGGATGACATTGTGGACCACCTCTGTGAACTCTGTTAGATGTTATACTCAAGAAACAGTGAATTATAGTTGATATGTTAGCTTTGAATTTCAACCTCTGATTGAGACTACCGACAACAGGAACGTAGGTGAAAATGAATTTGGAGATGGATGTAAATTCAGAGTGGTTAGAAATATCATGTTTATTGGAGCTGCATACATTTCTGGTGTTGGGAATCGAGAGAGCTGGACACAGAGTTCCAGGTGGAGCTGCAGGAACTGTGGGCGCAGCTGCCGCCCTGCACTTATAAAATGCGGGAGCAGATCAGAAATATCATGTGTGAGCCACAGTGGCCGAGGCACCTTTGAGGCGCCAGACCCTCAAAATATAATGATGCTGATTTACTTCTGTTTGTATGTTACATATCTCACATTAGTATTTCTTGTGGACAACCCTAACCAAGAATCATATGAGAAAGGTAATTCGGAGAGAAAGTAGTTGCAACTTAGCTAAGCTGAAACAGTACAAAACCACCATAATTGGAAATAATGGAAGTTTGCAGAATTGAACAAGATATGGACTCTCTCCTACTTGTGCAGTTGCTGTACTGAGCAGTCGCTGAGTAATTAAAATCTCGCCATCAGAGGTGTCATTATTAGAACCCTGTTGGTGCTCTCAGATGTGAAGTCAAGCATGGCATTTTATTGCATGGCATCCTGTGAATTCCTGTACCTTATCAGCAGCTAGTGATTCTTTTGATGGCATAGCAATAAAATTATACATTTTATAGTTATAAAATGAATAATACACCTATATCTATAAAAGCTAATAAGCCCTCCTTCTTTCTCCCTAGTCCTTCTCTATTGCATTTGTGTGTGCTCACATAAGCAGGCACACACACACACACACACACACAAACACATAGCCTGAGGTTAACACCATAAATTACCCTAGCATTAAAGAGAAAAATTGTTCTGGTTGAGTGTATTTAGGAAAAGTACTGTGAATGTGCACAGAGATGACACATGAGCAAATAAAATGAAAGGAATTTGGTTTTGATCTAATGGTTTCATTGATTTTTCCTGAGCAGGATTGTAATTACCTGCACAGGAGCTTAAAATATTATGGGCAGTAAGTTTCAGGAGTTATCTTATTAAATGAATATGTTATTTGTATTCTATATGGAAATTAGCTTGTGTGTTTTGACTTTATGTATGAGGCTGGGACCCCCCTGGGTCCTGTGGGGACCAGGCACAGCTGATTTCTTCATCTGCAAGGCAGAAGCCTGACAGCCACAGATGTGAGCTGCTCCTGCTTTAGGTGTGAAAGCTGCTTTGTGAAGCCAGAATTCAGGCAATTAAGCAAGTTCTCCTCCTGGTAAGCTGGTAGTTAGCCAGGGCACTGGCAACGCTGTCCCCGCCGCTCCGGGCAGAGGGCTTGGTGAGATGGAACACCTGAAGCCGCTTGCTGAAAGAGAACAAAGACTCAAAAGCTGAAATGTTAAGGACCTCTGTTTTAAAATTGTTTTTGCCTTTAACTCTGCATTCTATCGACAGATTAAAATAAAATATAAGGAACTCCAGACAGCATCATCAGTAATCACGTATAACTTCTTAGAGTTACCAAGCATGTTTATTACGCATTGCACTTGGTATGTTATATATTAATCATCTATTATTAATATATCACATCTTAATTTTTATAGAAATAACCAAGTAAAGTACACATGACTATTGTTATTTGGAGATTAGTAAAGTGAGGCTCAGAGCAAATCAGTGTCTTACTGTGGGTTATACAGCCCATAAGTGGCCAAGCCAGGACTGAAACCCAAATTCCCCTAGTTCAATCCAGGCTCAAATTTAAATACTTTATAAGCAGACAGGACACACATGAGTTAGTAAAATAAATAGCCAATTTTACTCGCCTCTCCAGCACAGTTTTATTGGCTTTTGCCATGGTTTTAGTGTATCACTTATAAAACTAGTTCGACCTTGTCTTTATCCATTAGTTTAAGAGTTCCTAATAATTATGAATTTGCATCTAGCACTTTGCCAAACTTTTGAAGTAGAAGTTAAA
Source organism: Cheirogaleus medius (assembly GCA_008086735.1). Classification (NCBI taxonomy): domain Eukaryota; kingdom Metazoa; phylum Chordata; class Mammalia; order Primates; family Cheirogaleidae; genus Cheirogaleus; species Cheirogaleus medius. The sequence continues at coordinate 85,924,422 of VBSM01000361.1, forward strand.
ATTGTGAATAGTTGTTAGAATACAAATACTAGTTTGTGTTCTAGATGACGAGGAAGCAAAGGGAAAATGAAATTTAAACAGCCACATTATCAGATGCTATTACTAGATGCTTAGACATTACTAAGCTATTACTAGATGCTTACAAATTTTGTCATCAATTTATTCCAACAATGAGAGATAGGTCGTATATTATTCCCCCAAAAAGAGGAGACCAAAGTCAAAATGTTCCCCCAGGACAAGGAGAAAATAAGTTGTTCAGATGGAATTTGAACATCATGCTATCTAATTTTCAAGATGAAGTGAGAAGGTCAAAAGAGCATGTCAAGTGTCTATTCTTTGTTTTACACTCCATTTATTATTTTTCAAGCATCATGGTTTTTCTCTTTATAACAATCCTATAAAGTTAGTAATTATTCAACTCCTGTTTTTGGTTCCATATATAAGTGAGATCATGCAATATTTTTCTTTCTGTATCTGTCTTATTTCACTTACCATAATGTCCTTCCTCTCATCCATGTTATGACAAATGGCAGGATGTCCTTCTTTCTTAAGGCTGAATAATACTCCATTGTGTATATATATCACAGTTTCTTTATTCATTGAACTCTTGACAGACACGTTGTTTCTGTATCTTGGCTATTACGAATTATGATGCAATAAACAGGGGAATGCGGACATCTTTATGAGGTGGTAATTTTACTTCCTTTGGAAACATACCCAGAATAGGGATTGCTGGATTATATTCTGTTATTAATTTCTTGAGAAACCTCCATACTGTTTTCCATAATGGCTGCACAAATCTACATTCTCACCAACAGTGTATAAAGGTTCCCTTTTCTCCACAACTTTGCCAGCATCTGTTATCATTTGACTTTTCTATTAAACTCATTTTGCAAATGAGGGAAAGGATGTAAGTTAACTTAAGTTGCCTAAAATCTTAAATCTAGTAATTGGCAGAGAAGGAAATTGAATGTCTGACTTCAGTGCTTATGCCTCTTCTACAAACAGGTGCCCCACGTTTCTGAGTGTATACATGAAAATCTAAGCACACACGAAATAAATAACTTTTTTCAGACAACAGAGTAAAAACAATACATAGAGTAGAAAAAGATTGCTGAGCCCTTCAATACCTGCTACTAAAGTGGGATATGGTTTTGTAAGTTTCTTTCATTAAGCTTCAAAGAAGATTGCACTTCAAGAGCTTTCATATATTTTTGCCAATATTCTTGTAAATACAAGTGTATGTAAAATACTTATCAGAAAAAAAATTATTTGCAGCAAACAGGAAATGTAACTAGATATAGTGTGTTAAGAATTGCATGCTGGGTTACTCTAAATAGAAGAAAAAAAACTTAAGGAGAATAAAATTAAATATACACATCACTAAAAACACAAGTAAGTGGAACAATTATTGGTTTACTTAAAAATGTCTTTCATTCAAAAAAAAGTCTACACTCAGTCAAATCAATTATTCACACCTAGGATTATGACAATGAATATTTAACAGTTTACTACTTCCATTGCTCCATAAGGACTAAAAGTTGGATAAATAATATTAATTTAATACATTATGCCATTGATGATAACAAAGTCTAATTAATGTAAACTCCACCATATGAAAACCCTGTTGCTTTAATTTTAATTGTCTCTAAACATGAATTATGTATATGGAGATATTTCCTGCTTCAGAAGTTGGAGCTTAATTCCCTACATAGATAATCCTCCTCTTACTCCACCCTTGAGAATGGGCTAGGTTGTAAAGTCCTCATTTTTAAAGAACAGAATAGGGTAAAGGAAGAGGAGTAACTGCACAGTGGAGACTCCCTATGAAAAATCACCCTAACCAAGGGATGAACCAACTAAATGAATCAGTGATGCCATGTGAGTATCATGTGCTCCCTGATAGGTGGTGAAGAGCACTTCACCTCTATGGTGTTCTTACCAAAACCCAGAGCACAGGAAAAACATCAGACAAACCCAGACTGCTGGGCATTGTGGAGGAAACTTGGTCAGTACCCCTTAAGACTGTCAAGGTCATGAAAACTGAGGGAAGACTGAGAAACTGTCACTGACCAGAGGAGACCAAGGAGTGGTGACAACAAAATGCAATGAAGCACCCAGGAATGGATCCCCAAACAGAAAGAGGACATTGTAGAAAAACTGATAAAACCAAAATAAAGTCTTAAATTTAGTAAATAATAATGTACCAATTTTATATTCTTAGTTTGGGGAAGTATAATATAGTATCATATATAACACATATAGTTGAAGCACCATGTTTATTCTGCCCCAATTGAATCATTCTTCATTTCTTATTAGTAAATATTAAAATTCAGTGTATTTATTATTTCCATGCATATCTTTGTGCCCTCAATGAAAGTGTATGTATATGGTCAAATAGTTTTGTATTACATGTTTTTAATGTCATATAAATGGTAAAATATTTCTACAGTTTTATTTGCACAGTGTACAGTATTAAAAATTCATATAAATTTATACACAAAGTTCTTGTTCATTTATTTATTTTACTGCTTGTAATATTCCAGTATAATAATATGTTTTATTTTTCCATGAAACAAAATGTTTGTTAATGGATATTTAAGGTGTCTCTAATTTTCCAATATTTATAAACAATGATGCCTATATACATTCCTGTATAAATTTCTTTATGTATAAGAGGTTCTGTAGAACAAGGTTTAGCATTGTTTTTCTTAAGGGACCAGATACTAAATGGTTTAGGTTCTCCTGGCTATGAGGTAACATCAAAGATATGTAGGTAGTTGAATAATGATTTAAAATCTAACCATTTAAAAATATAAAAATCATTCTTAGCTCACAAGCCATAAACAAATAGGCAACTGGTCAGATTTGGTCTGAGAACTGCAGTTTATGTACTCTGACTCTAGAATACATAGTGGGCATAGAACTGCTGAATTATAGATTATGTACATATTCAATTTAACATGATACGGTTCCAAATCTCCAACAGCATTTATCAATTTCATTGATCTTTGCAAAGATCCATCTTTTGGTTTTGTTGATTTTCTCTCTTATTTTGTTGTTTTCAATTTCATTAATTTATGCTTTAAATTTTATTATTTATTTTTTTTCCTGCTTATTTTAGATTTGAATTTCTCTTCTTTCTCTAGTTTTTTTAAGTTGGAAGCTTAGGCTGTTCATTTTAGGTATTTATAGTTTTCTAATATATGATTTGATGATATAAATTTCCCTCTAATTTCCCTAATCTTTTTTTAGGGTATGAAAATGGCTTCTTTGGCCTTTAAACTAAGTTATTCTCTCCTGCTAGTAATAACAGCTTCCAGCATCATCTCAGACTCTAGCTCCAGCCTTGCTGATGTTGCAGGAGCAGTAAAGAGGTAGATGCCCACCTTAACAGGATGGGGATGGGGCCATCCTGACAGTCTCCTGAAGTGTGTTCTTCCTATCTATTCTCTTCAGAGGAATCATTCCTTAATGTTTTTTTTCTTCCTTTCTTTCTTTTTTTCCAACTGCAGGGGTACCAAGGGGCATTTAAGTAGAAAAAAGAACAAAGGCTATCATAAAAATCGAAGCCTGCAAGTGAGGTTGTAGATTTAAAGGGAGACGGAAACACGCTTCATGATGTGAGACTCAAGTCGCTATCATGTTTCAGCCATTTGATGAGCTGCATCTGGTATGTGACCTCCAACAAGTCCTGACAGGATCGGGTCTCAGGGGCTGAGTGCAGATAGCTCTACCCCTACAGGGCATATGCTGTGGAGAGCCTGGGATTTCTGGAGGAGCTTGGGGACTGAGAGAGTTAGTAAACATGGCTGTAGTATTTGTGTTCAACCAAAATTAGACAGATTCAGATTTGATCAGACCAAATTCAAGCTTTTCATGATGTCAGCTGGGGAAGGCACAGTGTTTAGTCATTGTCCTTAGAGCACAGTCTGTGTTAGTGGACATCAGAGAGAAGCTTGGAGGTAAAGGAAGGAAATTTTCTGGGAACATCTTACCTCTATCCCTGCCAGGAACAAAAAGGCTCTGTTAGGGAGAGAGGAGGTGGAGAATGAGACCATTTTATCTTCCTGAAAGACGCTATCTCCTATCTTCATGACCTCAAGAGTTCTGTCTGAATCTCAGAAAATGCCCCCTCCCTAGCGTTCAGCCCTTGTAAGGCAGTGAATAGGATGTGGCAGGAGCTTGATTAAATATATAATCAACGGAAATGATATATTATAATAGAATGGAAAGTTACAATGATCCTTTCATGTGGGATGGTATGTACATCATATAGCAGAAAATGATCAAAAAAAGTGTGTACTTCTTAAGAAAATTCAAAAATATTTTGTTTTTGTCTTTCAAGAATAGTAAACCTAGGACTATGTCTCTCTCTTTGCTTTTTCTGATTCAAAGATTAGAGTCAAAATCAGGGTTCACTCCTTGTGATATACTAGTCCATAGGGCTGTAATTGTGTGTACAAAGCTTGTCCCTAGGTTTATTATTCTTCCATTTATACTTTCCCATTTAGGTAGTTCTCAAGTTTTCTAACCATTTAAACCAGAAATTTTCTTTTGGAAAAAAATTTTTTTAGAAAAGAGTAAGTTGACCTTAATTTGAGTCCTTAAAAACAAAATCTCAAATTATTCCTCTCATTTTAATTTTTAGAACTTCATGTTTGTATAAAGTATATCTGTCATAAGTTAATTAAATCAAAGGTAGTTATGTATGCTTTTATAGATAATTGAAAGAATCACTTTTTTTGAAAAAGTAGGGGGAGGTTAAAATTTAGTAAAAATACTCAATTGTAAGTGTTCAGTATTATAAAAATGAAACTAAATGCTAAATAAATATAGACCTAAAAGATAAATGTTTTTAAAGCTGTTGTAATGTTCACAATTACATACTTGTGGTTTAAGTTAAAATTTCTCTGAAAATATTATATTTGAATTCTGAAAATACTATCTGCTAAATAGGATGGACAGGAGTGAATACGTCACACCCTCTCTTAGATAATAGATATCTGGGATGATGGTTACTACACACATGGTAACTTAAAGATATCTATATTTTTTGAAATATGAAGAGTGGAAAATGTGTGTCTGACTTACTAGATTATTTTTACAGTCCATGATTATAAATAAGTGCATAACCTGAATTAATAATCTTACTATGCATACAAAATATTTGGTATTGGTTCTAAATGTTGTTTATTGATTTCCTATTGAAAAAATAGTCAAAATTTTATATTCATATATTTGGGAACATGTCTTTGAGTCTATATATCACATATGTTTTTATATCCTACTTTAATTTGATTGTGGAATCCAATAAAGCCATATCATAATGGATATTAAAATTTAACTCTTTACAAACAGTATAACAGTATTCACTTTCAGAGTAGATATTACAGTTCAATGTGATATTCCAAGTTACTGAGATATTTAATGTTCAAATGTATTGTTTTTGAATAGTAATTTATGTCAAGTTTATGTAAATGGTGCCATGTTGCACTAAGACAAAACCAAGACATTTAGTTCAAAGCCCACATATTTCTCTCCAATAAATAGGCCATTATTCTGAATCATGCTGGTGAGGTGGAGATGGGGCCACCCTTAAAGGATAAACATCTCGTTCCTATGTAGTTTTAAGCAGCTTTTATTTTGAAATAATATAAAATACTTATTAATACATTTTATTCATTTCACATTTGTTTTTACGTATCAAAATTTTGTAATCAAATGTAATGAAATTTTGCAGTCACTTATAGACAGGTCATGATTGAGTTCTTGCTTTTCTCCCTCCTTCTCTCCTTCCCTTTCTTTCTCCTTTCTGTCTTCTCTTTCTTTCCTACTTTTCTTACCTTTCTTTCTTTTTAATGTCCTTGTTCTCTTTGCTGATATCGTTACTAGAGCCTTATCTCCAACAGTTAAGTCTCTTTCTCCTCATTTCATTCTTTGCAGCAACGGTGCCAGGCCGGTGAAAATGAAACGTTACAGTTGACAGTGTTTAATATTATTTGTTCCGATCACTGTTAACACTTCTATTATTATCGAAATGTTTAGATCAGCACTGTCAGTTCCAAAAGACCTGCTGACATACTGAGGAAAACTTTGATAAACAGTTCTGCTGTGTTTTCTCTATATTCTTCATAGTCCTTGTTAGAAAATTCTTTCTTGTTGCTTGGGATATTTATTTTGAAAAAAAAAACAAAACAAAACCTTGGTTTGTTAAGAGCTCATCAATTCCTGCCTCTTATTTTTCACTTGAAGTTTTAATCCTCTGTTTCTAACTTCACAATTGGTTGCTGTGGAGGTGCTTAAGATGTCACAAATATAGGATTATTGTAATTCTGGGCAGAGAATAAGCCTGAGATGATTTTCTAAAGAACAAAGATGTCATTTTCATGTAAATATATCAACTGTTTCAAAGTGAGGAAAGGAAATGAAACATAAATATGAGATCTAATAGTACTGACTATAAAAGAAATGGTTAAAGATTAAAATTTCACATGAAAAATTAATAGGTCTGAAAAAATTTATGTATAAAGTTTATGGTTTTTCGAGTTCTGCCGTTCTTTAAATGTATGTGTAGTCTATAAGCTTAAAGCATGTGTGGGTTGGGATAACCTCTTAAATACAAACACCTAGTGGAATGCAATGTGTGACCTTGAACAAAGAAGGCCAATTTCTCCTTTGATTTGTAGAAATCAGTGTCATTTTATAATTGCACTTTCTATCCTGTGTTAATTTGAAAGAATGGTATGTCAAAACATCACAATTATCATGAAGTTGTATGTCCTACATTAATCACCTATTAATTGCAGACTCTATATTGATTACTTTTTCTAAGTAATTTAAATCTGGGGAATTATTGAGTAAATTGTCAATACCTTCTGAGACTCACCTCTTCCTCTTACACTGAGTACAGGAAAGTAATTCCCAGCACAAGACACAGGGTAGGCTTTTACCTAAAACTTGACAAGTTACAACAGAGGACAGACTAGTTTACCTCTGATGAAAATACTGCCTTGACAAACTTTGGAATGGTCAGAGTTAACTTCCCTCACTCCCAGACCATTGTATAATTCCACTGGTGAGCATACAGCTCCATCTGGGGGCAAGGCCAGAAGGGGACATCTTCTGATAATCTTTTGGTCTCTTGACCACATAGCTGTCATCTTTGTGCATCAGTCGGGCAGCTTCTGGTGTCAACAGCACTGAGCTACTCATGGAAGAAACTTCAGTAGCTTGTGACTAGGAGTATTTCCACCTATTGCATTTCAGGGCATTTCTTAAGATCATCGGTGACATCATCATGGCCAGTTCCAAAAGACACTCTTTAGGAGCCCTGGAACCTTAGATGTCATGATCAGCTAATCTTTTCCTGCTTCTCTACTGTTTCCAGGACATCTCTTTCTTCTGGTTATCTTTCCTTGTATGTCTAACTTAAATATCTTTTTGACAGCTATATCTCAGATGCCCTGTATTTAGCCTTTTTCTCTCTTCATTCTTCACTCTGATTTATAAAACTATGTATACACTTACAACTTCAAATACCTGCTCTCTTCTGATGACTACTAAATCGGCACATGAATCTTTTTCTCTTGAGATTCATCCTCTATATGTTATTGCATCCTATTGAGTTTTGCTTGAGCATCTTGCAAGCTACCCACAAGTAATATGCCCCAAATTCTTCATCTTCTCCTGCTAAACAATATCTGTCTATTTTTTTCTACTTTAGAGTATAAATATCATCTTCCTTTTCCTTTGTGCCTTAATATTAGTTACCCCTGTCAATCAACAAATTCAGCCAGTGCTGGTTCCTCAAAAAGTCTCAAATCCGTCCTTTATTTGTTTATCTTCACTGCAATAACCATAGTCTTCTCCTCCTCCTCCTCCTCCTCCTTCTTCTTTCTTCTTTTCTCCTCCTGGGTGTCTCACTCTGTTGCCTAGGCTGGTGTGCAGTGGTGAGATCATATTTCACTGCAGCCTCAAACTCCTGGGCTTAAGCAATCCTCCTGCTCAGCCTCCTGAGTAGCTGGGATTATAGGCATGTATCATCATGCTTCATAGTGATATTCTTGTGTTTGCCTATCAAGAACACTGCAACAGCTTTCTAATAACCATTTCCCAACATTTAATCCATCCTTTCAACTGCAGGTTACTATTCCAAATGTACCAGCCATGATGATAATTATGTCATCTTTGTGCTTCAAATCTTTAAATTCTTCCCCAAGTCCATCATGACCAGTTCAGTTGAGTGGTTAATGTCACAGAGGCAGACAGCCTGGCTTTACATGTTGGCTTCTCCACTTAGAAGTTGGTGAATTTGGCCCATTTATTTAACCTTTCTTTTCCTCATCTTCCTTATCAATGAAATGATGCTAATATTGGACTTATTTCATAAGCTGACTGCAAGAAGTGAATTAATTTCTATAAATCTGTAACATAACTGTGAGCACATGGTAAGTACTTAATAAATATTAATTGTAGTCTTCTCAATTATCATCACGATCATCAGTATCATCATCATAATCATCATAAGTGCTAGGGTCTAAACAAATCACCTAAAATTTATAGGTCAAAACTTAATTGCCAATATGAATGTATTAAGGGGTGGAACCTTTGGAGGTAATTAAATCATGAGGGTGGAGCCCTAATGAATAGAATTAGAAACCTTATAAAAGAGGTTGAAGGGAAGGCCCTTTTGCTCTTTTCTTTTCCCCTGTGAGGACTCAACAAGGGGCGCTATCTTAGAAGCAGAGAGCAGCCCTGACTGGACCTCCAGTCTGCCAGCACCTTGATTTTGGACTGCCCTGCTCCAGAACCGTGAGAAAATAAACTTATGTTCTTTATGTATTTCTTAGTTTCACGTATTTTGTTGTAGCAGCATGGATGGACTGAGACAATAGGAAAAAAGACAATGGCGTGGCATTTAAGACCTTCCATATCTTTCCTCTTTGACCTTTCAGCTTTATACACTGATATTGCTCCATTAATAAACCAGCTTGCTAACTCCCTCTTGCCTGCAAAGATATTTTCTGTTCAACTAGCATACATACTCTCCCTGATACTCTCCTTATGGTACATTTCCTTTATCTTCCTGTAAAAACTACAGTTTATCCTCTGAGCTATCATTCAAATCCATCTCTGTGCAACTTTTCTTTATACACATAAGCAGCCAGGCACTCTCTTTTGTGTTTTCACACTACCATATGGATATTTTTTTTAATTTCAGCATATTATGGGGGTACAAATTTTAAGGTTTCAAAT
>VBSM01000361.1:85933779-85959833 GCA_008086735.1 Cheirogaleus medius
AGTTTGATATCTGGCATATTAATACCTCCCATTTTGTTTTTATTGCCTAAAATTCCTTTTTGTATGTGGGGTCTTCTCTGGTTCCAAACGAAGCGTAAAATTACTTTTTCTATATCTGTGAAGAATGATGTTGGGATTTTAATAGGTATTGAATTGAATCTGTAGATCAGTTTGGGTAGTAGAGACATTTTAACAATGTTGAGTCTGCTGACCCACGAGCATGGTATGGATTTCCATCTGTTTACATCCTCTGCTATTTCCTTCCTCAGTGTTTCATAGTTCTCTCTGTAGAGGTCTTTTACCTCCTTGGTTAAGTATATTTCTAGGTACTTTACTTTGTTGCTATTGTGAAGGGTATTGAGTCTTTGATTTGGTTCTCAATTTGATTGTTGTTGGCATATATGAATGCCTCTGATTTCTGTGTATTGATTTTGTATCCTGAGACTTTATTAAATTCATTTATCAATTCTAGGAGTTTCTTGGTTGAATCCTTGGGGTTTTCTAAATATAATAACATATTATCAGGAAACAGTGAAAGTTTGATCTCCTTTGCTCCTATTTGGATACCTTTAATCCCACTTTCATGTCTAATTGCTATAGCCAGGACTTCCAGCATTATGTTGAATAGAAGTGGAGATAGAGAGCAGCCTTGCCTGGTTCCAGTTGTAAGCGGTAATGCTTTCAATTTTTCTCCATTCAGTATGATGTTGGCTATGGGTCTGTCATATATGACTTGTATCATTTTTTTAGGTATGTCCCTTCTATGCCTATTTTATTAAGTGTTCTTATCGTGAAAGGGTGTTGAATTTTGTCAAAAGCTTTTTCTGCATCTATTGAAAGAATCATATGGTCTTTCTTTTTGCTTCTGTTTATGTGGTGAATTACATTTATAGATTTATGTATGTTGAACCATCCCTGCATCCCTGGGATGAAACCCACTTGGATTATTTTCTTGATAAGCATCTGGATTTGGTTAGCTAGGATTTTGTTGAAAATTTTTGCATCTATATTCATAAGGGATATTGGTCTGTAGTTTTCTTTTTTTGTTGCATCCTTTCCTGGTTTTAGTATCAGAGTTATGTTCGCTTCATAAAAGGTGTTGGAGAGGTTTCCATTCTTCTCAATATTGTGGAATAATTTCTGCAAGATGGGCACCAATTCTTCTTTGTAAGTGTGGTAAAATTCGGGTGTGAAACCATCTGGGCTGGGACTCTTCTTTTTAGGAAGATTTTTAATTGCTGTTTCTATTTCAGCTCTTGATATTGGTCTGTTCAGGAATTCTAATTCTTCCTAGTTGAGCCTAGGGAGACTGTGTGCTTCTAGAAATTTGTCCATTTCCTCCACATTTTCCAGTTTGTGTGCATAGAGGTTTTTGTAGTATTCGTAAATAATATCTTGTATCTCCTTAGGATCGGTTGTGATATCTCCTTTTTTGTTCCTGATGGAGCTTATAAGAGATTTCTCTTTTCTGCTTTTCGTTAGTCTAGCCAAAGGCGTGTCAATTTTGTTTATTTTTTTCGAAGAACCAACTTTTTGTTTTATTGATCTTCTGTATAGCTTCCCTGTTGTCAATTTCATTTAGTTCTGATTTGATCTTGTTTATTTCACTTCTTTTGCTGGGTTTGGGGTTGGTCTGTTCTTCTTTTTCCAGCTCTTTGCGTCGATTCATTAGATTATCTATTTGTGATATTTTTGAGTTTTGGTTGTAGGCATTTATGGAAATCAACTTTCCTCTCAGTACTGCTTTAGCTGTGTCCCAGAGGATTTGATAGCTTGTCTCTCCATTGTTATTTTGTTCAAAGAATTTTTTTATTTCCATCTTTATTTCTTCATTTATGAAGTAATCATTTAGTAGAAGGTTGTTTAATTTCCACATTTTTGTGTAGAAATGTGAATTTCTGTCAGGGTTGATTTCTACTTTTATTCCACTGTGATCTGAGAAGATACATGGTATGATTTCTATTTTTTTAAATTTTTTGCAACTTACTTTGTGTCCTAGGATATGGTCAATCTTAGAGAATGTCCTGTGAGCTGATGAGAAGAACGTATATTCAGTGGATTTGGGGTAGAATGTCCTGTAAATGTCAGTCAGGCCCAATTGTTATAGAGTTTTGTTTAAGTCCATTATTTCTTTACTAATTTTCTGTTTGGAGGATCTGTCCTGTGCAGTCAGTGGGGTGTTGAAATCTCCGGTTATTATGGAGATTAATCAATTTGCTTAGATCCAGTAAGGTTTGCTTTATGAATCTGGGTGCACCTAAGTTGGGTGCATATATATTTAAAATTGTTATATCTTCTTGTTGAACTGTACCCTTCACCATTATATAATGACCAACTGTGTCTTTCACTACTTTTGTTGGTTTAAAAACTAAATCATCTGAGATCAGAACCGCCATGCCAGTCTTCTTTTGCCTTCCACTTGCTTGAAATGCTGATCTCCACCCCTTTACTTTTAGTCTATATGCGTCCTTGCCAGTTAGGTGTGTTTCCTGAAGACAGCAGATACTTGGCTTGTATTTTTTTTATCCATTCAGCCAGCCTATGTCTCTTGAGTGGAGAGTTTAAGCCATTCACATTTATTGAGAGGACTGATAGGTGAGGCAGATTACTGTTCATTCTGTTGGGTTGGACATTGTTGCTTTGTTTTCTCTCTTGAGCCATTGTGATATCTGGCCTTTAATCTTTAGGTTTTGGGTGTTTTTATGTTCGTGAGTTTTTATTATGCTGTTCCATGTATAACACTGTTTTGAATACTTCTTGTAGGGCTGGTCTTGTCTTGGTGAATTCCCTCAGACTTTGCTTATCTTAAAATGTCTTAATTTCTCCTTCATATATAAAGCTGAGTTTTGCAGGATACAAGATTCTAGGCTGGGCATTATTTTGTTTCAGAAGAGTGAGAATGGGGCCCCGGTCTCTCCTTGCTTGTAATGTTTCAGTTGAGAAATCTAGCGTTATTTGGATCGGTTTTCCTTCATATATAACTTGCTTCTTTCGCCTTACAGCTTGTAGGAGGGTCTCTTTTGTTGATATTTTGGTCAGTCTGATGACTATGTGCCATGGTGTTTTCCTGTTTGCATTGTATCTCCGAGGGGTCCTTTGGGTCTCTTGGATTTCTAATTTTAAGTTATTGGCCAGACCTGGGAAATTTTCCTCAATTATTTTTTCAAATAGCTTATCCAACCCTTGCGTTTTTTCTTCCTCTTTCTCCGGAATCCAGTGGAGCTGCAGGTTATTTTTCTTCATATAATCCCATAATTCTTGTAAGCTTTGCTCATGTCTCTTATTTTTGTTCTCAGTCTCTGTGATTAACTTGTTTGATTTGAAGGAGTTATCTTCAATCTCTGAGATTCTTTCTTCTGTTTGGTCCACCTTATTTTTGAGGCTTTCCACTGTGTTTTATATTTCCCTGAATAAATTCTTCATTTCCAGGAGATCAGATTGATTTTTCTTTAAGATCTCAATTTCCTTAGTGAATTTTTGTTCCAAGTCCTGAATTTTCTTTGTGGTTTATTTGTGTTGGTTATCCATTTTTTTCTTGCATATCATTGAGCTTTCTTACAATCCAATTTTGGAATTCTTCTGTCATTTTAGTGTTTTGGGTTTGGTCAGTATCCATTTCTTGAGAGCTGGTGTATTTCTTTGGGGAAGTATTTTTAGTTTGATGCTTCACAGTTCTAGAATTCTTTCACTGAGCTCTCCCCATCTGTATCAGCTGTTGTTTTTTCCCTGCTCAGGGGTCCTCTCTTCTATGATTTCTTGATCTGCCACTGGGGGAGCTCTTCCACCACACTTGGAAGGTACCCCTGATGGAAGGGGTTACTTGTGGAGCCTATTATGGCCACTTGTGGGGGATTTGTTCCTTGGGAATGGCCCTGACTGTTGGTCACTGACTGGGGGAGGAGATCCAGCCCCAGCATTTTGATCAACTGGGTGACCTAAACTGCTCTGGGAAGCAAAGTCATTTTACTGCCCACACACAGGCCCAGCAGATTCACCCTAAGTCAGGGGGAGGGTGGCTTTTCTTGTCTCACCCCGCTTCCAGGGGTGGAGCCTACCACTTTCAGCAGGAGAGACACAGGCTAGGAGGAGGAGGTAGCTCCCCAGTCTGCCCTGCCCTGTGGCACCCCAGTGGCAGTAACTCCCCTTGATGTTAGTCTTCTTGGTATCCAGGCCTGACCAACCAATTGCAGATTGTGTAAGGGCAGAATTTGTCAGGAGAGTCTCTAGGCTGGGGGAGGGGATCTTCCCACCACACCATATCACACCTCAGCGGCTGGGCTGTGGACCCCTTCAATGGCAACCGTTTGCCCACTCGCAGGGTACCAGCACTGGGGGCAACTGTTTAGGAGGTGGCAGGTGCCAGGTTGGGGATCTGGGTCATCAGGACACCCTGTTGCCTCCTCTATGCCGCCTTCCCACTGACTCATGCCTGTTCAGCCATAGTGCTTGCTCTTACTGACCCACCCTGTGCAGACTTTTTCGCCCAAGGCAGTTCCAGCTTAGAGTCCCCGTCTTAGTGAACAGCTCTGTAGGGCTGGCTGGCCCTGCTCGTTACCAGAGGCATGGTATCTAACTGCCTCCCCTATCAGCTCAGTCCGGTTTCCTGCCCTCTTGGTGCGGTCCTAACACGGAGCTCCAGGGAGTTCACGGTGCTTTCCACTAATGACCATACTCTCCAGCACCCTATTCTCCTGCTGCGATTTAGCACCAACTTCAGACAGGACCTTGGCTGGGTGGGTGTGGAGGTTGGGGAAGCAAGAAGTTCTTCTGTGGGTCTGATCCCACTTCACCCCCTGGCCCAGTGGGCCAGTGCCCTCCCAGGCTCTATGCTCTATTGTTTGTTTTGCACTCTCCAGAGAACGCGATCTTATCTCCCGATCACCTTGTTTTTTTCCTTTTTTGAGAGTCCCGCGCTGAACCTCTGCAGATTCTCGATGCTGTACTTGTAGGGGGAAGATCCACTCACATGTAGGAGACCAAGATCTATGTCTCTTTCACTGGGAGCAGGAATCTGGGGGGTTACCTTTACTCTGCCATTTTTCCCTCCACCTGGATATTTTTAATATTGCCTTTAACATATCACTTTGTTCTTATTTATTACTTTTTTTTTTATTATTCCTGGAAGACTATGAAGATGTTGAAGAACAGGAATTAAGCTTTATTCATATCTCCAGTGCTTTGTGTAATGTCTGAAATAGCATAGCTACTTAAAATTATTTTTAAATAAATGATATATACTCACTAGTTTTGCCTTTTGAATTGACTGTTTGAAATAAGCATATTTTTACTTGAACAGAGAAGCCAGTTGGGCTTTAGAGGGAGTCTCAATTTAATATGTACCTTCCAAAATTTCCTCTTTCTCCTGTTATAGTCATGCTCTACTGATCGCTTTCCTTATGACACACATTTGTTCAGTTATCAAATGTAGATTCTATCTCAAAAATGCTTTTGGAATTTAGCCATTTTTCTCTACCCAAACTCATCAGTTCTTGCCTAAATGCTGGTAGTATGTTCCTAAAAAGAAACCTGCAATCTGACACTGTCCCTGTTAAAGATTCTGTAACACAGGTAAAAATATGTACTTCCTAGTTCTAAATGCAAAGCTATTTACAATCCATCTCTCTAGAAACCTTCTTCAGTCTTATTTTCAGCCATTACCCTAAACTACATTTAACTCTGTATCTCACACCACTGGACAGGGAAAGTCTTTCACTCTTCTACATCTTTTCTTTTTTAAAAATATAATTCTGCTGAATGTAATAGTATTGATTATTCCTTCCTTTAATCATTCTCTCTTTCGCTTGACTTCCCAGAGTCAAGGTTCCTCTGTTGACTCTTTGACTATATGTTTTGATCTCTTTCGTGGAGTCACATTCTTAACTTCTCTCATCTTACATGTGCACCCCATTTTAATTAATTTATGTACATGGTTTTTTACAGATGATTTGTAAAAAATGTCTAAACCTCATATTCTGATCCAAACTTTTAAATTACCCATTGAGCCTCTTTACTTGCATAAATCAAAGTACTCGAAGTTTATCATGATTAAATCTGAACTCAGTATCTTTTTCACCCAAGCTTATGCATTTTCTTGTACATGCTATTTTGGAGATTGAGCTCATTATTCATTCTTCCTCCCAAGAGACAACTTAGAATCCGACCTGTATTTCTATCACTCTCGATCCTGCTAATTCTACTTTAGGATACTGGTTCTTTTTTGCCGTTCTCTTCTTTGTCTTTCCACCTGAGATTTGGCTCTAATCTGTCTTTCCTGGATGACATCTATGGTGCCTTAACTCAGCTACCTGCAATCTTCTTTTGCTTCATTCATTCCACAGTCGAAAGGACAATTCTCTTTTAAAAGTCACTCTATCACCACCCTGTCAAAAATTCTTCTGCACTGTAATCTTTTGCTTTTATCTTCCAAAGTCATTTTTTCTAACATATATAGGAAAAAAAATGTTTTTCCATGCACCTTCCTGTGTTGTCCATCTATCTACACCTTCTCCATGACAATCGATTCTTTTATTAATATGTTGCTCTTGCCTATAGGTGATGGCCCACTCCATGCCTTGGTTCCACTTTCCTCTGGTTTACCTTCAGTGACAAGCTCCACGTGGTCTCGGGATAGCTTCCAGCAGCTCATAGTCTACAAGATAATAGATTCAAGCCCAGTATCTTCTTGGTAACATCTGTTAACATTTTAGGAGTCACTATACATGAATTAATTTTGTTTCCATGTCTATCCCTGAAACCATTAGTGTGCTGGACTGCTGGAGTGTTAGGCCTGAATAATGTGCTCCTTGCTGAAGTGTCACTGTTGATGGGAGGATTCAGTGCTGTGGTTGGCCTGGCCAGAGGCACTATATCACCTGTGGAGTTGAAGGTGGAACACTGCTTGGACCATGGATTGATAGGCAGAAGGGTGGTCTCCACTGGAATGCTGGGGTGTTATTATAAAAGAAAGTAGAAATATTTAAACATCACAAGACTGATCAGACACATGTTTGTGGCATCTTCCCTGACCTCTGACTCCTAGTTTGGGTTAAGTGATCCAAATCCATGTGTCTACAGCAACATCTGCTCAAATATATAACCTATTGTTACTAGACCATAAACTCTTAATGGTAAAGGTCTGTGCTCCATCAGCTTTGTGTCTCCAGCACATGTCCTAGTGCCCATCATAAATTTGGCACTCAAAAAATGCTTGCTTTATTTATGGGATTAAATAATAAATGAATACTGTATTCTAGATCCTAGGTTAAACTTCAAAGCAGAAGCCTTCTCTAACTGCTTCAGAGTTAGTTTTTTCATCCTTTACACACACTTTTAATGGGATTTGTCTATTTGAATATGTGTCACTGAATGGTGTCTTATTAATCTTTGAGCAAATATCGATTGCACAATAATGTTTGGTGAATAAATGAATGAAAGTATGAACGAGTGAATAAGTGAATGATGAATGGAGAGTAATTTACTTTCTCAGTTCTCCTGTGCCTCATTAAACACTGTGGAGTCCAACAGGAAAGATTAAGCAAAAATTCCATCATTGAGCAATTGGGAAACTAGAGGCCCTGGAAAGCCAAATTTCATTTGCTGTGGAACTTTCTTTGTGACCTTGAGGATGACAGAGTAGAATTTAGGTCTCTGACTCTCACGTGCAGAGTTTCTTTTGATGAGTTGCATTGTCTGAATTCATATTCAAGCATTTCAGTTTTCACTCATAGACACTAGAAAATATTGGCTATTTTATGTACAAGGGAACATAGTTGATTTCTATATAGGACATAACAATGCTTAATAAAATTACCTTTAACTTCATAATATGGACCTTCACTTTAAAAATAGAAAGGTAAATTTAATTGTAAGACTCTAGGTGTAACACATCTAATTTTTAATTATTAGGCTTTAAGTTATATAAAAACTACTTTCTACATGTTGTATTCTAGGAGAAACCAAGCCATGTGCAGAATTTCTCTTTTTATTTACTGAAATAGAACACATATAAAGAAATACATAAAGATTTGTTTCTTGTGAAATGTTAGCACTAAAACCCTCCCTTTTCTGCACATTTGCACATGGTGAAAAATCATGACTGTTTCTAGCAGTTCACTGATATGATTCCTGACACTTCACATATTTAATAATCTTTAATTCAAAAGACAAGGCAGCAAATACATTGACTTGCACATAATATATATTCAATAGCCACCTTTGCTTTTTTCTTTCTTTTTAACCACATTTTAAACCACTTTTCTTTAGCCTCATTTTTTAACCTTTTCTAGTATTCACTAGTTTGTGACCATGGGCAAGTGTCCCTTAACTAATGAGTTTCAGATTTTTATCTGTTAAATGGAGGAAATAGTTTATTCAGCACATATTGAGTATATACTCTGTACAATTCAGTATAATCAGTAGTTAGCAATTCATGAGACGTATATATCTACATATTGATCAATTGATAAATAGAGAAACGTTTGTCTCTCCCCAAAGAACTTACAGCTCATCTCCAAAGAACTTACAGCCCATTAAGAAAGACCATCATTAACTATGTTATTTGATAAGTTTAATAAATTTTAAAGAGAAGGGTGAAGATTTATGAGAGTATTTAACAGGAATGAACAATCTAGTCTGTTGTCAGGCTTCCCTGAGATGTTGGTGAAGACTGACTATGTTTTCATTTCTTCTGGACAAGATCCACAAGTATAACATTGCCTTACATTTTCTACTAAGCCTGCAAATGTGGGACCTCTAGTTCTCTAAGTGTCTGGATTTGGCCACAAAGAACCATTTTTGTTTCACTTTTCATTTGCACTTATGAGAGTTTTTTGTGTGATTCTTCAATGTACAACCTGATACAGAAATTTATATTTACACTTTTACTTAGGTACTCCTATTGCTTATTTAGGCAGAGAGCTAAATGATACTTCACAATCAGTAGTGCACATTACCTAATTTGTGCTAATTTACAATTCAATTCCCTGGGAAAAATATAATTTTACTGCCGTTGCGCATACAAAGAAACATCTGTTGCCTCCCACCTTTCTTCTACAGGAGCCGCACATTCATTATAAATCTGCATATTTTACCTATATCTTGAATCCTAGAGGTCTTTGGCATAACCTACCTTCACCACATTATTAGTGTTTTTTAAAATATTTCTCTGCAGTATTAAGGATGTTAATTCTTGTGCTATTTTTCAGGCTCTAAAATTAACTTTTCTGGGTTGTTTGTACCCTTCATCCAGTTTCCCACAATTTTTACATCTCACACAACTATAGTGAAATATCAACACCAAGAAATTGGTATTGGCATACTGGATATGTATATAGTCATGCGTCACTTAAGGACGGAAATATATTCTGAGAAATGTGTCACTCAGGAGTTTTCATCATGATGCCAACATCATAGAGTATGTATAAATATACAAACCTAGATGGTATAGCCTACTACACACTATGGGTAGATGGTGTAGTCTTTTGCTCCTAGGTTGCCAAACCATGCAGCATGTGACTATGACTATACTGAATAATGTAGGCAGTTGTAACACAGTGGTATTTGTATATCTAAACATATTAAAACATAGAAAAGGTAATGCTTTTGTGCTATGACGTTATGACAGCTATGATGTCACTAGGCCATAGGAATTTTTCAGCTCCATTATAGTTTTATAGACTACTGTCATCTATGCGGTTTATTATTGACTGAGACATCGTTATGCCGTGTATGATTGTACTTGTGTGCTAGGCCATTTTATAATATGTGTGTATTTGTACAACCACTACCCCAATCAAAATACAAAACTATTTTATCATCACAAAGATCTCTGATGTGCTACCCCTTTTTAGCTATAATTTCCACCTTTCCTCTACCATACCTGAACTGTGGCAACCACTAATCTGTTTGTCATCTCTGTAATTTTGTCATTTAAAGGATATTATATAAATGGAATCGTACATCATCTGAGATTTCTTTTTTTCACTCAGCATGATGCCCTTGAAATCTGCTATGGTCTAAATATTTGTGTCCCTCAAAATTCATATGTTGAAATCCAAACCAGGAAGGTGATTATATTAGGAGGTAGCACCTTTGGGAGGTGATTAGAGCGTAAGGATGAAGCCCTCATGATTGGGATTAGTGCCCTTGCAAAAGAGACTGCAGAGACCTAGCTAGCTCCGGATTCCACCATGTGAGGACAGAGAAGATGCCATGTATGCACCAGGAAACAGGCCCTCAACAGACACTAAATATACCAGCACCTTATTCTTATACTCCCTTGCCTCCAGAACTGTGAGAAATAAATATTTTCCATTTATAAGTCACCCAATTGATGGTATTTTCTTATAGCAGACTGAATGGACTACAAAAAGACAGATACATGCAAATTGTTACATATATCAATAGTTTGTTCCTTTTTATTGCTAACCAGTATTCCATGTGGACTATGTATTTACCATAGTTTTTTTAACCATCTACCAATTGAGGGACATTTTGGTTGTTTCTAGTTTTAGGGTATTAAAAATAAAGCTGCTATGAACAACCATGCACAGGTGTTTGTGTGAACATAAATTTTCATTTTACTGGGATAAATTCAAAGGAAAGCAATTGCTGGCTCAGGTGGTAAATAAAGTGTACTTTTAAAAAAAAGAAACTGCAAAACTATTTTCAAGAGATTGTATTATTTTACATTCCACCCAGCAATGCATCACCTGCATTTGCTATTGTTAGTACCTTTTATTTTAGCTGTTTTAATAGGTGTGTAGTGATGTATCATTGTAGTTTTGATTTGCATTTCTCTAATAGCTAGTGATGCTGAGTGTATACATTCATTTGCTAACTGTATATTCTTTTCGGTGAAATGTCTCTTCATATCTTACGTGTTTTATATTTTCATGGTTTTTTACTGTTGTGTTTTCAGAGTTCTTTATGTATTCTAGATACTGTTCATTTGTTGGATATGTATTTGCAAACATTTGTTCCCAGCCTGTAGATTTTCTTTTCATCTCCAAATAGGATCTTTTAATGAAAAATGTTTTTAGTTTTGTTAAAATTCAATATTTTTTTTTCTACTGTGGTCAGGCATTTGGTTTCATGTCTAAGAACTCTTCTCAAAGCCTTAGGTCCCACACATTTTATTTTTCTTTTCTTCTAAAAGTTTTATAATTTTATGTTCACATTTAAACCTATGATCCCTTTTGAATTAATTTTTGTAAAAAGTATGAGGTTTAGTTCAGCATTCATTATTTTGCCTATGGATATCCAATTGTTCCAGCACCATTTCTTGAAAACACTATACTTCATCCATAGAGCTGATTTTGCACTTTGGTCAAAAATTAGTTGGCTGTGCTTATGGAGCCATTTTTATATTCTGTATTATGTTCCATTATTCTCTGTGTTTATTCTTCTGTTAATACTATGCAACATTGGTTACTGTGACCATATAATAAATCTTGAATTTAGTAAATGATTCCTCCTGCTTCATTATTTTTCTGAAATGTTTTAGATATTTCCATATACATTTTAGAATAATCTTTTCTATCTATACAAAAAAAAAAGTTTGCTGTAATTTTTGTTGGAATTGCCTTTAACCAATATATCATTGTGATAAAAATTGACATCTTATTATGCTGAATCTTCCAATCTATAAACACAGTATAATTCTTCCTTTATTTAGATCCTCTTTAATATATTTCATCAATATTTTCTAGTTTTTAGTCCTATACATATATTGTTATATTTACATAAAAGTATTTCATTTTTATTTTCTTTTTTTTCTGAGATGAGCTCTCTGTTGCCCAGGCTGGAGTGCATTGGCCCAAGGTTGCAGCTCACTGCAGCCTTGGACTCCTGGGCTCAGGCGATCTTCCTGTCTCAGCCTCCTAAGTAGCTGGAACCATAGGAACATGACATCATGCCAGCTAATTTTTCTTTTTTTTCATTTTTTAGAGATAGGGGTCTTGCTATTTTGCCTTGGCTGGTCTCCAACTCATGGCCTCAAGCAACTGTCTTGCATTGGACTCCCAAGTAGCAGAGATTATAGGTGTGAGCCATCATGAATGGCCCAAGTATTCATTTTTGAGCCATTGTACAAGGTATTGCATTTTTAATTTTGCTCTTTCCACATCCTCATTGCTAGTATACACAAATATAATTAATTTTTGGATGTGCTCTTATATACTGTGGCATGCTAAACTCACTTAGTTCTAAGAGTTTCTTTGTAGATTTCTTTGGATATTTTATATAGCTAATCATGTCATCTGCAAATAAGGACAGTTTCTGTCTTCCAATCTGTATGGTTTTATTTTCATACTTTTCTTTATTGCACTGGCTAGAACTTTCACTGTTATACTGAACAGCATTCTTGCCTTGTTTGTAAACTTAGAAAAAAACAAAAATACAGGCAGTCTTTATCCATCAAGTATGATGATGCCTGAAGGTTTTCTATAGAAGTTCTTTATCAACTTGTGGAAGTTGTCTCTATATTCTTGATTTACTGAGAGTTTTTATTGTGATTGAGTTTTGAATATTTTAAGATGCTTTATCTGTGACAATTGATATGATCATTGGATTTTTCTTGTTTACCCTTTCAATATGATGAATTATATAGATTGAAATTTTAATGGGGACCAACTTTGCTTCCCTGGACTAAATCCCACTTTGTCATGCTTTATAATTTTTTTATATATTGCTGAATTTGATTGGCTAATATTTTGCTAAGGATATTTAAATCTATATTCATGTGGGGTATTGGTCTATAGTTTTTCTTTTCTTTTGTATCTTTCTGGTTTTGATATCAGAATAATATGACTTTACAAAATAATTCAAAAGTGTTCCCTCTTTCATTTTCTGTAGGAGATTGAGTACAATTGGTGTTAATTATTCTTTAAATATTTGATACATTTCTCCAATAAAAATATCTGGTTCTGGAGATTTCTTTTTAGAAGATTTTCAAATTATGGATTTAATTTTCTTAATTTTTATAGTCCTATTTAAATGACCTCTTATATACTAAGTTGTGGTAGGTTCTGATTTGGGGGGTACTGGTTAATTTCATCAAAGTTGTCAAATTTGTATGCTCTCATTTGAATATTAGTCCCTTTCAAAATTCATGTTGAAATTCAGTTGCCATTGTAACAGGATTAAGAGGTGGAAACTTTAAGAGGTCATTTATCCATGAGGGCTCCACCCTCATTGGTGGGATTGGTACTAGTAGAAAAGGGCAAGTTGTGCCTCCTCTTGCTCTCTCTGGCCCTCTTGCCTTTAGCCATATGATGATGCAGCAAGAAAGCCTTGATGAGATGTTGGCATCTTGATCTTGGAATTCCCAGACTCCAGAACTGTGAACCAATAAATTTCTGTTCATTATAAATTACCTGCTCTGTGGTATTCTGTTATTGCCACACAAAGCGGAGTAAGACGTTGTTTGTAGCATTGTTTGTTGTCTATATAGATGTTTTACTTTTCTTTTGCTGTCTGTAGATATAGTCCCTGTTTCCTTCCTGATAATGTTAATTTGTGTCTTCTCTCTTTCTTTGTCAGTCTTGCTAGAGGTTGATCAATTCTATAAATCTTTTCAAAGAGATAGCTTTTTGTTTTATTGATTTTCTCTATTGTTTTTCCCTTTGCAATTCAATGATTTCTACTCTCATCTTTATTACTTTCTTCCTTCTGCTTGCTTTGGGTTTATATTGCTCATCATTTCCTAGGTTGTTGAGGTAGGATCCTATATTATTGATTCAAAACATTTTCTCTTTGCTTATACAAACATTTAGTACCATAAATTACTCTTTTCACCTGCTTTAGCTACATCCAATACATCATGATATGCTGTGTTTTCATTTTCATTCAGTTCTATATATTTTCTTATTTTACTCGTGATCTTTTTTTTAACTCTTGGCTTATTTAGGGTAGATTATTTAGTTACAAACATTTGGAGATTTTCCCATTGTCTTTTTTGTTATTGATTTCCAGTTTGATTACATTGTGGTCACAGAATATACTCTGAATGATTCATTTACTTTAAATGTGTCAAGGTTTTTCTTTTGGCCCAGGATATGGTTTATCTTTGTATATACCCTAAAGGCACTTGGAAAAAAATTTGTTTTCTGCTGTTGTTGGGTAGAGTCTTCTATGAATGTGTGTTGGGTCCTGTTGGTTTATGGTGTTGTGTTGTTCTTCTACATTTGCTGGTTTTCTAATTGTTTTAGCAACTGCTAACAGAGAAGTGTCAAAGTCTCCAGTTATAACCATGGATTTATTTCTTCTTTAAGCTCTATCAGTTTTTGCTTCACATATGTCTCACTTCTGTTGTTTGGTGCATACACATTTAAGAATTTTATGTCATCTTGCTATGTTCAGTGTCTCTCTCTCTCCCTCTGTCCCTGGTAATTTTTTTACTCTGAAGTCTACTTTTATTTTATTATTAATATGGCCACTCCTCCCTTCTTATTCTTTTAAGTAATTTTTTATTATTATAAATTTAGGGATACAAGTGCGGTTTTTTTACATGGATATATTGTGAAGTGGTGAAGTTTGGGCTTTTAGTGTACCCATCACTTGAATAGTGTATGTTGTATCCAACAGGTAATTTTTCATCCCTTGCCCTCCTCCCACACTCCCACCTTTGGGAGTCTCCCATGTCTATTATTCCACTCTGTATGTCCATGCATATTCATTGTTTAGCTCCCACTTATAAGTGAAAATATGCAGTACTTGACTTTTGGTTTCTGAGTATTTCACTTAGAATATTGGCCTCTAGTTCCATTCATGTTACTACAAAAGACATGATTTCATTCATTTTATGCCTGAATAGTATTCCATAGTATGTATGTATGTATGTGTGTGTATATATATGTGTATGTATATTATATATATACACATACATATATTACATTTTCATTATCCAGACATCCACAGATGAACACTTAGGTCAATTCCATGACTTAGTTACTGTGAATAGAGATCCAATAAACATATGAGAACAGGTGTCTTTTTTTATATGATTTCTTTCCCTTCAGATGGATACCCAGTAGTGGGATTGCTAGATCAAATGGTAGTACTATTTTTAGTTCTTTACTGTTCCATACTGTTTTCCATAGAGATTATACTAAGTCACATTCTCACCAATGGTTTATAAGCATTCCCTTTTCTCTGCATCCTCACCTATATCTGTTCTTCTCTTTTTTTACTTTTTAGTAATAGCCTTTGTGACTAGTTGATGATCAGTGATGTTGAACATTTATTCATGTTTGTTGGCCACTTGTATGTCTTCCTTTGAAACGTATCTGTTAATGTGTTTTGCCCATTTTTTCATGGGGTTATTTGTTTTTTTTCTTGTTGTTTGAATTTCTCATAGATTCTTGATATAAGCTCTTTTTTGATGCATAGTTTGCAAATATTTTCTCACATTCCTTAGCTTGTCTTTTTAGTCTGTTGATTATTTCTTTTGTTTTGCAGAAGCCTTTTAGTTTAATTAAATTCCATTTATCTTCCAGTTTATTCTTTCCTCTGTCCCCTCCATTCTGCTGTTGAACTCATACACTTAGCTTTTTATTTTGATTACTTTATTTTTCAGTTCTTTTCTATTTGGTTCTTCTTTATATGTTCTATTTCACTGCTGAGAGTTTTTATTTTATTTTATTTTACCATTTGTTTCAAGTGTGTTTAAGGATTGCTTAAGTGTTCCTTCCATGTTGAAGGATTTGTATGATGACTGCTTTAAAATCCTTGCCAGATAATATTAAAATCTGTTATCTTGGTGTCAAAATTGATTGCATTTTATCAGACAAGTTGAGATTTTCCTGTTTCTTGGTATAATGAGTGACTTTTAAATTTAAACACGGGCATTTGGGATATTATGAGAATTTGGGTCACTTATATATTTTCTGTTTTCACTGGCCTCCTCTAAGTCTGCTCTGGCTGGGGAAGAGGGGCAATTCTACTTTGTTACTGCCAGGTTGATGTGGAAGCCCAAGGTCCCATTCAGCCTCCATTGACAACTGTGAGGCAATGGCTCCTAGTTATCCTGGATGTGGGAGGATGGACGTTTCAGCTTCTAATAGGTCTCCATTGATACCACCCTGACTGGTCTGGGGAGAAGTACTTCATACTGCTTCCCATGAGGCATTTATGATTTGGAAGGACATTTACTGCTGGTTATATGTGAAAATCCAGACTCTCCACTAGGCCTTTTGACACAACCCCAGTGAGGAAAGGGAAGGTGATGGGAAATTCTTACATTCCACTGTTACCATGGGGAAGATGGTGGACTCATCAGTGCTTAGCAAATATTAAAGGTTTTGCCTTAGTTTCCTAGGTTTGCCATAACAAAGTACCACGGACTGGGTGGAATAAACAACAGAAATTTATTTTCTCACAGTTCTGGAGGCTAGATGTCTATGATTGAATTATCTGCAGGGTTGTTTATTAGGAGGCTTCTTCTGTCCTTGACTTGTAGATGGCTGTCTTTTCTTTCTGTGCCTTCACATGGTTTTCATTCTGTAGACACCCATACCTGGTGTCTCTATCTCCTCTTCTTATAAGGACATCAGTCACATTGGATTAGGACCAACCCTAATGCTACCATTTTAACTTAATTGTCCCTTTGAATATCCAACTTTCAAAAGTAATCATATTCTGAGGTACTGAATCTCAGGGCTTCAGCATATACATTTGGGGGTGCAATTCAGCCCATAACCATCCCATTGTCTCTTTTGGCCTTCTCTGAGACCACCCCAGCATGAGGGTTAGGTTGCCTTATTATAGCAGCTTGGCTAGGGTTAAAGTCTAGGCTCTCCACTTAGCCTTTGATGGTGGCCTTGGGGTTGCAGGACGCAGGGTATTTTTATTTGTTTGTTTGTTTGTTTGTTTTCCCTGTGGTATTTGACATTTATTATCTAACATTTTTCTGTCTTACAAGAATGACTCTTTTCAGGTCCTTTGGCTTGAGAAGAAGGAAAAGTTTGCATGAAGAACATTTTGCTAGACGCTCCTGCTACAACTGGGTCTACACTTACAATGCCTCTAATCAGCATCTGTCACATCTAATGTTTAAATACTTGGAGTGCCTTTCACAAGTAGTTGCTTCATGATTACTTCCTCTGCTCCTTCCTTGTATACACATTGCAACAAGTATATATAGATTTCTATTTCTCCACCAATGAAGCTGATAAAATACCAAATACTCCACCTGGGACAAATCAAGGTGATGTTAACAATTGCAATGTCAACGATAAATTTTTAAGAAGGAGAAGGAATCAGTCTTTCCTGGCTTAAGGATTTTACATATATTATTTATTTAACAAATTTATTAAATACTCACACAACTCTAAATTTAACTAAGATTATGTTAAAAATTTTAAGTGTTTTGCTGTGACCTATTTCTGTACTTTTTTTAATAGCTAATGATCCTAACATGGCATCAACTGTTTGCTATGCATCTTCTATTTGCTCTTATAAATTCTTTCTTCCTTTTCCATTCATCTCTATGCCTTGGGAAGGAGAAGTGATCCTGTGAGCCCAGCATCAGTGTACTCTCTTGCTAATGTGATGCCCTGGCAGGATATTAGAGGGTGGGAGGAGAATGATATTGGTGTATTTATTCCCATGATCCCCTCTCTGCTAGGTGTTACTTGGTTATGTGTCTCTGTACCTAGTATCACAGCTCTAATTAGGTGTGTTTTGGGGGAGCTCTCTTCATGCAAGCACTTTTGCTGGATTCCAGGAATTGTTCTTTTCCTTTTCCCTTCAAGCCAAGAATGTGACCTACTTCCCATTGTCATTAGCCTCATTTCTTATTGGTTTCCTTTAAATCTATCTACAACTTTCCATATAGCCTCTTTCATAAAATTTTCTCAATTAACTCATTTGAGTATGCTACTTGTAGATATTTCAGTGCAGACAGATTTATCCATCTTTGAGATTTTAGCTTTGATCCCTTATATCTACAGTTTTCCAAAGTAACTTTTGATGGTTTCTATATAGTTTATTATTTTATAACTTCATGTAAATTACCTATGAATTTCTCTCAAAATGTTCTAGAAAAAATGTTACTTTTTAAATATTGTTATTAGGAATATAGTTTCCAAACATGGTTCATCCCTCAAGCAGTTGCTTGGCCTAATTTAGATAATAACACTTACTTTAGAAATCCAGAGTCCAACATTTTCATAATAATTTTAGCCTATTGAAGCCAATTTTGCATGTTAAACATAGCGAAGCCCGATATTTAATAAAGATAAACAAAGCAAAGAATTTAGGCCATTATAATGTTCTTTCCCCTAAGTCTGCTGATAGCTTTACTGTTTCATTTGTAATAATCAGTCTTGTCTGCTTTGAGGAAGAATTTGAGGACCTTTGATAAATTTATCCACCAGTGTAAGGAGACTTCATTGACTTATTGCGAGGCTTCTTTGGTTAGGCATGGACGGTACATTACTGCTCTGTTTTAAGTTAATAATGTCTTGTATTTGATACTTAGTTGTGTGTAACTTGGCTCACACAGACTTCTTTGTGATTGTTGTTTCAAATATTAATGTTTTGCTCTTTCTGTTTTCCAAAAATCCAGAGTTTGGTTGCAAATTGTGCTTCTGGGTATTCTTAAGGCAGATATTCTGTCTTTTGATCAGCCTTGTTTTAGTTTCCTGCATGGCCAGCTGCTCAAGTGCACTGCCATCATCCATCAATTCCACATGTCCAAACTAACAAAAGCGAATGGCTCTCGGCATTGCTTCCAAACCAGTAGCTGGTTGATATCCAGCTGTTCTCTGTTGGTGATTTTGTATGCTAATAAACCATAGGTAAATGCTATTGAAACTGGTTAAGAAGCATCCTTGTATTTGTTTCTCCCCAAATGTTATGGCTTAAGGAAAGGATAGAAAATTTAAATTTCCAGTAGGGTCAGTGCAGAAATAAATTCCAGTACTTTTGTTGCTACTGAGGAGCAAGGTCTTGTAAAGAGCATGGCTTCACAACTTCTGAATGTGGAGGAATAATGGAACTAATTACTATTTGGTTGCCTTTTTTATTATAATATATGTTTACATGGTATCGACATCACCTCCAGCCTTCCCCAACCCCACAAATCACCCTTTTGACCCTAGAGAAATTCAAAACATAGCTTTTCACTACCACAGTATTCCTTTTTTTTAACATCGTTGTTGAACTAAAAACAAAGCTAACTGATACATAAGTGACAGATAGTGATGGGGGGTGCAAAGTCCTAAGATAATGCAATGGCAATGATGAGCATTTTTTGTGAATGTGTATTTCTGCTAAGCATTTGAAATACATCCCAATATTTTTCTATTTCCTACTAATAGTTATTAAATTTAAATAACCTGTGTATATCTTTTCAATAATTTATTATTATGTCATTATCATTTCAACAAGACTATTCTTTCAACCATACACTATTCTTTATTCATTATTGAATGTACTCTGCCATTCTGCCCTACTAGTAGTAGAGATATTAAACAGATAACTGAGAAAAACTAAATAACTGAAATGCATTATTGCATGAGAGTCCTTTGTTGACGGCATGACATCTCCATCATTACGCCCACTTTTCTTTCTTAACCTTTTGTGATACCTGTAAAATGTGATATACAAAAAATGGTGTCACTCTGGTTTAGAGCCCTAAAATGGAGTTGGGAAGCCATTCTAACAAGAACTACCTACATGACTTTCAACCTTGCAGAACAAGAACTTGCCTTGAACCTTTGAATTTGGCCAAACCACCATGCCCACAACATCCTGGAAAACAGCTGTATTTCACCAGCACTGCAACTCCTGAATGGCGACAGCCAATAAACTATGGAGTCATGTACTAAGCCAGCTGCCTCCACCAATGACAATTCTTTCAAAACAACTTGTGTAATCACTATCAGCATCCTTTTAAAAATCCCTACTCCTTTTGTCTCTTTGGAACACAGTCTGGTTTCTAGCCAAATCTGTGTCTGATGAATTGCAATTCCTAAGACCCCAATAAATACTTTGTCTTACAGCTTTGCAGTTTGGTCTTTCACCTCTTGTTGGTTGGCATACCAAAAATCATCATAATTATGGAAGTAGATCCTAGAAATTCTCTATTGCTCAAGATTAACTGTATCACCCCTGATTGCTAGTGATTTGAGGAGCAATTATAGCTCTCTTTGATAATGACTAATTAATATGTGGCTACAAGATATTTGTGTGACAGAATTCTGAGGTTAATACATTTATAAGACTAACCTTAAAGAATGTAATAATGGAGTTGCTAGGGCTGAAACCATCTACCATCAGAGCATCAGGCTGTCCCAGAAACCTGTCTTGGTGGGCCCGATGCCAGCACCATCAGTGACTCTACAGCAAACAGTGAACAGAAAAGGGTAAGGGCCAGTTCTGGATGAGACTGAACTCCCAATTTTTGGAGACTTTTCTTTTCTCATTTGACAAGTATCAAATAAATACATATCATTTTAGTAAAAACATCATGAATTTTCTTTTAAATTTGTGACAGATGTTTGTAATTGTTTTTACACTGGCAAAGCCACAAAGAGACAAATTTGACGGACAGCTGGGAAAGGTAGAAAGACCAGAAATTGATTCATTTACAAGTGAAGAGAAAACCTGACTGGGAGCCACTGATTGATGCATGGGGATGGATTGGCCAATTATCTTGAAGTATAAAAGGCAGAAATAACTTCAACAATCATCTTCTGGTTGATACTCAAGTGCATTGGCTTGAGTAGTCATGTGGACAAATACAGAGCATGCATGAATACTTTAACCACATTCTTGTAAATATCCCACAGGTCTCTACTAAGGTACACTTTCCTACAGGTACACAGGTCATTAGGAGAACATTTATCTACTATTAATATATACTTTTCTATGTGCCAGGGGAAAAATGTTTTTTTCTTCATGGAACTTACATTTTAGTAACTGAGATAGATAATAAACCAATAGTCAAGAAAAGTGGATATGCTATCAGGTAGTGTTGAGTTCTAGGAAGAAAACTAAACAAAGCAAAGTCAGAGAGATTAAGAAGAAAATTTTTTAGATAGGGAAGAGAGGATAGGTCTCTCCTGGGAGGTAACATTGAGTAGAGATGTGAGTGAGAGTAGGCTAGTGCATGTTGGGGGAATAGTATTTCATGCAAAAGGAGCAACAATTCAAAGTCTTTGAGTGTGGTTGGGTGACTCTGGGAATATCAAGGGAGAAGTATCATAAGAGCACAGTCAACAAGTGATGAAGTGATAAGACATAACTTGCTAATGTACCAGGGCCTAGATATGGTCTTGTATAGATATATGGTCTTGTAGGTCCGATTGAGGACTTTAGTCAAAATGTGTTAGGAAACCAGTTGATGGCTGATCACCAGAGGTTTTAAACAAGGGGTTACGAGATCTATAGGGTCACTCTTGCTGCTGGGTAGACAATAGACTGCAAAGAGGCAGGAGTGAAGAAACAATAAATTACAAGGAAATGGCAATAGTCTAAGCAAGAGATTGTCATGCCTTGGGTTAGAGGATACCACTAGATTATTAGCCATACCAACAATAGATTTTTGACAATCCTCAGAAAGAAAAGTGAGTATGTTATAGAAAGTTTATGCATTCAGTTTTGGAAGCATTTGAGGAATCTTTGTGTCACTATAGACTAGTTCTGCCACCAAACATTAATGTCCCTTTGGGCAGAAAATTTTAACTTCTTGTAATGCAATTTCTCATTTCAACTCTCAGGATTTGGACTAAATTAGCTCCACAATAACCTCTATCTCTGACTGTCTGTGCTTCTCAGCAGACTAATGTAAAGAATAGAGAACATGAAAAATGTGTGAGCATCAGAACTCCAATATAGCATTAGAGTGTCTTATGCCAACCTCCTACTAATTCCCAGGGAAACATTAAGAAACACTACTATGCTATAGAGTAAGAAAGTTAGGAGACATTTTTTGTAACTTTTTTACAATGAATAATAAATGTGCAAAATAACTTTAAAAAAATCTATTCCTAGGAGCTTTTTCTTGATTTTTGTTTGATTGTCTGTAATTATGCTATCCAAAGTCTCCAACTGAATTAAACATCCCATAACCATTTTAATGACTCAGGATAGAAAGAAAAAAATGCAGAGTTTAAATTCTGTTTCAATATGATGACTCTAGAGAATTTTACTGACCTTGGTGGACCTTTTGGAATTTGAGTTCATTTATAATCAAACTAAAAAATGTTTTGAAGTGCTACTTTGAAGCTCAAAAGAATTATTGGACCCTGAATAACTTTCATTACATGACATTTTGATAAGGTCATTGTAAATGAGTCAGAAACATGGATTACATTTCCTTTAAAAATACACATCCCTTCACAACAGATTCGGTCCAAATTCATTTTGGCTTTTGCTGAATCTCAAGTGTTTTTCTTTCTATTTTTTTTCTCTTTAAATTCTCCAATAAACTTGCTAAACCCATAATCTAGGTGAGCTCACCTGCCTCTTCCACTCACTTCCCTATTGAGTTTAGCCCCAGGCTTTTCTTTAATAGCATGTATCCTTAGAGCAGAGAGTCTTACACTGAGAATCAGGAGAAGCACAAAGTCTAATAAAAGCCTGGGAATATTTTTTTGTTCCCTTTAAAAAAAAAAAAGGAGAGCTCTAAGGGAATGATATTGTTCCAGAGTACTAACTCAAATCTGTTCTGTATTTGAACTCTGTGATTATGAAATTTCAATTAAAGCTATAAAAAGCAAAGCTAACAGACACCAGAGCATGCCAAAGAAAAACAGGATGTTCTTTTTCGATTGGGAAATAATTATCTAAGTTCAATGGCTGGGTCCAGGTAGCTGAGTTTACATTTGCTTCCCCTCATTATAAAAACAGTTGAATTATGGTAAATTTTCCCCAAGCAGCAAAGCTGTCATTCAAAAGGGTGATGTTATTAGGGTGCAAATCCCTTTAGTTATTGCTTCAGTCCATTTTTAAAATGGATTTGAAGCCTGAGGGGAAGGTACAAATTAAGACAGATTTTTCTCTTTCTGCCGTGAGCCCAGCCTGTCCTCCTGCTTAAGCCCACTGCAGTACCTCCAGGTATTCATCCACCAGGAAAGTCCTCTGCTATTTCATTCTCTGCAAAAATGAGATGTAAACACAACTAGCCCCCTTCTTTCTCAAAAACCATTCCACTGATTGGATTATGTCTTTAGCAACAGAATGAATCTCTCCTCATGTTTATTACTTAGTGATTGGAACTTGAGGTTCAGTTTTGAGATAAAGTAGAAGGCATTCAAACATTATAGCGTTTCAGATAAGTAGTAACATTGCTAATGCCTTTCCATATCTTCACCTTGGGAGCAAAGGGGAGGAAGGGGACAACTTTTTAAAATATGAGAAATTGACTCCTTTTTTCATTTTTTAGAATGGAGCACTCTTTATGACTTCAGTTTATTGTGAATGACCCTGCTGAGGATTTTAAAAAATTCTGTATAAAGAATTGCACTATAGTTATGATCTAAAATGATTCACAAGGACTATAACATAATGAAAATACTTATATATTACAAGCACCTTTTGAACTAGATAATGTAATGGAAAATAGAAATAAAATTTACTTTTTAATGATGATATCTATTACATTTAAAATTTAGAAGAATAATTTTAGGTTAAATAAGGATTTTGGTAAGTACACTTTGTATGTACATGTTATGTGATACTGAATGACATATTTATAAACACTCACATGCACAGACATATATATTATTTTCAGAACTTAAGTGACCTCGGAAGATCTTTAATTCTCTCCCTTTGCTTCATGGCAGCATTAACATAAACAATTTTAGATATCATGATACATATTATCTTGTTATGACATAACAGAAAAAGATAATTTGTGAGTAGTCTGCAACCTGCATCGTCTAACTTAACTTCTTTCTGCTTTACTTTCAGACTTTTGTCCCTTGTGCTTTCATCAACAGAAATAGTCATCAGTATTTGAACAATAATATTCCTACATTTCCTTGAAGTTGGCTATCGCCATCCTTAGAAATCTCACTTGGGACCAAATCATTCCTGTAAACTTTCTTAGAAAAACCTTTCCATCCAGGCTTTTTATCAACTCTACTGCTCTCCTGGGTACCTTATTTATGTTGTGTACAACTATGTTAAGTCACAGAGAAGACGCCTGTTAGATAATGGGCTGAATAAGTTTGTGTATAATGGGAGGATTACATTGGTTTCCTGCTGTGTACTCTTTATTCATTTCTGAATTCTGCTTGGCTATTGACCAATGGTGAAATATTGCTGAATCACCTTCCAATTATGTCCTATTCTAAACTCAGTGACCATTTCATAAATTTCATATAGACTAGTTATTGATTGTTATGTATACAATTTTTCCCCTCTAAATATTTACTATATTTTATCTTTTCCTTCCGTATCAATCAATTCCCTAATTTTAAGAAGAAAAGATTTTTGAATAATCGTGACAGTTACTGATTATTAAACACTAGGCCTGAAATAGGCTGTGTTAAAAATAGGTTCTATGATTTAAATATTTGGGAGAAAGGCTGCATAATACATTCTCTTCTTGTAGATTCAGAATGTTAGAATGTATATTAGATCATAAAAACTTAAGATGCACTAATCTATTTAATTTTGATGCAGAATGTTTTAAAAATTCATTTTTATAAAATATTAGCTAGTTGAATCAAATTGTTCCTTATTGAAATTTGAAGGTAGACTATGGGATTAGAAAAGGGATTCTTTTAGTCCATTTTCTGTTTTTATAACTGAATACCTGAGACTGGGTAATTTATAAAGAAAAGAAACTTCATAGAGTTCTAGAGGTTGGGAAGTCCAAGGTCGAGGGCCACATCTGGTGAGAACCTTTTTGCTGGTGTGAATCCTTTGCAGAGTCTCAAGGTGGTTTAGGACATCACATGGCAAGGGGGCTTCAGTATGCTAGCTCAAGTCTCTCTTCCTCTGCTTATAAAACCACCAGTCCCACTCCTGTGATAACCTATTAATCCATTAACTCATTAATCCACAAATACATTAATTCATGAATGGATTAATTCATTTAAGGGCAGAGCCTTCATGACTTTTCTCAATCCTGCCACATTGGGGATTAAGTTTTTAAAATGAATTTCAATGGGGACAAGTAATCAAACCATAACAATAGATAATTACACAGAGAAACAGTATGCAAGCTTTATTATCTATAGAACATTAGAATAAAAATCAACAAATTTATGCCACACTGAAATAGAAAAAAAAAAACTTCCAATTTTAGTTTCCAAATATCTTAATGTCCAGACATTCCATAAATTCAGGTATACAAAACTCTGGGAAGTCCACTTAGGAGTAGAACAAATTGCATTTGTATCAATATGGAAAAATATCTAAATCAGTTCACATCTATAGACAGGATTCTTTGGGATGTTGCCAAGCTATATCTCCAGCTTATTATTTTTAAATTATGCTTATATTTTGGACATAGGTATTTTTTTACAGAGTCAGATTTTTTCTGTGACATTTCTTTTATTGTTCTAGTCTGAGCTTGGTCAAATATATCTTATCCTAGTTACTCAATGCCTTTTTCCTTTTAAATGCTTTTTCTTTGCTTGTAAATATGCCTGTTCTAGAAAACACATAATAAAATCACCAACCAAAGCTGCTCAAGGAGAATTGGAATTACCTTGGCAACTTATTCCATACTCACTAGCTTCTCATAAAGCCTAAGTAGATAATATTATTTAAATTATTTTTTTCTCATTCAAAAACATTGCTTGCTCCTGAATTTGTTCATAACTCCTTTTATGTCTTTAAGTTTTAGCATTGGTATCATATAAATCTTGCACGTGAGGGTTTATTTTTCTTTATACCTTAGTGGTTTTTTTTCTTTCCTCATATTATGGGGGTACAAATATTGTTAAGGTTACATATACTGCCCTTGCCCCCTCCCTCACCCCCCGCCAAGTCAGAGCTTCTATCACGTCCATCCTCCAGGTGGTGGACATCACACTCATTATGTAAATATACACCCATCCCCACCTCGTCCCTCCCACCTGCTTGACACCCGATAA